>CM063603.1:22526309-22983241 GCA_032356905.1 Salix exigua | reverse complement strand
ATCAAGCTTGTATTCTAAATCATCGACTTGCTTTTGCCAAGTCTGAATTTCTTGGAAAAGCCTATCAGCTGTTTCAACAGGTTGCACCAAGACCTCAACTGAGTCTTTTTCAGCCTTTGTTTGAGCTAAAACACCCAACACCTGAGAGCAAAACCATTCTTCACTGTCATACTCATAACTAAACAACCATCAAGCACAATCAATGATTAGCCACGAAATATTACAATAAAGAATAATAAATCCACAGTAACAGAGCACATCTGAGTTCTGAGGTTCTCCTTATTCACTAGCTGACATGATACCATATGCAATTGGAAATGATAGGAGAATTATATTAAAAGGATTATTAAAAACTGCAACAAAGAAAAAACTTTTAACTTATATGGAAGGGCTATTTCAAAATAAAGTTCAACCCACTATACTGAGGCATAACCTATCAACCCAACTACAATAAAGTCAATCGCATGGGGCAGCACTCCCTATTTTGGGTCAGCTGCATGGTTATTTACTTGATTTTGCTAGTTTTCTCTGCAAGGTGCAACTTCTGTGTGATAGTAGGCAGCTGCATTTCTATAGTCTTGAACTATGTCTATCCAGCTCTTCCATATAATGCAGTCCAGGCATACTGACACCTGTCTTTGCTGAAAATTCAAATCCAATTGTAGATTGGCATCCAAAACTTTCAATCCAGGGAGACATCTATTGCTTCTTCAACAAAAGATATAAGACAGTCCTCATTTTCCCAACAAACCATTCTCCAATAATTTCTGCAATGTCGGCTCTGGTTTTGTTGAGCTTGTATGTGTCCTTTCAGCAAATGTCCTCTAGGGAAATTATGAAAGTCATGACATGGGGACTTTCTTTTGTTCTTGAAATGCTCCCACTTGAAAAATATCAATCCTTCATGTTATACCCACAGATCTCCAGTGTCATGACTACGTCTTTATCACTACTAAAAATTCTTGACAACATAATACAGTCCAACATCTAAAAGCTAAATATGAGATAACAAACATAGAGGGAAGGAAAAAAGAGTCATGAACAGAACTGTTTTTCACCACTTAGGGATTGATTAATTAATTAATTGAGACTATGGTTCACAAGCTTTCCCAGGAGCAGACAGTATATTATTGATAACCACGGGTTACATATAAACTCGTTCTGAGCTATAGCAAATATAAACCAAAGAAAGCTCCATCATAACCAGTCCAGCATTCCAGTCCAGAAGACAAAAGTCATTTGAAAGCTAAAAGTGCCAGAAGCAATACTGTACTTACATCATCAAGGGCTTGAGACTTTTGCTCCAACTCTTCAGTTAGCTCATGCAAGTTTTTCTCAGCAAGAGGAATTGTTTCCTTGCCAATTTTGGTAAATTCCTCATAAACCATACGAAGCTTGTCCAACTGCTGAAAAAGAGAGTCTGCGTTTGAAGATTCCATAGACAACACTTTCATATGCTCTGCAGAACTTGCAGCCTTCACTCTTTGCTGCATGCCACAGAAGATATCAGCATATTCAGAAAATAATACATGAAGCTTAAGCAGCATTCCCTCTCAAGTTTCAGGCTATCTGAGTATCGCTATAGGATAATACTCTTAGATATGCATACTCCCAATGCGGGATTGGCTTATGTATATCAAACCTTTTTAACAAATTCATCTTCCTCTTCAGCAGAGAAAGAGCGTTCACAGCAAGGGCACACATGATGAGCACGAGCAACTCGTTCAAAAGGATCAAACATCTGCCGCATACCATCTGCAATATTGTACTTGCTGCAGGTGATACACCATGCCCTATATTAGTATCTTCATAGCCACAGGAATTATATGTCAACATACACATAATGTTTATATCATGTAGGAAGCAAAAAGAAGAACCTTTTCTGAACATCTCTTTTCTCCTTGGCCGACTCCAATGCTTTGAGATATAAATCAACACTAAATGACAGTTGATCCAAGGACTGGAGTTTGGATTCAATAAATCTCTTCCTAGCTACATTATATCCAGTCCACGTGTCAATAAATACATCAGAAAACAAGTTTTAAACACCATGAGCAAAGAGATTATAAGAAAGAAAAGCAAAATGGAAATGCCAAGGTCACACTCATGAGCACAATTCAGCGGAGGCACACTTCACTGAAGCCCATGTTTTATGAGGGAAAAGGTTCTAAACTATCCAAACCCTAAAGTTCTCAAAAGAACTTGAAAAGCCAAAAAATGTTATTAAAACAAAGATTAGAATACCGAACATAAAATCCTAGCCCCAAAAGTATTCATAAATAAAACAAAAGGAACCGAGGTTGCAATATGTACTGGGACTGAACAGGACGGCTCCACTTGTAATGTTGCTTGGAGCACACATGGCAAATTGTTTTTGTCTTGTCTGGTACCCAATTTTGCCCTCATGTGAAAGCTTGGTCCTTTGTCATACAGTACACCATTTGCTCACCAAACACACATACCTTTCGACCCCCTTAAAAAACTAAAGTAGCCTAAGAAGTCCAGCAAAAAGCTACCGCCACCACAGTGAGGATAAATTCTCATTAACAAAATTTTTGAATCAGATTCTTTAACAGAGCAAGGAAACGCAGGACCAACAATTAGTAACAATATCTCTAACTGGTCCATGGGATAAACATAAGCAATACTTCATTTTTTTATGTGAAGCAGTACTCACAGTCCATATCCTTGCGATGTTTGGACAGGTTATTATTAACTTCTTGTATTTTCATCTGCAACACATTTACCTCCTTCTCAGCTTCACGGGATTTCATATTCAAGTCATCAAACTCCAATCCAAGAGCCCTGCAGCAGGAACACTATCAACTTGTCAATATCTCATTGAAGAAGGTGTTGACAAAAGTTAAAACACCCAGAAGGCTTGCCAGGCAACTCTCACATACAAGCCAATAACAGGCTCTGAAAGACCATCTTATGAGGAGGGATCTGAAATCTCAAAATTTACATAATTCACTAGTGTTCAATACAAAGACGACTTTTGAAGGAGGTCGGAATAATAATGAATAAGGGAAAAATTATACTACAGTGTGGCAAATGACAAGAATTGAAAGGAAAAAATAATGCGTTATAGAAAATCAAGCAATCACATGTTTAATTTGTTGCTAACCAAAAATGAATCCAAAAAGCATAAAAAAAATCCACAAATGGATTCTTGTACAGATGTTATCTGTGAGCACAGAACAAGCTAAAGAGAATAGAATAACCTTAGGGTCTGAGTAATTTCCTTCTTCAAATCCTTATCTGGAGGAAGCCTCCCTTTTAGCACTCCTCTGATTTTATCCTTGCATTCATCAATTCTGGGAAAAATATCTATGAGGGAGAAGAGAGAGAGGGATAGAGAAATTGTGAAGAAACAAAATGGATTGCCTGGTCCTATAAGTAAGGCAAGAAAGATCTAACTAACATTTTTCGATGTTTCTTTTTATGGTTTTCCAGCTCTACTTTCTTTAGAGACAGTTTCACTCTGTCCTCAGAATCTCCAGCCAAAATGTCTTTCTCTCGATTAAGAGCCTTAATCTGTTGCTCTATGCCATACAGCTCACTCTGCTTTTGTCGTATGTGTGATTCAAATTCTCTTTCAGCTAGCTGATTTGTCTTTCTCTCAACCTCAATACGCTGAAAAAATCACAAAGAGCTTTTCTTTGAATTGTTTTCAGTTAAAACAAGCAAACTTGGGTACATCATATGCAAAGACATCCTCACCATGTTCTTTTCCTTTTCATCAATGTGAGAAAGATTAACATGTGAAATTTGTTCTTCAAAGGAAGAGCGCTCCCTTTCCTTCTCTGTAATGCGATTTAAAATGCTATTCTGCATAAAGTTACAATATCAAGAGTCGCACATAAAAGTTACAACTCTAGGACATGAAACATGTACCCTTCCAGACCCCCCCTAATTGTGCGCACCTTTATCTCTACTTTAGCCTGTTTTTGAGCCTCCGTATTTTTCCATCGTTCATTGGCATCCCAGTAGCAATTCTCTGCTCTCTTAACTTCAGCATGATTCGATGTCTGAAATAAAAGACAAATCAAGTTCATGTCTTTAAGCTTCAAAGGTTTCATGGAACACAGTTTCAGTCTTCAAGTGAACAAAGAAACTCTTTGAAATCTTTAACTTGCCAATTGAAGAACAGAAATTGAGCATATACAATTCGTGTTTTACATAGGCACACAGATAAAGGAATGGTATATCAGGGGGTGAGGGGTTACCTTTTTATCTTGTAGATCCTTATCAAGATCCACTAACCTTGACTTTAATCTATTTGTGAGGTTCAAAGCATCATCATCACTGAATGGGGCACTAGGAAGAGGACCTAGATTATGTCTTGTATACATTTTTTGAATATTGGAATCTCTTTCATTCTTCAAGGATGCATGGGCCTAATATTCAAAAGAAAGGGAGTCATTTCCAACCTCTGCCATAAATTTCACATTTTTTAAATATTGAATGTGAATAAGTTTCATTAGTATAACCTCAGCTTCAGTCTGAAGCCTGCTGATCTCTCGTATATACTCATTAAGGTTTTGCTTAAGAAAAGAACCCTTTGTCTCCATGTCATTCATTTCTCTCTCCAATTTACTAATATTCGATTCCAAACTTGCAATCTTTTCGTCAAACTTGGTTTTCCACTCCTGCAGTTCTTCATCAGTGTCTGAAACAGAGAATTGTACATGAAAAATAAGTATAGAATAATTTCAGGAAATTAGCATCTTCCTTTACTTCTAAAGACATGGTCATAGCACACACGCGTAAGACTTGACATAAATGTGTATATGAATATGAGATGTGCAGAAAAAAACTATATTGCTGTTCTCCATGCACGACAAACCTTCATTTTCTTCAGCAAGGGCTGCATACTGCCTCTGCTGCTCCCTGAACAAAGTGCTTCTTTCAGCAGTCTTGATTGTTATTTGATCCTGTAATTTTCTCATATCTTTCAGAGTTACTTCAGTATGATGAATTTTTGCATCCAAATTCTGAAGGTTACTTTCTAACTCCTGAATTTGGACTTTTAAAGTTTCTGTTTTCTCTTGATCTTGACCAATGCTTTCCCGAAGCTGTACAAACAAAACTTGACATCAATATGTGCTATATAGAATCAGCTTCATACCAACTTCATGCTTAGTGTTACAATATTACTCCTCCCAATCTAGCAGAAGGAGAAGGAAACATGCACATAAGTCAATGTTTAAACAGACAGCTCAATCAAAAAAATGAGTTAAGAGCTTCCAGCTAATGCTTTTGCCTTTTCTTTATAAAAGAAGAATGCTTGATTAAAAAAACAACCTACAATAATTGGAGAATAAATCATCCTCCAAACAAAGGGAAAAGGAAAGTCCTTAGAAATAAATAAAGCATGGTCCAATCCTCCTGAAAGTCAGCAAGGGAAACTCCCTAGAAGCTCCTGAGCCACGAGGCCACGAGGATGCAGGAAATATTGTTCTAACCTCCACCAATTGTCTGGAGAAGAAAAGATTGTTAAAAATCCTAAGACTCCTAGCTGTCCAAATATAACTAAATGTCAGCAAAACCAACACAAAGACAGAATCCTACATTTCCTCCAATCTGAAATCTTACTACAAGCCATGCTTCATCTATGAAATTATAATCCACCCATAGTCTAGTTCATTGATGTAAAGACAGGATCACACCCTGGTTCTTCACTATTGGTTTGACAGAGAATGCAAACATAGATTGTTGCCACTTCCTTTCATGAGAAAAAGAGTGAATGAAGGATTGAAATAGAGATACTATATATTCCAAATAAACAATCATATACCGACTTTCTTTGCAGTCAGTCAGAAGATCATTTGCAAGATAAATTATCAACTAGTCATGAAATACCATATTGCTTTAAGAAAAGAAGGATGAAAAAAGAAACACAACCTTATATGCAGCATCCTTCAAGGTTTGAAGATTCTCTAATTTTAGTTTGTATGTCTTTATCTCTTGAGCTTGATCCTTGTGAAGCTTTTTGATGACCTCCAAGGCTTTTGTATATCTGTTTAATTGAGTATGGCAAAAGTATTATTAGCTTCTTTCCGAGGATCAACAAAATGTTTACCAAAATGAAATGAAGTGGGCAACAAGGGATAAAATATCTGTTTAATTGAGCATGACTTTAATATTGTATTGCATAAACTTTTTCGCATTCTTTTATATATAATCCATGTCATGAACACATTCAATCTTAAAACATCAACAAATAGCAGCAAAATTTTTCATAACTGTTATTATTTTGCAAAGATTAGCATTTTCAATCTGCTTTAGTTTGACAAGTGGTATTTAAAATATAGATAGGATGCTTTTCATGCTCTTGATCACCAAGAAAGACATCACTTGAATACTTGAGCTCTATATCAATCTTTGATCTCTACACTCATTTCTTACAAACATTTATTTAATGATGTGTGTTTCAACTGTAGCTTTCGCTCTTCCAATTTACTGTGGAGTGAAACTTTAAAACAACATCAAGTTCATTCTCCGTTCCCAAGAAAAAAATGAGTAAAACTGCGAAGATGGAGATAAAATTAAATAAGGCACTTAGAAACTTAATGTTTACATGTTCTAGAATGCATCTTTCACATACTTGATCCCATCTTACAGAAGTAAAGAATGCAATTTAAAGCAAGAGAATACAAGTGAAGCAATTAAACACAATTAACCACAACAACAAAAAAAAAACCAAGTGGCTGTAGCAACTAATGACACACTTAGTGACAAGGTGATAACTATAAAAAAAAATTCAATATTTAAGGGGAAAAGCTCAAAGAATACCGAGTAGCAGAGAAGATATCATCAAATTTCTTCTTTAACGTGGAAGGATCTTGTAGAGGCCAATTAGCGTCATCCTGGTGCACGAATATAACATTTTCTAGAATGGCCTTCGAGACACCCATCAAAGCAGGAATTTCTCGGTCCATATCAGCACATCTATAGCTAAGGCAGACTTTCTGCATTCCAACAACAACCAAGAAAACAAAAGTGACGACCGTGTCAGGATTCACACAATATAGTGTTAAGAAAACATGCATACATTTGCATCGCACCCACCCTAATTTTGCCACCAAAAAATATCTATTAGCCTTACACCAATAATCTGAACCTGACACGGTCCATAACAACAAGAGCTCATAGAAATGTTACCTCTCCAGTATGTGGGTTGATCGTTTGAAGAACACTCTCAATGGCTTTATACTCCATTTTCGACGCCTTTTGTGTCAGTTGAAATGACCTTATACACACCACATCCTTCGCGGCCGCGGTCTTGAACCGTAGCTTAATTTGCCCCTTCGTCTCCGTTTCACCGGCAACCTAGCAGCAACAGATAATCAACAAATTCACCAACCGGTCCTCTCAAAAATAAAAATAAAAAAACTGAGAGAAAAACTAGAGTTACCTTAGGGTCATGAATGAAGCTGTGACCAGACCTAGCATTTGGAGGCAACTCTCCGGTGCATGCAACTTTCAAGCACTCTATTATCGTCTGTAAAAATAAATAAATTAAAAAAAATAACGAAGGAGAGCAATTAAATGATAGCGATGATTATTACGGTTTTTCCAGCGCCGTTGGGGCCGACGATGAGAGTGAGTGGCTTTAAGAAAGTGATGACGTGTTTGTTTTCCGGGTCGAAGCTCCGGATTCCTTTTATCAGCATCTTGTCTACTGTACTCATCTTTGATTGGTTGATTGAAGAAGAGGAAGAGCTTCTGTTCTAGCGGGAGAGGGAAGAAGAAGGAAGAGAGAAATGCATCGTCGTTTCTTAAGAACGAGTGTTGCAGTGTATGTGCTGGTGGTGCGTGTTGAAAATTGGGAGGGAGGGGGGAGGCAATTTTGAGACGAGTGATGTTTCTGTCGTGTATTTATAGTACGTATTGTACGTTTGAATTTGTGATTTATATTTTATATTGTTTTAAATTTGAAATATATTAAAATTATCTTTTTATTTTTAATATTACACATTCAATAAAGTGATATGTAATTTTAAAACACATTTTAAAATATAAGTCATACACTCCCTAACACTAAAATTATGAATATCCTGTTTGTGAGTGTGATTGCAGTAGCTTTTGAAAATATTTATTGTTTATAATTGCATCAAAATGATATCTTTTTATTTTTTAAAAATTATTTTTGACATCAGCACATCAAAATATCTAAAAACACTATTTTTTTAATTTAAAAAACATAAAAAAATGTTTTTTAATTGTTTTCATATCAATTTCCAATCGCAATGCCAAACAACCCCGAAACCTAGTTCGGACCAAGCTATATAAAAAACGAGGGTGTTAATTATTTTAAAAAATAAATTATATCAACACAACAAAAATACTAAATATATATATAAATTTAATGTCTTTTTTTTTACAATTAAAACATATCCAAAAGCAAAATTTATTACACTCTTGAACACCATAGTTATAAAAACCTAATTAGGATAGGGATATACAATAAACAAGATAGTCCACACTAAAGGCATGACTCGATCAAAACCTGTTGATTTTAAAAAAAAATGATGTATTTCTCACATTATGTAAGTCTTACACTAACTTAACTACTTGATTAAGTTCTTTTTAAATCCTAAAAGGTAAAAGGATTCATAAAATCTTTATTCACAATTATACAAGTGTGTGTAATAAGTTGCAATTTGTTTTTTTTTCATACTTTATTTTGATCATCATATAAAAATTTAAATGTGTTTAAAATTTTAATAATAAAATACCTTTATATTATTTTAAATTACTATTACTATTACAAATAATTATATTACAAATAAAAAAACTAAATCATAAAGCCAAACTATATTATTGTTTTTCTATTCATCCACAATGCTTTTTTTTCCTTTTCTTTTTATCCTGGGATATGTTACTTGTTTTAGGTCAAGTATTTAGGCTATGTTTGGTTAGTGTTCCATTATAGAAGAGACAGAGAGAAATGATATAAACATGTTTGATTACAGGGGTGAATCACAATTTTGAGGTAAATTTTTATTGTTATACATATCCTCTTTATCTTCCCTTTTTATCTCTTGTATCTTGCTGTAGATTATTCTCATTTTTCAGTTAAGGAAGAAATTTTTTTTTCTTCGAACACATAATTTTATCTCTATTTCATTTATCTATTTATTTCCTTTTCATTTCTATCTTTACGTGCAGAGAAATGAAGGAGCAAAGGCAAATAAATAAGCTTGAAAATAAAGGTTTCTTTTTTTAGAGAAGAGAGGTTATGATTTAATTTAACAATAACAATACAAACAATCATTGATTTGAAAGGGTAATGTGGATTAGGGCTCGTGACTTGAGCTTCAATTTTGGAAATTAGAAAAAATATTAAAAAGAACACAAAGATGTATAAAGATGAATTAATATGGCAACAACATAACAACGAACAACATGCATTAATTATAAAGGTTTTATTAAAGGTTTAGGTGTTGACGTGCCAACAAAATTATGTTGCCTAGACAAAGCCCCACATTGGTTGCTTAGTATGGGTTGGAATCAATAGGTGGAGTGTAAAGATTTTTACTAGCTTTGGATGTATATTGACACAAATGGTGGGTTGGACGATGAAATGTTCAAAACATTAGGACTAGGATAATAGGTTACCCAAGCCACAACAAAAACACACTAGCATTAGTTGTATAAGTGCTTGTAGCTTACCAATCGGTTTATAGGGGTTTACCCAAGTACAAGATAATCAAAGGTTGGAAACCCAATAAATAGGTTGTAATGAATTGCTTTAATAGTAACATGTAAGGCATGACAAGAGCAACATGAAACTTCATGCATGTTATTGATAATTTGATGTTATTTGTTTGTTTTTCGGATTCATATATGCTTGGTAGTGGTAGTGTGATATGTGAGGACCAAAAATAGCATGTTTTAAAGGCCTAAAAGGTTAGTTTTGAGTTTGACAATGTATTGGGTATTTTTGGGTTTGTTGAGTTCATGTTCCTCGTGTCCTTCCCAAAAACATATTGGATTCATGATCTGTAGGGTTTTGAAACTTTAAATACGAAAAAAAATTTAGGGTTTTGAAACTTGGAGTAGAAAAAGCATTAATGCCCTTAATGATTTAAGATTAGGTATAAATGTATTAAGGATATAGTAGTAACTTGTAAAATAGAAATAGAAAAAAAGAAGAGAAGAGAAGCAAATCTGGAAAAAAAATTGAGAGTGAGCCGAAAGAGAGGAGAAAGGAGAAGAAAAAAAAAGAAAAGAGAAAAAGAGAAGGAAGGAGGAGAAATAAATTTTAAGGTAATGTGTATGTGTTATTATGTAAAAGTATTGTTTAATAGTTAAGCTAATTGCTTGCATTGGTGATTAGGGTTTGTAGATTTTATTTGAATTTGATGGATGAATGGATTAAGATGTTAAGGGTTTAATGGTTTAACTAATGGTTAATAGGTTTGATTGTAAGTGATTTTGAAGATTTTGATGTGTTTGGTTTAAGAAAATATTGAGAAAAATGGTGAAATAATGTTGAGAAATTTAGAAAATCCCTTGCTGAAATTCTGGGTTTAGGTTGAAGATGATGAAAATTCATTTTAGTCCTTTTGTGGAAAATTACAGTTTGGTCCCCCGAACTTTGGAAAATTACAGTTTATTCCCTGAAATTTGGAAAAAATATAGTTTGGTCCCTGTAGTGAAATATTAGTATTTCAGATTGGTTTGATGGATAATTGAAGCTTATTTGATGAGTTATTATTAATTTGACGAATCGTGTATCTTGAACTAGATTTAGAAAGAAACCATTGTTTTTAGGTTTTGCAAGAAATAGATAGTTTAATTCAAAACACATAGTATTATGAGTTGAACTCTTAGATATGTTTACTAAAGGTATTCAACTTCTTTTGAGTCATTTTTGAGTATGTATTTCTTTTATATATTCAGCTAATCCTGATATTCTGCCCGCGGTACGTCAGTAGGATTTTAGCAATATTCTGCTTTTGAATTTCGATCGCTTTTGAGTCAGGTTGAGTGGATAATATTTAATATGCATGAGAAATATTATAAATATTTGATTTGCTAGTATTTGGATTATGTTTCTTGATAATATATACGTTAAGTACTATTCTTGTTACGATAAAGCATAATCAATTATTGAATATACGTTTTTGATATGAGCCAATATTTGTTTGTGAATTGACAGCTCCTCATTTGATCGATATCATGAGTTGAGCCTTGAGATATGAATATGTCTGTTTGATTATGATAAATATGTACCTATGGTATGTCAGTCAGAATACCCATGCTAACAGGGGAATGTTAGTCTTTGTGCATATCGTATCTGAAATCCTAGTTGGTCGGGGAAGTCACCAACTTGTGCGGACTGATCATCTCACAGTATGGAGTCTTATGCTTATTGTATTTTGATTTTCTGACGAGCTATATCTATTATCTCCTTAATATGATCTATTTGAGAAATCTTCTTGTAATAACCACAACCGATTCGATAATATATTTTTCATTGTTATATTATCTCGTATGTGTATATTAGATGTTATCTACTCATTGAGTTGTTGAACTCACCCCCTCATTATTTATTATTTTCAGGCTCGTAGCTCGTTAGCAGATCATTATTGTTGAAATTTCAGAACTTATTATTTTGGTTGTAATTGATATTTTTATTTTTATGCCTAGTTAGCGCTCCACTATTATAACAAGATTATTCAACTCTTGTATTAAGACATTCGAATTATGTTATAAAGTCTATTTTGTTATTTCTGCTGCGTTAAACTTTGAATATGAATGTTAAGTTGTGTGTAAGTTTGGATTCGCATAGGTGTGGAACCTTGGAGGGGAACCATATCTATGTGCCGGTCACAGATCCGGGAATCGGGTCGTGACATGATGCTGAATCAATTTTGTCCATTTCTTTGAACTAAACACTTTGTGAGACTTGATTAATCAATAATCTAAGGTTAAATTGTATTAATAACTATTTTTTTATAAGTTTTAATCCTAAGATTTTAGTTTTGAAATGAAACCTATTTTGACAAAATTGTGATGTTTATGTGATAATAGTTAATGTTTGATGTTAAATTATTGATCATTTCATGATTTCCAACTTGTCTATGTCTTTGTTTCGACTATATCAAGTGTGTGATTTGGAATCCATGTTGTTAGCTTTAGAATTAATGTTCTTTGTGTTCTTGTTTTTTGCATTTGGTTTGTTTGTCAAAGATATTGTTTCCTTATATTTTCGTGTTGTTTCATTGCTTAATATGCTTTTTATTTACTTTTAAATTTGTTTTGGGTTGTTTTTTTATTATCAAAATAGGTATTTTGGTTTGATGTATAGTCAAACAAAAGATTTTTAGTCAACCTAGTTGGATCAACCAAGTCAAGTCAAGTTAAGGGTTATTACCTGTTTGACTTGTAATCTTTTTGTTAAAGGTTTTGTGGGTTTAAAAGTGTGTTTGACAAACACCCTTTTAAGCCTATTTTGATAATTTTATTACAAGAAAAGCAAGTTTTTTCCAAATAAAGCCTACAAAAATGTAAAATACTTTTTTTTATTGCATCGATAAAAAAAATCCTTAAAATTATTTGAGTATTCTTAGAAAAAAGATCTAAAAAACTTTGACATGTTTTTTTCTAAAAAGATATTGTATGGATTTTACACCAAGTTTGTAATTTTTCAAAGAATTTTAACCTATATTTCAATCATTAAAAAAAAATTGGAAATTAATTATCAATATTTTGGTATAAATATTTGACCTACCAAAAGGTTGGTATGTAAGTACTAAGTGTTAATTAGAAAATTTTCAGAATTATTTTGGGTATTTATCAATTTTAATTGAGATTATGTTTCATCAAAATATATGAGTTGTGGAAAACTTTCACCTTCCAAAAAAGGTGAAACCTGTCAGGGCACTTACATGGATTATTTCTATAAGAATTTGTATGGACATATGAGCCAATAATAACTTTAAAATGTTAGATATATTCATGAGTATAAATCTTTGTTTTGAACCAAATATGGACCAGGAACTCATGAACCCTTTTATACCACATCCAGATCATATAATGTGGGTTATCTCAGGTAAGGTGCACTAAAAATATTATTATCTTCCCTATTCACAATTAATCTCTACCTTGAAATTTCAGATAAGATCACCCCACCTGAATCTTCTAGTGGACCTGGACCAAACAACTAGGTAAAGACTCCTTAATCTCGATACAATAATGTCTCGCACACACGTGCATTGATAAAATCACTTAGGATACATATTATCCATATATTAGATGTAGAACAATTTTTTATTGCATGACAATGTTAAAACTGTCAAATGTTATTTAATTTATCATTTGAGTTGAATATTAATATGGATTCCACTAATTTATTTATTTATAATTAAATAATGGTCTTTCATCTTTCTATTTCCTAAGAGATATGACACTAAAAACAACATGAACTGTTTATAAAATTATTTAAACATTCCATCAACATTGTTATTATTTTTGTCTTTGGACTTTGAATATTATAATTTAAATATATTTGTTATATTTTTGGTTTATAATAGAAAAAAAGGCGATGTTATTGAAAATAGTAAGACTAACAAAAAAGTATATTGTGGAATACAATATTGAATGGTTTTCATCATTCATCCTATGATTTTTCAAAAAAAATATGTATTGGATAGAAAACAAGACAATGAGAACTTGTAGATGTTAAGATAAAAATACTTTTATGACTTGTTGGATATAATAAATTGTTTACAAAACAAAAGGGTGGATCATGTTAGAGACAAAAAGTTGATGTAACATATGACTTTAAAAGCTATTCCACCTCCTCAAATGTTTTTTTTTCTTTCTAAAAAAAGACACCTTGTAAAAACAAATGTTATACCTTAAACTTATAAGTTGCTTGAGGTTTTAACTCCTATCATAAAGTATAATATTATATTTAGGCTTATAGTTTCATGGTAAATTTTATCTAAAAAGATGTTTATTAAGAAGAGAGGTGATGCTTAGAGTTTATAAATTGTCAAGGCCATTGATTTCTAATCATATAAGACACTGATACTATTATAGCCTCTTAGTCAAAAAGCTTGAGAGTTAATAACATTATCTCATATATTTAACTGAAATTTATATTATAACCATTTGCATGCACTTACCTTACAATCTTCTTTTACCACTTTTGTTTCTAAATCCATGTTTAATTAATTTACAATAAATTAATAGCAAAACTATATAAAAGGGTTTCTCCCAAAGCATAAAACTCAATCTTTATTATGAAATATTTATGTATCATTGCAACAAGCTAATCGTTACTAGCACCCCTACAATACAAATAATTACATTATATAATGATTAAAATTATAGCTTTTAGGTAAATAACAAGATTTTTAATGTTATTGAGATTGTAAATAAAAATTGATTAAAATTTACTCAACTTTGCCATAATAGACAATATTCCATCAACTTTAACTTTTACATCACTTTTATGTTAATGACCCATTTGGTATGCACCACTCAACATAATTAAATGATAAAAATGTCAACATGCAACATGCAAGACAATTTTTGTTTAAATGGATATTGTTAATATCTTATGACATCAAAATTCATATAATAATTATTTTTAACATATTGATTCATTAATATTAACAAAATCCCGTAAAAATAATTTATATAATTATTAATATTTTTCTCGAATTAGATTATAATGTAAGTTAAGATTGTTATTTTAAGTCATGATAGTTTAGATCCTTCTTCTTAGAATGCAATATTGGATAAATATAAGTCACATGTTTAAAGTATTAATGCTCTCAATCTATCCTTCAATTTTTTTAGGTTAGTTAAAATTGTTTGCTTTTTATAATAACATGTAAATAAGGATATTACTTACAAATAAATATTCAAACTTTAGCTTAGGGAGAGAGAAATGAAGTTTTTGAGAAAAATATGTGGATTTATAATTATTATACACGAGGGAAAAAAATGTCTTTTGTATAATAAATATAATTCACATAATTTATTAGAAATGAGGTTTATTAAAAAAATGTGATTTGTCTTGTTGACCATAGAGAAAACAATAATTTCTAAAAATAAAAAACAAACCAAAGTATAAGTTTATATACATATATATATATATAATTTTTATTTTTTGTATTTATCTTTATTATAGGGAAACCAACCCTAAAACCAACATGTTATATGAATCTTCTTTTTCTATATGCTTCGAAGCTTTCATTAGCTTTTATCATCAATAATGTTCTGATAAGAATTATTATATGGCTTCATGGTGCATATGATGATACATGTCGTGACGATTGTTTTTACGCTCAGCGCCCGCCATCCCGGATTTGGGGAGACAACAGCATGCGGTGGAAATGAGGGGTTTGTTTTATAGCCGTATAAATTACGATTATAAATATTAGGAGTCGTCACCTAGTATTAAGGTTACTAGGAACCTAGTGGTTTGCGAGAATCTTGGGTAAGGGGACTTATTGTACAAGGGGAAGACACATCACTCCTAGTGCACCCTACCTAGGCAAGTTACATTGTTGTTTGATTGTTTTTCCTAAGTTTGATTTTTCATTTTTTTTTTAAAGTTTGACATAGATCTCTGTTCGTGAGAGAATTTTTATCTCGAGTTGAAAGACTAATCAAAAGAATTTTACATTGCATTAAAAATACATTTTTTGTGGGTATACTTTACAATATAATTTTACATCATAGTAAAAATCTTTTTATTTACAGGTGTACTTTACAATGTAAATTTATACCGTAGTAAAATTAATTAATTAATTTATTTATTATTCACGGTGTACTTTACAATGTAAATTTACACCTAATGGATGAAACAAAAGTATTTATAATTATTTTTGATATTTTGGCCAAATTCCAAAGGATAATTGTAAATCGGTTCACGATATCCAATTTTCGTTTCAAAATATGAGAAAGATGCCACGTAATTTTTCCAAAAATATGTATGGAAAAATCATGGAATTTGGCCATGTATATATATATATATATATATAACAATAATGATAATAATAAAAACAATAAAAATATTTTTTATTTTTTATTATGTTTTACTTGAGTTGGTTGTCGCCTGGTGGGTGACAACTGCTCGATTTGAACTAGGCTTCTAGTCTGGATGGGCTGGAAGCCCGATGAGGTTTCGGGATGGGCTATCAGCCTAGTGGGTGACAGCTCACTTTCATCTTGAGCTGGGCTTCCAACCTTTTGGGTTGGGAGCCAGGTGGTTTCAGGTTGGGTTGTCGACCTAGAGGGCTAACGACCGTTTTCATTAGTGGATCGCGATCGTTGAGCTGGATCGATCAGCCCAGCTCGAAGAAAATAAAAAAAATAAACGAAAAAGAACGTGAGCAGTGTAGAATTAACATTGTACACGTTCTTCTACAGTAAATGGTCGAATTCGACGAGAGGGTTACATGATGATGCAGCCTTGTAGAGGAGATCAAGGGTCTTTTACTGTTGTGGTGGTTTTGAAAATGGAGGTGTGTGGTGGCCGAAATGTGGAGTGGAAGTTGCTGGTCACCGTCATCGCTTTCACCGTCATTGCTTGCTTCGCTCGACCGAAGTTCACGTCTGGATGGCTTACGTGGTTGAAGAACTAGTGGTGGAGAGGATGGTGATATTGTGTGAGTAATCGACGGTCATGAATGTGAGGAGGAGTGCCTCGGGTGGTCGTTTTCTAGAGAGAGAACGCCACTGGAGGAGAGAGAAAGAAAGATATGGCGAGAGAAGAGAGGGTGTCTGTGAGGGAAAGGGAAGAGGATTGGTGGTCGAGGGCTCGCCGACAACCAGAAAGAGAGAAGGCAGATGTTTGGTGATCAAAATCTAACTTCCCGTCGTTTTTGTGTTTTTCTTCCCCTTTTCTCTTCAATTTTCTCCCTATTTATAGGCTTATCTTGCAACTTGCAGGTATGGAATTGATGTCCACAATATGGTGTTTTCGAGTGGGTAAGTTACAAGGTATGGTGGCTTGCAGGACATGGTTGCTTGGCAATGCCAATGTCCGATCAATTTCGGGTTTGTTCCTTTTTTAAAATACACTAAAAAAATGATTCATCATAAAAAGTGTTTTTGACGGGAAGAATGATGTTTTTACCTTCAATTTTAGCTTCGATTCAACCTAAAACGTTTAGTTGTCGAAAATCTCAATCTTCTCAATCTAACCCGAATTAGGCTCTCAAATTCAATTCCTCAACAATCAAACCTTCAATTAAATCAATTTGACCCATTTTAAGTATAATCAAACCCTTGTGCTTAATTAAATCCTTCTATTGCGATCTCAATTAATCCTGAAGGGTTTCGTCATCGAAAATCTCAATTTTCTCAATTTAACCCAGATTAAGCTTCCAAATTTAATTTCTCAGCAATTGATCCCTTAATTAATTTGATCCATTTAAAATATAATTAAGACCTTGCACTTAATTAAATCCTTCTATTGCGATCTGAATTAATCCTGAAGTGTTTCGTCACCGAAAATCTCAATTTTCTCAATTTAACCCAGATTAGGCTTTCAAATTTAATTTCTCAACAATTGAGCCCTTAATTAATTTGATCCATTTAAAGTATAATTAAGCCTTTGCGCTTAATTAAATCCTTTTATTGGGCTCTCAATTAATTTTGGAATTATAATTACATTTTAAATTGGTCGATGATTAAATCGAATTAGCCCATGAAAATATAATTATATCTTTTGACTTAACTTTTACATAGATTTATCCAATAATTAATTATTTTAGCCTTAAATTTGCGTCTTCCTTCATTTCCGAGCAAAAAGAGGTATAAGCAGGCTTTCAAAAGCGTCCAAAATTAAATATTATTATTATTTTGCCAACACCAACCCTTTTATTTTATTTATGTTTTTTTTGGTATATTTTGGGGAATAACCCAGAAATTGGGTTATGACAATACACACATAGTTCAACAAACCAAAAAAAAAATATTATAACAAATCATCAAAGACATTTAAAGGATGGCTAAAGGAATTGTTATAGTATATCATCATCTCATTGAGATTAGGTAGTGTTAGAGCATCTCCAATGGGGAATGCTATTTTGGAGAGTCAAATCTTTAAAATAATATTTTAAATAGTATATTTATGGTTTTTTTTTATTGATGTGTACTCCAATGATAAAAGTCATTTTGGAGAGCCATTTATTTTTATATTATTTTAAATATAGTGTAATTATCTTGTATGTAATTTAATTATGCAATTAATTATACAATTAATAAGAGTAAGTTATATAATTTTTATATTATTTTAAATATAGTGTAATTATTTTGTATGTAATTTAATTATGCAATTAATTATACAAAAGCCATTTATTTTTATATTATTTTAAATATAGTGTAATTATTTTGTATGTAATTTAATTATGCAATTAATTATACAATTAATAAGAGTAAGTTATATAATTTTTATATTATTTTAAATATAGTGTAATTATTTTGTATGTAATTTAATTATGCAATTAATTATACAAAAGCCATTTATTTTTATATTATTTTAAATATAGTGTAATTATTTTGTATGTAATTTAATTATGCAATTAATTATACAATTAATAAGAGTAAGTTATATAATTAAATAATTGCTTTTAAAAAACATTCCAACAATATAATTATCAATTTTATATATAATTTTTTACTCTCTTGTTAAAGTATTTTTAATTAAAAATAAAAACAAATATTTTTAAAATAATTACATTATTTTCTAATATATATATATATATATATTATAATATATAAAAAAGGTGGCCCCCAGTGGGGCCATGATTTTACCTTCCTCTCCATGAGATGCTATAAATAGCATCTTATGGAGATGAAGGTATTTTTACCTATCCATATACATGTCCCATTGGAGCATGAATAGTAACACAAAAATGTTATAAAAATAATATTTTATTTTTGCCTCTCCATTTACCTTCTCGGCTGAAGATGCTCTTAGGATAGGATGTTTGGGTCATTACCTCACTCAAGTACTTGAAACCTTATACTAATTTATTAATCAATATAAGCAAATATTTCCTTAACAATTACATTGATAGCTTACGTACAACCCCCAACAAACATTTTATAATAATAATTACAACTAATGAATCCACACAATTATTTAATATTTTTAGGCACTGGCTAATTAAACACACCACAAATTGAATCTTTCTAATATTAATATAAATTTGTTATTAAGATATTAAATGATCTAAATATCCTACCTAGCAACTATTATACACATATTTACTTTTCTTAGAAACTAGTTAATGTATTTTCAAAAATTCAAAGATTGTTCTTAAATGCTTAAAATGTTTTGCTAATGACTAACTATATATTAAAATATACATGATCTAAATATCCTACCTAGCAACTATTATACACACTTTTACTTTTCTTAGAAACTAGTTAATGTAGTTTCAAAAATTCAAAGATTATTATTAACTGTTTAAAATGTTTTGCTAATGACTAACTATATGTTAAAATATCATTAAAAAATTGCCTTAGTTTTCATCAGACTCTAAAAGGCAACATGAGCATTAGTCAACCCAAATGACATCACTAAAAACTTATAGTGGTTGTTACAAGTCTTAAATGTTGTTTTAAATGCATCTTATCTTGTCATTCTAATGTGATAATGTACACACCTTTAATTAGACTTATAAAATTTTATTGTATTTGTTGATTCCTTTAATAATTCATCCACTATTGGTACAAGAAATTTATATTTGATGGTGAGTTTGTTGATGATCTATATCTATCTATCTATAAAGTATCCATGAGTTATTCTTATTCGTAACTAAAGCTACTATAAAAACAAATAGACTACCAAATTACCTGTAACTCTATTATTTTTGAAACCATCTGCTATATTACATTCTTTTACAACCTAAAATATCTATAAATTCTTAAGTTGATAGATTAAGCTATATTATACACGTGTATAGTGTATTTATGAGCTCTGGTTGGTGAAAATCTTTTAGGATCCCTAAATATCTTTTGGTAACCCTTTTAGACTTCAATAATTGTTGTAAGGTAGTGTTCATTACCCTTTTAGAAAATGAGGTGGTCAACATGGAACACATTACATGATCACTATCCTATAAAACCCTTATATTCATAAACTTACTACTACAAGTTATGACAAACTATTTAGTAAGCTATTAAACAACTAAAATATGACAATTTATAGTTAGACAATCTTATTTCCATTAAGCAATATCTTTTAACATGACCAATAAGGACATTTATAACTATTTATAATTAGACATGAATATTTCCTAATTTATCCAACCATTAAATGCTCTAGCTACAATTTAGAGCTAAGTATGTAAAGATAAGTAACCTATTAAAACACTACTATTTACAGCTGAATTTCTATAGAATACTTATTATATATGGAGACTACTTTATCCGGATAATGCTAGCACCACCCACAAAATTCACTGATGTATTTTCCGATTAATGTTTCTACATATGGCTATACAATATATAATTACTCCATTTGTTGCCTTAACTATTAAAGATTTGATAAGTGTTAAATCACATTGCAGTTGCCTCATTAATTCCATGTTTAAGAAAGTATGGGTAAGATGAAGTGTTTCTCTACCTTTCTAGTCACCTTCAAGGTATGGAATCCCACAATGTCTTCCAAGGCATTGAAGGAAATATGTGGTGTCACTACTTTTAAATTAGTCTCATTCATTTTGCTCTCACCTTATCATTATTCTCTTCATCCTCCATAATATATAGTGAGTATAGTTTCTTTATTTTTACATTTGTGTCATAATATAAATCTTTTATCACACCAGAAGCATAACCCTTAGACTCATCTTTCCTCCAGCTCTCTGGTTCTTAATAACTTGTTAGGTTTTAAGTTTGGTTTGTAGACATAGTTTTGTATAAAAGTAGCTAATGAACCACCTTGAGATGATATAATTTTTTTTTGTGTGTGTTGGTGTTCAGTGAAGTTAAGTTTTTAGGATAAAACTAGGAATGATTAAATCTGGTTTAGGTAGTTTGTATGATATTTTAGGAGTGGTGCCTGGAATGATTATGAAAATGTCTATAGACTCCTAGCTTGTCTTTGATCTATCAGTTCCTTCAATAGGTCATCCTGACCTGACACATGAAGCTTCAACATATTCTTTCTATGTTACTTCCTTACCTTCTAAGCTTTTCATATAATTTGGATGTCAATATAGTGCCATGCCATCTAGATAAAAACAGGGGAAAACAAGGGAAATCTTATTTAGTGCTGACTACCTTCATCACCATCTTAACAATAACATTAGATTCTCGCACTTTTTGCTGTAGAATAGATGTTTGTTGACAAGATATACCATTGTATTTCATCTCCTCAAACTTGGCTTTGAGACTTAACTTCATAACCTCTATTTTTTTTATTGATTTTATTGTATGATTCCAGCATCTTCACCATTGCCCATGCTCAAGTGCTTGTTCTTCAGCGATAGATTGAAGAGAATCCTCCAATTTCTCCAAGGTAAAAGAACTCTTTTTTCCTTTGTTTTGATACTGAGTCGAAACCCACTCTTATAAAAGGTTTGTTTGCTCGTTGTTTTCATCAATGTTAACCAGGTCCATCCTAGCAACTTCATGGATTCATGTTGTTTGAGTTTTGGTAAACCTATTATGATGCTTCGTGGTGCCATAACAAGTACTCGAAGTGGGCGGTGTTTTAAATGCTCTGTTTTGGGTGGAGGGGATTATAAGATAGATTGGACCTTCTCTTATTCTGTGGAACATTTTTCACTTTTATTATTAGAATTATAAGGGCAAGTCCATGGAGATAAATGAATAGCCAAAGCTAAAAATTTGTCATTTTGGCTTTTTTAATCATCTCCAACGCAGGAGCCAATTGAAAAGTCAAAATGGCTATTGTCATGGCCGAAAACTATTTCTACATGTTTCAACCAAAGAGCCAAAAAATAAAATAATATTTAATAATTGAAAAGGCTTATTAGTTTCTTTAACTATACAGATCACAAAACCTTACTTCCTCTCTCTTATCTCTTGATCGACACTAAAGTGTAAGTCTTTCTTACTCAAACTCAGTAATTCTTTCAAATTTGTAATGGGTTTTTGCTAATAATTCTTTCTCATTGTTTTTTTTGTTGATTTTTTTTAAATACAGTTTAAACAATGGGATTTTTTTAAAACCAATTATTCAATTATATAATTTAATCCTATTAATTGTAAAACTAATTGTATAATTAAACTATATACAAAATAATTGCATTATATTTAAATAATATAAAAAATGACTCTCCAAAATGGTTTATACCATTGGAGCACATATCAGCAAAAAAACCATATTCACACTATTCATATAGTTATTTTAAGAATTTAGCTCTCCAAAATGGCTCTTGCCATTGGACTTGCCCTAAGATAAATTTCCTATTTATCTCTTACTAGTATACTGCAATCTTGTTCTTTGATGATGCTTTAGTTTCATTTATGGATTATAGCTTGCTTAAAAACACTTTCACTATGCATTAGAAACATGAAATTTATAACCAAGCAGACAATTGTTATCCTGCATTATGTCATCAAATCAATGAATTTGACAGTTGCTCATTCACTTCAACTTAAAATGTTAGTATTGTCCTGCTTTCCTTCCCAGTGCTTCTAGAGGAGAAGGCAGGGTGCCATGGCATTTGTGTCGTGCTATGTGCACTGTCAAATGTTCTATTAGAATATGTTTCTAATACAAATGAACCTGGCTTATCGCTACCGCTGAGTTATTGGAATTATGTAACTCTTCAATCCCACCGAGTGGCATTTTAAACTAATGTAGAAAAATTGAAGGGATGAGCTGAGAAAAAATGACTTCCTTGTGTGTTTCCATTGAAAAATGAATCAAATCTTGTTCTCTGCAAGCATTTTCCTTTCTGTGCTGCCTTTCCCTTTATGAAATAGATTTTTCTTGATGGATCATCACGTTGAGCAGTAATCTCGATCTCTGCAGGTGCATTGTCTGAAAAGCTGCAGTTATTCAGATATGTGGGAACACCAGTCTTTGTCATGTGATGCATATTGTTCATTCTGGAATCAATCAAAATCGATACCCACATTGTTCTATGGTAATGTTGGACCAACCTATTTGAAATAAATCCAAACTTGCCTTGACTGGTCAGAAAATACATATCTTATACATTTCTAGGGGAACTTTTTGTTGGCTTTGCCGTAATGAGGAAAGAAAGAAATAGAAAGGAAAAGCTTTGATTGTATTTGTCATGCAGACTCCATGCAAGGCATCACTGAGGTTTAACAACCACAGGGTATTGCGTCAAATACATATTTATGCTAAATAGGTTAATAAGGGAATTTGCGCTGGCTGGATCCTATTCACAATCTGGTTAAAATTTTGAATTCAACAGTGATTGTTCCTCAAATTCTTAAAAGAACAGAAAAGGGATGAGATTTCGGTCATGATCTTAATTATATAGTGCATTTTGATGCAAAAAGTTTTAGAATTATGTGCTTATATCAGTTTGGACATCGAGCACTTGTCATATCTGCATCATTAGGAGGGTTAGTAATGAACACGGAGCTGTCATCATCAGGCTGTCTCCTAACATCAAATCTATGAGTTACCAAACACGGCGGAGGCCATGAGCAGATTGTTTCCCCATTGAAAAGGTGGATGGTATTTGTGGTGTAGGGTTGTGAAACTGGAAATCTTGGATATGCTGAAGAATTGCACAGAGAAGACTCAGGCTAGCAGATGTGAGTCTTGGGTGGTTCCTGGTAGGTTGTAGGATTTACTTCCAATATGTTATATTGGATTTGGAGGAAAAGTTACCAGGATTTTATTGTTCTGTGCTTATTGTGTGGCCATTTTTGTGTTTGGATGGAGCAGAATGCTACAACTTTCAAATTCCAATTCTCTCACTGAGAAGTTTTTTTTTTATGACTGGGGTGTCCGGGCCAGCTTGCACGTACCACAACTAATCCCCGGGCTCACTGAACATCCTACAAGCCCAATAAGCAGGTAAGACACCGTGAGGGTGACAGGCGTGCATGGTAGAACTTGAACCCTGGATGTAGAGGAAGGAAACAAGCCTCACTTCTAACCACCAGACCAAGACCTTGTTGGCCTTTCACCTAGAAGTTGATAGTAGATGGGATGGTGTTTCTTGGGACAAAATTGTTCTTTGTAGAAACTCAAATGGTCATCCCTCTAGAGTGTATACTTAATCGAGGCTAAGATTGAAAAAAATAAGTATTCAACTAAAACACTGCTATTTACAATTGTAATTAATTTCCTAGTGACATCTTGCATCCTCGTGGCACGATAGCCTCCCTAATGCAAAGGATGTCATTGACCGTACAAGTGAGAAACTGATCAACGTTGAATCAACAAAATGGTATTTACACAACTGTACAAATGATCACATCAAGTTATAATGTTTTGAGCCATCATTTGTTTATCATGAAAAATTATTACCTCAAAAGGAGTTTGGCTCCCAGTCTTCCCACTTTTTTCTTATCAGTCTCAGTTCATAAGCTGAACTCCTGAAATGGCCGCATCCTTCTCTTCTTGAATCTCTCTTTCTTTACTTCAACTAGATCGGACCACCACCCGTACCAAGTTGGCTTGGAGGTAAACACCTTGGAAAGCTTCGAAGAAAAAGAAGTGACATGCATGGGACAAGGGGTTATATTCTCGACGGAGATCACCACATCACACAGCTGCGAATGTATTTTCAAAAGCAAAATCTTGAATATCATCATGTGTCTTAATCATGGATCGTGGACCCCCTTACTTCCCAGTAGAAAGTTGAAACCAACGGGAAAATTCAACATCTCACATGCCAAGCACATGGTGCTAGAGAGACACAATATGTTGGAAACCCTTTATGCCCATCTCCCTCTTGCTCTCCATGAAAAAATGAAAGTCATGAAACCATCAAGTTCATCGGCTGATTCGGTGATCTTCGCAGCATTAAAGATTTGTTGCTGCACTGTACACCAATTTATGGCCAAGCAAAATTAATGTCTGAGAAACGAGGTTCCAGCATGTAGTAAAGATGGATTTGTTAGTCACTCTTGCTAAGGTATAGTTGCCAAAAATTGCTATTTCACAGTTTTTTAATCGTTTAAACTATTCCATTCCGGAAGCAAAGATGATCTGTCCCTTCTCTCTGGCAGTAAACATGACTATCACTTTCTTTTACGCTTTGAGCCACCATGAGAGACAACAGGCGATGCCATATATTCCAAACAGTCATGACAAAGGAAAATGAAATTTTGCGTTCATGATGCATCAATCATACTCATTTTCCTTCAATCATAATAACTTTTAAGACAAGAATTTGAAAATTGATTTACAAAGAAGCAGCAGTTCCGTGCGAAAAAAGGCAAGGGCGACATGCGATCGAGTAAACATCACAAGGCTAAACAATAGATGGCTATGCCCACTTGGATTTCCTGTGGCTCTACTTCGAATTTCTTTTGATGATATATACTGAATTGCATAAAATTCTAAAAATAGATAAAAAGGAATAATTTTCCAGCCATTCAATAGACTGGTGTGGCTCTCCAAATAAAACATACATCGCATTCAATCATTCATAAAGTATTCTTTTTTCTTACAGCAACAGGCATGTGATCTCTTAACTTGATGAATTGCTTGGATATTAAGCTAAAACTCAACAATACAGGTAAAAGGAATCCAATTCTATACGATAAATAAAAGCTTCTGCATTTTTTCTTATAGTTTCTCACACCATTAAACTCCATCACTAAAATGACTTTGTTTTACGGTTTAGGACACATCAAGAATAGTCCAATCCATGGATTAACATTGGCAAACCCATATTTAACAACTCTATATAACCCTAAAAACCTATGGTTTCAAGCAATCTGTCTGGACTCAATGCCATGGGCATGACCAAGGGGAGAGCATATTTGCCCTCCTCGGGTATGGACAAGGGAAGAGCCCAACTTTTTTAGGTTATATCATGTTTTATGTCACTCTTCATAGACATCTAGTTGTACAAAAAATCTCGTAGAGACCTATTATCTTTTCATCATATTAATGTTTAATTTAACCCCCTCTCCCCAACAAAAGATAAGACTCGTGGGATATAAATAACCCATGAGTCCTTCAAGCTTTAAATAACCCAAGAATAGTCCTATCCATCGTCACCCCTCTTTACAGGTGCAGCTTGTACATCAACAACACCAGCAACCACAAGTTCTTTTCCATTCCTGTTGGAGTTTCCATTGACAATGCTTTCAATGGATGATGCTGCCAGTTGGGCTTGTTACTGGTTCAGGATGATGTCCTTGTGGTACTTGGAGCACATGTTCATGGTAGCAGCACTTCCATAGAAGCCGCGGTTGTTAATGCAGAAGATAGGGCCCTCTGGAGCTTGGCATCCAATCATGCAAAATGAGAACTCATTTATTGAAAGAGATGAAGGTGTGCCTTGGGAGATCGGGGAGGAGATTGAAAGAGAAGAGAGGGTCAGGAGATGGTTGGGAAGCGGAGTGAGAGTTGGATTTCAGGTGTGTGGAGTGTGCGAAGTGTTATGTCGGTAGAAATTAATTATTAATTATTTATTTATTTTAAAATAATTTATTTTGATTTTTTATAATTTATTTTTTTATATTAAAATAATGATAAATCAAAAGTATTAATAAATCAAAAAAAATCCTAACTATTTTTTATAGTTTAGAGATTTTATTATTTTTATTTTTCATATTATACTTTTAATTTCTTGTTTGACTAGAATTATTTTTGTTTTTGTTTTTTTATTCTATATTAAACTTCAAACTCAACCACAATTTTAACCAAACACTTCAAAACTTATTTTGAACCGCAGCTAAAATGCTTTTCATAAAACTATTTTTTTAAAACCTCAACTACAAAAACAAAAACAATATCAAACACACCGAGTCTCTTAAAAGGTCATTCATATCATTACAATACACATGTATAAAGCCAATACTCTAAACATGCTCCTTGTAGATATCATGAGATATTGAAAAGATCCAATTTACCCAGTCCATTAATTTTATTTAAAAAAAAATACAAGGGTAATATATTCACTTAATTGTGTATGTGAGAGTTAAAAATATTAAAAAGCCCTTGTATACAACTTTAATTTATTTACTTATAACTTTTAAGAGCATGTAAGTGACTATATTATTCATTTAAAATATAAAAATACTTATTTAACTCAAATTAATATAACAACAACAGCAACAATTAGAGTTTTTGCTAGCAAGAGCAAGATGGCATTTCTGCTCCTCCAATGCAGAGTGTGAATAATGAGGATTCTTAAATGTTATTTTATTTTAATTAGATTGATTGAAGAAATAAAAATGAACAAAAAGAATTTATGAATTATTTTTCACCAATATCAAATGCCAATCATGGAAAATTTCTGGTCGAGGATTTGAAATATTTATGTAAATAATTTCCAGCTGCATCGTGCTTCTCGACGTGATAAGTATTAGACTACTCAGTCTAATAATTTAAAATAGAAGTCTCTGCCAATGGAATCTAACATTGACAAGACTTGGAAGGCTGTGAAAGGAAAGCTAAGCTGCCGACATTTTGTTGTGGTTGAGAGGGAAGAGGTTATAGAAGAAGTGTTTTTCCCTTTCTCATTACCATCTTTAAATACTATTGGAAAATGACTCGTGTCCTTGAGTTTCATGCATAATTATTAAACTTCATTAAAAATAAATCTGAAATTTTATTATTTTATAAATATAAATTTTAAAAATTATTTCTAGTTTCTTTTATTTTACACACGATTGTTTTTTCTTATAAATATAGAGTATATATGCCAATAGGCTTTCAAGCCACGTGTTAAAAATGCAAATATATATTTTTAATATGAGTTAATTATTTCTCATACTGAAAAGCAACAGATGTACTTTATGTACCTACGACCCAATTCTACGCGTTGCGCTGGATTTTTAATTATATTGAAAATTGATTGATTTTATACATGTTGTATTCTGTGATTTTAATATTTAATCAGTAAAATTATAATCTCCTAAAAACAGGGTTTTTTTTCTACCAAAAAGTGATAATATATATTAAAGCTCTAATATTAAATAAATATCAAAAGATATAATTATTATGATATATTTAAAAGAAAATAAAACTTAAAAATAATGAAAATTCAATACCTAAAAATATTAATAAAAAATAAATATTATTATATTTGAAGAAATTATTTAACTTGAAAAATTAAAAAAAAAAGAGAAATAATAACAAACATTACTTTTTCAATGATGACCAACACAAATTAATATTTAAAATATTAAAAAAAATCTTAATAATAGTGGAATAAAAAAATAAAAATAAAAACTAAGAGCATGTACATATAAACATGGACAAAAATAAAAATTATGTAAACAATATATAAAAAAATGAATAGTTTTTTTCAAAAAGTAATGAAATGTGAAAACCATGGTTGAAATAATTGTTCATTACTGTTCGAAATTGTGATCTCCTTTACCCATTCTATAAAATAATAGTTGTTGTGCCTATAAGCTGACCCGTACACATCAATTATAAAAAAAATTATAAGTGGGAAAAAATAGAAAAAAATGTTAAAGAAAAAGTGGTTCCGGGGATTATTAATGGTGTGCGTAAGTTGTCTTATAAAAAAGTTGGCTCGAAAACCACAATTATAAAAAAGGTATAAATGAGAAAAAAAACAGGAAAAAAACATAAAAAAAATTATGGTGCGTGTAAATTGATAAAGACACCCTAGTCATGGAAAAAAAACAGAAAAATGTATAAGTTGAAAAAAATGTAAAACAAAATGATCCGGAAATTAGTCGTGGTGCACGTAAGCTGTCACAGATACCCTGGTTAAAAAAAACACAACAAAAGAAGTCTGGTTAAAAGAAAAAAAATTGACCCGGACACCTTGGTTCTATATGTTTTTTTTTAAAATAAAGGTCCCCGTTTATGAAAAAAAAAATGTCCGATTATAAAAAAGGTGCAAGGGGAAAGCATATTTTTAAACTGTAATGAGAAAAAAAATATTGCGCATAAACTAACCCAAACACTCCGGTCATGGAAAAAATATATATAAGTGGTAATAAAAAATAGGGAAAAAATAATTAAAAAAATTGATCAAAAGATTAGTCAGTGCTCATACTCTGGTTTAAAAATAAAAAATAAAAAACCCTGTTAAAATAAAAAAAATGGAAGAAACTTTTTCAAGCAGTATTGAATAGTGAAAATTACTATTTAAAAAAAGAAGCATGATTATAAAAAAAAATGCAAGGGGAAAACACATTTTTAAACAGTAATGAGAAAAAAAAATTGTGGTTCGTATAAATTAATCTGGACACCCCGGTCATGGAAAAAAATGTATAAGTGGCAACAAAAAAAGGGAAAAGAAATGAATCCGGAGATTAGTCGTGGTACGCATAAACTGTCACTCATATCATTTAAAAAAAAAAACAGAAAGAAAATTTGCAGAATAATTTTAAAAAATTAGAAGAAAAAAAACGGATTTTATAAGAAAAAACTATTGGATTTTAAAAGAAAAAAAACTAGATTTCTGAAATAAATAAATAAATTCATTTTTATTGCCGCAGAGGTTCGAACTCTTGTGCGCTGAGAACCACTCAGCCACAATTAATTTTTTGTCTATTTTACTCAATAAATCAATAAAAAGAACATTAGTTTTTTTTTATATAAAAAAACCGAGCTTATGTAGACACGAAGCACTGGATAAAATGTCCAGTGAATAGTGCTTTGCGTGAATAGTGGAAAAGCTATAGTACTGAATCATTCTGTTTTAGCTATATTGTAAAAAGGTAAGAAAGAAAAAAATAGAAAAAAATTAATAAGAAAAAAGAAGCAACAAACGAATAAAATCCAAAAAAAAAGAAAAATGAAAAATATAACTCGGAACTAAAAAATAAAAAGCAAAAAAAAATAGAAATAGAAATGAAAAATGTAACCCGAAAGTAAAAAAAAAACACAAAAAAATGTAACTCGGAAGTAGAAAATAAAAGGCAAAAAAAATTGAAAAAAATTGAAAAATGTAACCCAAAAAAAAATGGAAGTAAAAAAAAAAGCACAAAAAAATGAAATCAGAAGTAAAAAAAAAAAGCAGAAAAAAAAAAGAAAAAAAGATGTAACTGAAAAAAAAAAAGCGCACTTACTCTTGCGAAGCAGGGAGGTGAAATGGCCAGTGAATAGTAACTTCCCATTCTCCTAAGGTAATAGTTCTAATTTATTTATTTTCTTCACATACAACTATTTATTTATTTATTTTTAAAAATATTCTTACTTCAAAAATATATTAAAATAATATATTTTTTATTTTTAAAAAAAATATTTTTGATATTAGCACATGAAAATATCTAAATATACCAAAATATTAATTAAAAATAAAATTAATTTTTAATTTTTTAAAAAAATATTTTTGAAATGTAACGAAAAACAGTATCATCCCAGCTAAAACCACTTGCTCGCTCAAGTGCTCCACGTACAAAAAGTTTTGACACATTTTTAAAAATTTAGATATGAAAAATAATACCAAACACCACTAGGGTTGTTTGAAAATTTGATATGAAAAAATATTAAACTTATATATTTTTTTAGTGTTTTTCATTGATTTTGAGGTCAAATATAACGAAAAATATAAAATAAAACACTTAATAAGTATCCTACATTACAGCACTAAACGCACACTATAGAGGCATATTGATTCATTTTCTTCTAATTAATTGTTTTCCTTGTACACTATTTCATTGGATGTTTAGCAGAAATACTAGGCGCTGGTTTGTCAATCTAGGGTTGATAATTGACAAAGAATTCAGGACACTCCACATTGAAGAATATAAGATATTAAAGTATTTTTTTTCAACGAGTTCCAATTTGCTTTCATACCAAAGTTATTTCCAAATTGTTCAATTTGATTAGATGGGTTTTAAAAAATTAGTTAGATTTTCCAATTTTAATAACTTTTATTAGACTCGGACTAAGAAGTAGATTAATTAGATAGTTCATCAGCTCAAAATCTAACCTAAACTTTATTTCATGTCAAGCCCATGATGATTGACCCAACAAGAGGTTGTTTGGGATTGTGTTCTAAACGGTGTCCCAAAAAATTATTTTATTATTAGTCTTATGATGTTAGTTGATTAATAGTTTTGATCCATTAGCTTGCATCCCAAGAAGAGTTTATTAAGATTAGTTACGAGAGACTACGTTATTTCTTTTTTAGCTACAAGATTTGACACGAGTTGAAGAATAAACATGACAAAACAAAAATTATTTAAAAGGGTATGTATCATACACAAATTTAGTAAAGATTAACTAATTTCACGATGTCATTCATATAATTCAGGTTCTTAGATATAATTAAAGGAAAAGCTATAGCGCGTGGGATAATTGTTGTACCATTAGAGAGGGATTATTGTGATTGTCATGGTGTAATTACCGTTCGCCCCTCACTTCACAAAATTTAGCTCTTATTCTCTATGGTATTTTTATTTTTTTCATGTCACCTGTTGGCATTACTTGAATATCTGGGGTGTTTTCACCTTTTTTTTTCTATTTTTTAACAATAAAACTACCAATTTACCACTGGAATAAAAAAAAAAATTGACAATGAGGACATTTTTGGTGAAATTGTTGAACTGCCCTCCGAAACAACAAAACACAATGTTGGCGCTGAGGGTTTGATGGTATTTTGATGCCAGGTTTTTTTTTTTTTGTTATAAATGTCATCTCGGGGATGTTGAGGTAAATTCCGTATTTTTTTATTATTATTCTGGTTTAACTGTAGGCACGTCTTCTTGACGTGGCGACAATTATTTGTCTCATGTGCCTCTCATGATGCGTGTCTGGTGTCCTTCAATTGGTTAAAATTCTAGTATGTTGTGTCTCTAGATGTGATGTGATGTACTCTTCCACATGTGGTCCGCATGTAGACGTACGGAGGTTGGACGATGACTGGTTTTTCTTTTTTTACCCATTTCTTGTAGTGACAAGATACATATCATTCCTCTTTGTTGACAGGTTGTTGGTTTCAGTCCTTCATCTTTTTATTTTGTTTTTCGTCCTGATTTCCTCTATAGAAATTTTGGTTTTTCAATTGTACCCTTTTGCAATTAATCATATTTCCTTTAATTATATTTAGCTATTCTTCAAATCAAATAGTTTTTTATGCTTCTAATTTTTTCTGAGTCTTGCTTCAATCATGATAATAACAATTAAAGTAATGATTCAAATAATTTATCATTTGATGTTACATTTATTAAAAATTAAGTTTTACATTATTTCTATATATAATGTTTCAAATCTAATATTATGATTTGAAAAAGTTTTATGGCTCTTTAATGTCTTTAATGTTTTTTATTCCAGATTAATTTAATCTCATTTCTTAAAGAAAACGTTTCTTATATTTTAAGTTTTATATACTTTATCAATTACAGATTTACAATTTATTAATCGAATAATTAGCCCAACAATTAAAAGATACCCAATAAAGCTATATAATTAAAGCCGATGTAGTCGCGCGCACGCAATCATTAAAAATTGGACGCCCCCTTTTATTCTTTCTCCGTATCCTAACGTTTAATTTCCCCTCCTTTAGTCCTTTTGGCTAGATATGTACTTCTCCAATGAAGATTAGCTAAGAACTCATTTCTTCATAAATATGTTAACTACTAACAATCTAACTATTTCAATTTAAATAAATAAATACTTAGGCTTTGTTCTAAATGGGTTTTTAGTATGTCCCAGCCTCTGAAAATTTATTTAATTTAGCATGTACATTTGAAGATATTTGTTTGCCATCTGCCCTAACAATGTGTGGAGAATTCAAGTAATTATACAACAGCCCTTTCCCTTAAATACTAAAAAGAATGGATTAAGAGGGCTAATTAAGAGGAGAGCTCGTAGCTAATTGGGGAAAGAGGTCAAGACGAGGCCTCCACCTGGCTTCCTTCCCCAGCTTTCCAGGAGCAAGATTCCAAGCCTTAAGAGCATCTCCAATGGGAGAAGCAATATTGGAGAGCCAAATCTTTAAAATAGATATTTGAATAGTGTATATATGGCTTTTGGGTTGATGTGAACTTTAATGGTAAGAGGCATTTTGGAGAGCCATTTTTTTATATTATTATTTTAATGTAATGCAATTATTTTGTATGTAATTTAATTATGCAATTAATTATACAATAAATAGGAGTTAGTTATATAATTAAATAATTACGTTTAAAAAACCCTCCAACAATAGAATTATTAATTTTTTCAGATTTAACATGAAAAAAAATTAATTTAAAATTAAACACCCCAATTTTCAAAAACAATTAAATCAGAACTTTAAGAAACAAACTAAATTGCTATCAATTTCATAACACGATACAAAATATTTAAATAAAATTAAAAATAATTAATTAAACATACATTCCATTACAAATAATTCAATCAAAGAAATTACAAATAATTCAATCAAAGAAATTACAAATAATTTAATCAAATCAATTACAAATTTAAACCTATCTTTGCCAGAATTCCTCGTTTTCTATTTTCAAAATAGGCTGCAGACATTGGATCCATACCAGAAGTATCCACCTTCATGATTTCATCCTCTTGTCTCTCTTCATTTTGTTCAAGTAATTTAGCTTGTTGCTCTAACATTTTTTCTCTATGGTGAAATTTTTTATCCTCAATTTTTTCAATGCTATTCGTGAATTTGTCTAAGAGATCTTGTACATAAATCTCGGCAACCTTTTCTTTTCCTTGTCTCCGTGCAAGTCGTTCCTTTGCAGCTTTCTGACCAATTGGTCTATTTTGGTAAATAAATGCATCACTGTCTTCTCCTAAATTAACAGAATCAGCGGTTGATGGATTTGAAGAAGCTGGACTTGCATTTCCATGATTTTTTTGTTTCTTGTTTGACTTCTGATGAAGACATGCACGTTCAAATTGCCACTTGGGTTCATTTTTTAAGATAACCCAACAATGCTCCAGTTGAAATCGTTTGCCAACGACTGAAGCATACATTTGTCGAGCATCATTAATCTGGTAAATCAATTTCAATAAATAAAACTTTCAATAAATAAAACGTATAATAAATATGTTAAACAAATAATTTAATATAGAAATGATTAAAAAAAAACATTACCCTTGATTCTTCGGTCGTTCCACTTTGTTGACGGTTTTCAATTTGGGTAACAAAACCAACAAATTTTCCAACTTCTCTATTTATTTCTTGCCACCTATTTGAGATGCTTATCTGAGAACGATTATTCAGGTTTGCTCCATACTCGACAAAGTAAGCATATACTCGAGCCCAAAATTGTCTTGTTTGTTGATCAACTCCCGTGATTGGATCTTTGCTAGTATTTAACCACGCAGATACAAGTAAACAATCTTCTTCTGGCGAGAAGTTTTTACTTCTTTGGGATTTTTTAGTTGTATGAACAATATGATCACTTTGTTGAGTAACATTTTGTTCACACTCACTTATAAGAAAGTTAGTGAATGAATTAGGCAAATCTGAGTCCATCTGCATTAAAAATACATTGTATAAATTAAACTAATTAATTAACAACATCGTAAATTTCCAATTTCAGTATAATTATTTTTAACTAAATATTGTTATTAATTACTCTTTTTTCTCATAAATATTATTATTAATCACCTCCACAACAATTCAAAAAATTACATTTACACAGTTCTTAAATCTAACTGTAAATTTAAACATGTAATTAAGCTAATTGATCAACAAAACCATAAATTTTCAATTTCTCATAATTATTTTTTTACTAAATATTATTATTAATTACATTTTTTTCCTCCTAAATATTATTATTATTATATATTCCTAAATACTACCCGAAACCCTATCTCCCTAACTCTTTCATTCTCACTTCTCGGATTAAAAACCGCCGCCCAGATCACCATCTCCCCAAACCTTATCTCCCAAATCACCATCTCAAATTTGCAACCTCGACCAACTCTCTTTCTCCACTGAATTAGTAGATTAATAATAATAAAATAAACCATACCATACCTTTTGAAACTCATTGTCTCCCTATTCACGAGCTCTCTCTGCATTTGGTAAAACAAAGCTTACCATTTCTCTTGTCTCATCAACACCAAAGCCAAAAGATCTTTATCCTCTATTGCAAATATTCTTTTAAAGAAACCCATTTTACCATTTCTTGCCGCTCTATTTTTATGGTTTTTTTCTTAGCTTTTAGCCCTCTATCTGCTCCCACCCCTCTGTCAAAATTCTAGCATACGAACCGAAGATTGTACAGACAAAAAATATATCAAGTTTAAGAAAACAAACCGAAGATTCTGGGGCAGAAGGTTTGACTGGAACCGCTCGTTGGATTTTGAACTTTGATGAAGGTATTTTCTCGCCAATTTTTTCAATGTTTTTTCAATTTTTTCAAAATTTGTGGGTTGTTGTGTTGATTGTTGTTCAATTGCTGAAAGTGTTGATGGGTATTGTTTTGTTCTGGCTTGATTTTGTTCTGCCTTGATTTTTGTTGTTGGGTTTTTATCATGGCATGTCCAACGGATCTATTTCAACGGTAATATTTTTTTGCCTCTGCATATTTTCATATGTGGGAATAGCTCCTGGATTCTGAAGAAGCCATTTTGGCTCTTCGTTTTGCTCCTGCCGCTGGAGACACAAAAGTAACTCAAAAGAGCAAAATATTTGAATTTTTTGCTTTTGCTTCCCGGATGCCTCCTCTGCTGGAGATGCCCTAAGAGTCTATTCTCTAACCCTACCGTTGCGTAACTTGCATGCCCTTTGGAAAAAATGTGTCCACAAATTCTACATATGCACAGATCATTTCATCATCTATTTGTAATTATATTTTAAAAATATTTTAAAAAAATAATAATTTAAAATTTAAAAACTAGTATTTTTATTATTTTAATATATTGATATCAAAAATATTTTAAAAAATTAAAACATATCATCTTAATATAAATTATTTTTAAAATTAATCTAAATAGCAAATCCAGCAGAGTTTACTTTTTATGGCACTTGCATCCGTCGTCTACTCTCACGTCATCCGTAATCTACTCTCACGTCATCCGTCATACTACTTTCAAAAATAGTATCAACCATTCTCTCAAATAATATGGAAGTGTCCAGATACCCAAAACAGTTTTTCTAATAATAATAAAAAAAATTACTTATTATTGGGTTTCCAGATTGAGTTGAGAATATTTCATTGATTCTAAGAGCCATGTTATTTTTGAGAAAATAAGAAAAAGCTTCATCCGAGGACAGGAGCATGCCTTAATGTGGCTCAGAAGCCACTACTCAAAAAAAAAATTATTTTCCTTGTCGTAATTGTTTTTTTCCCCTTTCAACTAAGATTTTTAAATTAATTAATATATATATATATATAAACAGTTTTGTAGGATATATTTTCGAGGGAGAATTTATGAATAGACTTTCAAAAAACGATCAAAGTTCTCATAGTTTTCACCACCATTAAGGTCGATAACTTAAAGTATTAGAATTTTAATTTATTTATTTAAAAAAGCTTGCCCAGCATCATCAATTATGCCGCAATGGATTATGTAAACAAGCATAAACGACATAAAAGCTTTAAAAATCATAAACGAAAATGATTCGTTAGGAGAAGAACCACCCCCACCATGTTAGTGCCAAGCAAAGGACTGGAACCTCTGGAGTGGGGTCGAGGTCTAGAAGATTGCCATAACCCACTTTAACTAATGTAAGATGAGTTCGATCTCTTGTTCTGTAAAATAGAAAATCTAAACTGGCTAGCCCACAGATGGGTCATGTCTTCACTTGCCTCTTAAAATATTGGGGGGAAGGAAAAGTAATTTAACTGGGGACATAATTTGCAGATGCTAGAATTCAATCTTAAAGGTAAAATGGGTTTGACTCCTTTTATCGATAAAATATCTTATTTAAAAAAAAATTAAGATATTAAATGATTCTATATGCTTGAATCTGATATAATCTTGTACTTATTTTATACTTGATTTTTAATAAATAAAATGAGAATAGTCGATTTGAACTCAGTAATAATTAGATCAATTAAATTCGATATCATATCAAGAAATCTCTCACCTGAATAATTATATGATTAGATGAGTTTTCAAAATGTTAATTATACCAAAATATTAATTATATTATTCTGTAAGACATCTCGGAAATGTTTCACCTGCAAAACCAATCCAAGAACACGGCCAGCCAAAAAGGGTCAAAAACCATCCAACTCCAGCCCACAGAGAAGAAGAAAGACGAGCAGAGCATGTAAATACAAAGATGGCGGTGCACCTCGTCGGAGCACATCTTGTCCGACGTCTCCAAGTACAAAGAGGAACAGATTGGGAGGGACTTAATTCATGAAAATTAACTTATTATATCAAGTACCAACGTACCACAGCATCGTTACAAAAGCCAGCCACCAGCCCACCATCCCTATTAGGTCTTTCGACACATCAACTCCATGTCCATATCAAAATACCATTTAGTCTTTGTTTCCTGTGGCATAGAAAATCAATAATTTATTAGATTGTGATTTTCTAGTTTGTCCCCCTTTATTTCTCTTTCTTTCTGTCTTTGTCTTCCCATGTGATTAGGGTTACCGACCTTACAAGTAAGGGGATATTGGAGTGACGAGGTACCCTACAACCCCTCCCCATCCCTTCTCATGGGAGGCTCTTTCCTCCCGGCTTCTCCCACCGGCTCGAAAAGGACACCATATGTAGGGTCCCATCGCCCCCTTGTGAGTTTTGGGACGTTGATTTTATGATGTGTGAATGTGATGCAATCAACCTGACTAGGATTTTAAATTTCAATCCAAACGAGATAGATCTACTCGTTGTTGTTGATGTTATTATTATTATTATTGTTATTGCTGCCGCTGCTGCTATTGTGATTATTTACCTAAGTTAGAGATAGGTAGATAGATCTCCATTTTTTGGGTGTGTAGAGTGGGAAAGCAAGTATCATGAGGTCCATTTTCTCAATCACTACAAACTGCCCACCATTTTGTTAGAATTTACAAGATCCAGTCCCAACAACGTTCTAGATTCTAAGACCGATTTTTGGCTATGATGATGAAATTAAATTAAAGGTCAACTACATGATACAAGAACGTTTATTATGGAAATAAATAAATTTATGTATGCCACGAGTTTTTCTACACTCCCCCAGTTGATGTTGATGGAGTAATTTTCCATGTAATTTCCCGAAAGAATTCCCTTGTTGTTTTTTACTCCACTCATAATTAGCTTTGGAAATATTTAATATACATTATAAAAGAAATGGTAACCATGCGCATCTACACTTGTGTCCATAAGAAACTATAATAAATAATATTGAATGAATGAATGTACATATATAACATGTTATTACTTCCAAAGTTAGGTTTCAAAAGGTCTTCACTTTTAAAATACGGACAAAAAACATTTTATAAATAAAGATTGCAAAAATCGGACATAACTAATAAAATTCAATCACCAATTTAGATCCGTAATTAAGGCCACCGACTAGTCAATAGATTTATTCCTTGCTGCAACTTGGATTTAGGGTCATGGTCTAAAAACAAACGACGAACTTTCACTTAAAGATAGGATAGATTGCACCATTTAATCCTTACAAAGGACAAAATCTCAAGTAAAGATAGTTATCGGCTTGAATACTCTTGTCGGTAACTAACAGTCAGACAAGAACACAAACAGCGTTTAATTTGTAATCCACAACCTCACCGCGTGGATTTGTTTCTCTAACCCTTTTTTTTCCTCTCTCCCAAAAATATTAATTTATTTTTTTTCTCTTTAATTTAAAGTAGTTTATTAACTATTTTTTGTTGTTTCTAAATGATTATCCGTCCTTGTTCAAGCATATAACAATATATTATCTAATCCAAAAAAAATATGGAGAAAAAGCGAAAATACCCATCAAGATCAGAGCTTTCTCCCTTTTTTTTCTTCTTTTTTTAAGATCCAAAACCACTTCATTAAATCGACTAGATCATCATTCGACCTATTTGGTTAATCAAGACCAGGGAGCAAGTTGGTTAGGTCCTCGATTGATCTATCGAACCGGGTTTAATTAATAATCATGGTGAAGAAACTTCCTTGGAGTGCATGTTTGATATTGTAATAGTTTATATGATTGGAATCTAGAGAAGATTGATTATAAATTAAAAAAAAAACATCTCGAAACTAAACAAGATATAATTACAATCGCACCTACCAAGCACAACTTTAACTTAGGCCCATTAATCACCCCCGTCCACTAGACTTGTCAAAAATAATGCAGTGCCCATTACTATTAAAATATTACATCATTCCATGCCCTTGCCGTCTGCATGAAACACCGTTGACCCCAGAAACTGCCAGTCAATGTAAATGCATTTCGTCAAGTCTAGAACGCTAATCATGTCCGGGTAGAATTTGAAAAACAATAATAAAAATAAAAAAGAATACACACGTTATTTAAATAACATGGGAGGAGTAGTGTTCACATAAATACTGAACCCGAACCTGGATGAGAGTAAAACCTCACATGGGAGTGAGGTTTTCTACAGCCCGATGTAGGCTGGCACCTTGTAGTTTCCATTGCATAATAATTGCGAGGATGGGAGGGATTGTAATTAAAACTTTAAAATAAGGGCATTTTATTTAATTAAAAAATCATATTATTTCCCCTGATTTTCCATCTGTAAGCAGCTAGCTAGTGGTCGAAGTGAGGAGAGAGAGGGAGGGAGAGAGATTGAGAGGGAGACCCAAGTGGCATCCAACCAACACCGACCCACCCATCCCTCTCTCTTTCCTTTAAATAGTCTTCTCTCCACACTTGACAAATCCAGGGCTCGACCTCAAAATTCATCAGTTCCATCACATTGAGCCCTTTAGTTTCTTTCCCTCAAGAACTTAACAAGAAGAAGAAGAAGAAGAAGATTGTTCACCTTGTTGAGAGCAATACCAGGTACCACCGCCTGTTGATTTCTTTCTTAGGCACAAAGAAATGGCTTCACCACCAGACAAAAGCAAGACCATGAAGCTTGAGCGTTACAATAGTTACCTTCGCCGGTTACACAGTACAAAAATACTAAACTCCTCTTCAAAACTTCTCTTCCGTGCTACGCTCCTTATTGTTCTTGTGTTGATTCTCTTTTTCACCCTTAATCACCCTCCACTTTCTGATAACATTCCCAACCATGCCCACCTCCACCACCACCACAACTTCCTTTCCACTGCCTTCTTCACCTCAGCCGGCGGCGCTGCCTGGGAAAAACAAGTCCGCCACTCCTCCACTCCCAAGAGGAGAAATGGGCTCTCGGTTCTAGTAACCGGGGCAGCTGGTTTTGTCGGTTCTCATTGCTCTCTGGCTTTGAAGAAAAGAGGTGATGGGGTTCTTGGTTTAGATAACTTCAACAGTTACTATGACCCAGCACTTAAAAGAGACAGACAGAAACTTCTGTTGAAACATGAAATTTTCATAGCTGAAGGTGACTTGAACGATGCCTTATTGCTAAGAAAGCTTTTTGATGTCGTTCCGTTCACGCACATCCTCCATCTCGCAGCACAAGCCGGGGTTCGCTACGCCATGCAAAACCCACAATCCTACGTGAGCTCAAACATTGGAGGTTTTGTCAATCTTCTGGAAGTTGCAAAAGCTGCAAATCCACAGCCAGCCATTGTTTGGGCATCGTCAAGCTCAGTTTATGGACTGAACACTCAAGTACCTTTCTCAGAATCGGACAGAACAGATCAGCCAGCAAGCCTTTATGCAGCCACCAAGAAAGCAGGGGAAGAAATTGCACATACTTACAATCATATCTATGGTCTTTCACTCACTGGATTAAGATTCTTCACAGTTTATGGTCCGTGGGGCAGGCCTGATATGGCTTATTTCTTTTTCACGAAAGATATCTTGCAAGGTAAACCAATTGATGTCTACCAAACTCAAGATGACAAGCAAGTGGCTCGTGACTTCACTTACATTGATGATGTTGTCAAAGGGTGTCTCGGGGCACTGGACACTGCTGAGAAGAGCACAGGAAGCGGTGGAAAAAAGAAAGGGCCGGCACAACTGAGAGTTTACAACCTTGGCAACACCTCGCCAGTTCCTGTCGTGAATCTGGTGTCGATTTTGGAAGGATTATTGAGCAGAAAAGCAAAGAAGCACGTGATTAAGATGCCAAGAAATGGGGATGTGCCTTATACGCACGCTAATGTTACTCTGGCATACAAGGATTTTGGGTACAAACCTTCCACGGATTTGGCTACTGGGCTGAGGAAATTCGTCAAGTGGTATGTTAATTATTATGGAATTCAGACAAGTTTTAAAAAGGGCAGTGCGATCAGCGGTGAGCATCCCGAGGGATCAGCTTAAGGGTCCATCATCCATGATCATCACATGGCTGGTCTTCTTTTTTCTTTTCTTGTGAATTAAATGAGCTCTACTCTCTTTTACTGGGTTCAAGTTATTGCTGTGATCCTTTGATGTATTAGGTGAAATTGTGGCAGCTGTTGTTTCTGTTGTAGAAGATAGAAATAGATTTCATACAGAAGAAGAAAGATAAAAGGGCAGGGGGCAAGGTGTAAGATCTGTGAAGTTGGAGGATGTAATAATTTGGTATGAGACTACTGCTCAAAAGGTGATGCAGATCTCAGCCAATAGATTCATATTAAAGAAATTTGTGATTAAACAATGGTCACATTAAGATTCTGTTTTCTTTTTAATTATTTTGATGCTTTGTTGCCTTGCATTTTCTTTGTGAGGTTATGAGTAGCTTCTTTTTTCGTGTGTATTTGGTTGTTTGATTATATACAAAAAATACTCTACACACCAGTATCAAACATATACTTTTTTTGCAAATGAATGAGGTCTTATATTTTTTTTATTTTCTATTTTTCTTTTCTAGGTTATACAAGTGGATGGGATATATATTTTCTATTTTTTTAATTATTTTAATACATCAATCTAAGAAATTTAATTTTTTAATGTATTTTTTAATAAAACATATATTTTAAAAAAATACTCTACACACCAGTATCAAACATATACTTTTTATGCAAGTGAATGAAGTCTTATATATATATTTTTTTCTTTCCCTTTTCTTTTCTAGGCTATACAAGTGAATGGGATATATATTGTCTATTTTGCTTTCAAGGTGCAAGCATCATGGATAAAGAAGGTTGTCCCTTTCATGTTTACCCCTAAACCAATTCCTTAATTGTCAGATTAGGTAGTAAAAATAAGTACATATGTAGTGGTTAAATCTTTAATGATGCAATACCATAATCCCTGTAATAAATTCAGGTGGCATGCTATGCCAAGATGGGACATGAAATTTAGATTTTTCCACTTCTGAAGTGAATAAAAATGCCAAAATGTTTCCACTAACAATATCTCAACATAAATTATTTTATTTCATCTTGAATATTAATTATGAGAGGAAACTCTATCCCCGGAAAACATATTTTATAGGTCTAAGTGAATAAATAAAACTCTGATTGTTCTAGATTCTTGTAGAGAGTACATGTCTTGATTCGAATTCGAGATTCGATGTGCAAATTACAAACTCTTTATCATCATATCATGTATTTGTAGGACTTTTAAACACCCTAATATATTGTGTGTGTGTGTGTGTTTTCATGTTTAGAAGTTTTTCTAATTATAATTTTAATATAATTTAAAACAATCTCATGTTTTAATCTTATAAATAATTAAATGATATTTTTTAATCATAAATTACAGGAGTAATTGACTTATTTGTTATGAATTGGATACATGCTATTTATTTATTTTGTTTTCTGCTCGGAATATGACATCAAATATCATAATCTAAAACCACAACCATAGACATTGATTGATCGAATTTTTATTTTATTTTCTTGTGAATAGGAAGTGGATGGTTAGCTTGAAACCCAATCAAAGAAGAATTTGATCTCAAAGCGTAAAAGTTAGTAAAAAAAATATCCTCGTCGACGTGACAGAAAAAAATCCCACTCGATGCATGCATAGTCAAGGTTAGGTTAAGTTTGCATGTCTACATGATTACAAGATTGAAGATGGGTGAAGGGCAACCGACACCATCATTAACCATGTAATGAAATCTTGAAATTTGCAATAATTATTTTAGAGAGAAGAGAGACACTACACTAATTAGAGCTATATAATAATATATATTTATTCATCTATTATAGATGCTGTGGTCTGGTTTTTGCCAGCACTCAGCCATGAAATCAAATTATGAAACAGTCTCTTCGATTTGTTTAAGTTATATATATATATATATATATATATATATATATATATATATGTGTGTGTGTGTGTGTGTGTCTATATATATATATATATATTGTTTAGGAAGAAAAATAATTTAGGTCTATTATCATTATTTTGTATAGTAGAATAATTTTGTTATCCTTAAAGATTAATAGTCATTTAACTATTGTCTATGTTCATTTTGGATGTTTCATTTGTTTGCTACAGACTTTATTACCATTTTATTCAAATTTTCATAATATTAACGTGAGAGGCTAGTCCATTATTTTTAGATGTTCACATTGATTTAACTTTTATATAATTTAATTATAAATACATGTTAAATAAAGAGTCCAATTGAAGTATTTTAAGATAAGATTTACCCCTTTTCTGTGTGTGTGTGTGATATCAAAAATACCGTTCGTTCCACCCGTTGGCCGACGTACTGGTCATTACCCTTCACCGTCACGGCCGTCCTCTGCCTGTTTTGCAAACAACTTGAGCAAGAAGAAGCCAGTAGTAAGAGTATTATGATAGCTGTGTTTTATTTTGTCGACATTTGCCAAGTGTGATCTTGAAGCTTTAAGAATACAGTGCACACCAATGAAGGAAATTCTAGTTAATTACGGGGACATGCTGGATTCACTCGTACACCCACATGGATAAATTGTGGCAGTCAATGCGATGTCGTTTCAGATAATAGTCACCAAGCGAAGTTGGCCCACAAACAATCCGAAATTTTGAAGAAGAAGAAGAAGAATGGATGGGTTTTGGATCGGATTGAAAATCTAATTTTAAAATGAAAGACAGAGAGAGAGAGCTCGAACTGTCTGCTTCACAAATTAATGCCTGGGAGACTGTAGCAAGCCCTGTCAGAAGATCAGGTCAGTGAAGTCCAGCTGAACTTTCATGGGAAGAACACGGCTTTAGGATTTACCACGAGGGATTTGAGATTTTTCTTGGCATTCCAAAATTCACTTGATCTCCCGTGGGAACACAGTTTTAGGACTGCCAAATGGGATTCTGAATTTTCTTGACGTTCGTGTATTATTATTACTACTATTACTACTACCACAGCTATCAGTCTTCGTTAACTAAACATGGGTACATCATTTTTTAAATCAATAAATAATTTATATATATATATATATATATATATAATTTAAAACAAATAACATTTTTTTAAAAAAAAAAAAACAACTTCAACCGTTCACAAACATGCACCAACATATTTGACCCTGGATATGTAAATATTGTTTCGACCAGGTTGGAATGGTCAGCGTTAGTATCTCTAATCTGGAGACAGAACTAGGGTGGCCACTAGCCAGGAAGTTTCCACTGAGATATGGGATCCAGCTATTACGATTCTAAAATTTAGGCAGAAAAACACAGTACAACTTGTGCTCTGTTTTTTTATAATGAAGCTGAAACCGTATTTTAAAGTGTTCCGTCGGAGCCGAGCATCACCAACCAGTAGGATAAAACAGCGTTTACAAAAGCTGGCAGAAGTCAACATTCATTCTCAATTTCTTGCCAAGTGGGGATTGCATTGCAATAACGCGCTGAAGAAAGTAAGCAGAGAAAAAGGAGAAATCACACAGCTTGCTAGGATCGCATGCATGACATCTTAAAGATCTTGAGGAATGTAAATAATCTATGGCTAGCTAGTTGTCAAATGCTTGCTAGCTAGCTGGGAATGTAACAATTCATGCTGCCGTACAAGTCAAGCTTTGGATGAAAGCAACTTTGGAGAAGCAGCTAATTATGCTTTCTGCTTTAGAAAAACACTCCTGCTGATCAAATCAATTGCCAAAAAAGGTGAATCCAATCTCAATAAGCTCCTGGGCTGATCTGACCTCCGATCTAACTAGCTAGAACTAGAGCTCGATCGTTTCTCCGGCAGCCTTCCGTGTTCACTGATCATGCAAAATTGCACATGAATTTATAGTACTTGCGTTGATTTTTATCAAATAAAATAAATATAATAAGTTAGTAACTGATCGGTAAACAAATTTAAAATTTACATTATTCTATACCGGAAAAGAGCTCATAAGTTTTGCTAGGGGATGTCATTTTCTTACAGTACTAAAATAACGTAAAGACTGATTAGCATTACAAGAAAGAAGGCAGTACTTTGAAGAAGTGGCAGAAAGTTAAGTAGATAGAGAGTGGACTGAAAACACAAAAGAGATAAACATGAGAAAGTGGCATTCGTTTTGATTATCTGTGGTATAATGTAAGCAATAAATAATTAGGATAAAGACCTCCCAGCTACCTGCTCGCACAACCACGCATTCCACCAATATTATTGTTTTCTCCCTCTGCATGTTCTTCCTACCCCACCTTTTGAGCTGTCTGGTTTCGTGATCACAGATGGGTGCTCACCGACACTTCCATGGGTCATGGGATATTTGATCTTTCAAGGTTCCACACTCCGTAATTGCATGGGAGGGCCATATGTTTTGCTATAATTATTCCCTGAATATCAGCTAGCGTGGTCATTTAAAACCAGTCGGGTGTGGTGGGTTGATCCGGTATCTCGAGATCTAGAACTTCATAATTGAGTTTCATTAAATATTAAAGAGGCTAAACTTGAGTGATTAGCATCTAATTAATTATCTGATTTACATAATCAGATCTTAGTTTATAATCACCCAAATAACTTCTTCTTTTTGTATTGTTTTGGATAAAAATAGTGATCTGGGTTGATCGGGATCATGACTTCACTATATATGTAGTAGGGTCTTGCAATTATTGTGCAGATGATCGAGATTTCTGAATATAAGCTCAAGTCCAACCCTTAATATATACAATTTATAAATTTCAATTTCTTATATATATATATATATATAATTAATTGATCCATCTATTTTCATCTATTGGATATATTTTCTCGTATTTATTTAGTTTTTTTATTTTTTTTTGCTCTCATATGATCTTAAATTTTTCATGTTTTCTTTGTATGTGTCTTTTTCTTCACTTTTAAGACAAAAATACCCTGCAATATTAACTAAAAGAAAAGGTAATTTTGAAAAATATTATAAAAAATGAAAATTTGACCTTTAAATATAAATACAAGGCAAAACATGTGGTCTTGGATTCTTATACACCAATAGCAGAGATACTAGTATAAAAGGCACAATTTATGGAGTTGACCCAATCGATTTAATTGGTTATCTAAGTTGTGTATTATATATAAACATGTCATTACCAATGAAATAAGTCTACAAGACATGGTTTTTCAAATTTTTATTAGCTTACCAATATTTCTCTTACATGCCATGGTTTAAATTCCTCAAAGAATCTGTTGATGTTTTTTTATTATTATTATTATTATTATTTGTTTTTGCTCCGACACAACCTAAGAATCTCACATGCTTGGTTTAAATTCCTCAAAGAATTGACTTATATAGTTAAAGAGATTTAATCCTTTTTTTAATTGATTTCTTGGGTTCAAATCTTGGAGCCAGTGTTTATTAAATATATAGAAATAAATAATTGGACATAGTGTTCTTCACGGATTAAGACAACTATATAATAATTATAGCAATTATAAAATCAATTACTTTAAAGTAAAGAGATAAGAGAGAGAAATTGCTAACTCGGTTTTTAACATGGTTCGACAATCCTACATCCACGACTCAAGTACCAACCCGTATTTAATTATTGTATTCTCTTACTAGTCCAAGTAACAAGATTACAATTTCCGCGTGATGAATTCACACCAAGACTTTTACACCACTTGAAGATATGTCCTCTTCAAGATTTCCTTTTTCCCACTTGAGGATGTATCCTCTTCAAGATTTTTCTTTGGTGATGTTCCCTCACCAATACCAAGAGTTTTATACTCAACTCTCAAGAGTTTCACAATGGTTGTTTTTGTAAAACAACAATACACTCTTAATAGTGTAGATATTACAAATGAAGATCTATGATCTCTTTATCTCACTTAATAGCACTTAGAATATTTTAAGGTGTTTAAGTGTAGTGAGAATGAGAAATATTATTTGTGTTGGGATATGAAGATTTAAACACAAATATGAGTATTAATGAGGATTGATGATATGAAGGTGTTTAAGCACTACTTATTACCTCACTATAAGATATAGAAGTTGTGTGTTCTTAATTTTGCAATTAAGAGACCTATTTATAAGTTTCAAAGAGAAACTAGCCGTTTATAGCCGTTTTAATGCAACTGTCATATCAAGCGGTCGACCGGTTAACAACGAATAACTCAAGCGGTCGACCGGTTCAGCTCAAAAGACAATTTGTCTTCCAAGCGGTCGATCGATTCATGCAGAAGGCAATTTTGACAAATTATCTTTTCGGATTTCTTGAACCAATTGATTATGACTTAAACCTATAATCATCAAATCCTTTTAATGCATGCAATGTGAAGTGCGTGAGTTCATTTTAATTTGTGTATCAAGTTAGAAATTGAGATTTACCTAAAGCACTAAAATGAACACTTATTCTAAGTCTTCACTTGTTTGCATCTTGGACTTCCTGGAGTGATTTCTTCGTGTACTCCATTATGCTTGTTGATGTATTTTTTGTATAATACCTGTTTATAGCTTAATCTCATCCAAGCATATTATTAGTCCATTTTCGTTATATTGTTATCATCAAAATATATAAAGCATACAAAGTATGACATTATATGTCAACACATAGGACATGATTTTTGTGAAGCTAATTCATGGTGACTGGATTTTGTTGGTGGCATCGTTTGATGAACTTAGTAATCATCTAGTTTATGAAAATTAATTAATCAACCAATCAATGTATCTTAATTAATAGTTAACAATATTCAATTTTGCAATCTCATCTGCCTCTCCAATTCTCTCCCGTTTATCTTAGGCCCGTTTGTTTGCTTTGGAAAGTGGTTTCTGGAAAGTGAATCTGGAAAGTGAATTCTGGAAAGTGGTTTCTGAAAAGTGAATTCACGAATTCAATTTCTGGAAAGTGAATTCTGAAGTGGTTTCTGGAAAGTGAATTCCGAAAAGTGAATTCGATGTTTGGCGATGTTATGGAAAATGAACTGAAAAATAATTTATTAATAAATTAATTTTTTCAAGATTATCTAATATATATAAAATATTTAATATAAAATATTTAATCACTTAAAATAAAAAAATGAAATCTAAAAAGTATAATGATGAATTTTTATTATATCCTATATTCATACATAGCTTATTTTATAAAATATAACAATATATGTCATATCATATTATAAAGAAATAAGCTTGTGAAATATTTTTAAGTAAAACTTATTATTAATATATATTTTTCCAATTTTAAAAGCTTAAAATAAGTTTTTTAATTTTAAATCAAAATCTCAATGCAAAATTTTAATTTAGGGTGATTAAAAAAATAGAATTTTTAAGATTTAAATTATTAGTTTTGTGTTTTTAATTGTTAATATCAGAATTATTATTTTTATATAAAAATAATACTAACATGTTTCTATTTTTAAAAAAAACAATAACTAGTTAGCTCACGGAAAGTGTATTCGGATGTTTGGCGAGGAGTACACTTTCCTTTTTCAAGCCTTAAGTTTTTCTTGGTTGAAACAACTTTCTGGAAAGTGGTTTCGGTGTTTACCAAACACGGAAACAACTTTCGATGTTTGTTTGCTGGAAACAACTTTTCAGGAAAGTTGTTTCCGGCAAACAAACACAGGAAAGCAAGGAAAGTGAATTCCGGGAATTCATTTTCCTTGAAACAAACAAGGCCCTAATTAATAGCTTAAATGAACAGGCCAGGATATAAGCCCACCGGTCTCCTAATCTGTCGACATGGGCCCATGGGCTTGCAAGGCCGAATCTGTTTCCTTGCAAGTTTTAGCACCCCCAGTTCACAGGACATCAAAAAACACATGCCCCTCAATTTTATTTCATTTTATTTTAAAAACAAAAATCCTAGTCAAAAGTAAAACAAGACTCATTAAATAGTGGATTAAAACAGGGTAATAAAGTTTTTTCTAATTAAATAAAAACCTACCACGCCATGATATTAGAGATACTATTCTTTTATAATAAAGTATCCATTAGATATTACATAATTGATGGTATATAAATTGGTTTATATATTTTATTTTCACATTTAAATGATTTATTTATTCTTCAAAGCAAAATAAATACATCACTTTCATCTAGTATCTTTTAGTAACGTGATAGAATTTACCCTATCAGAAAAATTAGTAACCAGACATAAGTGCCGAAATCACAACATCATTTCACAAGTTCAATAAAACTAAAATTGCAATCTCTATTCCGACCAGAAGCAACTAGCTGCTGAAGCTGTCATTCATCCACTTCAATAATCAGAACGTCGATTCCCCTGGTAATTACTGTCATTGTAAGATTGCGGTGGTCTCCTTTCCTCGGCGAAGCTAACGCGAACAGTTCTCCCTCCCAAATCCTGCAACATCAGCATGCATCAGTCAATATATAATTCAGGAATCAGAGCAGCATTCAACTCCCTCAAAAACATTCTATTTCTGACCTGGCCATCCATTGCTGAAACTGCTTCGCTGGCATTTTCGACGCTGTCGTAATGAACAAACCCAAATCCTCGAGACCTCCCAGTCTCTCTGTCCATGATAACCCTTGCTGTAAAACAGAACCAGATTGTAAGTCACGACATTGAGAACACCAAGAACCCAGCCAGGTAAAGAACTTTTATGCAAAAGCTACCACACTAAAACTCACAATTACTGTCATTAAAACTTTAAATATACAGATACGATAAAACTTCCTGCTTTAATTGCCAGTAGAATCAGATCATGAATTTTGAAATGGATTCTGATATATTATTTTTGGAACTTGATAATTGAACAGAACCGGACCACTGTCATTACACTTGCCGATTCCCATCTTAGAACTAGAGCAAAACCAACATGTTACAGGACAATTACAAGAAGCTATTAACACCTGTCACTCAATACAAGGACAGGCAGTAATAAGCAATTACAGCGTTAAGACAAACCACACAAATTGTAGTATCCCAAGTTCCAAACCACCAAATCAAATAATAACAAATCAAATTGCCAAAGTTTAGCTCCAAATACATCAACTGAAAATATAATCCGCCAGTCTCAGCCATCATTTTACAGCCAGTTACCCAGAGAAATATATTGTGCTCGTGTTTGTTTCAAGTACAAGATTTAATATAAGAACCCTTCCTAAATAACTTATTAATCTACACATGCTCAAACTTACCCTCTGTCACTTCCCGAAGCCAGAAAATGCATCCTTAAGAGTTTGGTCATCAGTTGACCATGGAAGCCCTAAAACACAGACAAGATACACAGCAGCAGAGCATTAAAACAAAACACGCATGAACCTGTATCATTCAACACCATTTGTAGCATTCAAATAGCATTTATTCATGAATACCTCCAATGAAAAGCTTGGATGAAGACATGCAGCGAATAGAGTTCAACATGGACACCACCGGGACTTGTCCCTTCTGGGAAATTGACTGCCTCGTCAGGCTCCCGAGCTTGTTAAAGAATGCCATTTCAATTATATACTAAACCAAAGGGGTGTCACAGCATCAGTATCAAGCATTAAAAATATTCAACCCAAACATACTCAAAACATAGCAAACCAAAACATACTCAAAACATAGCAAACCAATTTATAATCATGCAATATCTCAAAGCCACGATAACTAATGGGGGTCCATTTTCAAATCCTTGTTTATTAAGAGATCAAATAGCTATAATTTTGAATAAAAAACATTGGGAAGAAGAAAATAGATTATTCAAACACAAAAAAACTCAGAAAACTAACTTAGAGAATCCAGACTCTAAGAGATTAGTTGAGCCTACACTCTCACCATTATACTCCATGAGCAGCCCCCAAGTTAAAAAAAAATAAAAACAGCCCACTCTAAAAGGCTATTATTAATAACCTAAAAAGTAAATTACCATTCAAACAGAGAAAAAAATCTTATAAACAAGAGAGAATCGATCACGCGGCAAACAAAACATAACCCAAAACCAAATCTCAAAACATGACCCTTGTAATAATACAACCCAGCAAACCCTGTTTAGTAAACAACAAAACAATATCAGACATGAGACAGAAAGAACGAGTGTTTACTTAAGCAAAACAAACCATGTATGATCTGTAAAACATCAATAAGAACATAGCCTTTTTTACATAAAACACCAGCATCAAACAATCAAATTCAAGGAAAAATAAGGTCTTGAGAGAAAGGGAAACAAAAAGAGTTGATCTATAAAACGGGGCCTAAGCAAAGAGGATAAGGATTATACCTTGGAAGAAGAAAAGAGGGAATGGGCTTTAGTTTCGGGAGAGAGTCAAACGAGGGAAGCAGCTAGGGTTTAAGCGAGATTCAGAGCGAGGAGTGCATATTTAACGATTTAGAAAAATATTTAAAAAAAAAAAACATAAAAGAAAATATTATTGTTGTTGTTGTTGTATTTTTAAATAAAAAATAATTGCAAAGAAGCTCTCAAATTATCAATAATATAGTCTTTTAACATTGTATTTCAAAAGTATTATCAAAAAATAGTTTTTGGTGTTTTTTTATTTTAATGTGTTAATATTAAAAATATTTTTAAAAAAATAAAAAACATAATTATATTTTTTTTGAATAAAAACACACTTTAAAAAACAAATTTAACCAGAGATGGTAGTGTCAAGAGTGGTTCAATGTCTATTTAGTATTGCGGTTGCTGTTGTGATTAAGGTTGAAAAAAAGCAGTTTAAAAAAAGAGCTTTTTCTGCGGTTCAAAATAAGCAGTGAGTGTTTGGTTAAAACAGTGGTTGAGTCTGAGGTTGAAAAAAAGCAGTTTTGTGTGTTTGGTTACCAAGTTTTGCATGTAGCTTTTTACATATACACACATATTTTTAGAACTCTCTCTCTCTCTATATATTTTGTATTAATAATCATATTTTTGTAATGGAAGGAATAGATCAAGTCAAATTGACACTTATTTATTATTTGTTCATCAAACTATTTGCAATGCTATCACGAACATTATCCATACGTGAAGGCATTTGCAATCCCTGACTATTATCTCACACTACAATATCTGGTAAAACATCATCTGGTACATAATTGGAATTACAATCATATTGAACAAAATCAACGTCATGTTGCGATCTACTTCGAATAAAGTTATGAAGTGTCATTGACGCAACAAACAACTTAGAACCATCTAGATTGAATTAAACAATTTTAATAAAATCATATATCTACAATCATATTAAATGTTATAAATTGAATTTAAAATATATAAAAATTATTTAAAAATAAATAAGGGGCTAAACCCTGTAATTTACAATTCTAAAAAGAAAAAAAATTAATGCTAAAATTATTTTTTCCAAAATATTCATTTATCAATTTGTTTCCAAGACTTTTGAAGAAATAATATAAAGTACAAAATGCGATATATGAAATAAAATAAAATAAAATGAATTGAATTCTATTTTTAAATATATAAATTAAAATTATTTATTAATTTAAATTAAATTGAAAAATATAATTGAATTTAATAATTGCAGTAAAAAGCTAGTTCCAATCAGCCAATAATATTAATTCATAACAAACAAGCCTTAAGAAGAGTGTTGAAAAGTCAATGCCAAAATTTGGCAGTTTGCTATGTGAAAAGTCGATGAGGGAGATGGGTTGAAAAACACTGTTGCACAAAAACCACGGATAGAAACAAAAAATTGGTGGGGGCTAGTCACTGTTCATGCGGTTTAAATTCACAATTATACATTACCAAATACTGAGTGCCCGACTTTTTTGAAGCGGGGTCGTGCCACGCAACCAAATGGGCACTTAAAAGTGAATTGGATGGATTGTCATATGGATAATTTGTCAAGAGTGGTTTAAAAATATGGCTAAATTTGTTTTTAAGTGATTCATTAATAATATATATAACTCTTGCTTTAATAGAATTATGAATTTATCGATCCTATAAAACAACCATAATTCATACTTTAATTCAATTATAGATTTAATATCCCATTAAACACTTTAACTCATGCTTTAATTCAACTTGTGAATTCATTAATCTATTTTCCTATTTATGACTCATGCTTTAAAGATAGCCATATTTTATAGCCTTAACTTTACTTTACTTTACCTTAATTATGAGATTTATTAATCCTATTCCACAATCATGTTTCAATTACCCAATTCGAGCATCATCTTAATTTATTGCTCAATTCAATAATCATCGTAGACTTGTAGGTCATCGATTAACGTTAAAAACATTGTCGACCATCCATATATATAAACATAAAAAACAGTATCTATTAAATGGATGATTCCTTGTCATACAAGGGTCATCGATCAGCCAGATTGTCCACCATCCATTATATTTTCTCAATACATCATTAAATAATTATGTTAATTGCACAGAGATGTTTTTACGATTGTTTTGGAAGGGTTTAGCTGGTATGTAAGACATTTCATCCTCGCCTCACCTCTCCACAACATCATGTTAAAGTAGTAATGGCAGCTATATTGAAAACAATTATAATTTAGCAAAAAAAATAATAATTAAAGAATATCAGGGGTACATCAAGAATTTAATTTGATTTCCAAAATTAACTTTTTCGATTTTTGAATCAAACATTTTATTCAAAAATTAATTTTAGAAATGGTTTTAAAAATAACAATTTACATATTCCAAATGAAACATTTTATACAAAATTTATTATTACATATGCGTGTCAAGAATACTAGAAAATGAGAGCACAAGCATTCAATTCGCAAAAATTTACTTACCATCTCACAATTTAATCATTCTTTTTCACTTAGGAAATATATGATGTTTCTAATAGTTGAACCAACATCTATATATTTCATAATTATATAATCCAGCCAGAAAATCCCATTGACCCAAAACCCGGATCAAGTTAGGTTTGAATTCAAACTGATAAAGAGAATAAAAAAGCAATCTCTACTCCGCTAGCTCAAGCAGCAACGCCATTGAGGGCATTACAAGAGCATAAAGCTGTAACTCGTCAGCTTCAATTATCAAAACCTCTACTCCCTTGGTAATCATCATTGTAGGATCGTGGTGGTCGGCTCCGTTCCTCTGCGAAGGTCACACGAACATTTCTTCCTCCCAACTCCTGCAACATCAGCATGCATCAGTCAATACATAATTCAGGAATCAGGGCATTAAACTCCCTCAAAAACATTCTGGTTCTGACCTGGCCATCCATTGCTGAAACTGCTTCGCTTGCGGATTCAGTGCTATCGAAACTAACAAACCCAAATCCACGAGACCTACCAGTCTCTCTATCCATGATCACCCTTGCTGGAAAACAGAACCCGGCCAAGTAAACAATGTTTAGCAGCAGTTACAACACTAAACTCAGTTACTGTCATTAAAACTTTAAATATCCAAATAAAATAGCACTTTTGTCTTTCTGAAATTAACTGAAAATGTAATCCATCAGTCTCAATCATCGTTTTACAGCCACAGAAAACGAGGTCTACTAAAAGAAAACCTTGCTAAATTACTGGTTCATCTACACATTACCTTCTGTCACTTCCCCATAGCCAGAAAATGCATCCCTAAGAGTTTGGTCATCAGTTGACCATGGAAGCCCTAAAACGCAGACAAGATACACAACAACAGAGCATTAATGCAAAACACGCACGAACATGTCTCATTCAAAACATCAAGTAGTCGTCAACACCATTTGTATCATTCAAATAGCAATTATTCATGAATACCTCCAATGAAAAGCTTGGATGAAGACATGCAGCGAATAGAGTTCAACATGGAAACCGCTGGTACTTGACCCTTCTGGGAAAGTGACTGCCTCATCAGGCTCCCGAGCTTGTTAAGGAAAGCCATTTCAATTGTGGACTAAACCAAAGGGATATTACAGCATCAGTAGCAAGCATTAACAATATTCAACCTAAACATACTCAAACATAGTAAATCAAATTATAATTATTTGATATCTCAAAGCCACGATAACTAACGAGGTCAATCTTCAAATTCTTTGTTTACTAAGAGATCAAATAGCTAACTTCTAGTAAAAAACACAAACTGAAAACATTGACAGGAACAAAATTGATTGTTCAGAACACAAAATAACTCAGAAAGCTAAAGTAGAGAATCCAAACTCAAATTAGTTGAGCATACACTCGCACCTTTCATCCTCCATAAGCAGCCCATGTTAAAAAAAATAAGAACAAAACACTCTAAAGGCTATCAATAATAATCTTAAAAATAAATTACCATTCACACAGATAAATAAAATCTTATAAACAAGACAGAATCTATCGCGTGGCAAACAAAAGATAACCTAAAACACACAAACTAACTTCAAAACAAAACCCTTTAAGACAGAAAGAACGAATCTTTACTAAAACAAAACAAACTATGTATGATCCATAAAACATCATTAAAAACACAACTTTTTTACATAAAACACTAGCATCAAACAGTCAAAAACAAGAGAACATATAGTCTCAGGGGAAAGGGAAACAAAAAGAGTTGATTTAACTAGGGAAGAAGCATAGAGGGTAAAGAGTATACCTTAGAAGAAGAAAAGAGCGAGAGGGTTTTAGTTTTGGGAGAGTGAAATGAGTGCAGCGGCTAGGGTTTAAGAGGTTCAGAATTACATGTCCTTGAGAGGTATCTTGTTGAACTTATATAGTGGCTTCGGGTTTAAGATGTTGCTGTCATTAACATAGCGGCTAGGGTTTAATAGTAAATTTGATGATTTTTGTAGAATAATTTGAGGTGGTGTTTGAGATGGTTATTTTTAATACTAGTATATTAAAAAAATTAAAAAAAACAAACACAAATGAAAGTTTAAATAAATATATGACATACAGCAAGTGATTTGTCACGAGACAAGGCAAGGCATCAATGGTCATTTGTGGCGTGGTGCCTTTACCTATTATGTGCTTATTTCACTATGGTTTTTTAAAATATTTTAAAAAAAAATTGAAAAAAATTATTTTTATGTTAAATTAATTTTTTAATATTTTTAGATCATTTTGATATACTTGTATCAAAAAATATTTTTAAAAAATAAAAAATATCAATATCTAATTAATTATTCAAATTTAGAAGGTCTAACCTATCTTTTTTCACCCATTTTTCATTTCTCAATAAAAATCTCAGCATTTTGAATCTTTCAGGGTTCAACCCCCTTGCCGATTTCAATCACCATTTTTTATTTTAATCTCCATTAAATAATCATCAAGTTTTTTTATTCCATTTATAGTTTTTATTTATCTAATTAAATATATTAAATTTAAATTATTCTACTAAAACATGTTACATACAATAGAAAATATTACAGCACCTTTTGGCATATACAAATAGTTATATAATTCTTTTCAGGCGTGGTCTTAGGACATAACTACTGAGTATAGCCGCGGGCATAACTAAAAATGTTATCGTGGATGTAGTTATTGGCGTAGCCACGAGTGGCATAACCATAGGCGTAATTGCTAGTATGTCTTTACCATGGCTGTAGACATAACCACCACTATATTAAGATTTTGTCAGTCATTAAGTGGGTGTTTGATAGTAAAGTCTGATCAAAAATTACAAAAAAATTATTGTTTTGATGTCTGGTTAAAGTAAAAAAACTGAAAACTGATTTTTTAAAACCTCAAACTCAACCATAATTTTAACCAAACACTTCAATAATTATTATGAACTGCAGTTAAAAGTGTTTTATATAGAATTGATTTTTTAAAACCTCAACCATAAAAGCAAAAAAAATATCAAACACACCCTAAAAAGAGATTTTGAGAAACAAAAGTGAACTACCTTTTTGTTTGTTTTCCACAATCAACATCAGCAATAACGTCTTAGAAAATCTAAATAACTTAGGAGCAAGACTTGTAGATTGAATGATCAATTAATCTCTATTTTCATGAATTTGATTTATTTTTCTTCGCTAAGATGACTGATGACTAATTGTTTGATTTAAGATGCAAAAATGATTCGTAGTTGGTATTTGATAGACGTGAGAACTCTCATATGCTTTGAGTAATTATATAGAATGAGAAAGCACAAGATATTCTATATATATAATCTTTGAAAATATATATGCTCAAAATATTGAGAATGAAAGGAATATGAATATTGAACTTGGTGGATTCATGAGGTATTTATAATTATGAGTCTTGCCCTTTTATGGAGAATAGATGCTAAAAAGTCATTTCACCCCCTAAAATTAATATGGTAATTTGAGTTATATTCCACTTAAAATAATATATATTTGATTAGTATAAAATATTAAATAGCTAATTTTAGGATCCTGAAAAGTACAGAGAAATCTGCTCGGGGTTATGAAAATATTTTCAAAAGAGTATTGAGCTTAGACGAGTTTCTTAAGCCCAAACATGTTGGGCTCAAGCCTGTGTTGGAGTATAAAAGGGTGTTAAGGTGCATGCCTAGCACATGAAGTGTTGTGTGTGCGTGCCAAGCGTGTCACACTAGGTTAGGCAATGTCTAGGTAGGGTGTTATTAGGTCAGGCATTGTTCAGACCCATTTATGTCAGGTTCAGCCAGAAGGTTGAGCCCAATGTTATGGGCTCAACTACTTTTACTCATAACCCACCTATCTACATATGGAATCCATCAACCAGAGAGTCTACGAAATTGGTTATGTAGGGTTATTTGGAAGCTGAATCATTTTTTAATGAATTTGGTTGTGATTTCCAACTTAATAATTACAAAACAGCAAGAGGTTTTTATCTATATTTTCTTCAACATTGCCGATGGCTCTAAGTTTGAAACTAAAATTGACATGTCCCATTAAAAAGTAATTAGTTTCGTGGGTTGTCCAAACTAATTATCAAATGAGGTTTTTCATTGGCCAGTCAGACAGGAAAATGGTGCAAGTAAAGAGTGTGCAATAGTTTCATTTTATTAGGAAGAAGAGAAATTCCTAGTGATGGTGCCACTCGAAGGTCTAATTGATGATGAGTATTAAATATATCTACCAAATTCATTGTCATTTGAAACAACAACATTGTCTAAACAATGTGCAACAATTGTAGTAAGTTTTTTTATAATTGTGCAGGTCAGCTTACGCGCACTCATAATTAATTTCTAGGCTCGTTGAACATCCTGCAAATCTAATGAGCATATAAAGCACCGCGAGGACAATGAGACATGCATGACAAGACTTTAACCTGGAGTGAGAGGAAAAAAACTCTTATTGACAACCAGCCCAAAACCCTGGTGGCTAAATATAAGTTTTTTTAGTGTTAGTTGTTGTATCTTATTAAGTTCATGTTATTTCTTCCTTTCTGTATATATATGATTGATACACAAGTGTAAAAATATACATAGCTCATACATTACAACAAGTGTTACGTATTTCTTTATTTCTTATGTTTTATTAAATGTTTATAATGACAATAACTGTTACCTGAAATCGAAAGTCTTTGCCTTTATTCTCATCTTGGCCATCTAAGATGTGAGGCATGAATAATAAAGTAATATAACAACAAGGCTTTATGGACTCTTAAGGTTTAAAGGAGAACCATTTCGATGAGGTTTGTATAGTTTTCAACTATTATATATAAAAAAGAATGCTAGAATAATGTGTGATATACATTAATAAGTAGAGAAGAAATTTGGATGCGTTAAAAAACTTTTTTAATGAAAATAAATGTAACTTTTAATTTGATTATTCTATAAAGTTCAAATTATATGAATGTATTCTACAAACATAGAAATTATAAAAAAAATAATTTTTAAAATTTTATGTAACCAATTGAAATCAAAATCATTCCCAAATTAGGCCTAAAATATGTTGTTTAAGTCTTAAAAGCTCTGTATATGATAAAAACATTGAGGAGGGGTCAACAGTGAACCGTACTGGACAATTAAGATTTATTGTCCCGACTTTGAACATAAATAAATCTAGGCAAATGATAGAATTTGAAGAAAGATCCTTATAAGAAGTTGTATGAAAATACAAGGAATTGAGAGAAAACTTTGTGAGAGATATGAAGCATTGATAAGTCTGATTGTTATCTCGTTGAAAGATGGGAATGAAATGACAAGTACATAACATGTGTATCAAATTGATCCAAATTAAGCATAGAAATTGTAGTCAAAGAATTTGATCAATATGATTTATTAAATATACAATTTTGTTTTTACCAGGATAAGATTAAACATCAAATTAGGCTTAGAAGAACTAAGAATTTGGTAAATAGAAAGGAAAATAAGAAGAAGAAAAACTAGAATTTGGTAAAAGAAGTCATGATAGTAACAACTCTTCTTAGAGTGGGAGGAAAAATCTGAATTTGTTAAGGTTTTGAGCTTAGGGTGTGTTTGATATTGTTTTTGTTTTTGTGGTTGAGATTTCAAAAAACATGTCATAAAAAGCATTTTATGAAATGATTTTAAAAAATAAAAATAAAAAATTATTTCAATACCTTTCTAAATAAATAAAAAGCATGTTATTTTAGTTTCTACAAAAGTACAATTTAAAACTAAGTAAAAAGTTTAAATATGTTTTACTTTTAATTTTTTTGAATATATATAAAAAATAAATTTTAAGAAAATAACAAAAAAATAAATAAATATATATATATATATATATATATGAAAATTCAATGGTCATTATAAATATATATTTTTAGAAAGATATTTGAATTAGTTCATGAAGTTAAACCTTGTTTTCTAAAAATACAAACCTTACATTGTTCTAATAAATTTGAAAAATAATTTCCTTGAGTAATAATTCCATGGTACAAACTAAAACAAAATAACAATAAATCAAACCTTCTTAATCCCACTCCATTTTAATGATATAGTTATATAATACTTCCAAGTTAACAACCATGAATTATAGAATCTTCTTATCAATCTCTCAACACATGCAACAAAGAGTAGGTTGAAGTGTGAAAGCTGATACAAACACATGAAAAGCAAGACCAACAACCCTCCCAAGTATCAAAAGGCAAGAATTGTTGCTTTTCTTGCGCGGAGTTTGGAGCAAAATTTGATGTGAGACCTATCCCAAAAATCTCCGGTTAGCAATTAACCAAACACTACATTTATCTGCTTTTCTCAAACCTCCAGCATAAGCGCATTACCAAACAACACCTTAATTTCAGTACTAGTTAGGAGTCCTTAAGTGTGTGTGTGTGTGTTATTCCATTTGATTTAATGCTTAATGTTAAATTCATGAAAATATGCAATTAGAGGTCTAAGTTATGAAAATTAGGAAAAATGATTAATTAGTTATGAACCAAGGAATTGAATCATGATAGCTTATTGTATGTGTGAAATATAATAGTTTTTGTTTGAAAATCAAAAGAAAGACAAGGGAGCCATGTCCAACCATATAGAGGAGAAAGAAAAAATGAGTTATGTGAATTTTATGGTTAAACCTTGATTGGAATGAATGTATATCAATGAGATAAAAAAACATGAAACAAAATGAAATTAGGAAAAAGGGTGAACACTATGTTTAGACAAAGAGAGGAAATGATGGAAGTAGGTAAATCCATGTAAATGAGAATGATTAAAATGGAATAAGAATGTAGGGAATGTTATAAGTGACCCAAATCGAGTCATGATGATTCAGATTCATCATGCACCGACTTCAAACATACATTAAGTTATGTAAATGATAGAATTTGAAGAGAAATCCTTCTAAAAAGTTGTATTTTAGGATGTTATGTTTTTGAGGAGATCAAAATTGTTTGATCTGAAGTCTTAAAACTCAGTATATGATAAAAACATTGAGGAGAGGTCAACAGTGAACCGTACTGGACAATTAAAATTTATTGTCCCGACTTTGAACATAAATAAATCTAGGTAAATGATAGAATTTGAAGAAAGATCCTTCTAAGAAGTATGAAAATACAAGGAATTGAAAGAAAACTTTGTGAGAAATATGAAGCATTGATAAGTTTGATTGTCATCTCGTTGAAATATGGGAATGAAATGACAAGGACATAATATGTGTATCACATTGATCCAAATTAAGCATTGAAATTGTAGTCGAAGAATTTGGTCGATATGATTTATTAAATATACAATTTTATGAGTAGTAATATTAAATTATTCATGAATTGTCAATTTACTTATCATAGGTCCGTCGTGCACCACTGGGTAGGGTTAATTTAGTGTGGTATATTATTATTTTGTTAGGTATAAATTATGTTTCTTTGATTAAGTGGATATATTTGTAATATGAATCAATTAGCTTATAATTATGTATTGTGTAATAATAGGTGATATTTAAGTTAATGATTATGTTTTTTTCCTGATGCCTTGTGATTATTGAAGTTAGTTATCATGTCTCTTTTAATTGTGGTTACTCTATTAGTAGTTGTATTGTTAATATACAATAATTGAATGGCGAGTAGTGTTTTTATCAAATTGAAGGAGTGTTGTGTTATAAATAATGTACGATATTATATCGTGGAGTTATGAAAGTGTGTTACGTTGAAATTTTTGAATTGGTCGATAACTTGGGACACTACTAATACAAAGGAGATACTGTCAAAATTTATATATATAAAATAATAATGTTTTTAGAAGTTGAGAACTATGGATAAAAAAATTCATTAAACTTCTTTATCTTTATACATCTATCTAAACATGAAATTACATGAGATGAGATTAATCGGGGTGTTAGAGATAAACTTTTATTCACTTAACAAGTGTAGAAAGAGAATAATTCCAAATGCAGTTAATTCAACATGAGATACGGTGCCATAGTCTGAAGTCGAAGTCATAGGATCTTCTAATTAACGTCTCCGATCAAGTGATAACTGGAGGGCCTGTATGGGAGAGCTGTTGTGGTAGCTTTTCAAAGTGTTTTTCATGTCGAAATACACCAAAATAATATATTTTTTTATTTTTTAAAATTATTTTTGACACCAGCACATCAAAATAATCTAAAAACATCAAAATATATTCATTTAAAATGAAAAAAAAATCGAATTTCTACAGTGCGGCTGGTGAAAAGTGGACACAAACAGCTTGTGAATGGAATCCATCTGCAGTAGAGTCCAGGGAATTTTCCATGCCGAATTCCCTGCCTGATGATGATGGCGGGTAGTTTTTTCATGGATTTGGTTATGATCTCAAGATAATAAGATGTTCATTTCTTGTTCTACTAATAGCGATGGCTCTTCTGTTGAGGTCTTCACCTTTAAAACAAATGATTTTGCATTGGCTAGTCAGGCACGTTAACCTGATCGGTGCTGGAGCTATCTATGGGCTTCAACTAACGTAGGTTATAAACAATGGTACTGTTCGATTCAATTTAGAATTTTAGATGGATCGGAAATCATCCTTTTTTTTTTTTATTATTATTATTATTATTATTATTATTAACATAAATATCCACGTCAACTTTTACGTGTCTCGATTAATTTTACAGGCTCTAAAAATAACAATCATGTAAATCTTCAATAATCATTATATTAATAACTACAGGTTTTGAATCTAAGATTATAAAAAAAATAAATTTCTCGGTCTCAGTTTAATTTTTTATCACTAGGTCACCGACTAGATGGTTAAACACGGGAAGAGACTATTCATTTCAAATAGCTTATGATTGAGTTACCAACCTTTATGATATTATTACGTTGTAACCATTAAATTAAGCTTGATTATGATATTTGAAATATCATAATCAATATGAATCTACAAGTTGGGCGCGGAGTTGCCTTGACAATTCAATAATTTCCCCATCTCTCGCCCTTGAAAATTATTAAAAAAAAAAAACTATAAATAAGACAACTCACGTAAGTTGAATATATTAGTTTTAATTTAACCACGCTTGTTTATATGTGCACGCTATGTTATGTGAATAAAACAAATGTAAAAAAATATTCATATTTAGAAAAATTCCTTAGAGTTATTATTAAATATGAAAATATAATTAATTTGATTTTTTTTTGTCATGGTAAATTTTCTTGTTTATATATTTTGTTATTTGTCTTCACAAACAAAAGGTTTCTAATTGAAATTATTGTTTTTTGTTAAAAAAAATATTATTGGTGTGTTTTAAGATTGTTATATGTCTATATTTTATGTGTGACTAGAAGCTTTTAAAGATTATAAATGTGATAAATTATTTTTAAAATTTTAAGAGTAAAAAATGTTGAATTTAATTTTCATGAACAATTTATTATTAGTATCGCTATCTTTTTTTCGTGTTATATACATCATAATAGAGAAAATATTATTATAATTAAAATAAGAATTTATAATAGCATTTAAAAACCATGTTAGAAACAAAGAGTAAACGAATTTGAAGTTTTTTTTTGTTAGATTAACAAAAAAAAACAAGAATACCCAGGGAAAATAAGGGAAAAGAGAAACGGTAGAAAAGTGTGAGGCCGCTAGCCCAATCTTTCTTTATTTATATCATTCATCTTTCATTTTTTTTTAAAAATAAATGTAACAAATTACCTGTTTTTGTTATAATTGAAAAAAATATGTTCCTTGTCATTTACATAATAATTGAGAAAAATATTATTAGAATACAAATATAAAATTATAATAATATTATAAAACCATGTTAAAAATAAAGGGTAAGCGAATCTAGTAAATGTTTTTATTGGAGTGAAAAAAATATAAAAGGCTAGGTGCAACTTCATTTATGTCATCCACACAAATATATATATATATATATAGTACCAAATAAATTGTAACCACCGCTCAAACCCATGACGCTAGTAGTCATGTTATAATTCTATTTTATAACCATTTTTGATTAAGATGGTATAAGGCTTTGCTCATACTATCCAATCATATATATATACAAGGCTTTGCTCATACTATCCAATCAAATATATATATATATATATATATATATATATATATATATATAAATATAGTTTAAGTGAGTCTTACTATTATATATAATAAGTATTTTTAACATTAACATCAAGCAAAAATATATGTTAACTTAAACAAGATATCTTGAGTAATTTTTATTTAGCATAATTAGTCTTTTTCCTGAATGTTTTTAAAAATTAGTTAGTACTTCTAGTAACTATAAAATTAGATGATTTTATTTTATTTTATTCTGATCTCTTTTACAATAGCCAGGATGTATTACTCAACAAACGATTACAATTTAATTGATCACATGATTTAGAAACTAGAAATTCTTCGTGGGTGTTTAACTCCGTGGTGGCTTCTACGACTAAGGCTCACCGCAGAGTTATTGTTTGGTAAATAGTGCACCATAATTTTTAAAGCTATGAGACCTACCAAAAAATGAGGTAGAACCTCTATTTTGGAGAAGCAACCTGCAGATGCTTCTCACTGACATGAAATCGAGGTTATACCTTTGTTTTCACTAGACTTCTCTAGCCAATTTGTTTTGTCAATTGTAATATAATTTGATCACTTAGACATATTTTGCTACAAATTCTCTGGATCATGAACTGATCTGCAGACGATTCAAACACCCAAGCTACTATAATTGAAAGTGAAAGACAATAAATCAAAGAAGTGAAAGAGCTCAAGCCATGATTTAGTGTATCCTCATGGTCACCAACATCAGTAGAAGCACCGATAGCAGCGGAAACACTGTCAGAAGCACTGACAACTCTCTCTCTCTCTCTCATATAGTTAGCCGATGATTTTTCTCTCTTCACAGTCACCGACAACTCCTTCTTTCTCATTTAGCAGCAATTCCCAGAGAGCACCACTACCATCCCCCTCAGCACCAACAATTTTTTCTCCAAGCTCCGTCGTGACCTCCAGCAGCAGCAAGTCCCTGCAGCAGCAACAACCTTCCAATGCTTCTCCTGGCCACCATTTTTTACGCCATCACCACAGGAAGAACCACCTCGTCCTTCTTTATCCGTTGATATCAGCAGATGAGCCTCTCATCACTGTCAACTGACCACCCTGCTATTGTTCACATGTTATGTGAACACTGCAACACACCGTTTTTGTTTTTTAAAGCACTTGGGGTGGACCTATTCTCGACCTAACTCAACTCTAGCAGAGTTGGACCTGACCCAAGTAATCCATTTTTTTAAAATAATAATAAAAAAATATTATAAAAAAATGTGTAGATAGAGATCAACCCTAATGAAAGGGAAAACACGTAACTTCGTTTCACTTCATAACCCTGTTGCTTTTCAATTGATTATGGATCAGAAACTTACAACTGGATTTAGCCTTTAAATTATATCTTTACAACATATAGATAAAGATCTTGAAACTTAGTATGGATCACAAATGTTGTTCCTAATGATATTTTACTAGATGTTATTCATCGATCAAATAGTAAGTGATTATAGAGGCTTTTACGTATGAATTTAGTTCGTAGTGAAATTGCGAATAGTTTGATTGGAGAATAAACAAGTGTCTAATTTACTTGAATTATTAATTATATTTTATTATTATGATTATTAAATCTATAATATTTAAATAATATATATGTATATATATGCGTTTACGTGTGATTTAAAGTAATTTCACAAGTTGACCACAATATAATAAACATAGTAACCAAACACACAAAACTGTTTTTCATTAAACTTCAGACTCAACCATAATTTTAACAAAACACTTCAATTTCAATTATGAATCACAACTAAAATTATTTTCTATTAAACTGTTTTTTTTTAAATTCAATTATAACAATAACCACAATACTAATCAAACCCTTCACGTTAAAGCTTTCTAACCCAAAAGAGCTACAAGATGCTACATCATCTATCAGCATTTTTTTCTCTTCATTTACCGTCTGTTTTTACATTGGAAAGCATATTTATATATATAAAAGGATTTTTTCTAATTTTAATTTTAATTTTAATTTTTTATACATTTTAAATTCGTTTACATAAATTAATTTTAATATATTTTTAATGAATAATATTTTAAAAAATAATATTTTTATAAACGAGATATAAATCTTCAAAAACAATCCCATAAAATGCAGTCCACAGATGCAATGCAATGCAATAAACATTCTCAAAACAGTAGGAGCGTAAATTCAAGACAGACAAGTAGAGCGTGAGACAATAAAATCTAGAAGAAGAGTTGAGGAAAATTCATACTCAAATCATTTCTTTCACTTTCTTTGTCACACACACAAGTGAGAGAGAATCACACATTTATATGGACCAAGTCCCCTTCTTCGCCTCTCTATTTTTCTTTGCTCTCCTTTCTCCTTCTCTCTCGCGTGTTACTTCCGAAGACAAATAAAAGAAACCCCTTTTCGAGACGAGCAACAATAGCAAAAACAGAGAAAAAAACTAGGCAGAAACACGAAAGAAAGATCAAATCTTGTTGTTGTTTCAGTTCGCGATATTCAATAAAGAAAGGGAAAGATCTTGTTCCTCTACAATAATATTCTGTTTGTTGTAGCGGGCAAGGTAATCTGATTAGATGGATTGATTGGTTTTGAGACAACCTTTTTTTCCTGGTCTAAATTGTGTTTTATTTGTTTTCTTCAAGTTTACTCTTTGAATCAACCATTCTTTTTGGCTTTTGATTGATACCTATTTACACTTGGGTAGTAAAAAGAAAAGGGTCTCTCTTGTATTCCCTTTATTCTTTATATATTCGACATATTTCTTCTTTTTTTGGGTTTCTTTGGAGCTGAATTTAAGGGTTTTTTTGGGGTCCGAGAACTGGATTTTATGTGCCTTCTGGTCTATTTTTGTTTAGGGTCCTGCCGGATCATAACTGGAAACTTATTGAATTTCTTTATTTTGGACTGATTAGGGTTTTTGATTCAAGAACACAGCAGGGAATGAGCTGTCTTTCAAGTGATTGGACTTGTGGATTGAATATTTTTTGCTTGTCGCAAATTTGAGATTGCATGGAGCGGTATTGTTGACCATTGCTTGTTTTTGGGGCATGGAAGAAGATTGCACATTTAGGATTGTTTGGCAGTGAGAAAGAGTTTGTGTTTCTGTTGCCTTGGAGGGTAAAGGATCCTGGGCTTTGGATATTTTGTGTTTGATTTTGAACTTGGGAATGGTTTGTGTATTAGGGTTTCGTTTTCAGGGAAAGGAGGTGATGGTTCTTTGTTGGCACCGAAGGCATTTTAGAAGATCAGATTGTAGTGGGAAATTTGCGTTTCTCAAGAAACCTTTTGGTTTAACATAATTTGAGTATAGTTCTTCGTCAAGAAGGAGAACTCCACAAAGTTATTGCCACTGAGTTTTTGTTGAGCTATTGTAGTATAGTGTAGTATAATAGCAGATTCAACCGAGCAGATTAGTTTTGAGATTGGCTATTGAAGTTAATTGTTTTTAACGGCAAAGCACTGCATTGAAATTAATTTCCTCTGAATTCCGTCTCACTGGTGTGTGCGTTACGGTGAAGGGATGTTTGGAGCTCGTGACTGTTGGATGTGACATACGAGTTCATGGAGAATTGTTGAAGCTGGAAATGAATGTGGGGACATGGTGCATGGACAGGAGCATAGTTATTGGTCCATTCCCTTTTCGGAACAGTGCTACTGGAAAGTAATTCAGTCATTTTCTTTGGTGAAAGGCATTGTTGTTTTGTGTTTTGGGTTTATGCTCAATGTCGCGTTGCTTTCCCTTCCCACCACCAGGATATGAAAAGAAGGCCAGGAGTGATGATGTTGATCTACTAAAAAAGGTTAATACACTTGTCTTTCACTAAATGACATTGCACAATATTTATTAGACCCATCAAAAGGAATTCTGTTCTGATCTGCTTTCGATGACAGTGGCATTTGCCTGCTACAGATAGTTGTGGTTACATGCTTCAGATAAATTGATTGATTCATGGTTTTGTCTGTTATTTTTAAGCCTAGTCTGGATTTTTCCTTCTTGTTCGTGTGCTTTAGATAGTTTTGGTCATGCTCACAAGGTTGATTAATTGGTTCACAATTCTATTTGTATTTTTTTTAATCTGTCTAGCCATTTCCTTCTCAGCTATGTCATTGGAGTATTAGGCATCCTTAGTGTGGTATTTGCAGAAATTTCTTGCATCAGAAATCAGGAAGAAGTTCTGGTATTTTTTTTCTTCTATGAATCTGACACCTGATTGTTATGATGTTTTCTACAAGAATTTTTTATTTGTATTATTAGCCCAAAGAAGTATGTTAATTATGGAAAGACTATGGAATTGAGTTCCAATTTTTATTTTAATTCTTGAAATCTTTAGTGCAGTGCAGTAAAGGAAAGCTCTGCTCTGAAAAAACTTGAAACTTATAATGTACCTTTGTATTTGTCATCTTTAATCATTTGAAAGCCTTTTTTATTTTACTTCTTTGTGCCACTAACTTGAATGGATAGAATTTTGAGAATGGTTGTTCACTGTTTTGCTTTGGTGTTTAAATTCATGGTTCTCTGAATCCTATGTGGAGAGTTGCATGTCTATAATAATTATAATAATAATTTGTGCTTGGTTTTTTAGTTCATGCATAATACTTTGGTTTTCTGCAATTCCTGTTTCAGTGAATTCCAATTGAAAGGGTAGAATTAATTATACCGATCTTTAATTTCTACTTGAAATTAGGGAGATGAAGTACGTGGGTCTACGAGTGAACTTGTGTCCATTTTGCAGGCCTCTTTCACTTTGAACTGTCCCTAGCAGGCCTGTAACACTGTTGCTTCTCAGATATGTTTATGCTAGAAAAATTATTTGATGAATGAACAGGCTGAATGTTTAGCTTATTTTGTGTAGATTTTACAGGGGTAGATGCTCTGAGTCCTTTTTACATTTCCTTATCAGTATGATGCTCCTCTAGAAACGGAGCAGTTTATTTTCTTGCTCATATTTGGTGTTGGTCATTTATATCACATCAAGTTTTATGGTTTTCCTATTTTAGCTCGCACATTTGGGTTGAATAGAGATTTTATAGGTCTAGAATACCTGTTCAGAAATGTAAGGTTGCAAATATTGGGGCTAGATTGCAGATAAGTGTACTTTGCTTCAAATATCAGGGATCATGTCCATTGTTGTGTGGCATAACTCATGTTCTGCATAAGCTTTTATGTTTGGATTTGTAAGGATACTGTTCAATCTGATGGTTGCCAACTTTTATTACATGGAAAGAAATGGAAAGATGCCATTATAACTCTATATTTAAGCTGCTTTGTGGAAAGGATGGAATATCTTTTCCTGGGAGAGTAGGTTTTTATTCGAGGAGGATAAGATGGTTAGAACTTTGAACTTGCAGTCAATAGAGTTTCCCTGTCCTTACTGCGACGTTTTAGAGGTCTTGGAAGAAGGAATTGTTTGGGTGGACTTTTTCTGGTATTTCTGTCTACACGAGTATTATTTTCTCCTGGGTGTTGTTTCTTATCCTTTTCTCCTCTTTTACCTTAACTTCTTGTATGATTTTCATTGTGATGAATTTGGCAATGATAAATGAACGAGTCATGATTTAGGCACACAGGAGGTACAGGCATTCTCCTTGTTTCATGGATGATGCTCAGAGCAGGCCTTCATGTCAGTTTTGATTTGTCTTGTATGCATTTTGTTCTCAAGTTTTGGATAGTAAAAGGGTTGACAATATTTTACGTGATTCACCTATGTAATGGATTCCTGTCCTTTTCTGATTCTCTTGAGATGAATGATTTCATATCACTTTACATTATCTTCAGGAGGACAGAGAGAAGAAGCCCAGGAAGGAGAAGAAAGATAAAGAGAGAGAAGATAAAGAAAAGAGGGAGAAAGATAGGAGTGATAGAAAACATAGGGGTAAGAAAGACAAAAAGGAAAAGCTTAGAGAGAAAAAGGAGAAGGATAGAAAAAAAAGTAGCGTGTCAGATGAAAAGAGACTTCCGGGGCAAGCTAAGCTTGGCAATGGAGGAGATAAAGCCTCAGGTGAAGGGAAGCTTCCTGGGCAATCTAAGCAGATCAATGGAGATAAAGCCTTGGATGGCAGGAAACTTCCAGAGAAATCAGAGGGTAATGGAGGAGAGATTGGTGCTCAGAAGGGCAAGGAAAGGGATGAGGAGAAAAATAGTATCTCTGGTGAGAAGAAGTTTGCAGGTAAATTTTCAGGTTACAATGGCCAGAAGCTCATTCAAATTAGCAGCAATTTATCTCACCATACTAGGGATTCTAAATTTGTACAAGAGCTGGGCAGGAGAGCAAGAGATGAAGACAGAAACCAGTTCTTTGAGAAGTTCCCTGGTACAGATGCAAAAGGGGATGAGGGAATGGTCAGACTGGTGGCGATAGCCCCTGGCAATTGGGTTGATGGAAAAGAAAAGAACAAGAGAGATGATGATAGAAAGATGGATGGTCAAGGAATCAGGGACGAGGCACGATTTACTGGCACTGCTAGGGATTCTAAATTTGTACAAGAGCTGGGCAAGAGAGCAAGAGATGAAGACAGAAACCAGTTCTTTGAGAAGTTCCCTGGTACAGATGCAAAAAGGGATGAGGGAATGGTCAGGCTGGTGGCGATAGCCCCTTGCAATTGGGTCGATGGAAAGGAAAAGAACAAGAGAGATGATGATAGAAAGATGGATGGTCAAGGAATCAGGGACGAGGCAAGATTTACTGGCACTGCTCTGAGCCTTTCTTCAACATTTCAAACTAGATGTGATGAGACACTAAGACCACTGGAGAAAGGCATTGAAAAGATGGAAGGGAAGGATAAGTCCAAACAAAAGGAAAACAATGATAAACGCAAGTATAAAGAGAAAAAAGGCAAGGAGAAGGATAAAGTCAGGGATAAGGAGAAGAAAAGGGAGAAATCAAAGGAGAAAAGTGAGCATAAGAAGAAAGAGCAAGATGAATTGAAGGAAAGTGGTAGGTCTGATGTTGTAGCTAATAATAGTATAAAATCCTCTCATCTTCCCAAGGAGATCACTAGTAGTTCTGTTGACGAAGTAAATATCAAGAAACGAAAGGATGTGGACACAAATGGATTTTTGCATGGTGAGTCAAATTCAAACGACTATTGTTGAAACCTTGTCAACAAATGTTTCTTTTAATCCCGTTTCTCATGTTCAAGGTGTAGATTTTCAAGATATTGATTGATCAGATATGTTTTCATAGCGATTAACCCCTTGGGCAGCAAGTCCAGACTGCACGTGCTTCTATAAGTTAATGCACCTGCTTCCATTTTGTTTTCCATTGCAGCTAATGAAATTAAGCCGAATAAGTTGCCAAGACCTGCTTCGTCCTTGCCTCTATCAGCTGAGATGGGAAGGATGCCGGGAACTTGCCAAGATCCCACTGCAGCTATACGAGGTAAGCAGGAGGCTGTCACAAGTGATAAGGTGGATACTAAGGGACACGAGATAAATGGTTTGATAGAAGCTCAAGCTCTGTCCATCTCCTCAACAACTCAGCTGCTATCTGTCTCTTTCATGAAGCCGTTTCATTCAACTGCACAAACGGATCAAATAGCTGAAGTGTCTAGGAAACAACCCCACCCAGATTCCAAGTATCTGCCTGAAGTGCTTGCGGTGCCCAAAATGGAAGATTGTTCTGATTTTGAGGACCAAGAATGGCTATTTCAGAGCGCCAATTCCCAAGAAAAGAAGCCCAAGGTTGGATTTTCAGGGGTCGAGAAGACACCACTGGTGTGGTCAGAAGCTCTACATATTGAGTCGGGTGATGTTTATGCACTGCCATACGTGATTCCCTATTGATGATCTCAGCAATTGGACATGGCTGACCATCCGGAGCAATCTAATGTGCTGGACCCTCCGTAGAACTACATCGAGGAGAGGTATGGCAACATTCGGGCCTTGGGTTGATTATTCGATTCTCAAGCTGCATTTTTCTGATTCCTTGGACAGTTTAGTCTGCCAGTGCCCGAGTATCGAGGCAGTAGTGATGTGCGGTCTTCAACTGCCAGAGTTTTGAAAAGGTGGCGGACGCAAACTAATGATCCCAGACACTTCATTGCATGCCGGAGCGAGCACGTATAGAAAGAAAGGTACTGTTGAAGGGCAGGTTTTTCCTCCTCTCCTCCAGGCATTCATTCAGCAGGGCATTGCACAGCATCACTAATTCATTCTGAAAGAAGCAATTGAGCAGGGTTGCTTGGAAGAGATGCACAAGCCTGTGTTCTATTTGCCTTTAGCCAAGGCTCTTTCCAGTTGAAAATGTAAAGAGAAAATGGCTGTGGTCTTGGCAACTCCACAAAATTTTTGACTTGTAACATACCGAGGCTTAATTTACAGAAAATATCATATAGAAGAGAAGTAGTAGCATTCATTTACTCACCACTTGTTACTGTTATTCATATTCTATGCTCTCATCGCTTTGACTACCCCAAACTTGGACATTTCTTTTTCAATTATTTTCTTGCCAAGTCACCAAAGTTTTATCGTCTTTTCATTGTTTTGTGCCTCGCCTCAAATTGTTTCTTGGTTCAGTTTTATTATGGTATATATTTTTTTTTGTCATACAAATTTTGTTCAATATGTAAAATGACAGTATTTGAGGTGAAAATGAATGTGCCCTATTAAATTTTAGTCCTAATATTCGAATTATTATTATTAATAATAATAATAAAGATGTCCTAACTCAACTATGACCTTGTGTGGTTTTGTTATTCAAAAATTAAATAATTTTGAATAATATAAAATAACATTTATATGTTGATATCATATATATTTTATAATAATTATAATATTATTTTAATATATTTTTATATAATGATATCACAATATATTTTCTATAATATTACAATATTATCTTGATAGGTTTTGTCCTTACATTAACATAGATATTTACTAGTAAAATTTATGTAATATTTTAATAGTTTTGTAAGTAATCACTAATATCTTCTGCTATGAAATTATCTCGTCACTGGTTCATTAGCATAAGATTTTACTAGTAAAGATTAATGTCAAAATATTTAATAGTCTTTGTAAAACTATCTAAATCATGTTTTCATTATTTTTGTTTATTTATATTCCATATATAATCTTATAATTTATTTAAAAATATATTTATTAAAACTGGTTTTAAGGGATATAATCTTATAATTTATTTAAAAATATATTTATTAAAGCTGGTTTTAAGGGAAAGGAGGTGATGTTCTTTGTTGGATTGTAGCAGACAAATTTCTTTTTTCTCAATAAGTTTACCTAGTTTGACGGCAGCTCTTCATAAAAAAAGGAGACTTTTGCAATTGAGTTGTTATTTAACTGTTCATAGAACGACTTTGAGCTTTGATTTTGAAGTCAACTTTCAGTGGAATTTGTTTTATTCGGTGCATGCATTACAATACATGAATTTTTATATTGTGATGCATAATACTTTTTTATTTAAAAATTATAATTTTATTATTATTGATTTTAGCATATTAAAATCATTATAAATACTAAATAAAAATATTAATATTTTTTTTAAATCCAATTATAAACACAAAAACAATCAACATATATAATATACTAGCCATTACACCTCCACCTCGTCGCGGACGGAACAATATTTGCAAGTTTTCTATAAAATATATTAATTTTAAATGGATATAAATTTATCTATTTAGTAGGTTTAAATGAAATAACCAGTATAAAATTATCATTATCATTAAAAAAAGCAAGAAGATTTGAATATCTGCATTATTGAATATATTGTTTTAAGATTAGTTTATTTTATAATTCAATTCAATTTAAATTAAACACAACAAACAAAATATAAATTGTGAGAGAACCTACATTAATCAACTAACAAAAATAAATAAATAATTTTCTATCTCTAAAAAGAAGAAAACATAAGCTGAAATCCATCCCCATGTTATTGTCATTATAATTACTATAACAGTTACAATTATTATCAACATTACTGTCCAAACAATGAAAATCATTAAGTTGACTTGAAGATTTTTTTAAAAAAAGTAAAATATTATGTCAAAAAAAATCACTAAAATAATCAATATTATTGTGCAAACAATAGAATTATAAAATCATCCGATCTAAAAATAAGATAAAAAGAACATAAAAAAAAAAGAACAAGGAGAAAAATGGAGCAATATTAATCTTAAAATGATCACCAACATAAATTAAAATTTGTAAATTGAACCGAATAAAAATAAAACCCCAATAAAAAATATAAAAAATCAAAACAAAAACCAAAAATATAAATGAATGAATACAAACAAAAAATAAACATTGTCCTACAAAGATACAAAAAAGAGAAAGGAATCAACACTAAATAAAAAATTAAAAGAATAAGTTACAAAATAAAAAACAATATATATAATTAATTCCAATTGAATGATAAAACTACAACAAATCAAAACCTTGGGACTGAAAACAATAAAAAAAAATTTAAGAATAAAATGAAGTGTAATCAACATAAATTAAAATCTCATAATGGAACGTAATAAACATAAACCCTGACAAAAAATAAAATGACAACAACAAACAAAATATAAAAGCACAAATGCATAAATATTGATAAAAAAAAATAAACATTGTCCAAAAAGAACAAAAAAACCAAAGGAATCACTACAAAAATAAAATAAAAGAATAAGTGCCAAAATGAAAAAAACAATATATAATTAATTCCAATTGAAGGATAAAAATGAGACAAATCAAAATTTTGGGACAAAAAAACAATAAAAGAATTTTAGAAAATCAATAAAGTGCAATTGTTTAACAAATCAAAAGAATAAGTACCGAAATGAAAAGTAGCATAAATCACCAATTTTAATTAGGGGATAAATTAGAAAAAAATTCAAACTTGCATGCCAAAATTATTAAAGGAAACAACATAAACCGAAAATTAAAAGATGAAGGACCGAAATGAAACTTACCGTATATAATCAATTTCAATTAAAATACATAATTGAAAATTTCATTGAAAAATTAGTAATACAAATGAAATCAAAAGTTAAGGGACTGAAATGAAATTCATACAAATATGAGGGACTATTGCGCACTTCACCGGCAATAGGCGAGGTCCCTATTGGTCTGGGCCCTTCCCTGGAAGGCCCCACCATCGGGGCATACTTCACCGGCAGTAGGCGAGAAAAAAGAGGTGGAGAAAAAAAATCATCCATCAGAGATCACACGATCATTATTTGATGACACGCACTGCGTGTGATGGCATAGGACATGAAGGCGAACCATATGAGATGACAGAAGAACAAATTTGACGCACGGAGGACACCACACGCGCCACATGAAAGGCGTGTGAGGGCGGAACACTGCAGACGCGTCTGAACGACGCATGTGCAGTGTTCCAGAAAAAGAAATAATAAAAATTGGTCAATTACCCATACATCCCTGAACCTAGAGGTATTTACGAAAAAACCATGGGTGAAAGTACTTTACTACCCCCATTCCAGGTGCGCGTGTTTTGTCGTTTAGGAGGGGTTAGGAGAGTCAGTTTACTGTACAACAAATCCAAAAATGTCATCTTTGTCCCGTAGAAAAATCAATAATGCCCTCGGTCTAGGAGGTTAAATTTTTTTGATCCCAGGGTAAAATGATCATTTCATTTTAGCAATGAATAGTAGACTGAGTCTAGGTGAACAGTAGAATTTTGCATAGTAAAAGGGGGATGAGATTTATATTTTAGTTAATAGAACACTTGTAACACGATAATAAATATTTTTTTTTTATCATATGTGTATGTTAAAATTTATATCCTACCATCCTTCCAAGATAAAAGCGGTGTTTGACATTATGTTTCAATTGTGTTACAAAGATTTTCTTTTTGTATTGTTTTAATTTGATGATGTAATTATTTTTTAAAAAATAAATATTATTTTAATATATTTTTAAACAAAAAATACTTTAAAAAACAACATTCAAAACACTTCCATACAGGCATAAACTTACAATGTCACATGAAATAAAACTTATCTAAACATTTCCACCACAAAACCCATTATTCAATCTTCATAGGTTGGAAACATAAAAATTAAACAAAATTATTTTTATAGTAAAATAAAATTATTTTATTTGGAAAATAATACTAATAAATTACATTAATACTTAAATATATATATTTAAAATAAGCAATAAGTTTATTTATAAATGAAAGTAATCAAATATATTTAAAAACTAAAAAAGGCCTTAGATATATTAACAAATAAAATAGCCATAAAAAATATTTTTAACAAATAATTCAATAACAACAGAGAAAAAAATATTTTATCAATAAAATAGAACTAAATAATTCAAAATAAAATGATTCTCTTAATATAAATTGTTGCTTTTATTTATTAATTGACATTAAGGCCCAGTTTGTTTGCTGGAAAGTGGTTTATTTTTGGAAAGTGAATTCCGGGAAAAGTGAATTCCGATGTTTGACAGTGTTATGGAAAATAAACTGGAAAATAATTTATTAATAATTTTTTTTTCAAGTTTATTAAAATAATGAGGAACAAATCTTACAAATTAAAAAGTTGAATGAGAATGAAATTGAAAAAAAAAATTCATAAATTATCTCAAATAAAATAAATAATAATCAAAATAATAGAGATCAAATCTAAAAAATTAAAAAAAATGAAATGTGTATAAATTAAAATAATAATAATTAACATTTCATAAATTATTTCAAAAAAAAATAAGTAACAATAAAAAAAATGAGATCAAATTTGATAGATAAAAAATTTCAATAAAAAAAATGATAAGAAAAAAGCAAATAGCAATTATAAAAATAAGGACCAAAATTAATATAAAAATTAAATTTTAAGAGATGGAATTGAAAAATAAATATTCAAAACAAATTATATATAGCAATCAAAAGTTTGAGGATCAAATTTGATATAATCATCAAATAATGACTTTCTAATTTTTTCACAACTTTCGGAAAGTGTTTTCCACCCAAATTTTTCCGGAAAACATTTTCCTGAAAACCAAGCCAAATTTTTCTTTGACTGGAAAGTGTTTTCCGTTGACCAACTTTTATAATGACAAACAAACACAAGAAAATTTGAAAAGTGATTTCCAGAACCATTTTTCTTGAAACAAACAAGTCCGTATAAATCATAATTCAAAAAAGTGTACACCAAACAATAGATAGAAGAGCCGATTTCATATCCAGCCGAGTATCGCACCTCCAGCTCAAGCAGACGTATCCAGAAACAGAGCTCGTCGAAGGCAATTTTCTTGTTTGGAAGCTGGGATTTTGTGAACTTTCTCAGATAAATGATGAAATCTTCCAATGGAAAATTATGTCATGAATCGCATCAGGGTCACCATTTTTACAAGAGTCTGGGAATTCTTGTACAAGAAGGTGATCCTTCATCGTGAGCCCATCTCTCCGATCAGCCCTAGAAAATCTTTGAGAGTTGAAGAAGAAAAGAAAAAACTCTCGAGCACTTCTCTCTGACATGATAGAATAAGGAGAGATATTTTAGATAATCTAAATTTTTTAGATATCCAATTTTTAAGCAAATATAAATAACATGATATTTATGTTTTCTTATAACTTTATATATTTTCTTGTATTCATTTAATTGTATATTATTATTGGATTTAAAGTTTTTATTTTTCATTTGTTCTTAAACTTATAAAATTCATTTATTTTCTCAAGGAATTCTTTTTTATAACATATGAAATATATATTCTTTATTCAACAATAAAAGTATTCCCATAACAACTTACTCAATTAAAATTAAATCTATCATTACATGATATTAAAAACACACTCTCATATTAAATTAATATGTAAGGAAAAAACTAATAAACTCTCCAATGTAATTTAAAAGAAAAATAATTCCAATTTATAAGAATTGTGTCATCAAAATCTCACATCTCTATTAATGATAATTTTTCTTCCCCTTTTCATTCTTGCGTGTAACTTCCGTAGACAGACAAGAAATAAAAGAAAACCCCTCTGTATTGGAAGAGAACACCAACAGTAGCAAAAACAGAGAAAAAACTAAGACAGGAACACGAAAAAATATCAAATTTTGTCATTGTTTCAGCTCACGAAATTCCTTAAAGAAAGCGAAAGATCTTGTTCCTCTGCAATAATGTTCTGTTTGTTGTAGCGGACAAGGTAATCTGATAGATAGATAAATAGATATATTGATTTCATACAACTTTTTTTTTTCTTTTTTGTCTAAATAGAGTATGATTTGTTTTCTTCAAGTTTACTCCTTGAATCAAGCTTTCTTTCTGGCTTTTGATTGATACCCTATTCTAATTAGGTATTAAAAAGAAAAGGGCTTCTCTTATATTCCCTTTATTCTTTATGTATTCTACAAGTTTCTTTGTTTGTTTTGGGCTTTTTATAGAGTTGAATTCAAGGTTTTTGGGGGTCTGAGAAGTGGGTTTTATGTGCTTGTTGCAAAGTTTGTATTTCTGTAGGGTTTGCTGGATCATAATAGAGAACTTATTTCAATTTCTTTATTTTGAACTGGCTAGGGTTTTGATTCAAGAGCAAAGCAGGGAATGAGCTGTCTTTAAAGTGGGTTGGAGTTGTGGATTAGACAATTATTGCTTATCGTTAATTTGAAATTGCATAGAGTGGTATTGTTGAGCATTGCTTGTTTTTGGGCATGGAAGAAGATTGCGCATTTAGGATTGTCTGGAAGTGACCAAGAACTACCTTCCTGGTTGTATCGGAGGGTAAAGGTTTCTGGGTTTTTGGCTGTTTTATGCTTGATCTTGAACTTGGGAAGGATTTGTGTATTAGGGTTTTGTTTCAAGGGTAAGGAGGTTATGCTTGTTTATTTCCACAGTAGGCAACACTAGATCAGATTTCAGTGGACGATTTCATTTCTGCAGAAACCTTTAGGTTTAACATAATTTGAGTAAGTTGTTCATCAAGAAGGAAAACATTTCAAGGTTACTTTTGCAACTGAGTTTCTGTTGAATATTGCAGTGCAGAGCAATATACTAGCAGATTTGATCAAGTGGGTCAGCTTGAGCTTTGTTATTGAAGGGAATTTTGGTGGGCTTGGAACTCTTGGCTGGTGGATGTCATATACAACTTCATGGTGAAGTGTTTAACCTGGAAATGAATGTGGGGACATGGTGTATGGACAGGAGCATAGTTACTGGTCCATTCCCTTTTCGGAACAGTGCTATTGGAAAGTAATTCAATCATTTTCTTTGGTGAAAGGCGTCACTGTTTTGTGTTTTGGGATTCTGTTCAATGTCGCGTTGCTTTCCATTTCCACCACCGGGATATGAAAAGAAGGCTGGAATTGATGATGTCGACCTACTAAAAAAGGTTCATACACTTGCCTTTTACTGAATGGCATTGCATAATTGGCATGATATTTATTAGAGCAATCAAAAGGAATTCTTTTCTGATTCGCATGTAGTTGAGACAATTCCAATGACAACCAATTTGGTCTTCCATTGGTAGTAGATAATTAGAGTCTTTGATGTCTTCTATTGAATTTAATTACTCGTAGACTTGCCACTTAATAGTTTTGTTGAGGATACAAAAGCAGTATTCCTTTCCGAATGAAGTATTTGCTTCCATGTCTTAAATTCATTTACTCTTAGACTTATCATGTAATAGTTTTAACCGAGGATACAGAAGAAAAGGTACTCCTTTCCAAGTGAAGCACATTCATACTGTACATAATTGTGGTTACATGCTTCATATTAATTGATCGATTCATGGTTTTATTTATTGTTCTTTAACATCTGTCTGGCTATTGCCTTCTCAGTTATGTTATTGAAGTATTATGCATCTTGAGTATGGTATTTACATAAACTTCAAGTGCTGGTAATTTTGTCCATGCATGAATCTCATCATAGATTCTTGTGATGTTAGCTACGAGAATTTTTGTTTCTGTATGATTAGCTCAGATGAGCTTATAATTTACAAGAAGATCTTACAACTCAGTTCCAAAATTATAGAAAGGCCTTCAATATAGTGCAGTAAAGGAAAGCTTTGTTCTCAGAAATGTCAATACTTAGAAAGTTAACTTTATATTTGTCATCAGATGATCAACTTCCATGAGTCAAAAAATTATATCTGCAGTGAGATGCTCTAACCTTGTAGAGCCCTAATTAATTGAAAGCCTATATAACTGGTTCTTTGTGATTAGTTTGAATGAGTGAGAATTATACGTGCCACTTTTTTTATTGAGTTGACCAGTTTTGTATCTTGTTAAATGGTCAACTCAATTTGCAAATGCTGGTTGCTTGTAAAATCTTCTTCAGTTATAGTTGCTTATGAGATTAGATTTGCTGTACACTTGTTTTGGTCAGGAATTCAAATTGCATGTTCCTTTTTAGGTTTTAGATGGATAAATAGTTTCAGGGTGTGGAATATCAAATGGCATGAGAAAGAATACTGTGTAAGGTTGAATGTGCTGTGATTTTAATGGTTGAATTTAATACCTACTGAGAAACTAGCATGAAATAATTAGAGCAGGACCCTTTTAGGGAAAGAATGGGCAAGCTGTAAAGCATTCTGTAATTTACATTTGAGAATGTGGTGTTTAATCTGCTTATATTCAGAAAATAACAAAGGAATAGGATAGATTAGATGCTAGGTCCTGTAGTGATGGAGGAGAGCACGGACAGGTTGAACAGACCACCCAAAACCAATGTAAACAGAATTGGAGTACCCTCTAAAAATGAATGCAGATATGATTCCCTGCTCATTATTCAAAAAAAAGGAAAGGAAAAATGAGGAGAAATTTGAGATATAAATGTTTAAATGTTCAAGTATGTGACAGCTGTAATACTAGCTTTTCCAACTCTTCAATTGGAAATCACACTGTTTGTTATGTTTAGGGTTTTGCAGCATTGTAAATATCTAATCACTTCTTTTCTAATGAAAGCAGTAAATGAAAACTCTTGGATTTGTGTGGTTTAGCACACCTGATCCCCCTCCCCTCCTTTTCCCTTAAGCGTCAATGGAACATTGATGTTCTTGTCTCGTCAAGATGTTGGGTGCATCTTGTAAAAAAATAACTGACAGGATAGAAAAGTTAAATTAGTTCACATCTATAATTCCTCAAAATTCTTTTCAGCCGAGATCCTTCACGGGATTGAAGTTTCTATGAAACATTGATGTTCCTTCTCTATAACATATCGGCTGCCCTTAATCCTGCACAAAAATGAAAAACATGATAGAAAGTTCATGAGTTTAACGTCTAGAATTCCTGAAAATTCATTTTCAAGGCCTGTTCTGCTGAGAGCCTTCTAGGATTGAAGACTTCTAATATCTATCCTAAACTTATTGTATGGAATTTTGCTTTTTAACTTATACGGTATTTGCTCTATAGTTTTAAACTGCCATTAAAGAAAACTTGTCGAGATAGAGAAATACATGCATATTTTATTCTTAAATCATAATCTCATATGCTATTTTGATTCTCTTAATGAGATATGTGTAACATGAAATCTTATTGGTATGGTTTGGGAAAGTCACACTGACTAGGGCAGTATTACTTGGCCTAGTACTTTAGTTTAAACAGGCTTGACAACATTTCTGTTTAATTATGGTCTGGTTATTGAAAGTATATTATCCTTTCAGGATACACAGATTAATAAATGGATTATAAGAGAAAGTAGTTTATTTATCTCTCATATTTGGCTGTGGCCATTTATATCACATCAAGTTTTATGATCTTCCTATTTTAGCTTTGTCGTTAGGGTGCATGCATTTTTTATTTATTTCTGCAGTACCTGTTCAGGCACTTGAAGTTGCAGATATTGGTTTTAGAATGCAGATGAGTCGGCCTTGCTTCAAATATTAGGGATTCTGTTAATTTTTTAAGCATGGCATAATCATGTTCTTCATGAGCTTTAATGTTTGGGATTGTAATGATATTATTTCATGGAATGGTTTCAGGCTTTCAGTGTCCAGAAAGAAATGGAAGATGCCATTATAACTCTATATTTAAACTACTTAGCATTGTGAAAAGGATGGAAATATCTTTGCCTGGGAGGGTAGGGTTCTATTTTAGGTGGATATGATGATTAGAATTTTGAACGTAGCATACATAAAGGGCCCTTTCCCTGGCTGCCTCTTTGTAGAGGTCATAGCTGAAGGAAATGTTTGTCTAGATTATGTTTGAGGTGGAAGTGTTCTTTCATGGGTGTTTCTCATCTCTTTCACATCTCTGACCTCATTTCTTGTAAAACTTTTTAGCATGACGAAGTTGGCAACTGGTAAATTTAGGCACACAGGAGTTACCAGGCATTCTGCTTCTCTCATGGATAATGCTTAGGGTGGTTTTCTGCATACAAGTTTTGATTTGTCTTATTTGCATTTTGTATTTAATGTTTGGGTAGAGAAAGTGTTGAATATATATTTACATCATAGGCCTATGTAATGGATTCCAGTGTAATCAGTGAACACACTGTCTGATTCACTTGAGTTGAATTATTTATTATTGCTTTCCGAAAATCTCAGGAGAAGGACAAAGAAAAGAAGCACAAGAAGGAGAAGAAAGATAAAGAGAAGAGAGAAGATAAAGAAAAGGGGGATAAAGATAGGAGCGATGGAAAGCAGAGGGATAAGAAAGACAAAAAGGAAAAGCATAAAGAGAGAAGAGAGAAGGACAGAGATAAGAATAAAGAAAAAAGTAGTGCCTCAGATGAAAAGAGACTTTCGGGGCAAGCTAAGTTTGACAATGGTGGAGATAAAGTCTCAGGTAAAAGGAAACTTCCTGGGCAATCAAAGCATATCGATGGAGATAAAGCCTTGGATGGCTGGAAATTTGGAGACAAATCTGAGGGTAATGGTGGGGAGGTGTGCACTCAGAAGGGGAAGCAAAAGGATGTGGATAAAAATAGTGTATCTAATGACAAAAAAATTGCTGGACAATTATCAGGTCACAACAGTCAGAAGCTCATTCAAAACAGCACATTTTCGCACCAACCTAAGGAGTCTAAATTTGTCCGTGAGCTGGGCAAGAAAGCCAGTGATGAAGACAGAAACCAATTCTTTGAGAAGTTACCTGGCACAGATGCAAAAAGGGACGAGGGATTGGTCAGGCTGGTGGCAAAGGCCTCTGGAAATTTGGTTGAAGAAAAAGAAAAGAACAGGCAAGATGATGATAGAAAGTTGGATGGGCAAGGAATCAGGGATGAGGCAAGATTTATTGGAAGTGTTCAGAGCGTATCTGGAACATTTCTGGCTAGAATTGATGGAATGCCCGGACCACTGGAGAAAGATTTTGGGAAGAAGATGGAAGGGAGATATCAGATCAAACAAAAGGAAACTGATGATAAACACGAGGATAAACGGAAGGATAAAGAGAAGGATAAAGTCAGGGATAAGAACAAGAAAAAGGAGAAGAAAGCAAAGAAGAAAAGTGAGCATAAGAACAAAGATTTAGTTAAATTGAAGGAAAGCAGTATGCCTGACGTTGTAGGTAATCATACTGTAAAAACCTCACATCTTCTCAAGGAGAGCACTAATAGTGCTGTCGTTGAAGTAAATATAAAGAAACGAAAGGACTCCGACATGAATGGGTTCTTGCATGGTGAGTCATAATGATTATTATTGAAAATGTGAACCAATGTTTCTTTCAACCAAATACGATGGGTTTATCATATTCTTAAAGGTGTTGATTTCAAGTTTTGATATTGATTGACCAGAAATGTTCACGGAGATTAGTCCATTATGCCTGGCAAGTCCACACTTCACATGCTTTTTATCAGCTAATGGATTCTGCTTCCCTTTTGTTTTCTTTTGCAGCTAATGATATTACGCCTAATAAGTTGCCGAGGCATGCTTATACCGTGCCTCTATCAGCTGAGAATGGAAGAATGATGGGAACATGCCAAATTTCCACCGCAGTTATAAAAGGTAGACAGGAGGGTGGCTATAGCGAAAAGGTGGTTAATAAAGAACACCTGATAAATGGTTTGAAAGAAGCTCAAGCTCCATCCATCTCCTCAACAACCGAACCACTACCTATTTCTTTAACGAAGTCATTAACAAAATCTTTGGATTCATGTGCACAAACTGATCAAATAGCTCAAGTGTCTAGGAAACAACCCCACCCAGATTCCAAGTATCTGCCTGAGGTGCTTTCAGTACCCCAAATGGAAGAGTGGTTAGATTTTGAGGATCAAGAATGGCTATTTCAGAGCACTAATTCCCAAGCAAAGAAGCCCAAGGTTGGGTTATCAGGGGTTGACGAGACACCAATGGTGTGGTCAGAAGCTTTGCAGATTGAGACGGTTGATGTTTACGCACTGCCATACGTAATCCCTTACTGATGATTTTGGCAATCGGACATGGTTGGCTACCCTGCACAATCAAATGTGATGGACCCTCCATAGGACCACCCTGAGGGGAGTTATTGCAGCATTTTGGCCTTGAGTTGGTTATCTGATTATTTAGCTGCATGTTTCTGATTCCTTGGACAGTGTAGTCTGCAACTGCCTCAGTTTCGTAGTGATGTGCATTCTTCAACTGCCTGAGTTTTGAAAAGGTAGTGAATGCAAATGATCTCGGACACAACAGTGCATGCTGGAGCAAGCACATAAAGGGGTATTATTGAAGGGCAGGTTTTTCCTCCTGGAACAGAATCACTAATTCATTTAGAAAAAAGCAACTGGCCAGGGTTGCTTGGAAGAGATGCATAAGCTTGTGCAATTTTATTTTATTTGCCTAAAGCCAAGGTTCTTTCTAGTTGAAAATGTAAAAGAAAATGGCTGTGGTCTTGGCAACTCCACAACAATTTTGATTTGTAGCATACAAGGCTTGTTTACAAGAAATGTAAGATAGAAGAAAAGGTAGTGGCATTCATTTATTCACCCTTCTTGTTACTGTTTTTCATATTTTCATCCTTCTATGTTCACAGAGGCAGGACATTTTTGTGTCAATTGTTTTTTTGAGTCCCGTCCATTCAAGCATGTGAATCTTTGTATTATAATCAACATGTATACACCTGGGTCATGGCATCCATTGTTACCCTAGAAATTTTTTTGAATGGATCATGGGTTATTATTTTGTACAATTTCAGGGATAATAAAACATTAGGTGAAAATAAATATGATAGAGAAAGAGCTCTGCATGTTGCCATGTAAAGTGGGCATTCCTTGCAATAGCGTAAAAATTGTGAGAGATGTTCTCGCTGCTTGTAAAAATGCTTGCTAAACCTTGAGATCATCGACCCTATTTATTGCACTTCGCCTGGCTGGTGGGGATGACTCAGTGACATGTTAATATGTAAAAAAATACTCAAACCGACATTGTTTTTTACTTGGTTGATTATATCAAAATTTAATTTGACTTTTTTTTTAATATAAAATCATCAAAACTGTTTTTTTTAATAAATAAATCTTGAAATGATGTTATTTTAAATCAATATGAATTAACACACTCAATCTATAATTGGATCTTGAGCTAGATCACGAATCGGGTAAGGTTTAATAATTTTACATGTAATTTACTAAGAACGTCACTAAAAAAAATTTAGAATTTAAACCAAAAAAGTTTTTTTTTAAAGAATAAAAAATATTAAATAATATAGATGTCTTAGGCTCAACACAAATTTTAGAAAAGAAAGCTACGGTAATTAAGTGTATGGAAAATTAGTTTTTTATAAGTTTTTTTAACATTTTCACTCGAAAAGGAATGGCTAAATGGAGAGTTGAATAGATTCAAAAATCAAGTAATTTAATGATAAGAGAAAAATGAGAGTAAGAATTAGGAAAAGTTGTAAGTAAGGTAGCCATCTGTTTTGCGATCATATATTTATTTCTTTATATTCTATAAAAAAAATCATATATCTCAACATAAGAAAAAATCCTAAATCTAAAGGAAAAAAAACATATGCCTTGTACTCAAATAAATGCATTTAAGCTATAAGTCAATGTTAATACAAGTTTTTAGAATTATATTAGAAAAACTAATTAATTTTAATTGAAGTGCAAACCATGATTTTAAAATCTAATATGAGAGTTGACTCGGGACAAGACTTGCATCATAGATTAGGAGGATCAATTCAAAAAACTCTTGCAAGAAAATAAATAAATAAAAACTTCATCATTTTAACTAAAAAATTCAATTAAAAAATAACAAATGTTGTTACTTGTAATATCAATTTATAAGATTTATTATTTTTATATATAGATTTTTATTATATGAAAATACATGTCTTAAATGACATGTTGATGTGCCCAAAACACCTTAAAGTATGTTTGTTTTCAATTTATGTATAAACATATTTTATACATAATTCATTTATTCAAAGAGACTAATGAATAAAAGGGTCAAAGGTAGGTGATGACCTAACATGCATAAGTTTGACATAATATCAAGAAAACAATGTGGATCTAGTTTTATTTTCAAACCTAATACCATTAGATTCAAAAGGATGTTAAAGTCAAATGTATGAGGATTTGACATGATGTTATCAACAATATATTATACTTGACTATATGCTGAGCTCAAGCACTTATAGGTCCGATAAGATGTCAAGCTCAATTCTCTTGGGCTCAGCTACGTGGTGAGCCCAAACATTTATGGGCCTAACAAGGTCTCAAACCTAACTCATTTGAGTTTGACTACATGCTCAGTCCAAATACTTACAAGGTTGACAAATGTTAGACCTAACTTTCTAGGCTTAATTACATGTTAAGTCTAAATAAATATGATACTGATACAACTCCTTTAAGATCAGCAACATGTTGAGCCCAAACGCTTATGAGTTTAAAAAGGTGTTAGACTTGACTGCATGTAGAGTCTAGGAGTTTGTGGGTTTGGAAAGGCGTTAGACTTAGTTTCTTTGGGCTCAACTACACGTGGGGCCTAAACGCATGTGAGTAAGGCAAGGTTCTAGAACTAACTCCTTTAGGTCCGCTACACGTTGAGCACATTTGATCCTAAAAAGATGTCAAACTCATTATACTTGGGTAGAAATATTTTAGATCTAAACATATAATCGACAATCTTTATTGACCTGATATTGTGTCACAAAGTTCTCCTTATAACCCTTAACATGACATGTTAATAGCTTAGAGTAGTCATCTTTTTACACCCCCTAAGTGTATAAAATTCCTCTTAAATCTAGTGATGTTCCCATCAACATTAATGTGGTGTACAAAATACAATATAAAAATCTTATATAACTTTATTGTCCATCTATCAAAATTAATGAAATGTAAAGGTAATTCTCATCAAAATTAATCTTGTCTAAAAGCAATTCTCATCAACATTAATGTTGTGTAAACATATATTTTTATCAGCATTAATATTGATATAATAGATTCTTTCCTTACTAATATATTAAGTAGGAAAAATCTTTCAGCCTTTTCAAAAAACCAACAAAGTTTAAGAGATATAAATATCCTTTTAACCACTCAAGTAAAGAATTCATGATATTTATTTTTCTTATCATACATTTTGAAAGCATTTATCACACAAAATTAAGAGCAATTACTCTTGTTATTACAATTTAATGTTCATTTCCTTTTTTTTATAATCGATTATTATAAAGTCATTGACTCAATTATCATAGGATCTCTAAACCCCATAAAAAGAATTGTTTTGGTGGAATTGCAAATTTTACCCCCAATTATTTACTCTTCCAATTTCTATTAATGAAATATTAATGTGCATGTATGATCATCTACTATCTAAACACTCAAACCCTATTCTTGAGCATATTGTATCCTAAAAACATAATCATCAATGAATATAAATAATTAAGGGTACTTTAAGTTTAATTTTCATTTATGAAAAACATCTCATTTTAATTTCTATAAATATCTATTAGATAGGGACTTATTCACTAATTAATGAAATGTTACATGCATTGATATCATTTGCTCAACTTTTTATGTTGATTTTTTTTCTTACTTATCTTAACATGCATTGTTATCTTAAGTATTCTACTGCATGGTCAATTAGCTAGCGCACCAAATATGGACAAATAAAATGAGGCAAAACAATGCTTATAAAGAGAATAGTGAGAGAAAAGGTTCAATATTTGTGTTTTAATTATGTGTGCATTATCATTTCTCTTTTTATGCATTTCCCAAGCATTTGAAATCTCCTCTTGATTTTATAGGTCAAGACATCATATTTTAAGTTTTGAAATGATAGCACATTATATCAACTTGAATTAAGCTCTCAAATTCATTATTAGACCCTATAAAAAGACGATTTCTTTTTTAAATTCAAATCTCAATCAACCTAGCATTGACAGATGAAGTTGAAAACAAAATTCAATTAAAAAAAAAGAGTTGATTCAACCATGGTTCACTTGCTAGACTTGGATCATGAGATTAGGATAACCCTATAAAAGAACAAATAAAACACATTATCAAGTTTAAGAGATAATGAAAAGAATTCCAACTCGTCGATCAACCCAACCCGAACCCAATTAAACCAAAAACCCACTCCCCAACACACACAAACGACCAAACCCAAGCACCCCGACCCCAAGAAACCGAATACCCAGCAAAAACAATGAGAAACCAAAAAAACCGAACATGAATCGAAGGGGAAAAAATACAATCAATTAAAAATACAATTAATTACTAACACCCAGACCATAAAGAGCATGAATCGAAGGAGAAGATGGAAGAAAAATGAAAAAAAACAACAACCCGAAGAACCCAATGTAAAGAAACCGATCAAAACCAAAAATTGACTCAAAGAAGAGGTGAAAACCATACCTCATCGAACACCCAGAACGACTCGAAACCAGTCCGCGAACCGCCATCCCCGAACGCCCGACCAGCCCTCACCACCCAGGCCGCCACTCGCTCTCTGCCCAGAAACAAAAAAGAGGTAACAAAACCCAGTTGCGTGAGCTGTGTTTTGAAAGAGAGGGGAGAGACGAAAATGGCCCCCAATGAACGACACCAGGCGCTGGCTCATTAAGGGCAAAACAACCCTTACACTGCTCCAGTCCACAGTACACTGTGAGGAGAGCTACAATGAATCGGCCACGACTTTTGTTTATTTTTGTAATTTATTATTTGGGTACAATAATTGTACGTCGGCATCTCAGTTCAAGACTTTTTTCGAGTGAGGGTGATTGTTTTTTAAGTGATTTTATTGAGAAATAATTTATTATTATTTTTAAAAAATTATTTTTTATATCAAAATTATTTAAATACATTAAAAATTTTAGTTTAAAAAAATGATTGTGGACTTCTGCATTATGATAAATTGACTCACACACAGATATATAATATGTGCATCATTGCATGTTATTTATTTTCTTTTTTATTTTATTCAATCAATTTAATTTGCATTTCTATTTTATTATTATTTGATTAAATAAAAAATATTTTAATAAACAAATTTAGCATGCACAAATAGCTATCTGAGAGTATGGTTGATATTCTTTTTTAAAGTGTTTTTCGTTCAAAAATACATTAAAATAATATATTTATTTATTTTTAAAAAAATATTTTTAACATTAGCATATCAAAATGATCTAAAAACATCAAAAAATTTAATTTAAAGTAAAAAAAATATTTGTTTTCAAAAATGTTATTGAAACGCAATGCCAAACACCTCCTAAACATCTTAATATACACATGTCTCTAGATGTCTTTCAAGTTTTATTTTTAAATATCATTAATGATTATTTGTTTATTTATTAACACATATGAATTCTTAATTTATTTAATTATTCAGAGAGAAAAATAAACTAAAAAAAGCATTGAGAAATCTATATATAAAAAACAAAAATATCTAACCGGCACCACAGCTAGGTCACATAACTGTTTCGTATCAACGGTACATATATAGAATTAATTAGGAATGGGGAATTTTTAGGGCTCAAACTTCAAACTTTCCAGAGACTTGGGTTGCATCAAGCACTACAGACACCATTTTGTTATATGTCATCCTCTTATGGTTGGCAGCAGAATAAATTAAATACTTTTGTCTAAGAGATCCTGTAGTATTTTGAAATTTTAAAAAGGAAAAATACATGAGTGTTCTTGGTGGCTTAGAATTAGGTGTGTAAATAAATTAAGGGTAGGGTAGTAATTGCATAAGCTTATAAATATAAATAGAAAAGAAGAGAGAAGAAAAAGGAAAAACAAAAAAAAAGGGAAGAGATATGCAATTTGACACATCCACTTAAATTAACTTGTTAAATACTTGGCTCGAGTCATAAAACTGAAATACACTCATAAAAAACAAATTTAAATAAATTATGAAGTTTAATTTTAAATTAATATAAATAATGAATAATGAAATTAAAAAAAAAACTCATTGTACTTAATAAAATAAAATAAAATAAAAACTTGAGCCAATCAAGTTTACCCGCAACTTAAATCATGATACTGTCATAATCCTCTCTCTCTCTCTATATATATATATATAAAAAAAAAGCTAAAATAAATAGTGAAATTCAACACCTATGAAATTGGTTAAGAGGAGGGGAGGAATGAATCCCCCGCAATTATTTCTTGTTGATAGTCATGTCTATCCGGTCTCAGTAAGTTTAAAGAGGAAATTGCTTTTGAATTATCCAAGATTTACTATTCTTTTTAATTTCTCATTTATGATTTGAAGTTTTGAAATTTATTCAAGAAAATATCATGTAATCCTGTTCGTTCATTTAATCCTCGGCTATAATTAATTCTATCTATAATTGAATCTGAAGCTTAATTCCTCCTCATTTGCTTTGCCAAATTTAGAAAACATTCACGTTGCTCAGGAAATACAATTTTATCCAATTTCTTTTCTTTTTTCTTGTGGTTGCATGGAAAGATCAAAGCTAGATTTTCAGGTGGAAAGATATATAGCATCGATTTAGCTACTGATTTGTAGGCCTTAATTCCCTTTTTATTATAAAAAAAAATAGACATTTATTCAATCATGTGTTTTTCTCTTAATTTTCTTCATTTAAAATCATAAGTTGTTTCGTTAGTATTCCAGGAAGAGATTACAAAATTGAATAAAAAAATAAAAACATGTTTGGCTAGAGAGAAAATAGAATAAAATAAATTTATATACTTTTAAAACAAAAATAGAAAGAAAAAAAATATCTCTTATGTTTGCATATTTATCTTCATCTTGAAACGGTAACAAAACGTACGGTACGTAAATATTTCCATCCTCTTTAAATTAGCTACATTTTACTATACAGTGAAATTTAATGCACCTACCTGCTTCTCAGATCAACCAATAGCAATAGCGCACATCGCATCCCACATTAAAGTCTTACCTGTCTGAAAAACTCCATCGTCCTCCTTCCCAGTATAAAGCTGCCTAGCATCCACCCCACAAATATATATATATCCCACGCCACTCTCCTCCCTCGGCCTGCCCTAGCTCCTCCGCCACCTCTCCCCGGTATTTTTTCTTCAAACATGGCGGATCAAAACCTGGTCTATGACATTAAAATATCATCTGTTGGGCCGGGTCGGGTTACCGGGTCGGACGTGATTCACGAGCCTAATGGCATTGACTTGGCCATGAAGCTTCCCTATCTGAAAGGTGTTTACTTTTTTAACAGCCAAGCATGCCAAGGGTTGACCATCATGCAGATTAAGGGGAGCATGTTTCATTGGCTCAACGACTACTATACAGTTTGTGGCCGTTTCCGGCGGACCGCGGCTGGCCGGCCATACGTGAAATGTAATGATTGCGGCGCGAGGCTTGTGGAGGCTCGGTGCAACAAGACTGTCGATGAATGGCTAGAAACAAGGGATTGTTCTCTTCACGATCTTCTTATTTACCATGCACCTGTTGGTCCTGAATTATTTTTCTCTCCTTTACTTTACATGCAGGTAATTAATGTTTAATTATGCTAAACATATTTACGTCGAGAATAATTCACTTTTAAATAATTAATCAAGTACGATTCCTTATTTACGCCGTGTCATTGCATGGACTAGCCATAAAATATTCGTATTAAAATGTATTCACCTGCTCACTAATTGACGTAGCTTTGTTCGGAAATGTTGATTCAGAGGTGTTTTTTATTAAAAAAATGATTTTTTTTTATTTTAAATCAATTTTTATTTTTATTTTTAAATTATTTTGATAGGCTGATATCAAAAATATTATTAAAAAAAACATTATTTTCATATTTTTTTTATATAAAAAAACACTTTAAAAAATATCATTAACAAAATTATCGAACAAACCCTGAGAATGAAACGTGAGTGAGGCTACCTTAGAGTTAGGGTAATATTCTGTTATTATTTTAAATTAAAAAAAATAGAAATAAGATATCATTGTTTTTAAAGTCTAACGATTTATTTTAAAGACAATTCTATTTGATTGTTTTTCTATCTCTTTTTACTAAAAACATTTTTGTTTCATTCATATGTGTTTACCTCTTTGTTTTTGTATATTAAATGTGTTTTTGAAAAACATTCTGATTATTTATTTATTTGCGTTGGATTAAAAACAATAATATATATATATATATATAATATACTGTTAAAAAACCATCACAGCAATAGCTAACAGCTACGAACGGGAACCAGAGAAAGGAAACTGAGAACACCCGAAACCATGAACCATAGCATTATAATTATTTATTTGCCTGACCGTCGTAGGTTGTTTTAATGCCAGTCATACATTTTCTATGATTTATTCAGACCATCATGATATTGAAGATTCATGCCCGTAATTTTCAATTTATACACCTTGTTATTAAATTATAGTATTCATCCAGAAATTTGACAGGAACCCTCTTTAAGAAAACCTTCAAAAGTTATATAAAGAAATATTAGAAAAATAATCCGTGTTATTTTCTAATAGATATAAAATATTAATTTCATCATTTAGTTATGATTTGAGCTCTTTTAAAATATATTTCTTTAATATTTTAAATACTAATTAAGGTCTTTTTTAAATATAAAAGGGGAGCTTAGTAGTTTTTCAAATAAAATAACATAAAAAAAGCTAAAGGTTTTGGATGCTGGCTATAATGTTATGAGGTATACCCTCATGAAGCTTATTACAATTACTCAATTCCAATATTTTTGACCGCAACTCTTGGTTTTTATTTTATTGGAGGGTATTACAGTTATTTTACTATACACAGCAAATGTAAAATTCAAGTAACATCTCCGGCAATAATTCTTGTTTTTTATCTTATTTGAGGATATTAAGGCTATTTAACTGTAAATTCGAAAATACCCCGGAGTTCAAGCCTAAAATTGAGACGTGTTAAAGGGTAAAATAGTAATTTTACTATTACAATCCACAATCTATCAATTTTGCTACATGATTTTCATGATTTAATTTAGCTTACAGTGTAATAGCTTGGTCTTCTAATACTTTGAAAATACCCCTTTAACTGCAAATTTGAAAATACCCCTGAGTTTAGGCTAGAATTGAGGCGTGTTGAAGGGTAAAATAATAATTTTACTATTACAATCCAATACAGCAATTTTGCTACATGATTTTCACGATTTAATTTAGCTTACAGTGTAATAGCTTGGTCTTCTAATACTTTTCCTTGTAATTGCTTAAGGTAACCAAGTTCAAATGTGGAGGAATGTCCATGGGCATAAGCTGGGCCCATGTAATTGGAGATGTGTATTCAGCTTCAGAGTGCCTCAACGCCTGGGGCCAGTACCTTTCTGGTCTTAAGTCCAATGGGCCTTTCAAACTCACAAAATCACCCTCTGGGCTTGGAAGCCCCAAGATCCATTCTGTGGATACCAAGGAACCCGTTTCTCTGAAACAGGTCGACCCGGTTGGTGACCTTTGGGTAACTGCCAATAGCTGCAAAATGGAAACCTTTTCATTCCATTTATCTGCTTCGCAAGTTTCTCAATTTCACTCAAAAAACTGGGGTCATGGGATCGGCAAGCTCCCATTTTTTGAGTCGCTGTGTGCTATAATGTGGCAATGCATAGCCAGGGCTAGAGATGGGCTCGAGCCTAGAGCTGTCACCCTGTGCAAAAAAGATCCCAGCAACCCTAGAGATGGAGTTTTGAGCAACAGTCAGATTATAAGTTCAGTCATGGCAGATTTCTCAGTTGTGGACACGGATTTGAAAAGGCTGGCTTCGTTGCTGCTTGATCAAGCCATGAAGGAGAATACCCAGATTGAAGAGGTGGTGGAAAAAGATAATGGGGTGTTTGATTACATTGTTTATGGCGCAAATCTGACATTTGTGGATTTAGAAGAGACTAATTTCTATGGACTGGAATTGAATGGACATAAACCAGAAGCTGTGCACTACAGCATACAAGGTGTTGGAGATGAAGGGGCTGTCCTGGTCCTTCCATGGCCGAAAGATTCAGGCACCGATGGCAACATTGGAAGGATCGTGGTGGTAACTTTGTCTGAAAATGAGGTGGTGAAGCTCAAGCTTGAGCTTAAAAAAATTGGTCTGATGCTTGAAGATGACATAGGGATTCCTGAATGACTGCGAGTTTGATTCAATATTGCCTGAAATCATCAGTGCGTGTAGTGTTCAAGTTCAGGCAAGCCTTGGGCATATTGTCTAGTAGTCTGTATCCTTTGTTACTCGAAACATAAATAAAATGGTTGGATTGTTTTTTACAATATTAGAATTATATTTTTATTTTTGATAAGAAAATAATAATTTAAAATAAAAAAAAACATCAATTATTTTTTACCGGTAGAAAGTTCAGTCCTCGGCTATAAATTATATTCTGAATTTCATTTACAAATTTAAACTCTGAGATGATTTTTTAATATATTATTAGAGTTTTGTTGATTCAATGGTTAGGAGTTTGAATCTCACCATCGTCATTTAATTTGATAAAAATTAAGTACAATGTCATGTAAGCCTGTGCAAATTTCAAACCCAAAGAATTTTTAATTGAAAAAATATGTTAAAAAATAATATTTAAAATTAAATAATTCAGTTGAAAGGGCGTCCGCCGCACGCGCCCGACGTATTTTTGCCTCACGCTCTCTTCTGGTGGCGCGTGCGGCGGCCTACGGTGTCCAAAAAATATTTACCGGATGCCAGAACTACGCGCCGCCGCGTGGTCTTCCTCCCGCGGTGGTGCGTGTAACGTAAAAAAGTCTGTTGACGCCTCTAAGTCCGGTGAAAGAAGCGGGCGACGTTTCTCTCTCTCCGGAGTGTCAAAGTTGCACTTTGGTCCTCTTACTTTCAATTTCCGTGATGTTTGTTGATAACGCAATCAATTTTGTACCAAAGTTTCGATTGTTTCAATTGTGTCCTCTGATGGCAATTGACAATAAATGTAAGTTGCATTTCAGCCCTTTGACTTTTAATTTTTTCATTTATGCCCTTTATATGTTCAATTCAGCCCTTATACTTTGATTTGTTTTTTATCCCTACTTTATTAATGTATATATAAGTGTATTTAACACAATAATAATAATAATAATAATAATAATAATAATCATGATTTAATGATTTTTAATTATTACTCTTTTGTTATTTTTTTTTCCCTCCCAATAATTTGATAAAAATATTTTTGCCAATAATAGCCATGGTAAAAAAAATTTATCTTTTGTTAAAGTTTCTAAGATATTTTTAATAGTGATTATCTATTCTTTCATAATAAAAATAATAATAACAATAATAATAATAATAATTTTTAATTGGTTTTTCTTAGTTGCTATTTTGTTCATGTTTTTTCTTTTTTTCCCCTCGGTATAATTTAATAATTTTTGTTATTTTTATTCTAGAGACAATAATAATTTTAGATATTAAGACTCCGAGGTTGCTATTATGATAATATTTTAAATGAATATTGCTTCCTTTTCCTTGATATTTTTTTTATTTTCTCTTTTTATTAATGTATTTTAATAATTTTATTATCTGCACAATAATGATTTCAGTAAGTTTTTTTGCTTATGCAAATATTTTACTATTTTTTCTAATGTTAGTGCGCGCTCTTTTGTAATCATTTATAACGCAATTCTTATATTTGAAAAGATGTAATTTATACGTATGTTACAAACTCAAATCAAAATTTTAAATATATTATCTTTTAATCTATAATTTTTATTTGTTTTTATCATATAAATTGATCGTTGTAGATTTAATTGTATTAAATTATATAAAAAAACTACCCACAGCAACGTGCGGACAATTATCTAGTATACTAATCAATGCTGTGAAACAACAGTGTTACGGGGATGAATAAAAAAAAAGTTTATGGAGATGGGTATTGAACTCTTGTCTTGTCGAACCTTCATCTTTTTCTTTTCTTCTTTTTTTTTAAGAAAAAAAGGATGTCGGCCCACTTGCGTAGACATTCTTTTCTTTTTATTATTAAAATATTAAAACCGATTGTTTGGCAGCCCAGTAGCTTATCCATTTTAATTACTGTTTATTTTTAAATATTTATTTTTAATATTAATATTTTAAAATAATATAAAAAAAAATAAAAAAAAATTTTTTAATATTTTTAAAACACAATATAAACCAGAGACTTAATCCAGTAGCTTATCTTATTTTTATTTTTCTTTCCTTTTGTTATGGTGATTTTTGTTTTTCTTTCTTTTTGTTATGGTGAAAACTAAATGATTAAAAAAGTAAATTAAAAAAAAACTTAAACTAATCTGATTAATTTGAAGTAAATTACTTCTTACATGTTTATCTTTCATTTTCTTATTACATAAATTACATAAATCCAGAAATTAAAGATCCTTACCATAGTTCATAGCCCGATTTCATCAGTTTTTTTATTTTTTATTTAAAATTATATTATTTTAAAAAATCATGTCTTATTTCATTGTGACTATTTTTTCAATGAGCTTACTTTTGTTTTGGATTTGAGTAAACTACATATCTCGGAAAACATATTTTATGAGTTCAGATAAGTGAATAAAACCCTAGTTCTTCCAAACTTTTATAAGAAGTTCACGTCCTGACTCGAACTCGAGACATGTTGTGCAGATCTTAAGTCTTTTGCCACCATGTCACACTTTTGGAAACCTAAAACCTTGGTTGGTCTAGACTCTTACTAGAAGTGTACGCCCTGACTCGAAATTTAGACCTATCGTGCAGATCTCAAGCTCTTTGTTACCACGTTACACCCCCTGGGGACTAAGTGAGTATACCAAACAGAGTTTTATAATTGTTACACATACAGGAAAAAAAAAGGAAGAACTTGCTCTTTATTACTATTTTTTATTTCAACAAATAAGAATATGGAATTTCAAATTTGACAAACGTAAAACTTGAACACTATCGGCCATTTTTTTTAAAAAAAAAACAATTGAGAATTACTTGTATTTAAAAGTCATTTGTTATTATGACAATGATAATTTTAAAAAATATTTATTTATTTGGAAACGCATCAAAATAATATTTTTTTTATTTTTAAAATTAAATTTTGATATTACCATATTAAAACAATCTACAAACATAAAAATAAATTAATTCAAGCAAATAAAAAAATATTTTTGTAAAAAAAAATGAAACACAAAAACAAACGGGCTCTTACAACATATATGAAAACCCAAACTCATTTTTCCCAAATATTTATTTGTCAAAAAGAAAAAGAAAACGTTTAGTAGCTCATATCAAAATAATTACATTGCATTTCTCTAAAAACGTGATTAATAAATTAAGTTGTTTCAACAAATGTTTAATAGGAACAATGCAATTATAGCGTAATTTCCCTACACTACAATCCATTAACTACGTTTTTTTTCTTTTTCAACTATGCTTTTTTAAAAATATATGAAAAGGGCAACAAACCCCGTTTTCTGATAAAATTAATATATATAACATTGTTTTCGTACCATTTGAAAATATAGTTAATGTTATTTTTTAAATTATTTTTTATTCAAATGATATATTTTTATTTTTTGAAAAATTATTTTTAACATTAATATAAAATAATAATCTAAAAATATATATATATATATAAAATAATTTTATATATAAAAAAATTCTTTTCAAAAAGACCTTCACTGTATCCGTCAAAAATATTTTGGAAAAGCAGTCATGCTTATCGCCTTATCCAGGCTGAGTGGGTTGAAGGGTCCACCACTCCACCGTCACCCTAAGGACTTTGTTCTACAACTTGCCTTGAAACATGCATGTTGGGGCCTAGCTGCTGGTGTTTCATTCATGGCTTACAAGAATCGACCAGGAAATCTACTCCAAATCCAATCGCTCCTTCTTCGGCGGCGGTGCAATTCTTTTTTATAAAAAATCGAATTTTTTTGCTTCAGTTTTCATACATCCATGCAATTCAAAAGCATTCTCCAGGAGACATTACAGCCATCACTTTTCCTAGCCCTCTTCCAGTTTACACGAACATCAGCACTAGCAAACACAAAACAACAAAACACTTTTTGTTTATTAGATAAACCCACCACCAAAAAGCACACTTACGAGTCTAGATTAAAAAGTAAAACCTTTACTGTTCCAGGTTTTTACAAAGTATATACACTCGAATTCAAAACATGATGATATCGAAAGCTCTGTCATAGCAGAAATAAAAAGATGCTTCATACTTTATATATTTCAAACGCTAATTCTAGCTTCAGTTGTGGAGATAACAGTTGAAGTAGCGAGTGATACTTTATGTACAGCATAAAATGGATACTAAATGTGGCTGGCAAAGTCATGGAAACAACTCTACAATTTCCATTCTCGAACATCTGTTTGGTTAGCATGCTGATATAGCTTTTATTTCTGCTGATAGCAGTGCTAACCAGACCAGATCTTGATCAAGCATCCCAGTAAAGATCACGCAGGAGTATATACTGAGTGTAAGAAAAAACCCATCTAGAGCTCATCAGATAATCCTTCCCTGCGTCTCCTCATTCGAGCTGCCCATGACGCGCTGCCACCAGCATCCTTGTTCATGCTTCTTCTCTTCAGCTCTGATACCTGAGCCTGCCAGGAATTCTTCCACTCAGTTCTCCCCTCCATTCCCTGATTGTAAAAAGAACGAACCCCAGTAAACATCAAGTGATAACATCGAACAACAGCCTAGTGTTAAGACTAAGAATGTTTATTCGATCAAACAATGAAATTGAAGCACTTGAATACAGAAACAGCAGTTCACTAGCGTTGAAGTTCAGTGAAGATCTAAATAGAAATGGATTGAAGAAATTAAAACTTAATTCTTTGCTGGTCAATACTAAGAAAGCTTCCACTCGACTCCGTCAACAACAACAATTGATTAAACAAAGAAATACGTAATTTTAAACCTTCCTCCTTTCTTCTAGGCCAACTTGCACAAACCGACCACTAATTGAACAGAAAACACCACGAACCCAATCTGACAACAATTTTATTTTTTTTAAAAAAAATATATCAATTTACCAGGATTGAACACACGAAAAACAACACCAAATTAGCTATAAAAAAAAATAAAAAGAAGAGAATAAAAACTTCAAAGAATTAAAAACGAAGAAAACACATACCCACTTCAAATCAGACCGTAAACAAAACAATTTCACACTAAGTTAAAAAAACCAAAAAAACCCACATCGAAATTCTCACCAAAAAAAAACTAACTGCATCCACGGATAAAAAGAAAAAACTATACCTCATCGTTTTGATATGGATAACGTCTCTTGGCAGAGAAAGCTAAATGAAGACCTCTAGCCATATCACGATCATAAATCTCTCTCATTCTAGGATCCGATAAAGTCTCATAAGCCTCTTGAACCCGAATAAACCTCCGGGTATACTCTTCGACCAGATCCGGAGGTGAAACATCCGGATGGTACTTTCTTGCCAATTGCTTGTACGCTTGTTTTATCTCGGGAAATGTCCCGGATTCGGGTATGCCCAGTAATTCATACAAGGTCATCTGACCCAATTCAGTGGTGATTTTTTCGTTGGTTGCAGCTTTGGTTTTGAATGACCCGGTTGGGATTCTTGTAACAGGTTTAAACCTTGGAAATGGGTTCGAGTCAGGCTTCAATTGTGATGGATAGAAGCGAATGGTTTCGCTTCCTGGGATCATCAATCCATAGCAACGCATCTCCCTCTCCTCCCTTACAAGACCGTCCGTGCCTTGGTGTTTTGCAGGAGATAGATTTTGGGTGCTTCTTAGTTTTTATATGCGAGTTTTATTCATTTATTATTATTACCTTGGGCATTTGTTTTGGAGTAAATTATAACTTAGTCCCTTTATTCTAACACAAAAAAATCAAGTCCTTGTGATTTACTTGACGTTCATTTCCAGATTATTTTTTTTAGTTTAAAATTATTATTGTTATTGTTGTTGTTGTTGTTTGATAAAAATAAAAATAAAACTTAAAAACAACCACCGAATCCAATAAGAGATAGTTACAACAAAATAGATAAATCAGGGGAAAAAATCATTATTTTAATTGTGTAGAAAAAAGAGTTATAAATTTGACATTAAATTTATTGACCCACCAACCAAATTCCATTGAGTAAGCGCATGTTTGAAATGTATTGTATGTTGTTAAAGTTGTTTCGATAAAATATATCAAGATAATATTTTTATATATTTACCAAATCTATTATTAAGAGATCAGTTACATCAAAATAGATCTAAACACAGTAAAAAATAATTCATTTTAATATGTAGAAAAAGAGTTATAAATTTGATATTAAATTTATTGACCCACCAACCAAATTCCATTGAGTAAACCTAGGAAAACAAAACAAGAGCGAGAAAAAATCATAACATGAAAAAACCTCATGAAGATTAAGAAAAAATGGATATTAAAAAATGAAAAATAACTTAGTGGCTAGATATAATAACAATAATAATAATAGAGAAAATTTTACCTCATCAAACGTTTTACTATCAGAGAAAAAGATTACCATTTCTTAATCTAAGAAATAAGCATGGCATGCGCAAAACCCATTAAAAATATGGGCCTTGATCATGATAGGCCCAAACAAAATGGCCCGGTGGCGCGCCAGATCCATATCCACAGGCGGCTCGCAACGTGTCAAGCCACGTCATCATGGAGGCTCGCGTTGCGTTTCCCGAGGAATCAGATGAAAAAATAATGAAAGCAATTCTGACAAGAGAACAACGTGAGAAGCAAGTCAATGTAAATTATTAGACATAAAGCTGTCTATCACTTGGCACGAAACTAGAGCACCTTTGTACACGTCATAGCTTGAAAAAAATGTTCACGTCAACATCACACCTATCATGAGTTATGAGACTTAGGTTACTGACCTGTCTGTTATTCGCCGTGTAATGTCAGTTTTCAAAATAACTTTTAAATAATATATTTTTAGTTTTTATTTCTTTTTTAATATTAGAATTTTGAAAATATTATAAAGACATCCATAAATATAAAGTTAATATTCTTTAAAAAGATATGATTAAAACATTAGGTTTAGCTATTAAAAACAAGCACTTCCTGTACTGCATCTATATGAACCGAATTATTATTATTATTATTATTATTATTATTATTATTATTATTATTATTATTATTATTATTTTTATTTCAGACCTGATGCCGTACTATAAACCAATGAATTATAGTTTGATTGATATCAATATCTCCTCCATTCAAAAAAAAATTGAGTTTTAATCTCTTTGATGTAATAAAAAAAACTATATTTATCATGATAAAAATTAGACGATAAAATTTATTATAAGCATGACTATGCAAATAAAAAAAATAAAGTATGGAAAATAAAAGTTTAGATTGTCATTTGTGTAATTACAAATTCTCATGTATATATATATATATATATATATATATTAAAAATCTATTTATATATATATATATATATTAAAAAAATATTGTTGAAACGTAACACGAAAACCCCCCAAAGTATCTCAAAAATAATTACTAGCATATATAAGCTCAATAATTGCAATTTGTTCATCATCGGCTGGATAATCCATCCCATCCTATCCAATCTGACTTATCAGATTTTGTCTCTGCCTGCTATTTGAACGGTGGAGGCTTGCGATGGCTACAAGAAGGGCCATAAAAAGGGCATCCAAATTGTCCTGTATTTCCAATTTCTGTCTACTCTTGCTTTTCTTGGCTACAAGAAACTTCCAATCTATATTCATGTTAACCTTCAATCTATTTCAATATTAAAACCCGAAACGTTTCCTATATCTTTCGATCATGCCCTTTCATCTTCTCTCTTTCAAACATGTAGGAGGTGGTCCAGTTTAGATTCGAGTCCCGAGATTGTTAATATGATGGGCATTAAAGGTTTACACAGTAGTTAATTCTATAATACATTAAATTACTCGAGGTATATGTAAACTGACCCGGACACCAACATTAATAAAAAAACATGTACTGCGTTTATTTTACGCATTGAAATTATATTGATTTAAAGGAGACCGACATAAAAGTCAATGATGATTAACATTTCTATTTAATGTGCATGTTTATGCTCTAAAACGATATTAATTATAGAAAATATTGATAATACTATTGAACAGAGAAACTTGCTTGAGAAATGTTTTGAAAACGTTTGCGACTCACGATATATACACATGGAAATGCCAATTTCTTCCAATCAGCACTCCCCTCTCGAAATTTTTTCTTATGAAGGGAAAAAAAATAGGTTTGGAATTTTGGATCAAGCCCGAATGAAGAACTTTCTAGTCAATTTCTGTCTCCGCACGAATCTTTTTTTAGTTCCAAGAAGTCACTCGCCGCCCACAAGTTCATGCACACAAATGTTTTTGTGCAGGAATGGGGCGTGCCTCATGCAGAGCACAATTCCTCATTTGTTTTTCACCAATTGCACTACGAGCACGCCAAATAAAAATATTCATTTTAACCCTATTAGGTGGAATAATTTTGGATTAAAAGGTTTGATATTTTATAATTTTAAGTTCAAGTCCAGTGAGTAATTGTTAATATGATAGTAATTGAAAGTTTATAACCCTATTAGGTGGAATAATTTTGGATTAAAAGGTTTGATATTTTATAATTTTAAGTTCAAGTCCAGTAAGTAATTGTTAATATGATAGTAATTGAAAGTTTATATAACCATTAAATTTAATACTTGTAAGATTAATCAATTACACGCAAGCTGGACTCAACAACTATACTGATAAACTAGCATAATACATAGCAGGCAAGACATTAAGGTCGCTCTCAATCATTATTTTAGGCATCATTAAGTATTTGCAACACCACTCTTCATGCTTCACGATATAAACTAGCATAATACATAGCAGGCAAGACATTCATGGCAAGTTCACGTCATTTAAACTTAATCAAAATCTTAGTATTAGTTCATTCAGAGCCTATTTGTTTTTGTATTTCAAAAGCATTTCTAAAAAAATAACTTTTTTTCTTAATTTTTTTTGCCTCTAATTAGTCTTTTCACATGTTTTCATATCGTTTTAATGTTCAAATATTAAAAATAAAATTTAAAAATATATTATTTTGATATATTTTAAAAAAAATAAAAAAAAATCATGTTACATGTAAAAAATATTTACATTTTCAAATAAAAATATACATGTAAAAAAAACAACTCTACAGCTTCTATACTTTGTTTTTTTTTATTTCAATTCTAGAGCTTAAGTTCCATTATGTTGTGCAGATATTTTAAGTAAAAATTTTCTTATGAGTTCATTATTCGAGGCATCTATTATTATAAGCTCCCTGGTTCATGCAACTCCACTGTTTTAACTAAGTGTCTACATCACATTTCAAAAGCATTTTTAAAAAAAAATCATTTTAAATTAACCATTTTAATATTTTGAATCATTTTAATACCCTATATCAAAAATATTTTTTAAAAAATAAAAAATATAATTTTAATATACTTCTGAAAGAAAATCAGTTTTAAAAAAGACCCTAAGCACATATATATCCTGCTCATCCTTTTAAATATTAACTTGCGCGCTTGAAGTAGATCCCTGGCACTTCCCCTCTAAATTTTGCACTATTTTCTGACCCCTCATAACGAATAGTGTTCGTTAAACTCGTCTCCTTCAGTGCAGATAAGGCAGTGGAACACGATCCGTAAGAAGGCAATGCTCGTTGATAGCTTACATTTTGCTTTTTTATTTTTACCAGATTAGCAACTTTGTCCAGTGTTTTAATTACATAAACTAGTAACTTGGAAGATTTTACATGTAAGAGTTTATCTTAGTTATACTGATTTACTCCAGACTCAAATGATTTCCAGTGTCTATGTTTTCTTCATGAGCCAACTCCTTTTGCTTAGGCATCGCCGTACAAGGGAGAGATCCCTCGGAAGAGACAGGCATCGGTGAAGCTTTATCATGGGACAGAACTCATCCTAGCAGATGAATAGAAATTACCTGGAAGAAAATAATAAAACCTGCACTTCCACGAAATATTTAGTCGGCCAATCTGCTCATGCACAACAATGTGCAACAGACTCTCTATTCATCCAGGCAACTCTGGTTTCAACTTGACCTCAAAAGCAGCTTCACAAACGCGGACCCACCTTTGGAAGGAGAAAAGAAGGGGGGAAGAAGAAGAAGAAGAAAAAGAAAAAGAAAAAAAGATAGAAAAAGGAATAAGGCACCGGGTAAGTATTGACTTCAGACATGCATCCAATTGATTAACAAGAGTCAAAATTCCATGACTGTTGGAAGGCTTAACAGATAGGTGTCTCACTCTACTGACTGCATACCTTCATTTACATCAGTAAATATCAACAATCCTGTCATTGATCTCGGCAGCTCCGACGGAAGCATCACATATAACCTGCATGTATTTGGGGTATGGCAGCCCACCACACTATCAAACATAAATAAATACTTGACCTATCTACCACATATACTATAAGTTCACAGCTTGAACAATGATGAAAGGAGATGAAAACTGTAAATGGAAATAGCACTAAATCATGTAGGTTGTGGATATGAGCACCAGAACTACAGCAAGGTTTCATTTTATCATGCCCCGGTCATGCTTATGATCCGAACTAATATAGCAGGTTCATTAGTTAAATGCCATTGCAATTATGTGATAAAACATTACTTTATACCACTCCATCAAAGGACCTTTGACCATATGAAATCACACACACATCGCTAAATTTAAAAGAAGCAAGAATAAAGAAAACTGAAAATAGAAACAATTACTCAAATACACATTTTATCAGGAAAAAAAAAAGTCCACACTTTGCAATAGAGGTAGTAGTAATAGTCCAACATACATCTAACAGTAATAGAAGCTTGCTAGAAAGATTGAATGGTTGATGCAGATGACAGCAGAACACCGTTTGAAACATATAATCTTTATCATGAGTCAGCTTGGGCCTTAAAGACTCTAGTCCCAACATGTTACAAGTGAACCTGCAAAAGATAAACAAACACAAAGTGCTCATATTTATGAGGAGCCAAAGCTGGCAGAAAAACCCAACCACCAAAGAACATTTAAAAAATCTTCTATAAGAATTGCCCATCATGCAAGCAAAGGCTGATTCTGCAGGATTTAAGTTCATGCTTCTCTGCTAGCTTCTCAAATTGAGGCATGGCACAAACACAGCTGCCTATTAAATACAGCTTCTCTACCAAGCTTTCTAGACTCTGCTGTCCTCAGCATTAACTTTGGTTCTCTAATGCTCTTCACATTCTGTAAACCAAGCAAAGGATCTAAGCTAATTAAAGGTCAAAAACAACATTGAAAAATATTTTTTTCTAAGATCGGTAGTCATTACCATTCCAGTTCAGCAGTGGGATGCTCAGCTTTCAGTAACAATGGTTCTTCATTGCTTAAATTCAGCATATATTTGCCCCCCTTTGCCATATCTTCCACCTGTTCCTTTGAGTCACAATCTTTACATTTTTCTTCATCTGTAAAAGAATTTTGTTCCTCATTGGCATCTTCTGTTTTGTCAGATCTATGCTCATGACGAGTCTCATTTTCTTCTCTTTTTATCTCCTTCTCATCACTTGAGTGGTGCTTGCGTTCTGCAGATTTTGATCTAGAGCACCTCCTACGTTTTGATTTATTTTCCTCTGAACCTCTTGGATATCTGATGTGTTTACCTTCAGCTGAAAGTGACCTTCGTCTATTGCGGTGCTTAGACTTTTCATTTTTCTTTTCATCTATCTTGTGGTTGGAATGCCGCTTGCCTTCTGGAGATATTGGCCTAGAGTGCCGTCTGTGCTTCGACTTGCTCTCATCCCTGCCTTTTGGGGATGACCTACTTTTGTGGTGATTTAGCTCAGCAGATATTGACGGAGACTGCAATCTATCTCGATGCTTAGTTTTTTTATCCCTGCTTTCATTTCCTCTCTCCTTGTACCGGTGCCTATCATCAACAGATTTTGACCTGGACCTCCTATCACGATGCTTCAGCCTCCCATCTTCAGTTTTGTCTACTTTCTCAGAGGAATGGTGTTTAACTTCCACAGATTTTGATCTGGACCGGCTTCTGTGATTCGAGTCATCTTCATCTGAATTTCTAGGGGATGGCCTCCTGCCATGATGTTCACGCTCCACAGATATTGACCTAGATCTCTTCTCATGTTTCTTTGAATTTTTATCTCGGATTTCATTCACTCCGTCATTGGACTCTTCCACAGATTTGGACCTAGAGCGTGAGTGCCTTCTGTATCTGAGTTTGCTATCTGTGATATTCCTTGGGGATGAGCGCCTTCCTCCATGACGCCGGGGTGATCTTGAACCACTTTCCGATGCTTTTCTTGATCTATGAGCTGAACTTTCTCGGCGATGTTTTGGCGAGCCTAGATCATCTCTGTAGGACTTTTTTGTTTGAGGGCTTGCACTCCTGCTCCTATTTCTCCTTGAAACAGGTGAATGACGACCACGTGATCTATCCAAATCCATCCTTCTAATTCTATCACCATCATCTCTCCTATCTCTATATGATTGCCTTCCATAGTTATACCTTGAGTGATAGCGGAATCTCAAGGGAGACCTAGATCTACGGTCTCTATTGCGACGAGATGGTGGTGAGTAAGAAGGTGACCTCAACCTTCTTCGATAATTAATTGGTGATCTCGACTTGGATCTAGACCTCGCTCGAGGTGGGGATGGTGACCTGCAAGAGGCAGTAGACTCAACTCATCAGTGGAGAAAAAAATCACAGAAAACATGCTTCAAGTTTCAATTATGGTTACCTAGTTTGTTTGTCAAAATTGTATGCTTAAGTGAAAGAAGATACAAAGGTTTGCGTTTGTTAACAAAAACCTAGAGGAGGGGAGCTGTTGTAGCTCTAGGAACAAATCACTATTAATTGGAATCATGATTTGATGCAATTGCCCCTAGACCAAGAAGCCTTTACAATAGACATTGGGGGCAATGTAATCTTTTCACCATGATGCAATTGTTGCAGGTTTAGTTAGTAATTCTATTTTTAGTATGGTAAATTTACTGATTCCCCCCTACAATAAAAAAATATAATGCATTTCAAACAGGGGGGTTATGGTCTTTACAATTTTTTTGTAATGGTTAAAATACTTTGTTGATACAAAATCAACATCTCTCTCATAAGGTGTCCTTTATCATTGGTTTTATTGTTAATTTGAAGGTTACTCAAGGATATTTGATCTTAAATTAATTATTAATTGAAAAAATATCATATGCAAGTGCACCAAAGGATAGCCCTAGTGCCCTTTAGGTGGCATGAACGGGCCTATCCGGCCACCGGGTGCTACTTTCCATGATGGGGCAACACGTGCACCAAAGGCGCCTCTTGTTTGACACTGACAACCATTTGTTTTCTCTCTCCACCTTGAATATAGAGTTTGCCCCTACAAAAAAGCATACCAACCCCTGCAATTTATTTTCCTTCACACTTGGTCATTGCCCTTTTTATTACTATCATTTTTCCTTTGAAAAGTTTAAATATTAATTTTTTTCAAGATTTAATCCTTTAAAATTAAATGGTTGGGAGTTAAGTTTCTATTGAACCGGGTTCAGGATTTTAGAAGTTGCATGTTTTAGAGATTAGACTGGATTTAGGAGGATCGCTCGGGTATGCTTGATTTTTTTCTCTTTTTATAATTTATGTTTTATTATTCTTTATTCTTTTTTATAGTTTTGCTTTGTTATACTTAAAGTTTGCCTTCGATAGGGTTAGTCACAAGTTTATGATCAAAGCCATCAGTTTCAGAGCTAAGCACAGGTTGACCTTTTTTGGTTCTTTTTTAGATGATTCAATTTCATACTTCAGCATTTTATTTATTAGAAATTGATTTCTGTACTTTTTTTCTTTTCATTTAACAAAATAATATTGATACAAACTATCAACAAATTACCATCATTGATCTATTTTAAAAGAAAGAGAGATTGGGTGACATACTTGGTTTCTGCTTTTGTTTCTTCTTCTTCAACAACGAACCCATCAGCTTTTAGCTTTTGACTTATTTCTGCAGCTCTAGCTGCCGCTAGCTCTGTTGCAGACTTCATTGATGCAGCTTTGTTAGCTGCCTGCTGCGCAGTCATAGTTTGTTGCATAATCAAAGCCTGTTGAAATTGCATCTGCTGCATGGCAACAGCTTGCTGCATCATCATTGGTAGAGAAGATGAAGCGAGTGAAGAATTCAAAAGAGGTTTCTGAGGAAGAGATTTAGCCATCTCAACATTCAAAGGCCGTCCCCCAACATCCATGTTGTTCAAGGCCAAAGCAGCAGTTGCTTCTTCAGGTTTTGAGTATTCTATGTAAGCAGAGTGTTTTGAATCGGCAATGGCACACTCGACAACTGTGCCACAAAAACTAAACAGCTGTTTCAGCTGCTCCACTGTCAGAAGGGGGCTGAGATTACTAACATGGAGTGTTTTCTTCAGTGCATCCTGCTTCCGAGCGTTGTCAGGCAAGCCTGGCAAGAGGATAATGCTCAGGAGTAAGAACTTTGGACAAAAATGAAAGAAAAAAAATACTTACACCAAGGCACAGCACAAGTAAAATCAATAACTTAAGTGATGGTGAAAAAAGGATCCATAAAAGCTATTCGATACATGCATGAACAGCTGAAAAGGAAAAAAATGATACCAGATGAATCTTTGGCTGAATGAGCTTGCGCTTGCACCTGAGCAGCATGGGCTTGAAGAGCTTTGGCAGCAACAATAGCCTGAGCAGCAGCCATAGCAGCTGCTGAAGGAGCCATAGGCGCTTGACTAAGAGTCCCCATTGTAGTTGTAGGGGCTAACAAAGTCATCAGTAAGCTGTGTGGAGGGTGGCCCAGTTTGCAATCCATTTTCGCACACCCGCCATAGAGGTACTCTCGACAAACTTCCCCAAGTGATGCCCCAACTCCAGGCAAAATTGCACCACCTGAAGCACCTGAAGCAATGCCTGGAGTCATTCCAAGTAATGCAGGGAATGCCCCTGAAACACTTGCTGAGTAATTTGGCATGTTGGGCATGGTCTGATTCACAAGGTTTGGAAACGTGGTTGTAGGAGCCATACCCAGCAAGCCTCCAGTTGAAGTGCCTGTTAACATAGCAACAATTCAATACCTAAAAATGTTAAAGAAGAATAGCCAGAATAAATGTACAAAGAGCAGATCAGAGACAATTTGAGGATAAATTGGATGGTGAGGAAACATGGCTGATACGAACAGTTTTCCTCAATCTCAAAATTATTAATAACCATTTAACCATGATAATCATCCTCGATTAACTTTTCTTGCTTTAACGAACCACATAAGAAAATATCCCCGTAATTTCTTCACTTCCATGCAAAAGAAATTGCACATGCCCATATGGATAAATAAACCAATGAAGATAGGCAGCAAACATGCTGTTCACATAGACAAACATCGGGAACACGTTATCATAATAGATTAATAGTTAAGAGTTTCAAAAAATTTCAATTTTTTTCCAAAGTATCAAAACAATATGGCTCCAATTTATATTAAATCCCTCCCCTAAAATGTACAAAAGGATCAAGACACCACAAACTCAACAACTTTCAGAAATGAGCAACAAGATCAAACAACAATGGGAATATTCCATACTGTCATCTACATGCTGCCGATAAGGGTGTTGAAATGATAGACAAATACCTATAAACTAACTCATTACTGCAAGCAACGTTACCAGGCACTGTATAGATAACATAAATAACACAAAATTCCATAGCCATAAATATATACACCTGCACTGAAGAACACAGGGAAAGGACTCCCCATAATAGCTTTCCCATTACATTCAATAGTAACCATATAATTCCCTCTTTTCGGCACCACATACGTAACCGTATACGTCCCATCTCCCATATCCTTCACAGCCCCTTCCTGCTCCGTTCCCCCAACTCCCACTCCCGGCGAAACCCTAACCCTAATCACCGCGCCTCCATTCGGAGCTTTTCTCCCATCCGCATCCTTAGTAACAACCACAAACGTAGCAGGTGCACACGCGGTCCCGCCAGCAATGCCAGCACCTGCCGCCGTACACTTCCCGGGGTCAACTGGTCCCACTGGCTTATTGGCCAGATCCTCCTCCGCGTCTTCGTCCTCGGAATCCGAATCGACGGCTTTTTCAGCCCTATCTGATAATCCTTTGAATGTCGCATCGAATGCGGCTTTCGCTGCCGCGGTGTTTTCTGCCTCGCTTTTTAGTTTCGCTTCCTCAGCTTGCTTCATCCATATTGGTTTAGCAGCTGAATTGGTGGTGGTGACGGCGGCCGTGATGGCGGTGGAGTTGTTTCGATCCGTCATCGTAAAACCCTAATTTGGCCTGGAGGCGAGAATTTGGGTTTTTTTAGGGACCGATTGGTGATAGCGTTGGTGAAAGCAAAGGCGAAGAGAAAGTTGTTTTTTTATTTTTAGTTGGAACAGAACTAGGTAAGTACTGCACTATTCAAATAACAATTTTGCTTATGACAAATATTTCCGTGTGATGCACTTATATTTATATATAATAATAATAATATCTAATAAGAAAAAATCATTATAAAAACAAAAAACAATAATTAAAAAAATATTGTCAATATATGTTTATGTGTTGAATTATTATATAATAAATTAAAAGAGCTCAGTGTTTCACTGTTTCATTGTTAGTGAAAATAATGTGAATTTTAATAGTGTTTTTTCGTTTTTGAACAGTAAATATACTATTTATATATTCTTTAAAAAAAAAGATAATGAAAGGCATGTAGCTTACTAGCAAACACACAAGCATGTCTTAATAGGGGAGGCACTATACAGGGGTTTTTTTATTTTTTCACTTAACTTTTCTTTGCTTTTTTTTTCACTTATGTTTTTTTCATTTTTATTTTGATTGTTTTTTCATTTATTTTATTTATTTTGAAGTGTTTTTATTTATTTCGTTTTTGTTCTTTCACTTATTTAAAAAAAAACATTTTTTATTGACTTTTTTTCGATGTTTGATTTTTTTTCAATTATTAACTCAATAAGAATAATAATATTAGTTTTTTTTCTTACTTCCTTTTTTTATGTTTTTTTTATTTTTTTCATCGTAATAATTTAATAAATTTTATTGTTTTAGTTGTAATAGTAATAATACTCTTAGATTTTAAGACTTCGATATTTTCATTTCGGCCCTTATACTTTTAATTTTTTTTTATTTTAATCCCTTTATTTCTTTTAATTTCAAGAATAATCCTTATTTAGTGTGCTTAGCTTTGATTTTTAATTTTTTTTTCTTATTTGTTGAGCTGGTATATTTTTTTCAAAAAAAATATTTTTTAAATTTTATTTTATATCTATGATCATTTGAAAATTGATATTTGTATATTTTTTTTGTTATTTCTAGTAGTTTTTTTTCCTTTTTCCTTTTTCCTTTTTTATTTTTATGTCATATGACTTTTTTTACCTGATAATTTTTATTTTATTTTTTTTGTTTGATCTTTTGTTAAAGTTTTTATGATTTTTTTAGTCTTTTATTTTTTTTCATTATTAGCATAATAATAATAATAATAATAATTTAATGTTTTTCTCTTACTTACTCTTTTGTTAATGTTTTTTTAGGGTTTTTTCTCTGGGCATAATTTGATAATTTTTATTCTTTTAACAGTTATACAAACTTTTTACTCAGCCCGTAAAGTAGTGTAATATTTGTTTTTATAAATTTTCAGGTCAAATAATTGTTTTTCCAGTCAATAATTTTTATTGTTTTTTCATTTTTTTATTTTTTTCATTTGCTCTTTTGTTAATGTTTTTAGGTTTTTCTTAAGCCTTTCATTTAATTTTGTTTTCTTCCTGTTATTAAAACAATAATAATATGAATATTAAGAATAATAATAATAATTTTAGGTTTTTGCTCTTACAAGCTTTTTTATTATTTTTTTTTTGTTTTTCTCTAAGATTTATTAAATAATGTTTATTGTTTTGAGAGTGATGATGATAATAATTTAAGAAGTTAAGACTTTGATTTACTATTATTAGAATAAAGGATGCTGATCTTTTTCATTATATCAAATTTTACATACTGGAATATCATATTTTAATCTCAACAGTTATAAAGATTATTTGTTTTGCCCGCACTATGCCTGCAACGTAGTGTGGACAATCCAAGTAGTTGTAACCTAAATGAATTGCTCCAAATCAACGAATTTAGAAGAAGAAGAAAACTTAAAGTAAAATTTTAACTAATAAAATATTAGTAATAAAATTGAAAAAAACACATGTACATTAAAAAAAAGTTAATATAAACAAAAAAAAAGTTTGAACCCTCTCAGATAAACTTGCTAACTCATGGGTTATAATATGGATTAAATTATAAGATTATGATGACTCAAAAAAACTCACCAAATAAAAAAAAATAAACAATTGTGAATCATGAGATGAAAAAAAAAGGTACATGGAAAAAAAGTATGCCAACCTATTTGATCAAAAACACCAAACATGAAAAAAATCAATAAATTTAATTTTCAACAGATCAAATATTAAATAAAAAATCCAAAAGAAAAAACTATAATTAAAAGCAAAAGAAACACAAACTCATCTGGGTTAATTCGTCAAACACATGCAACAGATCATGATATTGAAATGACTTCATAAAACAAAAACAACCAATCATATTTTCTTCAAAATAAAAACCAAATCAAGAAATAAAATAGGTAAAAAACAACGTGGACTTGTGTTAGCTCACATAACCAATGTCACTTGATTGAAAACACTAAAAATAAAACATAAAACAGAAAGCCTAAATTTCAACAAATTAAATGTTAATTAATAAAATTACAAAAAAGCATACAAAAATAGAAATAACAATTAAAAAAACAAGAACCAAAATTTAAATAAAAAAGAGAAAGGATGAATGGTTTTGAATTAAATGGCTATAATGAAAAGAAAAAATCAATTTCACATATGAATAAAGGGGAGAAACCAACAAAAGAATAAGAACAAAACTTCAAAAAATAAGAAGATATTGAAATTTTAATTAAATTGAAGAAAAAGGGTTAACAATAATAATGATTGTATTTTAAATAATCAAAGGATAAAATTAAAAAACTTACAAAAAAGTTTTGGACAAAAATATGATTCAAAAGAATAGGGATTGAAACTTAAACATCCATGGTTTAAATGTCAATTGTGAATTTTAGAGGAGAACAGGGTGTGGGGAAAAATCATCAATGTTAAACTCGATGAGCAATGCCCTCCACGCATTGCCTCTCAAGATGGCGATTTTGGAAGAATCAAACATCATCATAAAAGGCAAAGTTTGACCATTGAGCAACCTTGTATGCGTTGTAATATGCAACTCGCACACTAAAAGTTTAAATAATAAATTACATAATAACCCATCAAATAACCTTACAATTACAAAAAAACCAAGTAGAGATACAAAAATATCATTGAGAGTAAAATGTATAAAATGAAAACCTAGGGGCATGTAAGTAATTTTATTATTATTAAAATGGATAGGAATAAAAACATTCACGATGACAAGATTTAATGAATTTAAAATATGAGAAGACAAGGGTCATTTTATTATGCATCATAGAACAAAACAATATTGTTGTCTTTTTAAGTTTTTAATGACAAATTGATTATTTTGAAATTACTAAATTACACTCAATAACTTCCTTTCTTATTTTGTTTGTAAGGACATAGTAAGTTCTTCACCCTAAAGTTTGAATTGGTTATTCATTTTGTATTTTTTCTTTCAATTTTGTGTCTTGCCTTCTAATCTCGTCTTTCTTTAACAAACTAGTCTAAATTAATCTATAATTTGGTTTGGTGAAGGCTACATAAAAAGGCATGGCGATGCATTTTAAATGATGGATTCCCCACATGTTTTATATTTTTAGCTTTTGTTGTATTATGGGTCACCATTTTTTTATAAATAGACATGTAAGTTTTATCAATATATTTTATACATAAGCATTTTCCAATGTAAACTGAAAAGTTTATGCAAGCATTTAGTTAAATGAATAGTTTAGACATCTATGTAAGAAAATTTGTCTATTATCAATTATAACCAAAACAAAATCAAAATTGGAAAAACTAATCAAGAGATAGATGCAAATGTAGATACATGATCTCATGACAAACGATGATATAAATAAACACACACCTTGAGCTGAATTAATAAAATATCATGCAAGGTTATGTGTATCATTTTTTTAATTTTAAAAAATAAATTTCATATGTATTAAACATTAAAAATTAATTATATTAATAAAAATAATATGTTTAGAAAACAAATACATGCAAAACATTTTAAAAATAACTTCAATAAAAAAACATATAAAAGTCTTATTAACTAAAACATAGATTTAAATTATTATTATTTTAAAATATATATTAAAAAAGATACCAATGAAAATCTAGGTGACACATACATATTTTTAAAAGATAAATGGTTACAAGCTCGACTAAATTTAATAAGTTGATTTTATTTGACTTAAATAATTAAAAAAAATAAGTAACAATAATAAAATGAACATTTTTTTAATATATAAAAATATCAAGATAACTCGGAGACAAAATGACTAAATGTATAAGATTGGATAAAAAAAATGTTGAAAACAACAACAACAACAACAACAATAACAACAACTTGATTGGCATGATAAACATGTACATCAGGTGATAAAAATTGAGTTTACAACAATTGACTTTAAAACTCTTAATACAACTTACGAGACCAAAGTAACTAGTAGAAAAAGAAAACGAAGATAGCCTTAATACCATTTTTTTCTAAACAATGCAACGGTTTTAAATCCAATGGAAAAAGAGAAAAAACTATCAACCCCCATTGACTTTCCAAACCCGTGATTCAGGTAATTGGATCAGGATCACTATGAATGAAAAAACATGTAACCTAATCCCCAACAAATTAAACACAAAAGGATGATATATATAATTATGAGACGAATGTGGAAATCAAAATAAAACATAAACTAGATAGCAACCAAATAAATATTAATTGAAGTGTTAAGTTAAAAACCCTAAAAAAAATGAGGGCTAGATAAATAAATAAAAAATACACCATAAACTTTGATTGAATGGTAAAATTAAAAATAAATAAACTTTAACAAAAACATTAAGAAATAAAAATAACAAGGATAAAATTCAAAAACATGTATATGACACTAACAATTGAAGAACTAATTGAAAACAAACAAACACTTAATAAAATGGTTAAGAAGAGAGAGAAAAAAGGTCCAAAACTAAAATAACAAAAAACTTAAAGGACCAACGTGGATTGTGAGGTAAAGGTTGGAATAAAAAAAGAAACAACCACCACCAACAAACTAAACATCTTTCTCTTACACATGCGGTGTTACAAGTTAAACGACATTACAAGGTTTTCAAGAGATGAAAGAATGTCACATTTGATGGCAAAAAGCCATTACACGTGTCACTTCAAAGGTTAAAATGACATTCACTTCTTGACATGTGGTCATCAAGTGTCAATAATTTTGTTATTTTTCTTTTCAATATGTTATATCATTGAAATATGAGAATATTTTTGACCACACTTGAAAATAACATTAAACTAAGAGATATATGTGAAACTGCTTTATTAAGGTAGTTAAAATAATTTACTCATTTTTCATTATTTATATAAAAATGAAATTACCACATAACCAAAACTAGACAAAAAGCTTAATTTAATAGTTTTTATGTTAAACAAATGCAAAAAATAATAATATAATTTTCCCTCAATGATTTTCAAAAGACATTCGTATTTTTATGAAAAGAAAAGAGTGACCTTTATCGAAAAACTTTGTTTTTATTAAAAAAGGTAAAAAATAAAAAAAAATACCATGGATTCATTGTTTATGTCTACAAAAAAGTTTATTATATGTTTCAAATTTGCTTTTAATATGATAATATATAAAGAGTGAAAAAAGGAAAATAAATCTTAACGGATACACATGTTATTATGCTAAAAGCTAAAACATGTGGCCTTGTCATTGTTCACCAATTTATTGTTCATCATCTCACATATTATTATGGATTATAATGATGCATTTAAAAAAAAAACTACGATGGTCCTTAAAATTTGTTTTGCGCGACTAAGCTCTTTTGAGCCTAAATTACAACTCCAATGCATTTTTTTTTTATCTAGTGAGGGGAATATAGAGGATTGAAGTAAAAAAAAAATTGAGCAAAATAATTGGTAGTGCAGTTAGTTTAAAAAGTTTACGCATATCAATTTAATCGGTCCTCAATATTTTGTCAAGAAATACATTTTGATACCAAACTTTATTTTCCTAATTTTTTGTTCTTTATTGGTGGAGGAAAAAGACGGGGTTGCCAAATTATGGCTCAAAGAATACAAGGTGGCAATGAGGAAGATTTAGACCATCAAAATAGTTTTTTTTTTTGTGTTAGATAGTACCATATGATGAGAAGGGTTACGATTTGCTTTACCTTGAAAATACTTAAAAAGAAAGCTCTAAGCTTGAGAGGAGTTTTAGTTTTGGGTTGATTTTGGGTTTTGAATTGATTTTTTGCGTGTCTTAAGTTATTAATTGATTTAACAAGATTTTTATGATGTTTTTGGTTAAAAAAGGGTTTTTAGGTAAATAAATAAATAATCTCATTTTCTTATCCACTGTAACAATTGATTTTTAGGATTTTTGAACACTGTGTATGGTCAAGCTTACCAGGCCCAATAGTACCTGACTTAGAGGACCTTGATCTTATTCCTTTATTTTTTAGTGTTTTTTTATTATTATATTTTTGTATTTTTATGTTTTTTTCTCCAAATAAATCTTTAAATATTAATCAATGCCATTTTATATGTTTTGTTTTTGGATTTTTTAGTGTTTTTGAATAACTATTATTTTCTAGTTATATTTGGTGTGTTTAGCTTTATGAGATGTCAGTAAAATTCATCTATAAATTTATAGTAAATTTTATATAATACTTTTACCATGTAAAACTTTGCATAATATTTTTCTTGTTTAATAAATCTTAAGTGTGCTTCAATCACTACAACCAATAACCAATTGATGTCACTAACAAATTCACTAAACACAATTTGATAAAATTACCTTTATTGTGATATTAATATTTTTATTTATATTAGTATCTTATTTTTTTTCAATTATATTTTTTATTTTTCACTGTTATTTTTTTTCCAAATTATCTACACAATAATTCATGATTCGTTTGATTGGATGCGTGCAATTTTTCAATTTACATTTATGATTTAAATATTTTAAAAACCATGCTAAAATATTCATCATGTTAAACTTTATCTAATCATGTATTGATGTTTTCAATTTGATCCTTATTCTTATGATTTGTTTATTGACTCTTTTATAAAAGTTTTATTCTTTTTAGTTTTATCCTTTAATTCAAGTTGATAGTGTATTTTTTTATCCTCACTGATTGAATTGTTTTATATTTTTGTTCTTATGTTTGATTTTTTTTGTATTTATTAATATAATTCAAATAATCAACTTATTATGAAATGGATATGATTATGAAATTACTATTTCTACCCCCCATCCAGTACAGCCCAGCCAATTAACCCAGCCCAAGATAAAAAACAAGCCCAGGCCGTGAACAAAGCTTGTCAAAACAAAATATAAATACTCCAATTTATTTATAAATTCTCAACCTAACCGCTAAAGCTTAACTGTCTTACACTTCTTTCTTAAACCCTAATAACTAAATTCGTAAAACCCTGATTCCTCTGCAACAATTCACAGGGCAGACAGTCTCACCACGCAAATTTGAATTTTTCAGAGGCAGGCAGCCTCTTCATGGCGACGCCGTCTCATGCTCGCGCGGTTAAGTCGCTCAACAAATCCCCGGGTCTCCATGGCCGCCGTTTTGTTGTAAGGCTTTCGCTCCCCTCCCCGGCTCAAGATCTCAAAATTATATTTACGTATTTTCTCGCTCATTTTGGTTCCTAATGTGGTTTATTGTTTTTGTTTTTAAATTCTCGTTGTTGCAGTTCAAGACATTCTCACAGAGAATTGAAGAAATTGAAATTGATGTTTATTCAAGTCTTAATAAAATTAAGTCTGTTCCATCAGAGGGGTCCACTTTTCTGCGGGATTGCCTTATCGAATTCAGGGTATGCGACCCGACCTTGTGTTTTCTAGGTTTTTTTATGTTTTTTTTCTTAATTTTTTTTCCTGAAGTTTGCTTTTAGAAAGATGAGCGTGGTGAGTTGGGTACTATGTAATTAGGGGAATGATGATTTTTGTTTTGAAACATTCGCATAGAGAAGTAATTCTACTTATTGTTTGTGTCATCACAATTCAGGAATTAAATACAGCAGAAGATTTCATCTCATTTTACGAGGAGATGATGCCCTTTGTGCAAACATTACCGTTGGTGATATTACACAAAGAAACTATTTTTTCACAACTTATTTCTAGATTACAAATGAAGGCACGGCTATCAGTTGAAGCGATTCTCAGGTATTATGCAAACCTGTTTTATTGAATTGTTATTTTGTTTTTCATAGAACAAAAGTGTTATTGAAGTTTGTAAATGCTATCAGGAAAGCAAAATGGTTTGAGATTTTCTTTTGAATTTTACCGTGGGTGTTAGATTCTGCTTTGGTTGTGGTGTAATTTATCTCAAGTAAGAAAATGCTTTTGAATGCATGCTAAGTTTTTTTTACTTGGAAATACAATATTGTTTACCTACTATCTTTCCCACGGGGATTACTGGTGAATTAGTACTAAGGCATTGTTGACGAGTCCTGTTATTATTGGTGAGAGATGTAGGTTGTAAGTAGGTGCTGTGATATTGAGGAGTATCTGTAAATTGTAATTGTAAAATCCAAAATATGCGGGAATAATGCTTACTGACTTTTACTTAGGTCTTACCTAGCTAGCCTTCTCCCCTTAAGTTTTTGATATAAATGTGTGCTTGTAGTCAAAGATACCCACTTTGTGACAGGAAGGAAATTAGCTCTTTTGTTGTTGTTCAAAAGGACCTACTTCTTTTCAGAAACAGAAGATGATCAATTATGGAAGAGGTCAAACAAGCTTTCTCAGCTTCTCAAGTGTGGTTGTTCCACATTCCATGCTGTTGTTTAGAATGATTATTTGATCATTTGCACCTGCCATTAAATCTTCGAGCAATTGGAAATCATTTCCATGTAAAAGAGAACCGTCCAAAATCTGATTTTATTTATATTTCCTGTAACTTTTCCTTTTATGTTTTCAACTTTATGCAATTAGAAATAAAATAATCCCTTTTAATGTACAGGTTGATCGCAGCTTTATGTAGAGATCTGCCTGATGACTTTGTCTCGTGAGTTCCTGCCCTTTATTTCTATCTATCTTTGATTTCCTGTCTTCGATAATTAGAATTAGGCTTTACTTATTATGAAACATACCAACCCTTGCAATCAGAAAAAGAACAAAAAGAAAAGAAACCGGTGAATCTAATGTTGTACATTTATGAATGCCGCCAAAGCAACTGAACAATGCTAACTTAGGTGATGAATTTTCCACCCATCTCTCTTGCACAAGAAACAGCAAAAGTGCCTTTATTGTGATGCAATGTTGAAAATGAAGAGGTGCACTATGACATTGGATAGATGAGGTGAAGGATGAAGTTGATTATCATGCACTAAGATTTTTGTTAGGTGGAGCATCTTATTAGAGAGGAGTGATTGTTGTTTTTCTTTTCTTTTGTGTGTCTGTGTTGGGGGAGGAGGGGATAACATTAAAAGATGTATTGAAATCACATAACTATGTCCTCCTCCTTTTTCTCTCCTTTTCCACTTTTTGTAAAAATCCTGGCTCTTTCCTTGGGTCAGTATGTATTTTACTCTATGAAGTTAGGTCTTGCTTTGTGTATTTTCATTCATTAGCTTCCTTTATGTGCTTTAGTTATGACAACATCTAGCATTCTTTAATTGATTACCCTTAACCAAAAATTATTTGGCAATGGTGCTTTATTGTATGTTTACTGCGTTGCTGAGTACAAGTCAATTCTTGAAGTGTTATCTCTAAGCTCTCCTAGCTTTCTCCCTCTCTAGCTTTCTACCTTTTTGGGTTATTGAATAGTCAAAGAGGCTTTAACTCTTGGACTGCTATTTGATCGTGGCCACATATTATATTATTTTCCCCTTGTTTGAGTGGAATAGAGCCGCAGATTACAAAATAGATCCCCATTGAATTTTGATAGTTTGTTTTGCCTTAGTGGACACCCACTGTTTTTCATCTTTAAAAAATTGTGTAGCCATGTTTGTCATATAATTTGTTACATATGCATATTTTTTTGCCTACCTAGCTTTCTGCCAAGGATTGTTGATTCATTGGTGTCTCTCCTCAAAAGTGGTGCTGATAGGGAGCCAGATATCATCGAGCAGGTCTAGCCTTGGATTCTTTGTAGTTAATCCATGAGTTCCACCTTTATAGTACTATCTAGCTTGATATGTATCCCTAAACATTTGATCTCTGTTTTGCAGATTTTTGTGGCATGGTCATATATTCTGATGTATTTGCAAAAATATCTTTTGGAAAACAACAGGCTTGTAGATGTGCTCAAGTAAGTGCCATTTTTTCTATTTTGATTTATTCTGGTAAATGAAGAGCTCGCAGTTATTTTTGCAGGAATTGTCATTGTTTTGTGCACAGATAAAAATCAATCTTATTCCAAGGAACTTTAGATGCCGAGCATTGACAAATTCCAGGAAACTAGACTGGAGATTTTTAATTGTATTTCTTGTGCAAGTTTGTTTCTTATATGGTTTAACCTTTTTTTTCTGGGTAGGCTGACAGTAAAATTAAGATATTACCCTAAGGAGTATGTTCAAGAATTTATGGCGGCAACAACATCATTATTGCTGAGAAATGCTTCTGAGGGGCAGCTCAGGAAAGGTATACTCTACTATAATTTTTTGAACCAGTTCCTGGCATGATCAATCTATTTCTATTTTGCAATCTTAATGAAAGTGGACAAGAAAATTCCTGTTTTCATGTTTATAAGCAAAGTATGATTCTCCTGTTTACACATGATGCATTACTGAATTCACTTTTCCATTTTTTGCCAGTATTATTGTGATCGGGACAAATTGTTAATAAAAAATAATTTGCTTTTTTATTTTTCAGTGAACAAATTGTTCTCTGGCATATTGTTTGCCTTAATTATTTTGTCACAAACTCAAGTAAAGCCAAATATCCTAGCCGAAGACCATCTATGGTGTAAACTTGTGGAATATTGGCTGATCCTTTGTCATTTTGCAAAATAACAAATCTTTGGGATGAGAATGCCAAATACTCCTTACCTATTGTGATTTGGACTTTGGACAGTTATGGACGGGCACTTATTATACCTAGAAGCTCAATAAGGAATGAATTGTATTTAATCACTAGGTCAATCTACTTGAGATATGGTAAAACAACTTAATTTTTTGGAAATAGTTTTTGTTGCATGATTTTCTGACGTGGTGATGTAGGGTATGTGGTAGGGAAGGATGTTTCTGTGCTGTTTCTTATCATCTTTTCTTGTTCTTCCTTTGATCAAAACTTGGTTTAGGTAAAGGCTGCGTGTAAATGTACTTGTGTTGATGATTTAAACAGTGAGGTGCCGAAGATTGTTGTTTATTTTTGTTTTTTGAGGACAACTATTGTCCTTTTAGTATCTTTCTTTTTCATAACTCTTCTAAAATCTTATTCTTTGTCCAAAAGGAATTGGAAAAAAGAAGTAATTGCATTCTGTTTTTTTGGTTCCAGCTCATTAGTTATGAGTAAATGAACCCAAATTCTTGGCCTGGTGGTTCTTTGGATTCTCATGTGTTGAATTTGATTTCCTATTAAACTTAATGACGTGGATATCTTTTTACAGGTATTGCAAGGGTCATGCTTGAGGTTGTCAAGAAACCATTACCTGTGAAAAAATATGGAGCCAGCACCTTACTTTATTTTGTTATGAGAGGAACCATGTCAATGCCTTACTCAAGACCGGATCGGGTACTGCAGCAGTTGACAAGCAAAAGAATATTCAGCATTGGCGATGAGTGTGATCAAGGCAAGTTCTTACACCAAGACCTGGTCTGATATTGATTATTTATGGCTCTATTTTTTACCATTTTATTGCTTCGTTCTAAACCACTTAGATAAAAAACCGAATTGCTTTGATCTCAAATTTGTAATGGTGTGAGAGAAAAGATACTTTGTTCCCCCCAATAGATATTTATAAGCCTTCTTGCACATCATTCGTGGAAATCTTGCTTCATTTCCTGTTTGATTTGTGTTATGAGAAAATCAGTCCAGATTTCAAAGAAACACTTTGTCCCCCCCCCCCCACACACACCCACACACACACACACGAAGAATGTGACATTCTTGTATGTTTCTCATGTAGTTAAATAGCACCAAATGTCTGTGCATCTTTAGAAATTTCTCTGCCTCACATTTACTGAGACATGAGAAAAACATACCCCAAGGTTAGATTTTACATGTTGTATTTGTTCCCTCTCATGTCTGTGCAGGTTTATGTATACATGTCTCTGATAGGGGAGAGGATAGTTCAAGGGGCTGGGATGTGTGAGAAAATATTAATGTTTTCTCTTAGATGAAAGAAAATCATATTCAGATATCCTCCAAAGGATTCTAAAACTTTATGGAGAATTAGATATCCTTAGAAAATAAACCAAAACAAAGAAAAAGAATATTTGAGCTCAAGGCTTCTGAATTTCAGTCAAGGATTAAGGAAACATCCCTAAAAGCATCTGAAGGATGGCGCTTCAGCGGAGAAGGAAACCTATCCTATCACATATCAATTGTCTGGTAGTGTTCTGGTTCCTGAAAGCTCCAACAACTCTCTCTAATTAAGCACCAAATGACAGCTGTAGTGGCACAAAACCATAATCTCTCAACTTTTTCCTCCTCCAAAACCTACAAACAACAGAAGGTCCAATAATCGATTTACCCATTCATCGGTGATAATTTTGCTGGGCACCACTGTCCAGATGAAGGCTTGACTTTAGTGGGAACCTTGACTGTGAAATAAAGATTGCTTTAGGAATGTCAAAATGGGAATAACATTGGTTCCTCAAAGAGTGATGTGAGGCAATACTATCAATCAATTAACCGGTTCATTTGCATTCAAGTCAAAAGGAAAAGGACAAATAATTTGGTTATTTTTTTTTTATCAAAGGTATATTCTGTAGTAAACTAGCTATCAATTTTCATGCAGGGATCAAAATAATATTGGATTTTCTAGAGCAGGATTACACATTTAATTAAAACCATAAGATTGATATAAAGTTGCTACTTATGATGGTCATCTTTTTGACTTCTCATCTTTTGATCCAAAGTAGCACAATTCAGCTGCCTCTCGGAGTGAAAAATAAAACTGTAGCACAAGGCTCATATGGATTGAGCTATATGAAGATTGGTTGAAATTTTAAGACACACCCTGATATCTAAACTTCTCATTAGTAGTAATTCTGACCTGAAATGCATTTTCTTCTTCCCTTAATTAATATTTCTGTGGCAGTTTGATGCTTTGATATATTTTAATTTTTATGGATGATCTCCTATACTGGCGGTGCTTTCTCGTGCTCCCACAAATTTTCATTTTGTCTGAATGTCACTTATGGGGAATAGAGAAAGACAACAATGGGACTTGTTATTTGACTATTTAGTAACTTTAATTGTCCTCATTTCAATTTGCAGGTTCTAACACTGTTGATGAAGTTCTAACTACAACCCTTCAGCGTTTGTGTGAGGAGCTAGAACCAAAGGAATTGGATTTTTTGTGGAATAGCCTATATAAAAAAATAGACTACTATGCACTCAATGATCACTTGCCATGTCTAAGTCGCTTTTTGTCACTGCTTATATCAAGTGCCCAAATCAATGATGGTCACAAAGTTTCTGGTAAGTGATAATATTGGTAAAGGTCTTCAAGTCCTTAACTGACCCACTAAGTTTTTATTTGCTCTTGTTTTCATATATCTCTTGCATTGATGTTTGACAGATTACCAACCTATGCTTGAATGTGTGAAAAACCTTATTGAGAGGTTTATCATTCCTTATGGTGCTTTGAAGGGAGAAAACCATTTATCTGAAGTTATTGATAAGGTTCTACAATTATTGCTAAGCACTCTTGATGGTCTTAAGAGTTCCAATGATATGGTTACCATCTCACAATGTTTGGTGCAATGGGCTCCTGCATTCAACTTAAGGAATTCAAGGTATTTTCTGTCATGAAGTAGTTCAATTTTTTGTGTCATCCATTTAGTCCCTGCTTTCCTTTTCTACTGGCTCATGTTCGAGTTTTGGCTTTCAGCATTTTGACCTTTTTAAGTGAGCTAATGAAGAAGGACCCGTGCATACTATATGAATTCAGAATTAATATCTTGAGGTAAGATTCATATTTACAGTTGATTTTGGGATGCCCCCAGTGGTCTGTAGTTCAAATGCATAGCCTCTGACATTTTTTTTATGGTTTTCAGTGCAATGAATGATTTAATAGAAACTTCACAGAAAGAGATTGTATTTCTGCTTTTGTCTTTCTGTGAGAAATTGCAAATGGATCCTCTTAGATCCAACTTTTTAGATGGTTCACCTGAAGGGCGATTTTCAAGGATTACTGGTTTTCTGCAACAGACTGTGCGTTTTTGGCTGACTGTGATTGATAATATCGTTAATGGAAATGGCTCATTTACTCCAATTGAAAGTGGTGAGTTGACTCTCCTGTGGCAAGTTGTCCGCTGCTATCCTTACATGATGGACCTTCAAGAAACGCCATCCTTTTTAATGGATCTGATAGATGCAATTGATCGGCTTTTGATGATTGAAGGTGGTAAAACTCTTATCTCTGTTTTTAAATTAATATTTCCAAGCTTACTGAGCCTTTAAGATCCTGCCATGCTTTGCTACATATGTTTTCAAGAATGGGTTGTACATGTTATACCTGCATTCTATTGAGCCTGACCTTTGTTTGAGTCCTGCACTGAGAGTTTCTTTTTATGTTATTGATCATATGTCAAAAGTATGTTTCATGTGACATTTCTTGTAATTTGTGAATACAGTATTTGATTGAGTGAGTTTGTAGCTTAGTAATTATGAAAAGCCTTTTCTGTTACAAGTAATGACATTTACTGCTCTAAAGGTCAAAGGAAGCTGTTTAAATATCTTAGTCCTAAATACGCATTTTGACTGCTGGATAAAACATGTTCTCACATTATGTTTCTTTTATCCAATGGAGGTAATGCAGTAGGCAATATCGTGAAGTTATAAAATATTTTAAAATAAAACTATTAATTGTGATCTCAAAAGTTATCATTGTTGTTGAGCATACATATTCAACAGGTCTAGGCAGCTAGGTAGCCACAGAGAATCCCCTGCTTCAGTGTCTGTTTTGCTACAAATTCTGCTTCATGCATGATCAAGCCTTACTGCCCGATCATACAAGCATGATCTAATCATGCAAAACCCTACATAAGCTAAGAAAGTAGCTCTAAGGAATCAAATTCATGCTGGTTAGCCGGAGAGACAGCGAAACTTTTAATATCCAGCTGTTTATTGATTCTAAAGATAGCAAATTGCTTTTCAGTGTGCATTTTCAGCCAGGAAATTGAAGCTAGAATGAAAATATGGTTTAAGTTTATGAAATATCACCGCACATTTTGGGGATGTAGTTACAACTTGCGAACTGCAAATGCTTATTTTCTGCTTAAAAAGTTTTGTGCCAAAAGTATCTTTGTGATTCTTTGCTCAATAACTCCTCAAACTGTTCCAAGCTTACACCGCCATATCAAAGACCTTAGAAGTATAAAATGCTAACAAAGAAGGTTTAGCCTCGTGAAGATCATTAAATGGTGGTGTTTGCTGAAATGTTGTAACTAATTGGCATAATGTGTTTGTCAGCTTGTTTCATCATGTAGATTTTCTTTATCTTAAATCTAGGTTATTTATACCCTTTTCTTTCAGAAAATATTGCAGGTGTTCCTAAACATACCTGGCAAAGCTTAATTGGTGCTTCTTTAAGTTCCTATTACAAATGTGGTAAACATTTTGGGCTTGAAGAAACAAGTAAAGTTCTTCGTCTTGCAAAAACATACAAATCATCCTCGCAAGTTTTATCTGCTGTTGCTGATTATTTGGACCATGTGCATGGGTAGGTTGATTTGTTCAATATATATTTATATATATTTCCTTAAGGCACTGTTCTACTTGGATCATGAATACCTACTGTTTGAAAACTGTGCACTTTGCCATCATTAATATTTAGGTCAATACTGGAAGCAGACACCAGCCATAAAACTTATCATCCCGAGTTTGAGGGGAAGAAGGCTGTGGATGCATTTGATGTATTTGCTGATAATTTGTGCAATCCTGACAAGGGGATTCGTGTTTCAACTCTAAGAATTTTGTGTCACTATGAACCTCAAGGTTGTCAAATGTCAGCTATAGACCAGTCCCCTGAGAAGAAAATGAAAACAGAATTTTCTGAGACATGCCCCGAGGATAGTCAGAGCATTGATGTATGTATATCTAAGGTCTTGCCATTTATTATTTAACTCCCTAATCTAATTCTCTGGCTACTGCTGTTTGAACTTTCAGGTTCTTCAACTTCTTCTCTCGATTGAGGCTACTACACTTTCAATATCTACCAGCAGGAAAGTTGTCCTATTGATCTCTAGAATACAGAGGGGGCTTTCTGGTGGAAAAATAGCTGAGGTTTATATACCCATTTTGTTGAGTGGGATGATTGGCATCTTTCATAATCGTTTTAGTTATCAATGGGCTTCAGCATCTGAGTGCCTTGCAGTTCTAATTGGCAAGCATGTTGCCCTTGCATGGGACAGATTTGTTTATTATCTTGAACATTGCCAATCTGTATTTCATATGTTTCATGATAAACCTGGAGGAAGTGCTGAATTGTCTGAACAGTCCAGTGGTATGCGACATGATTTTCTCTTTTTATGCTTATTTATAAAGGCGTTTTCCCTGTATTTATTAATCCTTGTGTTTTCCATTTAAGAAAACACTAGTCTCCAAGTGGACAATCCAGTGATAAAGAAAGTATTTTGTAGCCCAAAATTGTGTTATCCCAAGGTCCATGGGTCCCCCATTGAAGCAAAAAGGGATTGTATTGATAGATGTTTATCTTAACTCCCATGTCATATAATGCTCTTGGTTTGGGCTTTCAACTTGTCAATGGTGCAGGTTTTTCCATTTCTATTGTGAGTTTTTTTTTCCAATTGCCAGAACAGGATATGTCGGTTCTTTCATAGCTTGTATGTTTCTGGGTAATACCCTTGATGTTTTTTTATCCTTGATTTACCTAGTGAAATGAACAAATAGAAAGGTGTTTTACAATGATAAGATAGGTGATTGCTGAGTCTAGTTCTATTGTTAATTTTGTGGCTATGTTATCACTGAAAATTTGATATTTCTCTCTCATGTTCTCAGACTTGGCTGAGTGTTCATTTGTTACTCCTGTATCTGATAGCACACCATGTGCCACTGTTCTATCTTCATTGCTTCATACTCTGCAAAAAATTCCCTCTGTGGCTGAGTCTCATTCTCGACAAATAATACCTTTGTTCTTGAAGTTTTTGGGCTACGACAATAATGATCTTGCTAGGTAGGCACATTCTCTTGTCGCTCTTGTGTAGGGAGGATCATTTTTTTTTTTGGTTTGGATGACAATTGCAAACTTGATAACATCATTGTGTGTCTACTTGCGACTTTGCAAGTGCAGTGTGGTATTATTCAATCCAGTTGCTTGCAAAGGTAAGGAGTGGAAGGGCATCCTCAAAGAGTGGTTAAACTTGCTGAAACTTATGAGGAACTCTAAGGCCTTCTACCAAAATCAGTTTGTAAAAGATGTTCTGCAAACAAGGTTGGTTCAGTTCTAGGTGATAGTTTGTTGTTTTACTTGCCTTTTCCTTTTTTTTTTGTATTGTTTGCATGAGTTCTTCTAAAACTGCTTGGCAAATTTCGTGGTTGTTTTCATCAGGCTCATTGATGAAGATGATGTTCATATACAAACGAATGTCCTAGATTGTCTCTTAACCTGGAAAGATGATTTCTTGCTCCAATATGAGCAACATTTGAGAAACTTGATCAGTTCAAACCATTTAAGAGAAGAACTAACAACATGGAATTTAAGCAGAGAATCTGCGGTCATTGAAGAGGGCCATCGGGCTAATCTAGTGCCTCTTGTTACTCTCCTCCTAATGCCAAAAGTGCGAAAACTGAAGATGCTTGCCTCTAGCAAGGTATGCCCTATTTCAAAAGCTTTCGCATTGATATAACAACTTTATGGCATCTGTCTGATTTTGAATGCGGTCTCTTATATCATTGCATGTTGCATATCTTTTCCTTATGCAGCACACAAGTATAAATCAACGAAAGGCGGTTCTTCGGTTCATAGCTCAACTCGATGTTGGCGAGTTAACTCTTTTCTTTGTGTCATTATTAAAGCCCTTGCATATTTTACCAGAGGGAGTTGATAGTTCTGCAATCTGTTTTTGGAATTTATGCAAGAGTTCTGCGGATGAATTTCAAACCTCTATTATCTTAAAGCATTTCACTATGGAAAAAATAATGGCCCTTTCTTGGAAGCAGAGGACTGGTTTTCTGCATGTCGTGGAAGATATTCTTGGAGTTTTTGATGAATCACGCACCAGACCTTTTCTGGATCTATTAATGGGATGTGTGGTTCGGTTATTGGGAAGCTGCACTGCAAGTCTTGATGTTGTGAAGGATGCTGGATCTTCTGTAGTCAAAGATAACACTAGTGACAACCAGAAATTGTATGAGAATGACAATGCAATATTAAATCAGGTAGCGGTAATGTTTAAATATCCTGATTATAATGAATCCTTGTTGTAATGCCTGCTTGTCTTGTTTCTTCACACTAAATGAAAACAGCAGATGGATAGTAAATTATGCTCTCACAATTAAGAAAGCTGGAGAAGCGATCCTTTTTATTCATCATTTGCTTATTGATTGGAAAATGGTATCCTGATCTTCCCTTCTCACTCTCCCTTCCATATTAAATGTTACAACTTGCCTTGCTGTGATTACTGTCATTGCATGGCACAAAATCACCGAACACTGATTCCATGTCATTAGAAAATCACACTAGTTCTTTTTTATTTTTAGTATTCAGCTGTCTATCAATGTATGGTCGCTTATGATTAAAATTCTTCCTAAACGCAGAGAAGCACAGCTGTGAAGCAGTACAAGGATTTGCGGTCTTTATGCCTAAGAATTGTTTCCCTTGTTTTGAACAAGTATGATGATCATGATTTTGGCGATGAATTCTGGGAATTGCTCTTCAAATCAGTGAAACCTTTAATTGACAGTTTCAAGCGGGAGGGTTCTAGTAGTGAGAAACCAAGTTCATTGTTTTCATGCTTTTTGGCAATGAGTAGAAGTTCCCATCTTGTACCACTTCTGTTCAGAGAAAAGAATCTTGCTCCTAATATTTTTTCAATACTAACTATCCCAACAGCTTCAGAGGCTATTATATCTTGTGTTCTAAACTTCATTGAGAATCTGTTGAATCTTGAAGATGATTTGAATGATGAAGACGACGCTGCACAAAGACTTCTACTTCTGAACCTTGATGAACTCATCAACAGCTTGCACCATCTCTTTCAAAGTGATAAAGCAACCAAGAGGTATTAATTATGCACTTCAAATAATTTGCATGTGTACTTGACTATTTTCTCATCCAGGAAGAAATATATGAGAAACTCAAACTTGTATTCAAATTGATGGCTAGTTTTTCCTGCCTTGCATTCCATATTCTTTCATAAAGGATGCTTCCACGCAGCTTAAGTTAAATACATTTTCCAGAACTACTCAATTCTGCAAGTATTGAAAAACAGCAATGAATTTTCACTTGGTGGGTAGTTTTTCATCTGTTTTAGATGCTTATGAGATTACTGCCATTCAACCTGTACATAAACAAATTACTGACATACAATTTGTAAGAGGCTCAAATTCATTTTACTCTACATGAGTAGAAGCTAAGTGGATGTATAATTGTTTTTGGTGGTCTTCTGATTATGGAAATTGTGGAAGGCTATATTCAGATTCAGAAAGCATCCTAGACAATCATTACCTCGAGGTTTAGTCAAGTGCTCTATTTCATATATCATCATGTATGAGGTTCCATGGAGAACAAATGAACATTTTATTGATAGTAAAATGCTTTTATGTATCTTGGTCAACCTGTCTCTTCTCTTTTTTTACCTTTTCCCAAAAGCTCATTGTCACCCCTGTAAATTTGACAAGGGACTCAAGTTCTTGCTGTCCTTTTCAAAGCAAGCATCCTACTTCTTGCTTGCTATACAATTGGATGATCTGTTTTTCATGGGCGCACACTTAAGTCAGTGTGAGATTCACTTTATCATGAAGATAATTCTCAAATAAAATATTTTTCTTTTTGGAATCCGTGTGTTTACCAAGTAATGTTATTTGTTCCCACCTTTATTGATCTTGTTGTGACACATTAATTTCTTGCTTTATGGTCTTTCCATTTGATAATGAAATGGTGTCATTTACAAAATGTGTTTGTTTTCTTTAGTTTGTGGATCAATAATAAGATATGCTAGTAAATTGCCCCTCTTTGTCCTCCATTGGTAGATATCCTGGAGAGACTCAAATTAGGATTTTCAAATTCCTATCGAAGTATATAAAGGATCAATTACCAGCAAGGCAGCTTGTGGATATCTTGCTTTCATCATTAACAATTAGATATAAAGATTCAGGTGAGAGTGTTCCCTAATCTTAATTGTTGATTCTATTTAACTTCTATCTGGATATTTGATATTATACAATTGGTCATTGCAGATGTCTGCATTGAATACTTGCAAGTAGTTCAGGACATCATTCCAGTCGTAGGAAGTGAGAGTGGTTCAAAAATTCTTAAAGCAGTCTCTCCACTCCTTACTTCTGTCGGACTTGATGTGCGGTTGCCTATTTGTGATCTTCTTGATGCTCTTGCTAAAAGTGATTCTTCTTTCCTCTTTGTGGTAATAATTGTCTTCTGATTACTTTTCAAGTGGTTATTATTGTTAGAGGAACTTCTGCATTCTGTGCTTGCACTCTGACTATATTTACTTAATGCAGGCAAATCTTATCCGTGAATTGAATGCAATCTCTGCCACTGAGATGGGTGGTCTGGATTATGACACAATTTTCAAAGCTTATGAAAAAGTTGGAGTTGGTTTATTCTACACTATCCCAGTAGATCAAGCATTAATTATTTTGTCCCATTGTGTGTACGATATGTCATCAGCTGACATAACTTTAAGGCACAGTGCTTATAGTTCATTGCTCTCATTTATTGAATTTTCCTCTGCAATTCTTTGTGGAGAAGATCAAAATCAACCAGTGATAACAAACTGTGAAGGTTGTTGGACAAGGGCATCTATTCAGCGCACAATAAATAAGTTTCTTTTGAAATATATGGGCAATGCAATGAAGGCAAGAAGTTCAGTTAGAAAGGTAGGATAAGACTTTCATCCTGGTTGTGTGAATTGGATTCATTTTAACCTGTGCTTTATAATAGAATTTATGTGAACTTATTGTCTCAGCTAGTGGAAGGCAGATCTCCTGTAGAACTATCAAAGCCTGGAATATCATTGTCATGTTTCTTATTTCATTATTTCAACTGTTCCTTATTAAATTGTCTTTCTTCCATCAAGGGTCTTGTTCAAAAATATCATATTTTTAGGAGAATTGACTATATGCTATGACCAGTGACCACTGTGTAACTTACATATATTAACTTTGCCCTTCATAAAAGTTGGTATTTGAATCTAAAGGTTATTGTGCAGAAATGTAGGCTGCGAATAGGCAGATCGTAGAAAATTGAAAATTCATTATCTTTTCAAGGGAAAAATGGTACAGGATAGAGAGATTTTTTTTTGTATTGTCATGATTGTTGTACTAAATTGGCATCTTCTCAGGAATGGATTGAATTGCTGCGAGATATGGTGTTGAAATTTCCAAAGGTGGCAAAGTTTAGTTCATTCAAACCTCTGTGCTCTGAAGATGCTGAAGTAGATTTTTTCAATAATATTATTCACTTACAGGTAAATTCTTTTCCTTCATAGGTTGTATCCGAGTTACATTTATTAAATTTGACGTCATCTTTATCTTTTAATGTGTGTATGTGTTATAAACTGGCATTAATTCTGAACGTTTTTTTTAATACCTAGTTCATGAATTCAGAAAAGGTGTGATGAGAAATGTGTCTATCACTATATATTCTTTCTTATATTTTCTGTTCTTACCTATACCAGCTTTTTAAATATTACTGGGTAATGAAGTCACTTTTACGAGATCTTAGAGAATTTGTGTCAAAAGTCATTTATCTGTTTCTAATGAGAGTTAAGGGCCTTACAATTCCTTTATTATTGCAGAAGCGCATGAGAGCAAGGGCGCTGTTGCGTTTTAAAACCGTTATCAGTGGAAGTACCGCATCAGAGGTAATTACCATAATTGCTTATGTTCTACTTCAATTATTTCTCCATGTAACTGAATCTCAGTGCACCTCCTTATCTTCCAGGACATTTTAAATAAAATATTTGTCCCCCTTTTCTTCAATATGTTGCTTGAAGAACAAGGAGGAAAAGGAGAAAATATTAAATCTGCATGTTTGGAAGCTCTTGCCTCAATTTCTGCTCTCATGGAATGGAAGTCATATTATAACTTGTTGACTAGGTGCTTTCAAGAAATGAATGTGCATCTAGACAAGCAGAAGATTTTGTTGCGCCTAATTTGCTCTATCTTGGACCAGTTTCATTTTTCACAAATTTGTTCAAGCCAAGAAGTTAAAGACCCTCCTGACAGCAGTTTAGCTGACACCTCTGATAGTTGCTCTATGGCTGTATTGCACAAATGTGTTGATGGTACTTCTTCAGTTATGGTACACAAAAATGGTACCTCTGTTGGGATTTCTGAAATATTGTCATGCCTTCATAAAACTGTGCTCCCGAAGATACAAAAGTTACTGGACTATGATTCTGATAAGGTCAACGTGAACATTAGTGTGGCAGCACTAAAAGTTCTAAAGTTGCTTCCGGGAGACACAATCGATTCACAACTTCCAAGTATTATTCATCGCATTGCAAACCATTTAAAGAGCCGAATGGAAAGCATTCGTGATGAAGCTAGGCTTGCGTTGTCCGCTTGTTTAAAAGAACTTGGGCTGGAATATTTGCAGTTCATAGTCAGGGTCTTACGAGCTACCTTGAAGAGAGGATATGAGCTCCATGTATTGGGATATAGTCTCAATTTTATCTTGTCAAAGTTTTTGTCAGATCCTGTCTGTGGGAAGTTAGATTATTGTTTGGAAGATCTTCTTTCTGCTGTAGAGAATGACATTCTTGGAGATGTTGCTGAAGAGAAAGAGGTGGAAAAGCTCGCTTCCAAAATGAAAGAAACAAGGAAACAAAAGTCATTTGAAACCTTGAAAATGATTGCACAAAACATAACATTCAAAACCCATGCTTTGAAACTTCTTTCACCTGTCAGAACTCGCATGTTGAAGCATCTGACACCAAAGGTGAAACCTAAATTGGAAAGTATGCTAAATCACATAGCAGCTGGCTTTGAGCATAATCCATCAGCTGATCAGACTGACCTATTCATTTTCATATATGGCCTCATTGAAGATTGGTTCAAGGAAGAAAATGGTTCCTTCAAGAATTCTTCCAGTGCAGCAACAAAATCACACAGTAGAGGTGATGCAAGTCAGAAAACAGTTTCTTCAGGCCGAGTCGTTGGCACTAAATCAGTGTGCTCACATCTTATTGCTGTGTTTGCTCTTCGATTATTCCAAAACCATATAAAGAGTGTGAAATTTGATAAAAATGCTGAGCAGCTTTTATCAATGCTGGATCCTTTTGTTGAACTGCTAGGCAATTGCTTGAGTTCCAAGTATGAAAATATTTTATCTGCTTCCCTTACATGCCTTACTCCTTTGGTAAGACTGCCTTTGCCATCCCTTACATCCCAGGCTGATAAAATAAAGGTGACATTGTTGGATATTGCCCAAAGTTCTGTAAACACTAGCAGTCCTTTGATGCAATCATGCCTACGATTGTTAATTGCACTTCTGTGGAGTACTAATGTTACCCTTTCATCCGAACAATTACATCTGCTTATTGAATTTCCACTTTTTGTTGATCTGGAAAGGAATCCTTCCTTCATTGCGCTCTCGCTCCTAAAAGCAATTGTGAATCGGAAGCTAGTTGTTCCCCAGATGTATGATTTGGCTATTCGAGTTGCAGAGCTGATGGTAACAAGCCAAGTGGAGTCAATTCGTAAGAAATGCAGTCAGATCTTGTTGAAATTCCTACTTCATTACCGTCTTTCAAAGAAAAACTTGCAACAACATTTAGATTTTCTGCTCAATAATTTAAGGCATGTGTCACTCGGATTCAAATTTTACCCTCGTGTTGTATGTCTATCTGTGTATCTATCACTATTTTTCTTAGAATGACTTGGCTATCATTGCAGCTATGAGCATTCAACTGGAAGAGAAGCTGCACTTGAAATGCTTCATGCAATAATTATCAAATGTGGAAAAATCAATATTGAAGAATTCAATTTTCACGAAGGATCTCAGAAGAAGTTTTTGGAGAAACATGGACAATCTTTATTTATCCATTTGGTCCAGTGCTTGGCGAATGACGGTGATAATAAAGTTCGGTTGATGACTGGTGCAGTTATAAAGCTTCTCATTCGACATATAAGCTCAGATGGATTTAATTCCATTATGGACTTCATTCTATCTTGGTACATGGATGAGAAGCAGAACCTGCAAAGTCTTGGTGCTCAGGTATATTTTTAAGGATTTGTTTTTTGTTGCGAATACATGAAAGTATCCTGATGCAGTCAATGAAAGAATTATTTTGGTCCCATCATTAATAATGTAATTTCATTGATTTAGGATTTATTTCATGTAAAACATACTTGTTTTTGGGTCCTGCAATACACATGTTCTTGTGCATTTGAAGAACCCTAGTTTCTCTTAGAGTAGAAGTTCTTCTTGCGAATAATATCAAGGGTTTTGCCTAGTGGTTTCTAATTTTTTTATCCTACTTTTCCTTCTCTCCCTCAGTTCTACATCATAGATTGTGTGCTCATGCCTTGTTTTTCACTAGAACCTGCATGCGCTGAAGGCAAAAATGATAATCTAGGAAAATGGGAGGGATGTTGCCTCTGAAATTGCTGTTTTCTCCTTTAAATTTCACGCTCTGATTAAATGATTAAATTATCATAACTGATCTTAATGAGCGAGGTTATACTGTTTATATCAGGTTTAGAGTCTTGGTTCAAGTGTGTTTCATTTTCTTCAGTATATTTCTTTGTCTAAGCATGTTCCGGGTTCCATTTTTTTTGTGATACAGACCATGGGGTTACCTGTTGAGATTTGCTTAGACATGAAGGAAGAAGTTGAGCGCATGAAGGAAGAAGTAAAGGGCATGAAGGAAGAAGTAGAGGCCACGTTGGATAAAATTGGGGTCTTGACTAGAAAAGCTGAGGCCATGAAGAAGGAAATTGAGGACAAGTCTAAAAGAATTGAGGGCATGAAGGAAAATGATAAGGGCATGGAGGGAGAAGTTGAGGTTTTGGCTAAAAAAGGCAAGGTTATGAAGGAAGACATTGAGGATAAGAAGAAAAATGTTAAGGACAAGTCTAAAAAAATTGAGGGCATGGAAAGAAAAATCGAAGTCACAAAGAAAAAAATTGAGGTTATGAAAAAAAGCTTGGAAAAGTACATTTATAGTGCATTGCCAGTGAGCAAAAAAATCTTGCAGTCTGCTGTAAAAGTTGTTAGTGAGCCTCTACTAGATCATTCTGATGCAGCAATTCCTTTCTGGAAAGAGGCATATTACTCACTGGTTATGCTAGAGAAGATTCTAAATTGTTTCCATGGTCTATGCTTTGAAACAGACCTTGAGGTATTGAAAAACAAATTCCTCTGTTGATTTTCTATAGTTGTTTGATCTTTAAGTTTCCATTATCATAGATTTTTGGGAATGCTGGTAGTGTTTTACTTCTTTTAAAGCTACTGGGAAATGCTGGTGGTTTTTCCTATCTATAATATGCTCTAACTTCTGTTTCTGGGGTGTATGGCGTTGTGCCCACTGCTTATTTCCAGGATATATGGGAAGCAATATGTGAGTTGCTCTTGCATCCTCACACATGGTTGCGCAATGCTTCAAGTCGTCTTGTTGCTTTTTACCTTGCCAGTGCAAACAAGGCCATCAAACAAGACCATGATAAGTCATTGGGAATGTTTTTCCTTATGAAGCCAAGTAGAGTGTTTATGATAGCTGTCTCCCTCTGCTGCCAGCTGGAAACAGAAGTTATTGATGATGCCATGAGCAACCTGATCACACATAATCTTGCCACTGCAAGTTTTGCCACACATTTTTTGATGGGAAGAATGGAATGTGTTGATCCCTGCAAATTCTGGTCCACCCTTGACCAAAATGAACAAGGGCGATTTCTTGAGGCTTTCCAGCTGCTTGATACAAGAAAAGGAAGAGGCATGCTTTTACATGTGATCTCTGGTGTACGTCGTCACGACAATGTGAATCAGTCTGATAATCTTCAGTATTTTCTAGTCTCTAATTTGCTTAAAAAAATGGGAGATATTGCTCTTCTAAAGGATGCTATTCAGGTTAGTCCACGGAAAAGTTCTATTTGAATTGCCAAGCTTGTTTTGGATGCTCCTGATTTTTGCACCTGCTTGAAATTTCTTTTTTGATTTTAGAGATTTCCCTTTTGCTTTCTGCCCCTCAAGTAATTGTTTTGGATGTTTAATTTTCCACAGATGGAAACTGTCTTCAATTGTTTTAAAGAGTTTGTGGCTCATTTCTCAAAGGAAGAAAAAGAGTTTGCAGCTCACATCAATCAGGATGATTGCCAACAATATGCATATGACATGCTACTGCCCATATATAAAGTTTGCGAAGGATTTGCTGGAAAAGTTGTCCCAGGTTAGTTTGATATTTCACTTTCTGCTAGCAATTTCTGAGAGCAGAGGTGAATAATGCCTGCTGTACTATTCTCTCCTTTTAGTTTTTTATTTGGTATTTATTACCTTGTATTTTATTTTAAAAAAACTGACGTGCATTTCATGCCTTCTAGCCAAACTTCCATATCCAACAAGTTTTTGTTTGAACCTGAAGTCAAAGTCTGAACTTGAAATCTTCCTAGTTTTATGACATATTTGAAGGCCATCTCAAAATTGCTTTGTTCATGTGTTGGACTCTATTTTCTCAGCCGTGTGCTTTGCACCATAAAGCTGTATTCAGGTTATATTTGGTTGATTGCTAAGCAGTCAGTTTTAATCATAATTATGGAAATAGCTGCAAAAGAAATTATCCTGTTATTTTGAACTCTATGATAATGTATTCTTTTGTTCATAAATTTTTATTATGCCTTTGAGGAATGGGTACTGAGATTTTCACATTTTTTCCCTTCTAAAGCCTTCTTTTTAAGGTAGAAAAGCTATAATTGGAATGCACAATTGTGCTTGAAAGAATATCTAATAGATACTTTGAAATACGGACTCTCCAAACACTACAGTATCCCCATTGGTGAGATCTATCTGCTGCGGGTATCAATAATCATGAAGATTCATTCGTGTGTCCAATTCACCAACAGTGGTGTGTTTGTCTGAACTTACCTAACAAGAGAAGAGTTTTGGTTGTTTTCCTTAAACTATGATAATGTGGTGTATTTGCTTGAACCTATATTCAACTGTGTTGAAATTTCTCTTTCCTGACTGCCTTGTTTGTATCTCATGAGATTTAATCATGATACTTGTCATGGAGATCTGATAAGAATTGGCTGGCCTGTCTTCCAGATAATTTGAAGCAGTTAGCGCAAGAGGTTTGTGATCGTATACGAAAAGTTATAGGCATGGAGAATTTTGCACTGGTTTATAGCAACATCCGAACAAATCTCAAGGTAAGGAGGGAAAAGAGAAAGCGAGAGGAAAAAGTCATGGCTGTTACTAAACCTGTGCAGCATGCCAAGAGGAAGCTACAGGTTGCAGCTAAGAATCGTGCCCACAAGAAAAGGAAGATAATGACAATGAAAACGAAAATGGGAAGGTGGAGGCGTTAGGACCTGAAGGTCATCTTAAATGGCATCAGGTGGAGGATACCTTGCCTTGGTGTGATGTTTTCTCACTCCAGCCTTGCCTTGGCTGGCCCAAGTTTCCCACTGATCTTATTTTGACTGCAGCAGGACCACAACTGAGTTACCTCATCAACCAGTTTTGCCGTAGACATCGATGAGAGAACAGGGCATCGATACGGGGAGATGATGCCTGGACTGAGTTTTGTGGTTTCTGTCCTGGCTGTCTGCAGCTTCGTGATCCTCTCATTGAGTACTAGGTGCTGCCTGAAATGTTCAGTCACTGTAATTTTCAATTCGAGAACCTGGCTTTTCCTGGTGTTCAATGGTATATGTATAATTTTTAAAGATAACCTGGAGCTACTGCGAGCCCTACACTCGAGGGTATGTGCCTCTCGGAAGGGTCTCTGGATCACAACAGAAGAAATGAAAGTTGCGCAAGATCTTCTGCACTGGTGCTCTTTTTAAAACTAAGGCTTGAGTAGATTGTCAAAGATCAATGGGTTTCCAGCTGGCAGGATACTGTTTTCCATTTTTCTTATTCTGGTGGAATTAGTAATTATTTCAGTTATAAAGAAGAAAAACTCTGGGAATGGGCTAGGGGTATTGGGCCTACAAGCCTTTGCAATTCAAATTCATTGCATGCAAGGTTCTTGCTTCCAAAATGGTATTTGTGTCCGAAATATAAAAATAAACGACTATAGAAATAGCCTAAAGCCGTGGAAGATAAATTATTTCCTTTGCTGTTTAAATGATGAATTCATGGCATGGGAAAACTAAATAGCAGTTGTATATATATATATATATTAGAGATGGGTGGGTTACCTAGGGCATTTTAAAAATATTTTTGAAAAAATAAAAAAAATTATTTTTTATTTTTAATTAATTATTTTTTATGTTTTTTGATATTTAATGTGCTGTAGATATAAAAAAAATAAATATTATTTTCATATATTTCTGAATAAAAATTATTTTTAAAAAACAACTTTCATCAATTAAATTAATGGCAAGTCATTAATTGTTATCACGTTACACTTGACACTTTCTATTATTGTTGACTTTGAAAAAGAAACATGTTATTGTTTATTAGCACGATTACATTGATCAAGATTGGAAACTCCCCAAATTAGAAAAGGATTCCTTGTCGTATTTGGTATAGGCCTTCGCATTTAATTTCCTTTATGATTTTGTATTTTTTTCCTAAATAAAGATTTCCTTAAAGAATAAATTTGAAGCCACGTATTATTATACAAGACACCTGTATGTGCTCATTATTTTCTTTCTCTACAGCAAGGCCTATGTTAAACAATTATATTTCTTTCTTTTATTTGTCGACTGTTTTCTTATGTTAATTGTCGTCTCCTCATAAGTTATTTAATACCCCAATCAGAAATAAAATAAAATAAAATAAATAAGAAGAGAAACAACATAAAAATTCATTACATTGAAGTGGAAAATACACATGCCAAATAATCTAAGTTGTTAGAAAGAGGAGAGATCGCAGGACCCGGAGCGTATCTTCAATTGTAGAGTTGTATTTTTAACTAATTTTGCAAGGATTTTTTTGCAAACCCTTGAGCCTCCATTTTCCAATAACACAGGCAACATATTTAGTATTCCTTGCTTTTATTTTTTCTTTTCCTAGATTTTCTTTTTATTTTCCCCTCTTTATTGTTTGTATTTGTAGGGTAAAACACCAAAACCAACATCAGATCGTAAAAAGAAAAGAAAAGAAATCATCATCACCATTAAGAAAAGCCATAATTTCATGCATGTGACTGTGGAGATGGGACTTTTTTAGCCCCATCAATGTTTGCAGCGTGCCAAGAAAGTTCGGGTACATTTTGTTATTATCAGCTACACGTATTTATTCAATGGGGGTGCACGACAAGATCCCAGGATTGCCATGTCCTGTTATAATCTAATGATTTGATTGTCCTAGGTTATATTCAAAGACTTGCACTCGTCGATACACATGCAAGGATTTTGTATCTGATATTTTAGAATTATGCTTGCTAAATTGTTTGTGGAAATGCAGGAACCGAGTTTGACACCGATCTTGGCCTGCAAGCAAACATATATTTCGGATATTACTTGGCTCCAATTTTTTTTTTTTGTTTTTGATCAATGGGGATATCTCCTGACAATGTTCATGGACTCGTCTTGGCTGTTTCTTCAAGCGTTTTTATTGGGTCTAGCTTTATTGTAAAGAAGAAAGGTCTTATTAAATCTGGGAATAATGGAACCAGAGCAGGTTTGTTTCTTCTTCCTGATTAATATAATTTATTTTTGAAACAAACTGAGCTTTTCATTAGAAAATAGAATTAGATGATTTTGCTTTCACAATTTGATCAGGAGCAGGAGGGCATTCGTACTTGTGCGAACCTTGGTGGTGGGCTGGAATGATTGCTAGTGAGTCTTACTTCCTTTATTTTGTTGGTAGTTTTTGTTTCTTTGATAGTGTTCTGATGATTTATGAACATGAATTATTATCATTTGTAACACATGTAATTTTTTTTGTGATTTTGAACTTGCTGCAACTTGCAAAAAAAAAATTTAGCCTGTCCAATCAATTCATTAGAAAAGATAGCAGAAAAGGGAGATTTAGCAGTTGATTCTTTAACCCTGAATTACTGATTCTACGGAAACAGGATAAAAGAAAGGAAGTTTGAATGGCATTGCATCCATAATATGATGCCAAAATGTCAATTCAAGTTACCCTTAATTGCACTGCAAATTGCAAAAGAAAGACAGGTTCCTGCTTTACAAAATGTCTATTACATGTGGCCAGTGGATCTAATCGATTACGAAGAATTTTTAAGGGTAAAGGTTTTCTTCTTGAGATGGTCAAGAATCAGCTGGAAAGTAAGTGAAGGACCTAAAGGTGGTGGAGAAAAAAGCTGAACAGCACCATTGCAATAACATTCTTGCCTCTTGAATCTGAAATTTGAAAGGTCATTTAGAATGGAGACGATCAGTGTGTGGTTATCAGAAAATAATGGCCGTCTTTATCAAACCCTCAAATTTTTGGCTTGGTTCAATGTTTTTTCATCTGTTTATGTCCTACTGATTATGTGGGATTATTATCTCTTAGAAATGCTTGCCCGGGTTGTTTATTCTGTTCTATTACCTGTTAATTCTGAACAGAACTACTATGTTTGTTTTCTAATTGCTTAAAGGGCTATGATGAAATTTGGAATCTCCTCTTTATTTATTTTTGTGTTGATATATAGCTTTCTTACAGTGATTGTCGGGGAAATAGCTAATTTTGCAGCTTATGCATTTGCTCCTGCAATTCTTGTAACCCCATTGGGAGCTTTGAGTATTATTTTCAGGTATGATATATTTTACTACCTCAGCAGTGAATTCGATAGAACTTTTCCCCCTTTTCCTTATTTATAGACGTATTTTTAGATTTAAAAATATTTGTATGCAGTAATTATATAGATGTATCTGTGCGTGAAGGTGGGTTGGGGTGCAAGTTTACCAATGGCTGGTGTAGATATTTTTCTGACTAAAACATCATTCTGCAGTGCAGTGCTAGCTCATTTCATTTTGAACGAGAAACTGCACATCTTTGGTGTCCTTGGATGTGTTCTTTGTGTGGTGGGATCGACAAGTATTGTTTTACATGCTCCGCAGGAGAGAGCTATTGAATCTGTCAAGGAAGTATGGCACCTAGCTACAGAGCCAGGTACTGGTGAATTCTTTTGGATTTATGCTGAAGGATAAAACTAAATAAGATAACTGGAAGAAGAAGAAAAAGGAGAAAACACTGTCTTGACATAGCCTGCACAATTCATCATTTCTGAACACTTCAGTTTTAACAGGTTTTCTTGTCTACAGTGGAGTAGTTCTGGTTGTGGTTTCTGTCCTCATTTTCAGATTTGTACCACTTTATGGCCAAACACATATGATTGTATATGTCGGAATTTGCTCTCTCATGGGATCTATTACGGTCGGTTCATTATCTTTGAAGGTTGTACTAATTAACAGTGGAAGTTCTGTTCCTATTGATAAACCTACCTTTGATATTTATCTGCAGGTTATGAGTGTCAAAGCCTTGGGAATTGCCTTAAAGCTGACATTTTCAGGATCGAATCAATTCATCTACTATCAGACATGGCTTTTCACTATAGTTGTGTTTTTTGCTTGCCTTTTGCAGATCAACTACTTGAACAAGGTAAATTTCAGAATCCGTGTGCTTCTTCATCTTCTGATGGGCAATATAATTGTATGTTTTTTAAGTGAATTATCTTAATTAAATTACGTTTCTAGGAGCACAATCCTTCCTATTTGAATTGAAACTACCACGCATATAAGAATTATTGAATCCCCGAGCTGCGTAATTTTTCTTCCTCTAAATTTGCAGTGTTTTGCAGGCACTGGACACCTTTAATACTGCAGTTATATCTCCAGTCTACTATGTTATGTTTACCAGTCTGACAATCCTTGCCAGCATGATCATGTTTAAGGTACTAATATTTTAACGATCTAGCTCCCACATTTGGTCTCACACAACTCCTTGCCAGCTGACAAGAACACAGTGTTTGATCATGGTTAACATACTACTTTTATCGGATTTCATCGGATTTGAAGGGGTCTAATCTGTTCTATTCCTCACATCTTTGGTGACAATACAGGACTGGAACTCACAAAATGCATCCCAGATAGTAACTGAAGTGTGTGGCTTTATCACAATCTTATCTGGGACCTTTCTCCTTCATAGAACAAAAGATATGGGAAATGCTCCTATCAGTAAATCTTCACCCGAAACTCCCGTCACCACAAAGGAAAATTCCACTACAAGTGCAAATACTGAAGAGCGACAAATGACCGTATTTTAAGCACTGCCATGGCCAACCTTTCCACTCCATGGAAAAATTCTCACCCTCCAAATGTAAGGTCAAGCTAGCTAGCAAGAAAGAGGGCACACATTTTTCAACTGAGAGATCAATGTGTACGCTTTTAACAACATGCATTGATACTGCGATATATGCTTTATGTTAGCTCTCTTCTTTTTTGGTTTCTTTTCTTGAAGAGATTAGTAGTATCATGGGAATATTGCTGTGTAAAGATGATTACTGTTTTGGGGCAATATTTCAGATCTATAATGATCAGCTAACATAGATTTGTTACAACTCTCTCATCTTATTTCTTCTGAAGTTCTATTGAAATGATTTCATCATGATTCAATCTATTTTCCCATCAAAAAATAAATAAATCATGTTCATCCTTACAAGGATAATTGAGGTGGGAGTAGAAGCAATTGACATTAGCTAGCCTGCCCTGTCCGGCTCAGGATTATTTAACGTTGGTAACCATTTTTCGGTCAGGCAGAAGATAATCAGAGATCTCCAGAAGACTTTGAAAAAAGTGCAGATTATAACTCAGTCCCTGTAATTTATCAAATTTAATTAATTGATCCTTACAATATAAAAATAAATAAACAGTCGCTTTATCCAAATTCTCCATCCTCAATTTAATAGTTTCTATTCCAAAAACGTTTTTTTTACTAATATCTCATACCACCTATTTCCCCTTTCTTTATTCTAATTTTTTAAAATTGAAAATTAGAGATTTAGAGAGAGAGAGAGAGAGAGAGAATATAACCATGTTAGCTATTTTGATTTTCACATCATCATTTTATAAAGAGGAGCAGTAAACATGGCAATGGTGGCATCATAAAGGAATGAAAGAAAACATAAAGGACTAAAATTAGACTTTTTATAAGTTAAGGGTCATATCTGTAGTTTTCTTCGTTCATCGGACACTAATAATGATGTCCTTGACCGACCAATCTACCACCGCTTATCCTTAAAAAGATGTAAGAAATAAAACATTACCGTTTATATGGTTTTTACAGGTACTGTAGTCCTAGACAAAAAGGAAGTCCCTTTCACTTGAAAAGCACTAAACTTTGTACTCTTTCTCTCAGATTCCTTCACTTTCTCTCTCAAATTTCCCGAGAAAATCACCCTCCAGAAAGCTAACAAGAAACCTATCTCTGCAATTCTGCAATACCCAGTTCAAGGTAAACACTCTTGGTTATTATGTCTTTGGGCGCTTAGTTTGTTGTTTTCTTGATCTGGGTAGATTTGTTTTGGCTGATGTTCGACGGTTTCTTATGTGTCATTCTTGGGATCTTGATTGAATTAAGGAGTGTTAGTGGTGATTCTAATATAGGTTTTTGTAGTTTCTGTAAATATTTTCGTTCATCTAACCATGCCACCAAAAAGAAAAAAATGGACAGAAGTAGAAGAGAAAACCCTAATTGAGAAATATGGTGAGATGGTCTCTGATGGGACCCTTGCAAAAATGAAAACTAGAGAGAAGAAATATAAACCAATTGCTTTGTATGTGAATTCTGCGCATCATGTTCGTGATCCGATTGCTTACCCTTGGCAATGGACATGGAAAGATGTGTCTACTAAGGTGCAAAACATGAGGCACCAGTACATGCTTGTTAAGCAAAAGATCAAGAAACCTGACTTTTCATCAATGGACAATTCGGGCTGTGGTGGTGGGGAGTGTAGTGGCAATGGGGATGAGTTTGATTGGTTGGAAGGGCGTTCACATTGGTCGAATTTCTTGCTGTACAAGGAGGTTTTTGGGGACCTTCCAGTTGCTTACGGAACTAATGGTAGTAATTGTAATGATTTGATGGGAGTCTTGAATGAGGATAGGGAGAATGGTGGGGCTTTGTTAAGGGGTGTCAGGGGAATGGAGATGGCAGAGTTTGGCCAACTGGGTAATTCAGCAGATGGGGATTTTGCTGGGATTGATGGGGGTAATAATGGGGTGCTGGGTTTGGGGTTTGATTATGAAGGGGAAGAGGCCGAGGAGAATTGTAATGGTAATGATCGGGCGAGGGAGGATGGAGATGATGGTTTTGTGTATGAAGAAATGGAGCCAAATGTGTCTAATTTGCGTAAAAAGAGGAAAGCACTGAAGGGGTTCCAGAAAAGGGTGTTTGGGTTTCTGTCAAACCAGTTGGGGCAGTTGAGGGACATGGAGGCTCGGTTTGAGCAACGTGAGCTGGAGAGAGAGCGGGAGAGGCAGGGAAGAGAGAATGTCTTGGTGGAGAGGGAGCAAGAATGGGAAAGGAAGTTGGAAACAAGGGAAAAGGAGAGAGAAGAGATGGAAAAGGATAGGGAAAAGTTAATGAGGCAGAGGATTCAAGAATGGGAAACTATGGAGAAGGAGAGCGAAGGGAGGGAAAGACGAAGAAGAGAGGAGTTGATTCAAGAGAGGGAATGGGAGGACAGGATGAATAGGAAGAGGTCAGAATGGAAGAAGAGGATTGATGAGATGTTGAGCCAGCACCGAGCACAAATGGGGCAGTTCCAGACTCGAATTCTTCATGAGCAACAAAACCTTACTGGGCAGTTGCTTGGGATTGTTTCACAATGGACTGCTCCAACTGGGCTCTCTGATCATACTGGTGCTAGCAGCCATTATCTTTCACAAATGATGCAGAACTTGCATCATGTAAATGGTATGGTTCACGGGGACAGTAGGGTTGATGGAGATACTCAGGATGACCAATTTATTGTTGATGGATGAGTCCTTTTCTGTAAAACCATCATCGTCATGTTGAGCTGGGATAACAGTGGAACGTTTCTGCATTTTTATGTCAGTAAATATTGTAAAGGTCAGATTTGCTACTCATTTTGTCATGTGCTCTTGATAGAGATGCTTGTTTATTTATCTGTTTAGTGCAAAGTTGCAGTCAATAAGGGGTAGGTATTTATTTGTTTCAACTACAAATCATTTTATGTTCATATCTACAAAGATATGATGCTTATTTGGTAATGAATCAATTGCGCCATAGAAACATTTCATTGCCACTCTGATATTAGATACTTTTTGGCTCTTGCAATATGTCTACTGACATTTTTCATGCTGAAACTCCAGCCAGTGAGATCTATAACTGGGTTGCAGTGGGATAAACAGGCCAAAATAAGAGACTTCAATGAAGCCAAAATCCAATTTATGTAATTATGATAATTGCAGTTGTCTATTGTAACTATATTGATTCAGTCTTTAACAAGACTTGGCATCAGAAACTCCCCGTCAACCGATCATCTCTTTTATGTCTCTGTTTGCCACATGAACATACACTCGACAGCAGTTTCCTTCACCTCTCCACGTCAGTTTCCTGCTTCTTTCAAATGGGATAGTTGCAATTAGGTAAACCTTGATTCAGTTCGAACCTAGATATTCATCCTCGATAAGTCTCAAATCTTTAAATTTTATTGATTGGATCCAAATGTTCCAAATAATTCTTAATCAGGTCTTTTTTTATTAATGTTTCTCAGTATTTTCCTTAAATAGATGAATGGATAATATAAAAGTGTTTCTTTAAGTCAATACGCATATGTTGGTGCGTGATGAGCCTAACTAAGCTCGGTTATGTATTCAAACTATCATGTATTGATCAATAATGCATAAGAAAATGTATTATACCTAAGATTTAGTAAGGCCCAACAAATGTGTTTAAATGGATAATTGCTCTTCCAATTGAAAACTATTGTAACAAGGAAAATAGTTATAACAAACAAGTATACAAGACAACATATACAGTTGCAAAGGAACGAGTTGGAGCATTACAAGGGATCATGGAATCACCAAACTACTGTAAAAATTAGAGGTGAGAAAAAAACCAGTCAGAGAAAATAAAATAAAAAAACCAAAACAGTAAAAATACTGCTATAACTGGAACACAGTGAAACACTGATGTGTTTTATTTTTGGTTATATATATATATATATATATGTATGTATCAGAAAACAAATAGGAGTTTGACCCCTGTAGCATAAGGTTGTTTGATTGGAGTTTGAGTGGAATATTAATATTATCCTGCAACCCAAAAAAGGCGGCAATTCATAAACAAAAAGAGCATGAAGAGACAGCATGAGGCCCAACAACTGTCCCTCCCACCAGTGAGTCTAGTAAACATGAGTTCTAATTCCTACAGTTATACAAAAAAAAGATGAAATGATCAAATAAGTTTTGACATAAATCTGTGTTTCAGTTATTGCGGTGTGGTTGCATCATTTATTCATTACAAATCATGGCAGTATTAAAATAGAGAATTACACTCTATATGTTACTAAAATAACAAACTTTCATCGACATTTCCTTGAAAAAACTCCAAATCATAGAGGCAGTGTCTGTTGTTGATCGAGCACAGCATCTTCATCCTCGTTTTCTCCTGACAACTCCTCAAGTGATTTTCCCTTCGCTTCTGGTACCAATAGAGTGAACAAGATCCCGAAGAAGTTGACCACACCTAGCACTATAAGTGATTTTTTAACACCAATACCAGGAGGGTAACCAGCATCAGTCTGTGAAGGGTCTGTGCTTTGTGCAGCATACAAGAATCCGAACGCACCTACAATAGCCCCGGCCTTTCCGGCCGCCGCTGATATACCATGACAAGTTGATCTAAGCCTTGCCGGAAAAATCTCTGCCGGAACAACAAATGTGGTGGCGTTCGGTCCGAAATTCGCGAAGAAAAACGTCAGCGAGTACATGACCAGGAAGCCAATGCGATTAGACCTCTTTGTCCAGTGATGGTAAGGGATTGCGAGCGCAAACATGAAAACAGTCATGAAGAAGAATCCCATTAGTTGAATGGCAAACCTTCCTATATAATCAATCAGAGCTACTGTGAACCAATACCCTGGAACTGTACCACATAATGCTATAAGAGTTTGTGCTCTTGCAACCAGATACACTTCATGTATAGCATTCATGGTCTTTGCAGGTGGAATCCATCCAATTGAGCTGAAGATATCCTTCTGGAAAAGATTTGAACTATAATAGCCTATGTCTAACAGGAACCAACAAACGCTGGTTCCAAGCAAGTGAAGTCCATGGCGACGTGCGAATTTCTTGGTGAAAAGGCCAAATGAATTGGATGATCCATGCTCCACCCTGTTGTCTTCAGCTAAGACATCCACTTGCAATACCTTAGACATGTCTGAAGCTGCCTGCTTAGCATTCTTGGCAACAAGGGCTGTATAACGAGCAGTTTCAGGCATCTTCATTCGCCAGTAGTAGGTCATGGCTGCAGGCACCGATCCAAACATCAGAATGATGCGCCACACATAGTCTGCTTCAGGCACAGTCGATGCCACTGGATTGAGTTCATATGAAGGGGCATGGAATGCATGGTCAAATGCAGCTGACACAATGAGAGCAACAATTCCCCCAGTTAAAATACCAAATCCTTGCATGGCAAATACTGCGGCGATGAATGCCCCTCGAGTTTTTTTGTTGGCATATTCGGACATGATGGTGGCGGAGAGGGGGTAATCACCACCGATGCCAAAACCAAGCCAAAACCTGAAGAAACAAAGTGTTGCTATGACACCGTTAGCAGAATGTCCAAAGGAAAGTCCTGAGGCAATAGAGCAGATAACCATGAGCATGAGGGTCATTCCATAAACATGTTTTCGGCCTAATTTGTCTCCAAGCCAACCAAAGAAGAGCTGGCCAGCTAAAGTTCCACAAAATGCAACACCGTTCACAGCAGCTGCTACATTCGGAGGCAAATTGCCTGGCTTTTCTGCACCATCAACATGGTAGTATATACGACCGAGCAATTTGGTGACAAGCGAGATGGAAAATAGGTCATATGCATCTGTGAAAAAACCCATCCCAGCAATTATAATTGCAGTGAAATGATACCATTGTGTCTTTGCCACATCAAGTGCATTAAGCACTCCCAACTGGTTTCCAGCCATCACCAAGATTTCTCAATTTGCGATGCTACCCGACTAGCCTTCCTTGAACACTTGTACGATTATGTCCTGTAAATCAACAAATTATGGTTAACATGAGGTAATAGAATCATCTTATTAGTCCTTAGTAGGATATTTGTGGAGAATTCGTGTTTATTTTATGAAACATGCTAGCTTTTTAAGAAACAGGAAATCTTACTCATGACCATAAAACTACTGATTATTAAATAGTTAAGACTCTTATGTTTTTTACTTCAAGTAGGATGCAACTTTCAGACTTCAAGATTCACCAAAACTTATTGCCACCGCTCCAAAAAAACACGAACAAGGAAAGTCCCAGCTGGAGCATGCATCAAAATTTAGAAACAAATCCCATTACAGAATTTATTAGGCTAGAGGAAGAGACTTGCCACTTGGATTGAAGAAACAGGAAAAGAAAGTTGAAGAGCTAGAGAGTAGAGAGATAGAGAATTGACAATTTTGAGTGACCCCAGTAGAATACGAAGAACAATGAGCTCCTATAGCAATTTATCATGTGAACCTGCACAGTGCAGACCAAGATAACTCCGGTATCTCAGAGAATATACCTTAATCTTGTAATATTTATTTTCTTAGCGAAGTCAAATCTTTCATATTTCGAATCTTTCTTATATTTGTTGTCATCTATTCATAGATAGACAGCTGAACATGAAAAGGGGTAGCTTAGCAACATCAACAAATACATGGTTCAGAGGCATGCTCCTTAAAAAATCTCATAACTTTGTCAAGTGATGTTTGTGTTTGAAAAGTAAGTCGACATTGAAGTGATTAATCGGTGATTCTTTAAGCGCGCGGGGCTCTCGTTAGCTGGCCAAGCTTTTCTTGTTTCTTTGTAGTTTTTCCGGTCGTACACGCTGGTTTAAGGAATCTATGGTGACACGCATGCAGTTATTCAAAAAAGCAAGAAGCTAATTCTGGTTTGAAAAACAGTGTTCATACTTCATATAGATATAGAGTGAAAACATTCTTCTGATTTTGCTCTTCAAACAAAAAATTCTAAAAATAATTATTTGAAATATTAAAATCTTTTTACATGGCCCTTAAATTGATGAGGTTCAAATATATATTTTTTCACGATATAATATTGATTTTTCCCTTCACAACAAAAATCTTAAAACAAATTATTGGAGCTATTAAATTCTTATTGCATGGCCATTAATCATTATCACATTGATTTGAAAGAAAAAAATTAAGTTTTTTTACATTTCTAAAACATAATAAAATGGCCAAAGTACCCTCCATATCAAAAAATTTAAAACTTATTTGCTTGCATTGTGAATAGGGTTCTATAGTCCCCAAGGGGGTGGCCTGGGTACCCTGCTTCGGCAGATCCAGGTTCAAGCCCGGGAAACAACCTCCCCTCGTAAGAGCACTAGGACAGCCGGGGGTTTACGCATGCTTTGGGCCCACAAAGTGCGCTTTCCAGGTCATGTGGTTCCCACGTTATCCCAAAAAAAAATAGGGTTCTATAATATGATACGTAATTCTGATATGCATTCCACTTTGTACACCATTTGATATGATACCTTTGGTATACATATTTTATTTTATACTTCATTTATGTAAATCGTATTCATTTATCTTAAAATGTATATTAGCATGTATTATAGCTATTACCTCTCACTGAGTGTATGAACTCACTCCTTTATTCATATTATTTATGTTTTTTGTTAAGTTTCAATAACATGATCTTTTAGTTGTGTTCTTTATGCTTTCTTGAGTTAGTATGTCTCATTTGTTTTTTTTGTTATTCATAGATACTCCATAAAATAATTTTTGATTATGTTTGAAATTAATTTTGGACTATATAATGAAATGTCAGATTCTAATTAATATATTGAATTACTAATTTTGAATATTTTACTTTATGCTACACTATTTTATAATAATAATAATAATAAATGAGTAAGCTTTGAGGCTTAACACAAGCGAGGTATATTGAGGTGTTATGTTTGTATTACTATTCATGGTCACATTTAATATTCATTATACTCATATTTGTATGGGATAGGGTTACATTAGTAATATAACAAGCATGTTAGAAGAAATGTTGATGTCTGAGAAAGGGTTAAATCATGCTCATGTACCTAAATATCTCACAAAAAGACAATGAACACTTCTCCAACCAAACACATAACAAGTAAATAAAGTTATGGTCACATTTTAAATTTATATTAAAATCTGAGATTCAACCAAACATTTCACAGTCCAGTTTGATAAGATTTCTCCCATATTATTTTTTTGTATGATAAAGACATTACTGGTATATATTACATAGATAGTGTATTGACCTAGTAACCACACACAATGAGTTTTTGATAATAGTTCAAGAAAGAGTCAACATCCTTTCCTTTGCGGATTGATGTTAGCCTGACATAATCTTTTCAATTGTCAAAAATATCATCAAACTGTGCATCAATTCAACACTAGATTTATTATGATTATACATATTTTATAAACCAACAATGACAAGAAGTAATCAGACAAATTACTGGGAAATCATCATTTTTCTTCAACAACTTTTTTTGGGGTCTCAACTCTCATCATCATTGATGGAAACTAGACTCTCTATGTATAATGCTAAATCACATAAATTGCCATCTCTATATGTCCTGATGCATTTATTTTTGTCTTCTACAGGATGCTACAACTCCAGCTGCCATTCATCATAGTCAACAAGAAATTCTCCTTTCTTTGTTAGACACAATACTGGTTTAGGTTCCTGAGCAATCCTGTCAGCTGGGTGCCTGGATAATCTTCTGAAAGATGCACTGCTATCATATTCCTGCTCATGTATCCATGCCTCGAAATAGCTTCCATGGCATTCACCAAATGCACACAAGAAATTTCATGACATCCCCAAAACTTCCTTGAATCTCTCCTCTGCTACATCTAATGAAACAATCACATTCTCTTTCTTAGACCCATTTTCTTGTTTTCCTAACCAATGCACAGCCCCATTACAAAATAACCCACGATAAGTTCCTACCAAGGTAGTGCTTGACAGATCTCCAGAACTTTTCTCTAGACATTGGTTTTCAATGTAAGAACTTCAACCATAATCTGTTCAGAACCATTAGCAGTAGTGCAGCTAGGAATTACAAATTTATAATCATCAATAGAGGAATCATAACCAAGTCCAGAAAAGAAATCGTGGTTATGATAAGGACTGGGTTTTGGCAATTCCTTGTAATCTCTAGTAGATGGATTCCATAAGGCGAGCTTTTCATAGTCAACTTGTAAACAAATCAAGCCATCGCAAGATCCCATAATTCCAATGAAGCAAGTAGGACTGCACGTTATTACATCAGGATATTCGAACTCCTGCACTGCATTATCCTCGTCGCCTTCACTAGCTGCTTCGGAGTCAACGGACTGAGGAGTCCTGGTTGAAAGGAGAAGTCTGCATTTGTTAGAGTTGACTTCCCTTGCTGTTTTGAGGTGTGATTTCACGAACTTCGGACACGAGATTAACTGGTAGGTACGCGAGTACATCAACCACGATGTCCTGAGGGAGTTTTGACATCGCTGTTTAACTAGATTTTGGTGTTCTGTTTTGTGGTTTCAGCTATGATTCTGAAACTTAACTGTTCTTCTCGGAATTCAAGTTTGAGCAGCTAATATTCATATAAAAAAATTGATAGAACAGCTCATCCTCGGTTGAATTTTGTCATTGAAGTTGGCACCAAAACTTCTTGACCTCTAGGAATCAATCAATACTTGTAAATGCCTCTACCTTCATTTAATATTTTCCCTTTTTAGTTCCTCCTGCGTGCATGCACATGGATACCAGATAAGTAATATCCTCTCTTTTTTTCTTCACAGATTCAGGAACAGTTTCAAGCCGAAGCCTAACAAATACAACCTGATAAATAAATCCAAAGTAGGGTTAGAAGGTTAATTTACAGCACCATAAAGCTAGCCCACACTTTCCATCCTTTTCTTTGAACAACTCTGATAGTAATGTCCAAATACTTCATAACCAAAAGCAGTAAGCTGACAAATTTTCAAAATTATGATATCTTCGAATCGGGAGTTAAGTAACTCGTGACTGCTGGATCAATAAGATTTTGATACCATAGTAAAAACTTAATATGATTTATATTATTCTCAAACATAAACTAAGTGGAATAAACTACTTAAAACAGGATGGAAAAAAATGTAACGAAAACTGCATAGAAATGAAAGAAGAAACAGCCTGGTCTGTAGCTTTATTTTGCTGCTTTATGTTCTTTAACATTCTAGATTTATCGTAGTGAAACAAGGCTTTCTGTGTATACAACAGAATCATACATGGGATCCCTGTCGTTTTTTACTCTTAATAACTTTGTTACATCTTCAACTGGGTCGTAAAGCTGCAATGTCCCTGGACATCCATGATGATCCATTAGAACTCCTTTCTTCGTCAAGCACGTTTCTGCTGAAAAATAATCCATATATAATCTGTCAAAAGGAATAGAATACCGTCTTCTCCAAGCTGTCTTGACTCCATATTCACTTGTTACCCATGCCTCGAAGTAGCTTTCATCAGGATGTAGCTTGCCAAAGATGCACAAGCAATTTCCTGAGATGCTCAAAACAGCTGTACAAAAATGGTTCGGAAGTGGCACACACCCCATGAACTTCTCTTGAGCTACGTTGAGCGAAAAAATAACAGCCAAATCATGATCAGCACCTGTTTCTTGCTTCCCTAACCAGTGCAAAGCCCCGTTCCAGAATACTCCTGCATATCCTTCCAGGGTGATCCCAGAATGGATGCCTTGAATTCTTCTCCATGAATTGGTTTTGAGGGTGAAGACTTCAGGCGCCATGATCTGGTTAGAGCCATTGGCAGTAGTCAAGCAGGCGATTACTAATTTGTAATCGTCGATGGTTGAATCATATCCAAGTCCAGTAAGGAAACCAGCTTTCTGCACAGAAGAACTTGGTTTTAGTAATTTCTTGGACTCTCTAGTAGATGGATTCCACAAAATGATATCGTGAACGTCATCTCCATTACTTATCCAGACTAAACCATCACAAGATCCCCGGATCGATGCAGAAGAGAAGGATTCAGCACCCCATGCTGCGCTAGGATAAGGAAGCTCCATTACTGCATTAACACCTTCACCATCACTAGCTGCTTCAAAGTCTACAGAACTATAAAGAGGCTCCGCTGCAACAAGGAGCCTTCGGCGGTTAATATTGTTGCCTTCATTTGCCCGTTTGAGATGCAGCCTGACGAATTGAGGGTCGGAGATTAACGACTTCCATGGCTTGCACACACTCTTGAATCTAATAAGAGACCTGACTGGCAAGCAGGTGAGGATATCAACAATAATGTCTCGGGGGAATTTTGACATGGCTATTCAACTTGGTTTTGGTTTCTCTAGCTGTTGTTTGAGGAGAAAGCCTTGCTAAGAAATGGTTTCCAGCCGTGAAGGAAGACAGAAGCTTACCGTTTCCTATGTATTTACCATTTCATTATTGACCTGGTCATGTCTAAAGGAGCTGGTGCAAGTTTGTCAAAATCGTGATTTTGACACGAAACGGAAAGGGGTTCAAAAAAACAGATCGTAAAATCGTAAGATCGTACTCGAATTTGTCCGTACAAAAATCGTAAAATCACAGCTAAAATCGTGTAGGTAGAAAAATCGTAAAATCATAAGTAAAATATTTTTGAATATAATATAACATAATTATGGCCATAAAACTTCATTAGTTAAGGTTCATGCATGATTCAAAACAATTGAAAAATATATTACAAAATAATTATGTCCATAGAATTTCATTAGGTAAAAATAAATATTTTATTGATGTGATATATAAATTACAATCAGTTTCATGACCGTCATTTTCTTCGTTATTTTTAATACATTCATCAAAAACATTATTATTGAAAGGATTATCAGTATTAATAGGAGTAAGTTATATAATTAAATAACTATCCTTGAAAAAACCCTCCAACAATAAAATTATCATTTTTAATTATATTTAAATTAAAAAAATGAATTTAAATATAATTAAAAGACCCACAATATTTGAGATTTGAAATTTAAACTACTTATTTTATGTTTTTGAAGTAATTGTATATTTGTTTATGGTTATTGTATTTAAAATTAATTAATTTTATTTATTATCTTAAATTAATAGGATTTTTTTTAAAAATATTTTTTATGCTAACTATTTTTATGCTAATTATTATTATTATTATTATTATTATTATTATTATTATTATTATTATTATTATTATTATTATAAATTTATAACCCCCCTTAATATACCTAATTACCTATTATTATTATTATTATTATTATTATTATTATTATTATTATTTATAACTAAGTATAAAAAGTCCCCCACCCTAAATCCCTAATTCCCACTCCCACGTCGCCGCCCACCCATATCTCTTCATTCTTTTCTCCATTTTTTCTTCCTCCTCCTCATCCTCTTCTCCTTCACAGTTCACTCTTTTCCAGTCTTTCTCCTCCCGAGTCACAGGTAGCGCCTAGGAAAGCACGGACGAGCCACATGCCTCCTCTTCTCCTTCACTCTCTTCCAGGCTTTCATTTTTTTATGCTAGTTTTGTTTTTTTTTTTTGCTGAGAAGAGAAGAGAAGATTTTGATTTTGATTTTAATTTTGATTTTGATTTTGAGCAGTGAATTGAGTTTTATTAAATGAAAAATTGGAATTAAAGAAATCAGAAAGCCCTTCGCCCATTGCACACAATAAAATATAATGAACTCGTAAAATCAGACCGATCCGGTTCGATTTTACGAGTCAACCTGATTTTGACCGAGTTTGACCGATTTCGATTTTTCTTTTCGGTTCAACTAGGTTAGCTGAGCCAACTCGCAAACTCGTATGAGTTTGCGAGTTGACTCGCGAGTTTGACAACCATGAGCTGGTGAGAGTTGGTGTTAAGTGATCATATCATCTAAAAATTTAATTTATTAGGTAAAATTTTAGAATATGATTTATATTACTTTCTACCACATCCCTTTAAATGAAAGTCTTTAGAGCTTGAAATTTGAATATATTCATACTATCTTGTGCTTCATTTTATCAAATATAATGAGAGTGATTAGATTTAAACCCGTGACAGCTGGACAAACAAAACTCTGATATCATGTTAAAGAATTATCTAACTTAAAATTCTAAACATTAAGTTAGGATCATAATATAATTTATATTATTTTATAACAGTTGATATAAATGGAAAACACAAAGGAGATAAGAAAATTTGTCAGCTTGACGTACAAATGAGCCTCTTCCATTTTCCTCGGACTAATATTCGTTGAAAAGGTCATCAGAGCTGGACAATACAATGAAGAGTATCGCTATTACCGGAAGTTTTTTCCAGTGGTAAAGCAGCTATATTTCAAGTCAAAGACACGGTGCTCTCAGAAAAGGGAAACAATTGTGTATATCATGGCAAAATAAGATTTGGAAAAATCACGTGTGACTCGGTGCATAGTAAAAAAATAGAAAACTAGAGTTCTCAAATATTTTAAAAATATAATCCTAATCTGATTTGATAAATTTTAAATAATAATGTAATCTGATAATCTCAACAAAATTTTGACCTAATCTAATAATTGAATTTAAAAATTATATGTTTTCGTCAAAAAAAACTCGTGAATCTTCTTCTAAGTGCAATAACGGTATTGACAACCTTGCGTCGAACAGATCACTGTTATGATGAACGTTTAAAATCTTTCTTGAATCTTCTTCTGGGTGCAATAACCCTGGCCAATCTTATTGCAGCAGAAAAAAATAACAACACATTATTTTTGACAGCAACTTAAGGCAAACTTCGATAGTTCTCAATGTGAAGACTTCAACCATAGTTTGGTCAGAACCATAGGCTGTAGTTGAAGAGGCAATTGCTATTTTGTAAGTATCAGTAGAGGGATCGTAACCAAGTCCAGAAGAAAATATTTGTGCAGAGATGAACTTGGTTGCAGGTTGAATGCACACTCGAATTAGATTCGAAAGTAGTAATATAATATTTTCCTAAACAAGTTCGATTTGACATGCGATCAGAGTTGGGAGGCATAAGTAATTACAAATCTACTCAATTCATGGGCAGTGAACTTTCAGAAATTGGATCCATGAGGTCCTAGGAAATCTTTGCTTAACAAAATGAAAGTTCCAAACAACCAGTCTCATGTAAAGGCTGCTGCCGCCATGTAGAGGGTGGGATATTTGGCTTTACCCAAAACCGAAGTACCCTGATTCATAGTAACTAGTTAAGCTACAGCAGAGTGATCCAAGAAGACAAGAAGCATAAACCTGTTAGTATTGCAGGGGAACATTCTTATATTGATCAGAAGTGCAGTCCCTTGCCCAATGCCCTGGCTTACCACATTTGTAACAAGTCCCAGATGAACCAGAACTTGCTCCAAATGTAGCAGGAGAATCAGACGTAGAAATGCCACAATCTTTTGCCCAATGGCCTTCCTTGCCACATTTGAAACAGGAAGAACCGGTTCTTGCACCAAAGCTTTTGTTGCTGGGGTCATTCATGTTGAAATTGACGACCTTGGGAGCACTAGCTTGAAGACCAGCTGATGCGGTATTATCATCGCACCATTTGAAGAAACCACAACCTCCCTGAAAAGCAACCAAAAGCACAGGACTATCAGATAAAGCTGCATCTGTCCACACCATTCTAATTCATCAATTGTTCCATTAGGGGGATCAGATCATGCCATTGAACCACCAGATGGAAAAATGAGAACATTGACTCTAACTTACAGCACGTATAGTCTATCTCAAGAATGCATAAACAATTCAGAAAAGGTTATGATGAAACAGATAGGATCTGTTTCTCGGGGTGCCTTTTTCGCCAAAAACCATCCTTGTCAAATATTCCACACATGTACTCCAGTAAACAATTTCCCAACAATTGAAAACTTACATAGTCAACAATCCATAGCCAATGAAATTCCACTGCTTTCATTTATGTTAATCGCATTTATGAAATTTTCCATTGAGCTCTTAGAACTGTCAGCTAACAGTTCGTGCCATGTACTTGTTATCTAACCTGTAAACTTCTTTGAAATCGACATCAAGTTTTACGAAACTTCATTTATGTTTTGGTTAGAAAAAAAACGGTATCAAAATAAATACATAAAATCCCAATTCCAGAATACGACTGGATGATTTAAAAGCACCCAAAAATCTTCCATACGAAGAAAACTAGGTACCTACCTGATTTTCATGACATTTATAGAATTGCCTCCCATTATTGTCCCCTTTTTTAGACGTCAAAATCAAGCAAGACCCAGCTCCACATGAACATTTAAGCTCAGGGAACACAGAATTAGACGACGTAGAATTATGGCTCCCACCCCCACCAAATCCACACGAATTATTTGCCGCTGAAGATTCATCACACCATTGAAAAAATCCACACCCCCCAGTTTCCTACACAAAAGAAAAAACAAATAAAACTCCTCAGTTTTAACGCACACGAATGTAATACACGCACAGTCATGATACGAATCTTTACCTGTCTTTGAGGGCATTTGTAGAAATCCCGCCCGCGATTCCTTTCAGTATTAGCAGTAAAAACATTACAAACACCCAACCCACAGGGACACGCCTTCTCAGGAACCACCGCCCCGCTTCCACCGCCACCGCGAGCATTGTAATCGGGAGGGGGGAGTTTAGAAGAACTAACGCCTTTGATTCTCTGTTGCCATGAAGTACTTTTACTTCCTTTTAAAGCTGCCATGTAGTCCCCTTCATTGTTGTTTTCCTCCTTCACTTTGATCGTCATCGTAGTGGTTTTGGTGTTCTCTTGATTTTCATTGAAACCAACGGTGGTGAATTTGCGGCGTTTGATGATGGAAGCGGAGAGAGCTTCGGACTCAGCTTGGGCAACTTGAGAAAGGAAATCGTCGTCGTCTGTGTCCTCGATTTCGATCAATGTCGTTTCTCTTTTGGATTTCATTTGAAGGGTCTCTCTCTGTATCTGAATTTGTTCATGTTCTGCCTTTCTGGTGCTTTTTTTCCCTCTTTATTTTACTCGGGAGTGAAATTTTAAAAACATCTTCCTTTTCCCGCCTATTGATTTTCTTAAGGGTAAGTAAGTAAATTCCATCTTCTGGGAGAATCTCAAAGGAAAAAGAGTTTATTTTAGTTTTCATTTTTCAGATAGCATTTTTAGATTACAAATTTATTTTTACATATATATTAAAAAAGCTAAAAAGTTTTTTAATATATTCTTATGAATAAAAAAAATTAACTGGAATCGTATCAATATGATACTATTAATAAAGTTATATTAATATCAGATATATTAAAATAAAATAAGTTTTTTTAAATGGTTTTTTCCTCATTCGAGTGCATATATGAAAAAATAATAAATTTTATATATATGAAAAATAATATTTACACTATCTACAAAGTTATATTACTAATTTGATTTTTTTAAATAACTTTTAAAATAAGAAATCCTCTTAGTTGATGATTCGTGTAGCGGTGGCAGTAATCAAATTGAGCTTTTTGTTTTGTATTTTAAAAGTACTTTTAGAAAGAAAAAAAAGGAAATTTAATTTGTTTTCTCTACTTTGAAATATTTTTTTTATAATATTTTAAAATTATTTTGATGTGTTAATATAAAAAATCAATTAAAAAAATATTTTTTTGATTCATTTCCAAATAAAAAGCACTCCGAAAAAGAATCACAATATCAAATGAGCTCAATGTGTGATTCAAACAACAAAATAAAGAAAATATAGGATCCAAATTTTAGTATATTTTAGTGGTTTAGATGACAATGGACAAGGTTTTGATTTGAGTATGTTATATTATTAAACTTAGCTCAATTTGTTGGGTCAATTTAATTAATATAAGATTTGAGGAAAAAAATAAAATAAAATTGGTTGACTTAGTGAACCAAACATAACTATAATTGACTTTTAATAGACAAAAAAAAAACTTTGAGGTGATTCAAATTGATTTTTTAAATTTCTAATCTAGACTTTAAGATATATCAAGTTTAATAACTTTAAAAAATATTATAAATACTCTAAAAGGTATAAAAAAATATTTTTTTCACGTCATTGTTCAGCCAAAGATATAGATTGCCACAATAATTTTTTTAGTCCATCTTTTATTTCTAATTACATTGTTATAGGCCTAAGATGATGGTCGATTAAAGCACATTTATTAAAAAAAAATGGCAAGATTCAGATACAAGGGACTAAACTAGAAAACGGTAGCAAAATATTTTAGAACATCATCACTATGTATTGACCTAATCTGTCCCAGTCACCAAACATGCCACATGTACTGCGAATAAAAAAGAACATTTCAAGTGTTATCACCATTGCAACAAACTCCTGAGAATACAAAATGGGACGAGATCCTAGCCCCAAGAACACATGAAATGGTGTATTGCAAACCTAGACAGAAATTAAAAATAAATAATTGTAGGTTGAGAAAACATACAAAGAAGCGGTATTAAGAATCATGGATCCAAGATAGCATGATTCTTGAGTGTGCCAAGGTTATGATCAAGCACAACTTCATCACTTTGTTCACGAAAAATGAAACCCGAAGCGTGCGGAGAGGATACCGTGCTGGTAACATCAACAACGATTTCTGAAGAAACTTAACACACTTCTACAGGCATGTTTATGACTTCAATTTTAATATGAGCAAACACACGGGAGTCCATGCATTATTAGGTCTCCAAATGGTGCAGTGGTAGTCATACGCTAGAAGTACCATCTGAATGCAGTTCCAAGTGCATTTGTTCTACAAGAATTTTTTCAACAGCATCTACAAAGCTTGACAAGTTCTGCCGCGTGTGTACATCCAAGGAGTTTGCCGCTTCCTATGATTGAAAATTACACAACCAACGGAAAATCAGTGCAAACCCAATGAATATATACCTTGCTGAATAAGTGCACTCAATATATTCAAACAAACCTGAACCTTTCAAAGATTACTTTTACACCACCACCATTATCATCGTTATTGAAAGCACTTGCCAATAGCATACTATTAGCATGCTTATGAGTCTTATCTATACATAGATCTTCAATCAAATTTGCAATCGGAAACTCTACTATATTCTGATTGGTATAAAAAAATTATATTCAAACTAGTTAGTGCAGCAAAACTGACCAAAGGGAACAAAAAGAACAAGAATACGATGATAAGATGTGTTAGAAATGTGAAAATTGACTGACTGCGGGAAGCAAAACAGATATCAAATTAAGAGTTAGTTAAAAAAGGCGCTAGACTTCTAAAAAAACCAAAACTTCTAAACATATGAGACCATTTATTTCATTGAAAAAAATATTGAAGAACAAGGAACAAAATGCTCACCTCTTTCATCCCAAAAAAGAAAAGAAAAATGAGGAAGAAGACAAAAATGCTCACCTCAACCTTGCAGAGAAAGCCCAACGAAATTTCCTTTGCATGGTGATTTGAGCTCTTGAGAGATACCAATTTCAATGGGGAATTTATTATAGGCCAACCCTGAGAAACTTCCATAAAAGCATCAACACACCCAACCAAATGAGCTACTATTATTTCATCTCTGTCCAAGTATTCAACAGATTGCCTGCAATACAAATTAAGTTAGTCTAAACCAGCAAATGCTTTGAAGAATATGTTCTTACATCTGAGATTATTTCAGAACATCAAGTTCTAAAACTTTTGGCTCAAGCACAGCACCCTCACCTAGACGTACTTGCACTCTTTGCCACCAATCGTCTCAAAGTAGACTGAATAATTCTATCTTGAGCTTTTCTTACAAACCACTCTAGTGAAGAACTTGTCTCCTTCAATGCCAACTGTGAAAACATTTGCCTGCGACAATGCAAGACTGTTTCAATGAACCTAAAGGAAAACTTCACAGCAAATAACATATCAAGTTTAAGGCAAAGATAGACACAAAATCTTCACTCCATCTTCCAAGAATATGCAATCAGCATCAAAAGGGTAAAGAGGAAGAAAAAAAGAAAATTTCAACATTAAAAAGTGAGAAATACCAAACAGTACAAACCTGAAAGACTTTGCAGCATCAACAATGTCTCCTATATATATATCATTTGGAAACATCTGCATGAAAACAAAAAGTTAAGAGGAGCATCATAAGATCATCCAATGATTGCTCAACCAATGAAAATCAAGATGGCATTGTAGCAGGCATTTGAAAGGAGCGAGATCCTAAATGCCACGCAGCATTTAGAAGCGCATGAAAATCTATGCTCGGGTCCTTTGCATTCTTTACAGGTGAGACGTTTGGATTTTTGGTCCAGGCCTATTAGCCCTAACTCATTTCCAGATGTCATTAAATTACATACCTGAATCGATTCACTTGCTCAATTCAGATTAAGTCTACTGGCAGAAATGCAACCGGCATGGTCAACATTCTGTCTAGTTCAAGCTTTGACACGAGATGCATTTCATCTATCCAGTATTTCAGTTCTATTACTCCACTCATGTCATATCAAACTTATCCAAAACCCAGATATGGTAGCTGAAAGAAGTAAAAGTTAAACAAAACATTGACTAGAGTGGTTTGTAAGAAAAGCTCAAAGCTCAAGATAACTTTGACAAATACAAAACATTGCCAATGGAATAGTCTTGTATAAATACTTTACAATTGAATGTAGTTCTATTTTCTATTATTCTGTAACTGGATCTACTTGGGAACACATTCTGTTGCATCAATTGCTAATAAGGCTGTATGCAATCTTCCTATCTGTGAAACATTTTTACTTAATTGATTGTGCAAACATAAAGCATACAAATAAGTAATTCAGATGCCTAAGATACTCCTCAATGACATAGCTGCCACTGGTCAAAGTAAAGGATGGACTACCAGCCTCACAAGCATTGGAGACCATATTACACCCAAAAACCATTTGGGCAACCCAGTAAATCAACTGTAAAATGTTCCATAAATGAAAGGGTACCCATTGTGATACATTTATATTTTAGCACGATCTTGTTTATTGTGATTAGATTTCTTAGACCAACCATTAGCTCACCACATATCATTCAGTTTACATTGTAATGCTAGAAAAATTTAGCATCAATGAGTACTTTAAGATTCCTTTTCTTTTCCTTCTATGGGAAACAGAATGCACAGGAAGAATAAGGAAAGACAACTCGTAATTTTGGAGAGATTTTTTGTTACTCATACCTCAACGTTCTTAATCTCCATACTTCCATCGGTAACTTCTATAAGAAATTCATGGTTTATTTCATAAGGTTCATTAGTTTCTTCAATCTTCTGTAGGCACAATACATCTTGTTTTGGAATATAAGTCCGCAATGACAATCTAATGCAGGTTCCATCAAATTCAATGACTTTAAGACCGGACAATACATCTTGAATTTGTTCTATGGCATCAAACCTGACAACAATGAAAAGACATAATTATATATGACAGGTGCAATAATAAAAAATCTAAGCAAATCAGTAAGGCCTAAACCAATAGAGTTACCATTTGCCTATGGAATCAAGATCCTGCATGGACTTCAAAGTCCTTTTGCTTTCCTCAATCTGATTATTGAGCTTCAAAATCTGAAACTTAAGCAGACATAGTCATGAAATGCTAGCAATGGAAGATAATTGGTGAGTGAAACAGGCAGGACTGGTATTGCATTTTGAAGTTCTAAGGTGCATCACAATTGAAACTCATAACTGAAATGTAATAGGAAGAATCCCAATAGCATTCCCTGGTGCTAAGTCAATCAGGCATGATACAGAAACCAGTTGATTGTTTTTCAGAACCTCAGTAATGCCTTATAATTTCAAAACCTCGAGAAAATTGCACAAATGCATTAGTTTGTCCATGTAATTTCAGCAATTATAACTCTCAAGTTGCAAACAAGGATAAACTTAAGAATAAAGTACCTCAAACTTGTTCTCTTCATGAGTGTATATCAAATTTGATTGATTTTCTCCGCTTGAAAAGCACTCCATCTGTTCATCTTTTTCGTTTTCTTTCTCTCGATCCTACCAAAAGGTGGGTAAAAATGAGATGCTAAGGGTTGTGATTAGTTCTTCATGTAATCTGAGAAGTGAAGTGATATAAGACATGGAATTACACAGTAGAACTGTTGCTGAAGAAACTTGTTTAACACCATCAAGGATAATGTTTCACTTACACAATCATTGTTGCAATGAATTCTTGTCATTAACCCCTTAGTCTTAGATTTAATTTCATGTTTTCTGGTACACGATATCCACTAAATTCCACAAAAGTTCAGACTATTCATTCAAAAAAGAAGAGAAAATCCCACATAATAAGGAAGACTGCTTCATTTATTAACCAGACAATATTTACTCTACAATTAGTTGCATATAAAACCCCTCTGTATCATTGAAAATTTTATGTCATCAAACATTTTGCAGTCATTATCACAGCCTTTACCTCCATAAAATTTATGCATGAGCATCCAATACAATCCACCACATTATTATCAGCTAATCTTTTCTCCGAGAACAAAAAACATAACAATAAAAATCACTTATTTCACAACTACCACTTGTAAAGTACCAAAAAGTCTCCACTCAAATCAATTCAACAAAAACTTTATCCCAAAAAAATATCGATTGCTGTCATTTCCATTAAATCAGGCTTAAAGATATATTTAAAAAATCTAGCTCAAAGATTTCAAAATTACCTGCTTTGCAGAAATTAAAGCCAACGAACACTTCATCCATTCAATATCACTCTCTAGCTCACTAGAATCTGCAAAAAATCTCAGTTTCTCTAATACTTTATACTTATTATAAATGTATTTCAAAATATAAATGTATTAAATATCATAAATTCTTGACCTTCCATATATGTTCTATTGAGCAACTCGATTTCATTAGAGATCTTTGCACTCTCAGCCTCTGCCGCGTCAAGCTCCTCTTTCAAGTGTGCTAAATAAGCATCTACAGCATCACATTTACTAGTTAAAAGTCAAAAAAATCACCAGCCAAAATAAATAAAAAAAAAAACAATGCGATTAAAATAAAATAAAAATACACGGGGAAATAGGGAATTGCCTATATCTTCAATGCCCAGGAAACTGAAATCGGAGTACTCGGTTACGATTTCACTCACTTTGCTCTGCACGAAAAAAATGATCACATTTTAAACAACAAATTAAAATGAAAAAATAAATATATGCATAAGAAATAAATAAAATTCATATAAAAAACATGTTTGGACAGGGAAAGCGGAGACAATTGCAAAATTACCACTAGTTGATTGGCGGAATCTTTCATTAACTCATCAGAATCAGGAGAGGTTATCTCGGAGAAACTATCTGGTTCGCAGTTTTTGTAGATTTCTTCAAGTTCATTAATTCGACTGGAAAAAAAAAATGAAAACAGTTTTTTTATTTTTAATTTGAATTTATATAAACATAAAATACAAGAGAGGGAGCGAGAGAGAGACCTGCGAATTGTGTTTAGATTGAGAGATGCTTGTGATGTTGAGGGAGAGATTTCCATTTTTTTGTCTCTCTCTCTAAAAAATTAATACACTCCCGCTTTTGAGACCTGAGAGAGTGGGTCTGGTAGCGTGGTGGTTTTATTTTTGAAGTAGATGTTTTGAAGAGAATAAATTGAAATTTAATAATAATAATCCTAGCTGTCAGATCATTTGAGGACGGGTTCAAAAAACGGTGCTGTTTTGAAAAACAATTGAATTTTATTTTATTTTATTTATTTAAAATTATTTTTTGTTTTTTATATTATTTTCGTAAAACAAAATAAAAAATATTTAAATATATTTCTAAATAAAAATTATTTTAAAAAATAATTTCAACAACACTCACAAACATTTAAACTAAATAGATTAAATCATCTTGTTAATCCTCATGGCATCTATCAAGATAAATTATTTTAGAAATATAACAATATTTTAAAATGTAAAACATTTAACTAAATAGATTTTGATTGAATTTAAACAGATAAAACAAATCATTAAAAATATAGCTCCATAAACTAGATTTTATCAAATTAATATAACTAGAAATTCAATTTAAATTAAGTTTTGATTTTAAAAATTTTCACATTAACTTTTAAATAATTAATAATTATGATAATATATTGGGTTTGTATTTAGATTATTCTTGTGGTGCAAATGTATTTTTTAAAATGCTATTAAATCACTTTTGTTTTAAAAATTATCAAATCAATATATTTTTTTAATGTGTTAATATATAAACCATATATAATAACAGCGTTATTTTCAGCATTTAAAACACAAAAAATTAAGTAACTCAAAACAACTTCAGGAAATTGGCTTCGCCCGGGCTCGAACCGGAGACCTTCAGTGTGTTAGACTGACGTGATAACCAACTACACCACGAAACCATCTGACAATCGCTTCTCATAAATATAATAATTAATAAATATATAAATAATGAATTGCTAGTCTTGCAATCATTAAATGATTTGAAAATGAAATGAGCAATATGCATATGTATGAGACTTGTTTTATGATTTTGTATGTGTTTGATCATTTGTAAATTTATATTTTTGTTCGCTTTGCTATAAAAGCTTTATTTTATGATAATTTATATACTTATAATATAAAATATAATGTATAAAGGATGCAATTTTAGATAAAAACATACTAAAATCAATTACCATTGTTTTAATTATGCAAAAATGGTGTTTGACAATGCATTTCATAAACTCTTTTTAAAAAAATTAAAAAATTATTTTTATTTTAAATTTATTTATATATATATTTAGATTATTTTCATTATAAAAAAATCAAAAAAAATATATTTAAAAAAAAATACTTTAAAAAATAACATCTGTCAAACAACCATTAAAGTTATAATAGACCTCACAAGTCCTTTCAAGCTCACATGTACTGCACTTGTTCAAATATATTTAAAGGGATACATGGAAGTTATTTTTTGTTATATATTTTTTGTTCAAATAATTATTGTTTCTATATTTGTTTTTTTATATATCAAGACATCTAATTCTTTCTTTATTTAATTACTAGCATAATTTTTTTTATTGTCACTTCAATTTTTTTTAGTTACAAAAACATATTGAAAAGCCCCGTATATCTATTGAAAAAGCCGAGTATGTATGTATGCATATATATTTATTGAAAAAAATATCTTACTTGCAATGAAAACACAAGTGAATTATATAGTAAGACTTTATTTCTTATATTTTCACCCACACAATCATATAGCAATGCATAACATCATTAGAAAATTTACCATGAAGCACATGGGATTAAGACATCCATACAAACTATTTATGCTTTGGCTAAAGCTCCACCATGGCCAACTACCATGTTGTTATTCAACATAAATTCAGCTCATAAGAGACCACTATTTCAATTGGATGCATGGTAAACGGTCATTCGTGTAAATAAATAGGTATAAATACTTGTATCGAACCTAGATTCTGGTACAAAGTCATGTCCTCTCAATCAGTACGATTTCCAAAGAACAATCGGATGATCCTGCTAAGATACAGTACACTTATATTATAATCGATCAGATTTTCTCATATGCCCGTGTGCCCTTTTTGTTGAAAGAAAGATTACCATCCATGCAGAAACCAACCCTTCGAACATATTGCAGGGATTCACAAGATGAACATCTGGGTCATATTTCATTTTAAACGCCTGATCTTCTTTGTTGAATCTATGATGCTTTGGCCTATTTCCTGGTGTTTGAACTTCAGCAGTTTGTCAAGCTGACAGGCCGCCTCGGGGAAGCAATCCTCCTTCAAGCAAACTTCTGAACAAAGGCCAAAGAGAACCATGTTGATGTCTTCCTCGAGCTGAAGGCTAAACAGGTGGTTGAAGACCTGAAGATGGATAGCAAGATAGGATTCAGAATACGCAGATTTCTGAAACGATGAAAACAAATAGCATTTTGTAATACAATACAAAGCCAGCTCAGGCGGAAAGAGGGGGAAGGGAGAGACAATGCTGCGAGGTAGAAGAGAAAATGTGTATGAAATGTCCACACACAGGCACAGTAACCATTTAAGAGGATTCCACGTTAGCCCTTCATTACAAGCATATCCCGGATCTCATATCCACCTATTTATGAGCTCACCATATACTACTATAAACCAACTTAGAAGAGTCTAGATTCAGGAAACAAGGAAAAATGCATTCAGCTGCTAGAAACTCTAGAAACAAGTCCTTAGGACATAGACACGAAAAATATTCTTCAATGAATGAAATATGAAAATATATTCTTCAATGAATGAAATATGAAAATGTTCCTCACCGCTTTCATCCTTGAAATAATCTTATCTTTAACAGCTGGGGACCTTGACACCAAATTGACAATGAAGAGACCTTGCTCAGAAAGGGTATCTTTTACAGTCAAAAGAAAAGACTCTTCCACAAAATCTGCTGCTGGACAGGCCATTCCAGAGCTGTACAGGTAAAAAGACGACATTAAAAAAAACACAAGATCCTAGAGCATGCAGCCATAATTGCTTAACTGATATATTCAAATGCAACGAATTACAATATTTAAATTCACCTTGAGTCTGAAGAGTCAACGTCAATGATAAGTATGTCAACTCCAGGTCTTCCTCTGGCCTCTGTGGAAGACACACTGCAACTTTCATCAGGAGAAGGCTTTGTACTTCCAGAAGCATCCTCAATTTCATGGATGGCAGGCAATCCATCAGCTACAGAAAATTTTTTTACCTCTCTAACAAACTTTATCCCATCAGCAATATGTACCTGCAATGATATAGCAAAATTGTCGCTTGAATGATGATATATCTTCTCTGTTTTCGCATGTTAAGAAATCCAGGAGTATACTTAGTCAACAGTTCTTGTAGTCATCGCCAGATTTTCAAAAAAAAAAAAGTTAAGAAATTTATGCTTTAAGGATTAAATTGGACAAGTTTTAAAGTACAGAATGGGTCTAGAAATCACCGATGCTCTCACAATTCTCATCAGATCCCTGCAACATTTGGTGTTTTTAGTAACAACAGTTAATGATGCCATACTACTGCTCCATTATAGATTTGAAGAAATAAATTAAGAATTATTAAAACCAGCTCAAGTCTGTTAGTTTTAGTCCAAACAGGAAAGATGGTGTAGATCTTAAATTCCAAGTCTTACCAAAAAAAAAATACAGAAAATCAAAACAATTTCAAATGCAGGAGGGCAGCAAAAGAAAGATTACAAGGAGAGAAAGGCACTCAAGGAAAGATCGAACAGAGTATACTCAAAAAGTAACAGAAAAAGCAGAATTTATAAGAAGAATCTAAATTACCTTCAAACGTTCATCTTCTGCAAAACCAAAGTAATCCCTTGCAAGACTAAGCACCACAGCATCCAACTCCACCACCTGTGGATCAGATGATTGGTCAAACCAATCCCATCAAATGAAGATCTCAAAAAATGATGTCTATTATAGTTTCACCTTTCCTCTCCTGAGATGAATGGGAACATTTTTAAATCCTATAAATTACCTCAATCTGCAAAGAAGGCATGCATCCATGGAGAAACATCGGAAGTAAGCCAGCTCCAAGACCGATGATAACTGCATTAACCTGAAAACAAAATGCTGCTAAACTTAAGCAGTCTCAAGGGAAGTCACCATAATCTCACATAGGGAAAACTCTCTTATGCGGGAATGACAGAGGTATTTAATTGCAGAACACCTCATTTGGTTGAATAAATCATTTGTCAAACATAAAAGATCAGGGATGGTTTGGGGAAAATAGTTTTCCCTTTTTCACTTAAAACTGAATTATTAGAGCATAGGATCATTTGAGAAAAAAATAAATTGAGAGAACTGTAACACATACTGTTTTTCCAGTCGATTCCACACTTTCCAAATAAGAGGACATCAACGTAAAGCCAGAAATGATTCCCATATGATAAGAACTGGCCATATAATCATGATATACCTTCAGTTGCTTGCTTGATGCTAAAATATTAAGAGGAAAACAAAACATGGGAAACAAGCCAATTCTTTGTCAGGACAATGAAATGCAAGAGAAATAGCCATGAATCATATTGAATATGGTTAAGACAGCATATATAATTTAAAAAGAAGTTAAGAGACCATCCGTCTTCATTATTCTGGCTCTGGCAGCATTAAGAGACCAATTTGGAAAAGAAATCATGCAATAAAAAGGTTTGAGGTTTTAATTGCAAGGTTTGTCATTCAGTTATTTTGAAATAGAATTCAATTTATCTAAAGAAAACTAGTCATGGCAGTCATGCTTCAAGGTAAAATAATTTGAACAAAATCAACAAGCATTATAGTTACATGAGACAAAAGAACAAATACAATCTGTTAAATAAGATTGATCCCAACATTGAAAGCAAACCCAAGTTACCCAAAAGGCATAGTAGTAACAGATATGAGTTATTACCATCATTTCGTTTCTGGCTTCCCTTTTTCTTTGATTTGGAAGAGCTAGTTTTCTTCTTCTCTTCAACAATTTTATGAGAAGATTCATCCCGTGTAAGAAGAGCTTCAGACTGAACAAGACCCTCTGCTCTTTGGAAAACAAGGCGGCGGAATACCAAATCACTAGATGGAAAAGGACGACTGACATCATCAGCAACATTTTCATAAACCACGTCTTCAACAATTATTGACCCAGTTAATGAAGATATAGCCTACAGAATGCAACCAAGGTTGAACATGATGAGTCTACATTGGTTAAAATATGACATTGAGCATATATTGAACATTTCTCGGGTTATGTTCTTCACTTGAGTCGGTAAAAAAAAGGAGACCAAATTAACCTACACATCATTCCCTTTCTTCTTTAACAAATTGACTACCCTCATTCTCTCTAGAGAACTCTTTTCTCTCTATCCCAACAGGCATGCCTCCATCATGCCCTCTCCCTCTATCACCTGCCACCACCACAGCTAGAGACCAGGCCCGCCATCAAGTCTCTCCAGACCTTCTCCTTGGAAAACCCAAACACTTCTCTGTAATAACATCTCCTTTTCTCTAACTATGCAGACACATCTCCACAACCCTGCCACCACTCTTTTTCTACCACCACAGGATGCTGGTAAAGGAGAAGCAATCCTGTATCAAATTTGCATAAAGCTTGGTGATGGTTTCTACAATGTAAACCTTTCCACTTAGTCTCTTAAATTCTAGGTTAGAATCATAGTCCAATTTTTTTTTTTTTCATTAATTCCTTTCTTACTTTAAAAGGATAAAATGATCATTTAATTTGTCTTTTAATGACATAATTTTCAGAGATACTCTGGATGATCAAGGTACAAACCATAATTACTGAAACAAATATGCAGGGTGGTTATTATACTCTGCATGAACAAATAAATAAAGAAAATCTACCAGTAGAGCTGATCATAGAGAGAAACTACGTAATAACTTTTCTTCCATTATTTCCTTTGGGGTTTTTGATTTTTTTGTTTATCCTTTGTTTCCAAAAGCATCTAAAACCAGGTAAGAGGGTATTTAGCTCACAAATGCCAATTGCGTGCGTTATCATGACCAAATAGAAAATGTAATAACATTATAAGAGATGTACAAACCTTATGCACAGTTTTTCGTTCTTTGATCCCATCACCTGCCATCATGAAACTGCAGACATGATGTTAAATACAAGTGAGAAAGATCATAATTCATCGAGTACATAATGACCTCCACACAAACGGTTGATAGTTCTTCAGGGGAAAAAAATGGTTCGCAGAGCAATAACAGTTCATTATAAGTTGTCAACAAAAACAAAGCTTTCTTTTTCTCATGGAAGTGACGTTGTTAAAAGGAGAAAATTATGAATAACTTACGGAATTTGAGCTGAATTGTCCTCTTTTCCAGGTGCCAACTGTTTAACCAGAGGAGACAAATCCTTCTATTTGTACAAAATCCACAAGTTACATATTTGTAAAAATAAGTTCAAATAATTAAAGAAAAATTTCCTCTGAAGAAAATCCACGAGTTAAATATTTGTACAAATAAGTTAAAATAATTAAAGAGTTGACATCTCAAAAGATACGCCTCTTCATAAAATAGAACGTAAAGTACCTGAATATCATCCATGTTGGCATTAGTGTGGCTACTGTCCATTATAATCTTCATTCAAAACAAGAAAAATTGGTTAGATGTTGTAGTTCCACAAATTTCATTGGACCTATATCTCCAAGATAATCACAACTCTGATGCTAAGATGCTACCATTATTAAGCGAGCTGCCTTTGAGCTTTCAACAACCAGCCATTGTCCTTCTTCTGAAGAGAAGAGCCATTCATGAGCTCGAGTCTGAAATCGCACATTCAGTTAAGTATTGCAAATAGAAAACAGTAATTACCCAATTTGTGTTTGATAACTGAAGCTGAAACAAAATGATTTTTAACACTATGAGATCCCAATATTAACAGTAATGACATCCTATATCACATATATGCATTAATCTCTGCACTAGCATGTTTGCATGAAAATCACAGCGAAAAAGAAATAAAAGAGAGCATTGCTTGGTTGCAATGGTATGGAGTTCTGAGTTTGCAACCACGAGAATGTAGGTTAGAATTCTGAGAACTCTGTGCAAGAACTGAAATGTAAGACACCAAAGTCTCCCTTCCAGACCCCAAGGCAGCAGGACCTTATCTCGGCAATGAGTTTAAGACTACCATGATTCAGCTTGAATGTACGGAAACATATTTATCAAATTGACAACATGACTGTATTGAGAAATATAAACAGGAAATGTATGTAATGTTAGCCGACAATATGGGCCAATAATAGCTCAAAGTAGGTTCCACCAATAGATGGTGGCATATATGCACCACTGCCAAGATAAGAATGGAACATTAAGGCACAGAGAGGTCATTTCCTTTTCTTTTGTTTTTTGACAAGTGCATTATGGGATTTTCTCCTAGAAAAGCAACCAAGCTGCAAACTTTCAGATTAGTAAACCAATAATTATAGTTTCCATGTAATGCATCCATACAATATACTATTCAGCATACCTTTGGCACAATGAAAACCCCACAATGATATGTGAATTGGCAAGAGCTTTCCTTGGCATCAAGAACTATGGCTTTGTAACTAAAACGGGATTCGCCATTCCCACCCAAAATAAGCTGAAAACGACGACCTAGGCTAAGCTTTGACAAATCACCTTTAGCTCCAATCAGCAGATCTTCAAGAGAGTACAATATATCAGGACCAATGGAATATTCTTTACGAATTTGATTCTCAATTTCAAGGGCTTCATGCAGACCAAAAGCCTAAAAAAGCATCAGCAACTAATGTCATACATCAATGAGGTTTTTCTACCAGGAATTACACACAAAGTACCAGAAACGGTATACAAAGCTTACAATAAAGGCAAACTGCAAGTACAAATATTCATTTACAAATACCATTTCAATTCAAGACTTAATTCATGTCTTAGCCCTCTTTAAAATCAACCTCGGTACATTCTGTAAATTTTATTTGCTCTATATTATTGTCATTGGAACCTATCATGTGTGTGTGCGTGTAAAAGAACGCCATTTTATGATACCTGCTTTCCACTACAATCAAGAGAAGAGTGATCGAACAAAGCTGTTATCAAGTGCAAAGCACTGGAACGCTCTTTCTCAGCAACAACCATAAAAGTACGCAGATCAGGCTTGCTAGAAGGTTTCTTTGGTATGGCGTGGACACTCATTTTCCACCCAAACCGGAACTTAGAGAAAAGCAAGGCTGAAAAAGGCAATGTCAAGATGTAACCTTAGAACTGAGACACATCCACATAAACATCAAATAAAATAAGAGAGCAATGACAGGCAAAATGGATACCTAGAACATGAGATTCTGCAAGCGTTAGGCAAATAAATTTTCCTTCGAAATTCAACACTCTTTTCACCTGTTAATAAAATTTACCAGCGAGTTTAGTTTTCTCCAAAAACCAAAGAAAATACACATAAAACAAATGCATGTGCAAAGTTGAAGTTCAAGAAACCTCTGATAAATACTGGTTTCCCAACTTCGGGCCCAGTTCTGGCTCCATCAAAGCATCCAATCCCCCTTTATCAAGAACAACATCAAAGCTCTCATCTTCCACCTGGTAAACGTTGTGTGATCAAATTTAGTGAACTAAAAAAAAGAGTAACAACAATATTAAAAGGAGAACGACAGGTCATTGGAACCATACCTTCATTTGAGTCATGTCCATGACACGCCACCGCATGCCAGGTCGATCTCTCACATTCCTTTTCAACATATCAGAAATCACAACTTTCGAAAAATCAATATTCGTTATTTCCCTAAACCCTGCATCATACAAATTCTCTGACAACTTCGAATTCCCACAACCCGGAACCAGGATTTGCAGCGGCGGAGAAGAAGAAGGGTTTTCACCATTTCCGACGAGAAGAGAGAGGAGGGGATGGTGGAGCTCAGTCCACTCGGCGTACCACTCGAAGGGGTCATCAGTGCCTCTGATAGTGAAGAATTTGTCCCAGTTTTCTTTGCTTGTGAAGTCTCCAAGTGTTGTTAGAAGTTCCTCTGTTGAAGCTTTTGATGATTGTTTGTCCTTTTTCCCCATTTCTTGAGACTTTGGCTTCTCTGTCTCTGACTGGTTTGTTAATTTCTCGAGTCTCTGTAGGGTTTTTGAAGGAGGGTTTTGTATTGGGCTACAACATAATATAATGGGCTACCTGTACCATATTTATTTCGGCCTCTTAAAAACTTTGGTTTCACCCACCTCAATTTTCCATTCGTTGGACTTACGGTTACAGGCTCAGTTGTAGTTTTTCGGATCCATATTTATAAACGGGCCCGGTCTAAAACCTGGGTCACATGTATGAATGGGGTGTTTACCACTGCCTTTGACAAGTGTTTATAAAAAAAATTTAAAACTTTTTATTTTTATTTTTTAATTGAAATTAATTTTTATATTATCTTCATGTACTGATGTAAAAATATTTTTAAAAAATAATATATTATTTTGATGTATTTACAAATAAAACACTTTCAAAATAACTTTAATCACACTTCCAACATGGACTTATAAGATCAATCTAACCCGATCAATCAAAATATTAAATAGAATTAACCGATATGCAAAAGAACAATATTATTTTATTTTAAATAATAAAGTCAAAGTACTATTGTTTTGAAAACAAAAAGGTTTGGACAAGTTAGATTGATTAATTTGAATTGATTTAGATTTGTCGTGAATATTATTTTAAAGTGTTTTTATTTGAAATGCATTGAGATAACATATTTTTATTTTTTAAAATAATTCTAATATTATCAATCAATCTGAAAACACAAAAAATCTTATTATTTAAAAACAAATATTTTTAAAACACACTCCCGAACACCTCTTTGGTCCAAATAATTACGGTAAGCTTAACACAAATTGGAAGAAAAATTTATCCCATTTAATATTAAGACTGTGTGAAAATCTACTTCACTTTCCTACATGGATAGTTTCTTCGGTTTAATCATAAGCCTTAAATAAAAATATGGGTCATCAATGATTTTCAAATAATTGGCGACCATGAAAGACACATGGAATACACTAATATGTTATTTGAAAGTTTGATTGAAATTGCTTTTGAAAATCTTTTTTATTTAGAAATACATTGATATGATATTTTTTATTTTTTTAAAATTAATTTTGTCATAGATCTAAAAATTCTAAAAAAATAATTTAAAATAACAAAAAAAATCTTTTTTAAAAAAATACTTTTAAAACACGGTAATTAAAAAGTAAGTAGCTGTCCAGCTTTATTGAATGAGATGTCAATAAAATGTCATTTTACAGTAGCAAGTGGAGCTCTAAATTCTATATAGCTTTAACTTTTTTTAGATGATAGATGCTAAAGGCTAGGAGGCAACAAAGAAAGGATATATGTGTATTAAATGAATGTGAGTGGAAGATGCGAGTGTCCCATATTGACCCACTGAGGTTTAGTGTCTTATTAACACTTTATTTCAAAAATATTTTTGAAAGAAATAAAAATTTTATTTTAAATATTTTTTTATATTTTCATATTATTTTATATATTAGTATTAGAAATAATTTCTAATATTTTTCTAAACAAAAAATATTTTTAAAAATAATTTTAACCAAGTTATTGTATATTCCCTCGTGGGTGTCAAGTTTCACCTTCACATTGTAATAATAATAATCCCAAAATCACAAAGCATCTATATAGCTTTCTTTGACCACCGCATTGAAATAGACCAATAATCAAATGTCTTTATATATAAATATATCCTGAAAATTTTGTCCTGCAAATGAATGTACCGAATCCTTGCCAATGAAAGGCACCTAGCCATCAAACCCGCTATCCGACCGTGGACGTGTTTGCATTTTTTAAAATGTTTTTTATTCAATAATTTTTAAAATTATTTTTCTATTTATAAAAATTATTTTTAATATTAATATATCAAAATAATTTAAAAACATAAAAAAAATTACAAAAAATAAAAAATTTCATAAACACAACATCAAACCATCGCTGTATATTAACAAAATTAGACACATTCACACCACCCTTCTGTTCTTCTCTACCTATCCACCATCTCTCCACTACCAGGGCCCTCCCTTTTCATGCATGATAGCTGAAATGGATCAGAAATCAATCCAAATATACAAAAGAGTTTTTCAAGTGTTGGATATTATGTTTTGAAAATATTTATGAAAAAATTAAAAAAATATATATTTTTATTTTAAATTAATTTTTTCAGTGTTTTCAGATTATTTTCATATACTAATGTCAGAAAATATTTTTAAAAATTAAAAAAAAAACATTATTTAAATGCATGCATGGCTTCCATTAAAAGGGGTTGTTCCGGACAAGACTTCCTTGTAAAATCAACCAGCATTATAGATTCTATTTTCTTGTTCAAGGATCTCTAGATTTATGTAAGCGAGTTTCATAAACCATGTATTAATTCTATTATATAAAAAAATTGTTTATAAATTAGATTATAGTTTACGTGAATTTCGTGGTTTATTCAAGTTATTTTTTAACTTATGACCTGAAGAAGAGTGGTAGATATATTTGGCTATAAATAACTTTTAACTTAAATCAAAAGTTTGTTGCAAAATTGAGATAAAATATTAATTTAATCAAAAGTTAAAGGTTCACTTATAAATTCTAATTTATACTCTATTTCTTTTAAAAATAAAACAATTTAACAAATATACTTACAATTTAAAATTATTTTTACATAAAGTTGTTTATAAAAAAGCAATTTTGCTAGAATAAGCTAGATCCTTTTATCAATTTCCTATCCTTTAATAATAAAAAATTCCTTTCTTGTAAATTGAAACGGAATAAGAAAAGGAGCCTTTTATTTTAAAAATATATCAAAATGATTTTTTTAAATATTTTTTTATTATCAACATATAAAAATGATCCAAAAAATCAAAAATATTTAATCTAAAATAAAAATAAAAATCACTTCTTTTCAAAAAAAAAAAAAACATAATACAACACATGACTTTAACAAGGAAAGAAGATGTTTTTTAAACAGGTTATAAACTACTAAATTTACGATGATTAATGCTGATAAAAGGACTGTTTAATTATTATTTTTATATTAAAGAGAGTAATTAATCTTTGATACAGAAACTTAATAATAATTAACTACGAGTTTGATACTTTTTTACCTTGTTCCTGTGTTCTTTTTGAGACTTACTTTTCTGCTAATTGATATTACTTTTTTTAAAATGTTTTTTACCTAGAAATATATTAAAATATATTTTTTATTTTAAAAATTATTTTGACAACATATTAAAATAATTTAAAAATACCAAAAATATTTAATTTAAAATAATAAAAAATAATTTTCAAAAAACAATTATATATAAATTAAAACGCAATGAGTTAGAGGGTTTCTCAGCTATTATGTGGAGCCTATGTGTAGACTTCTTGAGGGGGGCAAGAGTTAATAAGAGGGAGCCAAAGAGATATGATAAATAGTATTAATTACGGTTAAAAAATAATATAAATTATATTTCAAAATTTTATTTAATAATTTAAATTTTTAATGAAGATGTTTCTTTAATATAATATTAGGGTCTTGTTGATCTAGCGATCACGAGTTTGAATCTCACTACCTCTATTTTATTTGATAAAAATAAAGCACAAGATAGTATGTGTCTGTGCAAGTTTCAAGCCCAACAAACTTTTACTTAAGGACCCGTTTTAGAGAATAATATAAATTATATTATTAGATCTTATTTAATAACTTAAACTTTTAAATAAAAAAAATCATCAACAATTCTATAAAGATGTGACTCTCATGTGTTTTGTTTGGATGTTGATACCACGTGGAATAACAAAATTATAAATACTCCAATCATCTACTAGATGATCTAGTGGTGCGAGCTTAAGATTCAGATTGAAGTTTTATGGATACTAATATAATTAACACTAGAAATTTGGAACACTATTAACTTCTCCCTATTGGAGCATTTTTCTAGTTTTGTTTTTACAACACGTATATAGCTAGATAATGACTCCCACTGCAACAAAAAAATCTCTCTTGTTGTGCAGATAATTTGGTCTACACAATCTATGCAGCTGGGCAGCAGGGAATTGTATTCCTGACAGGATTTCCAGATACTGTATCAAAATGTCCTGGTATGCAAGAGTTTGGTTTTTTCTTCAGTGTCTTTTGACCTATTCTTGTCCTAAAAACCACCATTTTTCTGTAAAATCCCAGTAACTTCGGTGGAAAAGAACCTTCGATCTTACGATGTGAGACCACCGTGTTGACATCAGCTCCTCCTGCAATGAAACTTGGAGCATTTAAATTATTATTATAGTACTCTAAAAGAAAGAAAAAAGAAGAAAAGGTCGTCCAATCCTCTTCAGTCTAAGTGTAATCACAGTGGAGAAAAAAAGGAAACAATTTCAGAAACTACAACTGGTTCTTTCTTTCCACTCCCATAAAAAGTGGTCTCCTCGATATATATTATTGGTTTTGACCATTTAATTTATTCTTTCTAGTCTAGGCGTGCTTGGAGTTTTTTAATTTAGTGAATTTAAAAACTCTTCAATAATTAAATAAATACTATTTTAAAACAACAATTATATTTTAGAGAAGAATTGTGAGAATACATATGCATTAGAGAATGAATAAACTAAACCTCTTTCTTGAAAGATTTCACGGTTTCTTTTATAGCTCACATTACTTGTCTTTTTTTAAGAGAAAGGGATAAAATATATAAAAAAATCTCTTACTCAAATGATTAAATATCTTTGATTTTTTATCTATAAATAAAACCTACAATATCCGGGACAAATGTTTTTGAGCTCAATGATTAATCAAACCTAAAAATAGTAAGTTTAATAAATCACCAAACTTACCAAACTTATGTACTTTGAGCTCTAAACACTTTCTCTAAGCATTTTAGAAAATAAAAAAAAAACAAAAAATGCTAATGCATCAAAATAGAATCGCTCTAAACTACTTTATCAAGAGCCTCCTTTAGCTTTCCATGATAGTGGGAACTAATCCCAGGATAAAAAAAAATTATGCTTTAGCCTATTGGTAGAACGGTTGCGGCGACTTTTCAAAATAATTTTTATGCTGAAATATATTAAAATGATATTTTTTTTATTTTTAAAAATTATTTTTAACATCAGCACATCAAAATGATCTAAAAACACTAAAATATATTCATTTAAAATGAAAAAAATTCAAATTTAGGCAAAACACCGGTTGAAACGCAGAGCCAAATGGGTTATATGACAACTTGAGTTTTCGCGGTCTTTGATACTGTGTTTAAAATAAATTTTTGGGAAAAAAAAGAAATTATTTTATTTTAAATTAATTTTTTTTGATATTTTATTATTATTTTTATACGCTGATATTAAAAAATAAAAAAAAAATATTATTTTGATATATTTTTGAACAAAAAATACTTCCATTATAACATGTATTTAAAAAATATATTTTTTTTTATCTAAAGAACATTAAATTGATATTTAAGTAATTTTAATTTGCTGATATCATTTTTTTATTTTGAAATATTTTTAATTAATTTTTTTAAAACATTATAAATTATAATATCAAACATTTCAAGAAAGGCTTAAATTTAAAATTTCTCAGAGAGAGGAAGGATATTAATAGGTGACGGGCAAATTGTTGACTACCGCAATCCGTCAGCAATGCGACCGTGTCAACTTCCCTTGTGTGCACTCCAAGCTCGCACCCCTTGGCACATTGAATAAATGTTTTTTTTTTTAAATTTGTTTTAATAGATTTTAAAAAATATTCTTTTTTGAAGTTACCATTATTACACCACTTGCACTATCAAAAAAACAAAAACCAGGGTAAATTAGGTTTCATGTTCCATTAATTTTTGTGGAATGAATCGAGTTACACGTGGATAACACGTTAATAAAAAAAAACCAAAACTAATGCTAGCTTACTCTTGCAGCACTCACCTTCCTGCCTCTCTTTGATTCTGATTCGCATGTGCTTTGAAAAACCCCAAATCGCTCACGCAGAATCCATTTTTTTCTCTATCTAAAACCCTCACCAGCTGCAGCAGCAGCTAAGCTACTGTAACCATGGAAGATCTCAATCGGACCGTCCCGAAGCTACCTATCCCGGGAAAGCGAAACATACTGATTACCAGTGCTCTGCCTTATGTCAATAACGTCCCTCATCTCGGCAACATCATCGGCTGTGAGTCATTTTCATTTTAAGAAATTGATTTCATTTTTTTCTTCTGATCTGCTGTCGTTTTGGTTGGTTAGGTGTGCTAAGTGCTGATGTTTTTGCTCGATACTGTCGTCTTCGAGGATATAATGCGATTTATATTTGTGGAACTGACGAGTATGGGACTGCGACTGAGACTAAAGCCATGGAGGAGAATTCTACTCCTAAACAAATTTGTGACAAGTAATTTTCTTTCTGTTTTTAATTTGAATAAGCTTTTTTTTTTATGTATTTGCTGAATTGTTGTTGTTGTCAATTAAAAATTGGTTGTGTATTTATAGGTACCATGCAATTCATAAGGAGGTTTATAACTGGTTTAATATAAGTTTTGATGAATTTGGACGTACTTCGAGTCCGCAGCAGACGGAAGTTTGTCAAACAATTTTTAAGAAATTGTTAGAGAATAATTGGCTTTCGGAGAACACAATGCAACAGGTATAGTCTCATGAGTAATGGCTTATTTCACTGTTTTGTTTGACGTGTTGTTGTCTAGTTCAGTCCTCTGTCTCTGTTTCAGCTCAATTTTGTTGTTTGGCGGTTGAATGATTGATGTGTTGAACTGTTATCATGATACAGCTGTACTGTGATACATGCGAAAGATTCTTAGCTGATCGGCTTGTGGAAGGTAATTGTCCAACGGAAGGCTGTAACTATGATTCTGCACGAGGAGATCAATGTGAGAATTGTGGAAAGCTTTTGAATCCTACAGAGTTAATAAATCCCAGGTGCAAGGTGTGAGACTGATCTCTCTCTGTTTTTTTTTTTTAATGAATTCATTGTGTATAATTTCAGCTATATCTTAGTTTCTGGTAATTTTTGGTCACATGGTTGTGTATGCATCCAGAGTTGGAACATTTTGGGCTGAAATGTATTGCATAACATGGTAAATAGGCTAAATATCTAGAAGGCCATTTTACTGCCAAACTTATTACACGACACTTGCTGGTTATGGCCATGTTTTCCCTGAGTAATGCCCTAAATAAGAAGTCAGCAAATAAGTGATCATCGACAGTTGTGTCTCTTCCATACGTTTTAGCAATAATATTGTAAGACTGCTGCTGATTTCATATTGTATTTACATAAATATATATTCTGATCTGATATGTGAACAGCAATGTAAAAACACACCACGAATCCGTGATACAAATCACTTGTTTCTTGAGCTTCCTCTGCTGAAGGATAGATTAGTAAACTATATTGAGACTACATCTGTAGCTGGGGGCTGGAGCCAAAATGCTATTCAAACAACAAATGCATGGCTTAAAGAAGGATTAAAATCACGATGCATTACTAGGGATCTGAAGTGGGGTGTTCCCGTTCCACTTGAAGAATTTAAGGACAAGGTTAGAATTCTTGTTTAGTATCGTTTCCATTTTATCCTATTCAAAGTCTGTTAAAAAGACCTGATTTAAAATAAAAAAAATTCTGAATCTCCACTGCTGGTATTCTGCCAAACTAATATCCACATAACTGCTCCATTAGGCTTTCATGTTGTAACTTCAGATTGTGTTATCGGTAGGTGTTCTATGTTTGGTTTGATGCTCCCATTGGATATGTCTCTATTACTTCTTGCTACACTCCTGATTGGGAGAAGTGGTGGAAGAATCCTGAGAATGTCGAGCTGTATCAGTTTATGGGAAAAGACAATGTGCCATTCCACACTGTAAGTGTATTGTCCTTCAGATTTTTTGGCCTACACATGGAAGTTATTATATCTCCATTTTTATTTTTGATCTTGTGCAATTTTCTATTTGCACTATTTGTATAATGAAATTTCCTTTTTGCTTGAAATTTGCTGCGTGTAAGTGATTTTAGGACAGATTTGATGTGATTGCATGCTTTCTTTCTTCTGTTTGATTTTACTTGATGCCTGATGGGCTTTCCATTGTTTGTGCTTCAGTGTTTCTTTTTTGGTTGCTATTTTGTGTTGAACTCCAAAATTGCTGTCCATATGCATGGTTTGCCTTATGATAATACTGTAAAGTTTCATTTCTTCAAATGTGTATTCATTTCTCTTTTCAGGTGATGTTTCCTTCTACGCTTCTTGGAACAGGTGAAAATTGGACCTTGATGAAGACTATAAGTGTAACTGAATACTTAAATTATGAAGCAGGTTTGTCAGCTATGTTATTGACTTAATTTAGCCATTATGCAATACCTAGTGAATATTCATGCATTCAAATGATAACTGTTTGGATAACCTTTTGCTTACTAACAATCTATTTTATTTTATTTTTCTTTTGACCATTTTGAATTTTCTAATTTTATTTGGCTGGCTAATGCAGGAAAGTTTTCCAAGAGTAAAGGTGTAGGAGTGTTTGGTAATGACGCAAAGGATACAAATATTCCTGTAGAAGTTTGGAGATATTATTTGCTAACCAATAGGCCTGAGGCAATCCTCTTGTTGCCGATAATGCTTTCATTTTGCAGTTGAATATTTCGTCATGCAACAGGAAAGTGCTAATTTGATGTGTCTGTGCTGATTAGGTGTCTGACACACTATTTACATGGTCTGATTTGCAAGCAAAAAGTAACAGTGAGTTGCTGAATAATTTGGGCAACTTTATTAACCGAGTTCTGAGCTTTCTTGCTAAACCTCCAGGTAGATCAGCTGTGTGAAATTCTGTATTAGGTTTCTTAATCGCTTGTTGTTCAGCTAAATTTGTTTCTTGACAAATACATGGGAGTGACAATTTATATGTTGCTGGGAGAGCTGAATTGTAGATTTCTATAGCCAGTAGCAGGATGTTTATTTGTTTGGTTTTAATTATAATTATTAGTATTCGTATCATTTGAGTTTTGATAGCTTTTCCTACCCTTTCAATTGTGATGTGTTGCTATTGTTTGAGCTTTGTTGGTGCTAGTGAAGTCACATTTTTTTCCTAAGGACAGTCTGACTATAATAGATATACTTGGAGCTTCATTGAGTAGCTGCGTGTTTCTCTTTCATTTTCTTTTGAAAGTCTTTGGAAAGATGGATGTTTCTTGGAGTTTGTGGGAGGGCTAATTTATCCCTCTAATATGCGTGATACCCTTTTGGACCCCATTTGTTTTCCTTGAAGCATTCAAGCCAAAACACTGCCGGGACATAGTGCACTGCATCACATTAGTCCTAAACAGATCCTCTAGGAACATGAAGGATTGTTAATTCTTGTAGTGGTTTTGTATTTTATCACTTTCCACTCATTTTATGCATTTTATGGGTGTAACAAAGAACCAACATTGTATCCCCGGACCATACTGACTGACTGTTTTGATCTACAGGTTCAGGATATGGTTCTGTTATTCCAGATGCTCCAGGTGCAGGCTCTCATCCCCTGACAAATAAATTGGCTGAAGAAGTTGGTAAATATGTGGAGCAATACCTGGAAGCCATGGAAAAGGTATCAGTCAATCATTGTTTTGTTGGGTGGGTTGCATGTAACTAGCATCATTCTTACACCCCTGTTTGTAATTTTCTAGGTTAAATTAAAGCAAGGATTGAAAACTGCAATGAGCATTTCCAGTGAGGGAAATGCATATCTACAAGTAAGCCTGAAATTTTTTTGATCACTTGGATTTAAAAGTTTCACTAGATGTGTGTTTTCTAATGTTTCTGTTCTTCAGAGATGGAAACTGATTTCTATTCCATTTCCCTGTAGGAAAGCCAATTCTGGAGGCTTTACAAGGAAGACCTACCTTCTTGTTCTATAGTTGTGAAGACTTCATTGGGTCTAGTATATCTTCTCGCATGTTTGTTAGAACCTTTCATGCCATCATTCTCTGTTGAGGTATCTTGGCTACCTTATTCATCTATACTCAGCACTCATGTGAATGTCTTTTATTGTTTTTATGTGCTGAGATGTTTTTTTTTAATTGGATATAAGGTCTTCAAGCAGCTCAATTTGCCTCCTGAACAAGCTTCACTCTGTGATGAGAAAGGTGATATGGATAAGGCAAAAAGACCTTGGGAGATCCTACCAGCTGGGCACAAGATTGGGACACCAGAGCCCTTGTTCAAGGAATTGGTATAATATGTTATGTCACATATGGTTATGTGCATGTGTGTGTCTGGGTGCTGGTTTGATTGTGCAGGTGTTCGCATGTGTTTGTTTGTGCTTTGATGTTGATGGGAATGGTGGTGAAGTCAGCATAATTTTACATTGTCTTTGGGCTTGCAATTAATTTAAGTAACTTCATTTTAATACAGAAAATAGAAGAAGTGGAGGAGTACAGGAAGAAATTTGCTGGAAGTCAGGCTGACAGACTTGAGCGGGAAGAAGCTGGAAAGGCAGCTAAGCTTGCTGAGGAACTGAAGAAAAAAGCTACAGGTTTTAATCTGTTTGCAGCCCTTGTGCTCATCTGATTAGTTCTGATGATTGCCAATTTGAACCAACTCATTTATGGTGGTAAAAAAAGAGTGTTCTTATCAACCTGAGTGTTTTTACTTGCTTTAAAGTGGCATCCATTTAAAGTAACTGTCGGGAAGTTTATTTCCACATTATTTACCAAACTTAATGCAACAGTTGGTGGGAAGAAGCAGCAGGCCAAAAAACTTGCTGGTGAAGCCAAATCAAGGGGCACTGTAGAACAAGAAATCTCCATCACAAGACTTGATATTCGTGTTGGCTTAATTAAGAAAGCTCAGAAGCATCCTGATGCTGAATCCCTGTATGTGGAAGAAATCGACTTGGGTGAAGGAGACTGTAGAACAGTTGTTAGTGGACTTGTCAAGTATATACCTCTTGAGGAGATGCAGGTATATATATTTGCCACCATAGCTCGTAATAGTAGGATGCTTTATTTATGTTTAGAAAATGTCACTCAGTATACTATACTAGGTTGTTGATTATTGTGATCGTTTGGCAGAATCGTAAGGTCTGTGTCCTTTGCAACCTAAAGCCTGCAAATATGAGGGGCATCAAGTCCGAGGCTATGGTTCTGGCCGCTTCCAGTAGTGACCACACCAAGGTAAGCAAACCGATCACTACCTTTTGAATTGCCACTGCATCATATTTTCACTTTCCCGAGTTCATACTTCCAAGTATGAAATCATTTTAACCTTCATAATGGACTTGTAATATGAACTATTAACCCACAACCAAAAGCAGTGCACGGATCTAACTGTTGAAATGTTTTTTTTTTGAAACATTTCCGGTGATCTGGTAGGTCGAATTGGTTGATCCACCCCAGTCTGCTGTTGTTGGAGAGAGAGTTACATTCCCAGGGTTTGAAGGTGAGCCTGACGATGTCCTAAACCCTAAGAAGAAAGTCTGGGAGACACTACAGGTGGATCTTCAAAGTAACAGTGATCTGGTAGCCTGCTACAAAGATATTCCATTAACCACATCTGCTGGTGTGTGCAAGGTTGCATCCATTAGCAATGGTTCCATTAGGTAAATAGACCCAGTTTTTGAATATTGAAAAATCTGGATAAAGCCCCAGTTTCTTACACATTGTTTCTCATATTGTTTGCTATTACCACTTCAACATTTGGTGTAAAAATGACTTCGCTTCATAATGGACTGTATAAAAATGCTATACGAAGCATGAAAAGGGTTGCATCGTTTTGTTTACTCGATACTTTAGGATCCTTGATACTGTTTTTTAAGTGTTTTAATTTTTTTGTTTTAATTTTTTTAAAAATTAAATTCTTTTGATGTTTTAAAATTATTTTAATGTGTTATGTCAAATAATTTTTTTTTAAAAACATGATTTTAATGTATTTTTAAACAAAAATCACTTTAAAAAATAATCTTATCTACATACCTGAATATACATTTTATATTATTACGCAGATTAATGTTAATGGTTAAGATTGTTTTTTAATTTTATTTATTTAAAAATTATCTTGATTTCATCATATTAAAATTTTTATTTATTTAATAATTTTTTTGTTCATTTTTATTTTTGTTTTTGAAACATCCCAAAATGTTGGAGAGTAGTTGAGTGGATGGTCCGCTCAAAAATTCATGTACCCATGTTTGACCGTTTATTTTTTATATCAACTTTTAATTTGGGTACATGTTTGACCGCACATGTTTTATATCAATTTTTAATTCAATTTTTTCATTATAAAAAATGTATTTAAAGTATACAAATTCAAAAAAATTATAATATTGGTATAATGTGATGAAATTATTTCAAGAATTTTTTCTTAATAATTTTAAAGGCATAATTTTTAAAGACAATAAAAAATGAAAAGTGCAAAATGAATTTCTAGAAGCAACCGACGTTGCAGTTGTCTCACAATCCACGGCAAGAGAAATAGGGAAACTACTTTTTCTTAGTTTAGATTCTTTATAATAATATAATAAAATTGGGCACGTGTACAACACGCGACGTCCAAATAAGATCAACTCACTAGAATAAAAAGATGCATCGATGAGGTTCCTCTACCAAAATAATCCCAACCGCTCAAACCAACGAATCCATTGCACTTACAAGTGTTTTCAAAACACTCGTTTATAAAATAAAACCTTTTTCTCCACGCGCTCATCACAGTCACCACGTAAAGCCCTAAACCGTTCCCGAATCGGCATCAGGCAGCACTGGTCCGTTTTGCTTTAAGCCCTGTGCTGCTTGTTATCATTTTCTTATTCGAAGAAGACAGAAAGAACTGTAACATTATAGAATAGATCTGATTTTTACGAAGGTTAGTGTTTTTTTTTTTCATTCCTCACTTATTATGATTTTTCATCTTCCCTTAGCAATGTAGCAGAAGAATAGCCAAATTTGGAAAAAAAGAATTTAATAATGTGTTCAGGGCTTTTTAGAAGGTTGAGAGAATAAGTAAATAGTGTGGATCGGTAGAAGAATGTATACTTTAGTATTTCTGATATCTTTTTTTGTTATGATTCGGACAGAACTGGAAGTACATTGATCTCTTTTGTTTTTTAAGGTTTTTTTTCTATTCACAGTACATTATTGACTCGGCTTGGCCTAGGATAGGATGTGTTTTCTGCATTGAATGGACACCATGCATAGTGTATCGCCTATGAATAATTAGTTGTTTATATATATGAGTGTGTGTGTGTGTCAGTTAATATTGAAGTAAAAAATTTAGGAGATGCATACTATGGAGATTAGACTTTAATGCTTCCGTTTTAGTTGTTATTGGATCAACAGATAGTCAACTCCCTTGTTGTGTTACAAGTGTTACATTGTTCAGTTTGTGATTTTGGATGCATAAACTTATTTTCTTGATTAAAGGGAATTGCATTGCTGTAATATTTGAAGCAATAAAAGTAACTTTGAGAAGCACAATGCTGGCCAGTGTTGTTGTACTTAAAAACTTTGATACTTTTTTATGCTATACTTATTTGAAGATTTGAACTTGTTTTTAGTGGATTTGAATTTCTTCTGTTTAAATCTAATTTAGGGAGAGCTACCAGTTGTATGAGATCACACTTAGATTTTGACATATTGGAAACCTTGAAACATCGGAAGACAGATTGGATCCTTGTCCTGAGGATTTTCATTCTTTTTCACGAATGCAACCTTTTCATGAGTTGCTAGTTTCAACTGTTTGATTGGTAAATAGCTTTGGTGTCCAGTACGTTATAAGTTCACTTAACTCTTGAGACTTTTTTTTTTGGATTTGTCTTGGTTATGAATGCTTTAAAGTTGCCTCCATACTTTGCAAATCATTGTGAGATCCACGTAGTTATTCCTATTTTGTCTTGTTATAGTGTATGAATTCAGTATCAATATCGCTTAATAGGATGCTTTCTAGTTCTGGTATTTCTAACTGAATTGGCTATGGATGCTGGTCCCTATTTTTGTAGGAATTAAAATGAAAAGAAGTACGTTTGTAGGCTTGAGAAAGCAAGGAAAACATACAATTACATATTTATGGTAAACTAACAGAAGAGAGGGCACCTCATGTATAGTGGGTTATTAGGACAAGATTTTTTTCCCCAGTGCTTTCTTCCTCTTCATTTTTGTTTTTCATTCCAAGGTTCATTGTCTCATCTTAAATAACAAAATAATGCAGGTTATGATCTCTTCAATATTCTAGCAGAAAGTTTTCAGCTGAATTATCGTACACAGTGCATATACATTGAAGAATGGCAGAAGCAATGTCAAGCTTTTGGGGACCTGTAACATCTGCAGAGTGGTGTGAAAAAAATAATGTCTATTCATCTTATATTGCTGAATTTTTCAACACCGTTTCAAATATCCCAGGGATTCTTTTGGCACTCATTGGCCTTATAAATGCTTTAAGACAGCGGTTTGAGAAGAGGTTTAGCGTACTTCACATATCTAATATGATACTTGCCATTGGAAGTATGCTATATCATGCTACTCTGCAACGCATGTAAGGACACTTGTGTATTCTCCTCTCTTGTTTGCCATTTTCTTCTCAAAATCTTTTTCACTAATTTTCTGGATTGTTCGCAGCTCCTATATGTTTCCCATAGAACTCATTGGTGTTTGGTTTGAACTATGTCTTGTTTTAGTTGGATTAAATTCATAAAAGCTCTGGTTTTGAATTTATGGCATCAATACTGTAAAATGTGAGACTGTTTCATGCACAAAAAAATGTTATAGGTTTACGTCTCTGCATAAGTTGGTTTTAAGTTCCCGTTTAATCTTTTTAACCTTCTGGGCCTTTTAAAGAGAAAATATGCAATCCTCTGCCTATGGGCTACTGTTGAAGGAGTGCATGTGTAAAAGGGCCCTTGAGCTTTCCTATCCCAAGCAAAAGAACAAGAAGGCACTATATTGTTTTCATGAAGACTTATCATATTATATATTGAGTCCCCCACCCCACCCCTCTCATTTTATAGTTTTCTTTTCTTTTTTAATTATGTAAAGGAACTAGCACATATACTTTGAGGCGGTTTGTGGAATGGAATTCAGATGAAAAGCTGTCTCTTTAAGTACTTTGAAAAACTCTTAACTCCAATTAACTGGATTTTTTCTAGGTTGATGTGGGTCATGGCTAGAAGTTGTAGTTAGGCCCTAACTTAGTGCTTCTCAATCTTGTCTTTTTTCTTGTGTGAATGCCCTATTAGTTGATTGTCAAAAAGCAAAATAAAAAAAAAGCAATGGAAAAAAATACTAAAATCTAACTTACCTCCTTTTCAATCCCTGTACTTGCTAGCTGTATAGAAGTGCTTGATCGACAAATGACACAATTTGGGCACAATAAAAGGGAGCAAGTTACTTGGTATTTGAAATTGTTTTAAAATTGAGAGACATGGAAGAGTAGCTATTTAGCATGTCAATGAATGGGCAGGACATTGTATTGGATGTCTGATGTCATTTGCTAGAATCCAATGGGTGTCATTCTTCAGATTGCTGATAGATTTTAATGAAGTGCTGGTAGTGATGATTTAAAGAAATGTTTCAATGCCATGTCATATTGCTGGATGATAGGGTTTTATTTTCTGTAAATTTTATGTATGTTACCATATCTTATTTTATTCCCTTATTTGGCATTTGCCATGAATGCCTCAGGATTGCAAAAGCGTTGAAGTTCCTAATTTGTCCTGCATCTGCTTAAAAACAAATTAAATGCTATTTGAGAATCGGTTGATTCTGATCTACATTTATTTTCCTTATTCCAAAGCTTTAAGAGAAGGGTCTGGTAATATAGACCTGTAGTAGGACTCAGAACCTGTATTTTGATGTGTTGGAATTCATTCCCAAATCTTGTGAACTTGCATGACATTGTGTCAGATATTTTGTTTGGTGGTTTATTCATTATGCTGATTAAGTTAGTACTCTTAATTTATCTTCAGGCAGCAGCAAGGTGATGAAACACCCATGGTTTGGGAAATGCTTTTGTATTTCTACATCCTCTACTCACCAGATTGGCACTACCGAAGTACAATGCCCACCTTCTTGTTCCTTTACGGAGCTGCATTTGCGATTGTCCATGCAGTCATCCGTTTTGAAATTGGTTTCAAGGTACATTATCTGATACTTTGCCTTCTCTGTGTCCCCCGGATGTACAAATACTACATCTACACCAAAGATGCATCTGCAAAGCGGCTTGCAAAACTATATTTGGCTACCATATCCATGGGAAGTCTCTGGTGGCTTTTCGATTGCTTGTTCTGCAGCAACATTTCTCAGTGGTACTTCAACCCTGAGGGACATGCTTTATGGCATATCTTGATGGGGTTCAATTCATATTTTGCAAACACATTCCTGATGTTCTGGCGTGCTCAGCAGTTGGGTTGGAATCCTAAAGTAGCCCACTTCATGGGATTTTTTCCATATGTGACAATTCAAAAACCAAAGACCCAGTGACAGGTGCTGCAAAGCAAATGGATGGCGTCTTTCCTTTCCACTTCGTTTGGAGGCTGATATATGGTTTTGGAAGATTAACAGCCCATAGCAACACAATTCTTTTCTCCTTCGTTTTTCTAGATGGTTGTAAATGGTAGTTGAATATCTTGACATTATTTGTTGCATTTTGCCATCTTGGTTAGTTAATTTAAATTGTATATTAGCGGTTTTGCTATTAAGAAAATTTGGTTGAAGGGTACTCCTAATTTCCCCGCTTGTCAAAGCTCACCGTTCTCTTTAGTCTAAAAATGTAAATTGGCTAATTTGTTATCCTAATCCTAGTCATCAAACACTGACCATGAGAAACTTTTGGGGAACTTGTCAAATTCATTAACGTGCTGCATTTTATGTTCCCTTTTTTTATTGAATTCATATTCCTTGTGTTCTTAATGTGTTTTGGAGAAAGTTTTCGTTTTCAATTAGTAACATCTGTTTTCTATTTTCTAGAAAAATAATGAACTGGAAAATTCTCTAAAAGCAAGGGAGGCGGTTGATTTGCTGGGGCAAGAGGAAGATGGAGCCATGGATGAATGTCACGTGTAATATAATGCAACATAAAATTGTAAGCCAAAAGCCAATCCTCTTGGAGAGGTCGTTCCTCTCTAAATGAGTAAATGGCAATAAGAAGAGATAGGAATGGTCTCCAAATCTGAACATGGAAAACCACTTCATGAAGAGGTCCCAAGCTCAAATTTGACATACTACCTTTCTCTACCTCGCTTCTAATACATGCTTAGGGACTATTTATCAGTCATTTCGATTTTAAAAATATTTTTCAGTTATAAATATATCAAAATAATATTTTTTTTTTATTTTTCAAAAAATAATTCTGATATTCAATATAATCTAAAAATACTAAAAACATTAATTTAAATAAAAAATAAAAATATATTTTTTTCAAAAATACTTTTGAAATGTAATGAAAGGCTAATAGATCCCAGACCCCCTCCAATTACAGATTCTTATGACAATAACATCCTGGCAAAGAAGAAATGGAAGCAATCTATGCGTGAAATTTGGAAATGCAAACCCGTGGGTATAGTTACTGAACTTCTATAACAGTAGAAAAAAATAATTATTGTTATTGTAAGCTCAACCACATTTGTTCAAACAAAAGTTGAGAACATGACAGGTTGCAGGCCACAATTCAAAGTGGTTTTTTTGTAACTCGCGGGGTGATGACCTATATTTCTACTTTGCGGAGCAAGCAGCATTAGCTAAAGATGACAAACAAAAGTCCATTGCAACATGACCGAGCCACAGCCATAAGGAAATTCCAAGTTCCGATTGAACAAAGCTCAAGTTACTTTTTGGTCAAATTCTAAGTTCCAAACTCATTTATCCAGAGGCAGCAAACAGATGCAAAATTTGAAAACAAGAGCAATCAAAGTTGTGTGCCGTCAACCATGACTTCCATTATCTTCTTCTCCAATTCCTGGCCATCAATCCAGATTGAACTTTGCCGGTGTAAGAGTTCATGCTTCACTTTCTTCTTCTCTCCCTGCCTCTTTTCTTTCATTCTCCAATTCTCAAGCTTTTCTGCTCTTTCTTTCAACTGCATAGAACAGATAATCACATCAGTGATGCATTGAAAGGCAGCTCGTCGACGTAAGCCTTTGACACTATCCACATGGTATTGAAGAGCTATTCGTGCTTAAAAAACAAGTGCATTAACATGCAAACACAAACTATACTAGACCGCTGCAAACCACCCTCTACAATTGCAGAAAATTCCATAGATAAAAATAAAATATCATCCAAGTTCTGCTGTCCAAGCATACGAGAATAATGTAGGAACAAACACAAGCCCAAGTTAACCAACTTAACCATCATGGAGTGAGGTGCAGCAATCCTCAACCCAATAACAGAACCGCGGAAAAATTTCAATCAAATTATTTCAGCCTCCACATATTGATAGTGTCATTGAACTGAAAGCCAAAGCAATTCATGCAACCTTCATAGTTTACACAAGTCTAACTTCAAAGATCAGACAGCATTGTCCAATTACTTAATAGTATAGTAGCATAAAAAATGAATATCCAAGTAGAATGTGTAAAACATTCTGGAATGAATATCTGATTTTATAGAATCTTTACAATTTCAAAAATATACTCTATCACCACAAATCTGCATACGTGTGTATACCTACAAGCATCTCCACCATTCCACAACCAAATTGATCAAAGCCCTAAACCCAGCTTACATAGTTCTAGCTTGTAAACGAACTACCTAGACTATCTCCTGTTTACCATTACTAATACTGCTTTTGATGCCATTAACAAATTAAAGCGTGCAGCGTATCAGGTTCAGCCTTGGATTCCCTATGGTGAGCATTCTTAATAACAATTAAAAACGAAGCACAGAAAGATTAGGTTTTCCTTAAGATGACACCAAATCCTCCACATTTGCTACCACTACCTTGGAAGATAAAAATCCCCAAACCAGACAGTCAATAAAAAGATTTTTTTTTCAATTCCTTTCCCAGCCCATCAATAAAAAGAACCCATTATTTCTTTTACAGATGAAATCAATAGTTAAACATAAGAAAATACCCAAAACGCAAAGTTTCCATTTTTTTTGAAAGGGCATTCCGAGAATCTATTGGAACTCCCATTAATCAATCAAACTAAGCAAAAGAACCAAACATTTACTTAAATCTTTGAAAAAAAACAATAATAAAAAATAACAATCAGAAATATTACCAGAAGCTTTCGAAACTCCTCTTGTTCAATCTTCCTCTCTTCAGCTCTGACTTTAGCAGCTTCAGCTTTCAATTTCTTCCTCTCCTCATTAGCAACTCGAATAGCTTCTTTCCTAGCCTCTTCTTTCCTTTGTTTCTCAATACGCAAGGCTTCAACTTCCACTATATATTCCTTTCTCAATACTTTCACTTGCTTTGCATATTCCCTTCTTAATCTGGCTAGTTTTGCCTCTGCTTCTTTTGGGGTTTTTGGGGTCTCCCAGCTTCCAATAAAGGAGTTTGGTTCTAAAAATTTGTGGGTATTTTGATGGTTGTTTTTTGGTGTGGCGTTCGTGCAGAACAAACGACGGGTCGTGTGGAGTAGAGAGCGAGATGCGGAGGTGGCCATTTCTGGGAGAGGGGGAGCGAGAGTTGGGGTTTCAGAAATTACAGAGAGGAAACATTGAAGGGCGAGGTTTTGTTGCTTGGTAAATGGGCTGGGCATGGCACTCGGCCTATTTGAGTTTTTTTTTTTCCAGTAATTTAAAAAATAAGCCGTACGTTTTGGTATTTGAAATTGGATTTTCCTACATTATACCTTAAAAAGCATATGATAATTAGCAAAACAATTAAATGGAATGGGTAGGTTTAATTGTTCTTACATTAATAGTTAACGAAGTTAATATAATTTTTAAAATATTTTATGATATTCATGTTTTGCAACTTAATTCGATCAGCACAACGATCTAAGTCAAGTTTAAAATATATTGAAAATAATAAATAAAACATATTGTTTATCATATATATTTTTTCAAAGAAAGGGAAGAAAATACACTAGCTAGATACACACACATATCTACTTAGTGGTCGTTTGGCTCAGCGTTTCACGCTGCGTTTGCGTTGAACGCGAGTCGAACGCCCATATCTACTAAGTGGTCGTTTGGCTCAGCGTTTCACGCTGCGTTTGCGTTGAACGCGGAGCTAAACGCCCACATTACCAAACGAGACCCCATATATTTTTTGTGGGTCCCACTAAATTCCTGAGGTTTTCAAAACAAACGCAACACAGGTGAAATGAAAATAAACTGACTTTGTTGAGACGTCGCCAACTTTCTAGCTCCTTACATCCTCAGAATACCATGCCCACGAATCCAAATCCCCCCAACAGACTTCTGATATTCGATTTTAACGTGTATAAAAAGAAAAACTTTATATATATATATATATATATATATATATATATATATATATATATATATCTTGAAACCCAGTTTCCCCACTAATTTTATATCAATATTAGTGAAATTTTTGCTCTTCAAAAGATTCGTCACCTGGAATAAAAGAACATAGTTTTTGTTGAAAATAAAAGACCAGTGAAATCATCACGTACACGAGCTGAACCAGCTTTCCTCATCGTCACCGTTGGCTTCCTCTCCTCATCGTCGTTGTAGCTCCCTTCTTCTCCTCCACAACCACTGCCCCTCTCTCTCTCCACATGCACGACGGCCACAGCTCCCTCTCTCTCCTCCACATTCACTGTCCCTCTCTCTCTCCACGTGCAGTCACGACAACTCCCCCTCTCTCCTTCACGGCCGCAACTCCCTCTCTCTCCTCCACGGCAACTCCTTCTCTCATCCTCTCTCCATCGAGTACCGAAGCATCAAGCCCCCACCCACCACGGCAGGGGACAATAGCCTCGCCCTCCTTTACCCTTCGATGCAGTCGTTGACCCTTTCGTCACAATCGATGAACAATGAAAATGCATACAAAACGAAAACGAAAGGCAAAACGGTGTGTTTTGTGTTTTTTTCTTTAAAACCAAACGCACTGTTATGCATTTAGTCTTAACACATGGGATGGGCTGCTCTCGGCCCAGCCCAAGTCTGGCAAGGTTGGGCCTTTTGGCGCCACCTTGGCTAGGTCGACCCATTTATTTGGGTCAGGTCCAGTCCATTTTAAAAAATATATAAAAATCATATTTTAAAAAAATTAAAAATTATGTAATTTACTTGAATTATTAATTATATTTTATTATTATGGTAATTAAATCTACAGTATTTAAAAAATATATATGTATGACCTTTAAAGTGATTTCACAAGTTGACATCAATATAAAAAGCATGGTAACCAAACACTCGAAACTGTTTTTCATTAACCTCAAACTCAACCACAGTTTTAACCAAACATCAATTTCAGTTTTATAACGCGAATAAAAATGTTTTTTTATGAGATTATTTTTTTTCAATCTCAACCACAACAGCAACAACTATGTCAAACAGGCCCTTAGTCATTGCATGTCTATTTTTTTTTTATCACTGGGCCCTATTTTTTTTTATTATGTAATATCATGTTTTTTTTATTTATTAAATTTATCATTTGTTATTGAATTTATTGTAAATCAATTTTTGTATTTTTTATTATATAATAATAAAAAATAATAAATCTTCCTAGTGGAATACATGACACTGATTGCAGGATTGAGAAGTTGAATAGGGTTAGCCTGACTTGTTTTTTTTCTTTAGACTTGCCTAGTCGACAAGTTTATGTTGGGATGAAAAACTCCTATATAATTTAATTTAAAATCCTGATTAAACAAAAAATTCATACAAGGTTTTCAAGTTTAAGTTGTTTTTTTTTATCTTAGAACTTTTAGAAATTATTTTCTTACATCGTGAAAAAACCATGGAACCCATAATAAAATAAATTACGATGTCCAATTATAATAAACTAAATATTGAAGGCTAAAATAAAATAAAAAAGACTAAAAAAAATATTTGAGTAAACCTATATCGGTAGCAAACTCAATGCCATGAAATGATTCAAAATTTTCAGAACAAGACAAGAAAAAAGTCCAGGTGTTTATTTTGGTCTCTGAAGTTAAAATAAAATAAAATTAGATCACTAGGTTAGGTAGGTTTGAAGAAACAAATAATCTTGTTTTTGATACGCTAGGAGAATCATTTCTGGAGACGTGATGGTGAAGAAGGGTTGCCTACTTTAAAAAAAAAGTTATAAAGTGGTGAATGATTTTTCAAAGGGGTTAACATTCAATTTAATATTTATCTAGAGATTTTGGGAATTGAACTTAGTATTCGATGAAATAAAAATAATTAAAATATCAAATGCATGCTATATTAAATCATATATTATTTCCTATTTATTATTTTATGCTATTCTTTTAGTTTAATCAACTCTCCAAAGCTGCGCTATAACTATCGCACTAGTCTTTTGAGCGTAATCATCACTCAAACCTTTTAAAATTTAAATAAATGTCCGAGTCATAATTTGAGTAATATAAAATTTCAAGAAAAAAAAAACAAGTATAGAGATAATCTGACACCACAGCGCTCACGGTACTACTGCGAAATAAGGTTAAGGATGATCAGCAGATAACCTTTATGTGACCGACTGTTCACCTGGAATTCATACTTGGCAATATCATTCACTACCAGGGAACTCGAATATTTCTATTTTTGAATCACTGTCACGGTACAAAACCTATACAGCCTTGTTGCTCAACGGATGAAACTTGTAATGAGTACCGGTAAGGTTTAATAACACTGCTGTCAGATGTGTAACAGAAAACTATGTGCATTAGTCATCTCTACTGTGGCGAATACAACAATTTCCAGCTTTAGGTTTCAGCTTGGAAAGCCTTTAACCCTTCTCCAAATTATTGTTCCTCAGGCGACAGATTCTACTGCTCAATTATTTTCTTTGGCAATGATAAAATTGCAGAAACTATGCATTGATTCTATCGGAGGTAGTATTTTGCATCCCAAGTCCCAGCTATCTCAACAAGCCTCAACCACCCGCTATCTCGAAATTTGTATCCTAGACAATGGATCAGAAATCATGTCAATTTGGTGTTCAATGGTGTGTCACGAATCAAGTCAGCAGAGAAACATCCTCCCACGTATCAGAGACAGTGGGCATCAGAACAACCAATCGGAGCTTCCCTGATTGGCATTGTCTTGCAGGATTTCTGAATGTTGTGACCCTTGCTTTATTGTTACCTAAAAGTACATGAAGAATGCTAAAAGATTCACCCTTTTCAACTGCAAATTGCCACTCTCTAAATGATATTTCGAACCAATTCTTCATAGCAGATCTCGTTGCTTTAACTTCAATGTACTCTCTACTACTTCCCACTTCTATAACCATGTCATAGGGTAACCCAGTCTCACTATCTTGATTAACCCACTTCACAACTTGACCAAATTTTTGGGTCAAATGGTTGAAAGCAACTTGCTCACCTTCTCTCCCAGTAGCCATTGCTTGTATTGCATTAGCCGTCCCAGGACGAAGCTGATCTGTCCTGAATATTTTAGATGGACCCAATTCAGGGCCATCAAACTTAGGAATCTGAATGTCCACATTATCAGACTCTGGCAGCTCATCTACTTTGTTTTCAATGGTGAAATCCGCATTGTTCTTGACTGGAACTACACTAGCTGCATCTGACACAATCTCCTCGTCATTTATGCTACATCGGCTGCCATGAAAATCCGGTGCAGTTTTCCAGTCTGCAGGTGGCCAACATGAACTGACACTGGCTTTCAACTTCAAGTTTGAGGGTTTCTGTTCATTTATTGTTGTTGGAGAAGCATCCATTTGAAATGATTCATCATTTGTTGTCCAGGACTGAGTCGAGGAGAGTAACCACACAGATTCTTTGTCAGGAAGCTTCGACACCTTCTGGCTGTTCACAATGAAGAATTCTGTTTGCTCCTCAGTGGAGCCAGATTCAGCCATGGTTGTGATCATATGAAGGAAATTTGCCAGGTGCAATTCTGGAGTACCATCAAAGAATAAACGAGAAAGCTCCAAAAACAAAGCATGTGTATCAGATTCCAACCTTGTGTACAAAGTATTACCCTGAAAAATTATAATTGAAAAGGTAAGGGTCATTAATAGTTTATTGCATTTCCAAAATCATGATGCATAAATGCGCAGAGGTCTTGTATGTCCTCAAGATCTTGCATTTCAAAATTAACAACAAAGTTTCAATGAACTCTGGTAACTTGTCCAATCCTAATTCCATGTGAATCTTGTCAACAGTTTATCAGCACCAGTCAGCTGCACATTAGTGAGAGAAATGAAAAAAGTACAATACGCAATATCATTCCATACCTCCAGAAGACAGCTACATTGTTCTTGCTTCTTGGAAGCAATGCAACATTTTTTGATGGCATAGTGGTAGGATAACTTTTCAACAGCGATAATGTGCAGTTGCTTTAGATTATTGAATCCAGACTGCTTGAGTTGAGAGTATTTATCAGGGTGTGCACTATAGATGTAGCGCTGAGCATAAGGAAGAGCCCAGTTAATCAATGAAGCCTTGAAGCTAGAGTCTGCTGGACCTTCGTATATTGCCTTACGAGTTACAACCTGCATGGAGAAAGAGAACAAGATGAGAACAGGAAATGATGAAGACTTCCCCAAGTGGTATTTATACAAGGGATTTTAGACCAGAGCAATCCTGCAGCTCTGCCTTTGGTTTCATGCGGAACAAGAACCTCAAATTTTTTCCCTCAAACCAAAAAAAAAAGAAGCAAACTGTATTTTCAAAACCAGTTCCATTAGCGACAAAAGGAAACTAGCAATTTTACATACTACAATTATCAAATGATTACAAACAGCTCATCAATAAAAGAATGCCTATCAGAATGTGCAACTGTTATTGAAACATGAGATACAGTTCAATTAGAAATTATTTATGTTTTCATAAGTTGGTGTGTCCTTTATAGCACACCTACCTGAAAAATAAGTAGGCGGGTACCTCGTAAAGACAACCGTAATATGCATACATGATTTTCAAGAAATGGCAAAACTTTAAACAAAACATTCTGAGCAATCACATAGAAATTGATGAGTATTACAGAGAGAATACTAACAAAACATGCAAAATCATTGGTATGTTAGAATTTTAGAGTTAATTGATTTCATGAACATTTTGCAGTACTCTTTTGGTGAGTTAAGACAGTCACTTAGCTGGCATACCTAAGATTTAAGTTACGAGTTTCCATCAAAGGTTGTGAAAATAATTCAAGTGACAAGGCAGATGCAGACAGTGAACGAGTGCTTACCTCTGAGAGAGCTGGTATCCCCAATTTTTGCAGCAGGAGAGACACTTTAGTTTGAAGCATCTCCTGCTCACTGCCACACAGATTGCCAAAGTACAAGAAATCTATATTATCAAAATTCTTAAATATCTTCCTCAAGTTTTTATCATCAGACCAGCATACCAGACCAAAAGATGGGTCCAAAGAAACCCATTTATCTTGTGCTGTAGGAAGTACAGTATACTCCAATTTTGTCATACATTCTTTCAAGTGAATGATATCTTCTGAACTTAGAGATCCAGATTCAAGTCCCTCAGCCCACATCAACAAGACTTTGAAAACCTATGACATGAAAAAGAAATTTTAGATTGCCACACAACACCATCAGTTTAAGATCAAATTATTTTTCAAGCTGGGAACTTACTGCACTAGCAGCTTGTGAAGGCAAAACAGCAGTTGATAACTGCAGTAAAATATCAAGATATCTATGGTAAGTGGGGATTTCAGATACTCCACATTCATTAACAAAAAAATCATGAAGGCCTGGATAAACATTGCACAATATCTTGCTTAACAGGCACTGAATAACACTTGTTGACCCGCCCTGAGAATGGATCTTTTTCAATCGGTCCACAGAGCCAGTTGGATCATGCCAATATACATCCTCAGCAGACAAAAATACACCAGGTAACAAATCGTTTTGCCTAGAGACAGATTTACTAGGAACAAAAATAAATGGTCCTGAACGGAATGCCTCTGAAACTTTGTTCCTTGAAGAGGATATTTCATCCCAGATAAATGTGTATAATTTTGACATCTGTGCTATGCTGTAAAGGAAAAAAATGTTAGTAGTCATTTCAATGAGTAAGATCAAAGAAAAAAGCTAACAAACAGCACAGAGAATGTGGAATAAACAATATAGCAAATACAGAAAAGATAGCTGGATTTTAGATGTAGATAGGCAAGAAAATACAGATACAGTTGACTTGATGGAGATATATTCAGAATCCAGCAGAATGACAACAAGGTTTTACACTTCCAAATAGTGAGTTGAATTAACAAATCCACAAAATCCATAAGAGAATGAAATCCGTGGGCACCATTTAGCCTTGTAAGTACACATAATAACGATAAATATCATGTCTTACACAGCTCATGAGCCACATGACCATCTAGCACAACAAAAGTGCAGCAGTACCTGGCCTTGAAAGAGGTTTCAGATTTTCTCCATGCTTTTACAATTTCCAGAACATCATCAATAGTGACTTCAGTCTTCAAGCCAAGCTCACTCAATAACTTTCTGCTTCTCACCTTACAAGAGGAATATAGTGGTGCAAATTAGATTAAGAAGATGCAGCCGCAGTATATAATGTTTCAGAAATTGTATCAGCTCAAAACCAAGAACTTCAAGTTTTCACATTTGACAACTGCAGATGTTCATTCCAATCTACTATGAGCCTTCACCTAACAAGGAGTACTTTAAACCATCTCACAAGCAAAAAAAAACAAGGAAGACTATGTAAGGGACTAACATTTGATAATGACACACGTTCACTGTATATAGCTATCTCACAATACAGCTGACACACGTGCACCTCTGACAATCTATTTTGTTTTGATGTCTCACTTTATGACACCCATCAATTGCAAAATCTTTGATAAGTGCTATTCCTTTACTGCCCCTTGGTGTTATAATCAATGCAATGAAAAGAGGAAAAAACAAAGAATTGCAAGTAATATTGATAAACAAATGCAGATAATATTGGGGTTAAAGTGGGAGGGACAACTATTATAAACTACGACTCCATCTGCTAGTCATGAACATTGATCTAACCTTTGGAAGGGCATATGGCGCAGAAGCACCAAGGATAGAGCGTACTGCATCACAATCATAGAATAAATCCTTAGGGTAGTGAAGTTCATTGTCCATGCTGGAAACTACCCACTGAAAGTCACAGATTTTGCTTATAAAGGAAGACTTGAAGGATCTCCCATTATCGTTGGCCTTTAAATCATAGTAAATGGTAGCTTTGTCACTAAAGTTATCATCCCATAGTGTGTCAAGTACCTCCAAGAGATATTTACAGCGTTCTTCATCACCACTTGTGGACAAAATAAACAATAGATGCGCCAGCTCACTGGATTCCCAATCTTTTACTGTTGATCCAGGGGAAATCAGGCCTTTATCCCATGCCATATTATTGGGAGCATAATGACATATATCAGCAACACTCTTTTCAATCTGAATAACTCTTACAAAGTCTGCAACACCAATTTCCTGCAAAAATTCCCTCCACTTGGTCAATCCATTTGAGAGGGATTTATTAGCTGGATGCTTCAGATAGCTGATATCAACCTCATGCCATCTCATATCCACTATATTAATTAATCCATTCACATCAATAGGATTCCCAAATTCTCTGCTGAAATGAATTGATGTCTCAACAGGCCTTCTATATCCATGATTTGTCAATAAATAAGCTTTATTTTGCAACTCATATATAATGTGCTTCCTTTCAGCACAACAATTAGGGCAGTCAGATTGTAGGTGGATCATTATAAAGCAGAGATAATCTATCATTAGATCCTTGTCCCTATCAGTGATTTGGTCATCAGAGATAGCTTGCAAAATATGAACCTTAATAATTTCATGAGCAGACAGTTCTTGCACACCAATTCTATGAAGCATCCTAGCAACATTGTTGACTGAAGTCTCATCGACAGCTGATGCAGAAAGAAGGGCTGGATTTACAATATGAAGTTTGGCGTTCAATTTTGGAAAAGCCTCAAGTCTGTGCACACGATCAAATCCAGTGCTTAAGGTATCAGAGTGTAACCAAATTGTACTAACATCCACTGAGCTGTATGTTCCATCTGAAAGGGGAATAAATGGAATGTGTCGAAGGTTATCTATAAGATCAGTTTGCCCAGAAGATCGAGATAGCATTGCATAGAGGGTGTTTAGCCAAGATGATAGCCAACCCAAGCCCATCAACTTTAAGCCATTCTCAGTGTGACATAAATGGGTCATAAATTTAATTAATGTTTCAGGCCCATACTCCATGATACCCAGTGCCCTCGCAAGTGAATCAGATAAAACTATATTCTTGTCCAAGAATCCAAGTCCAAGGTACTCTTGAAGCAAGCTATCAGGCAGAACATCCCGAGCCTGCATATCCCAACCTCTCAGAACACTGCAAGGAGGAACCATTTTACTCCTGTCTCCTTCAATTAGCAGGCAGCTTGTTCTTCGTAATTCTAAAATAATTGCTTTAGGGAGGCCAGAAAAGAAACCATGCACCTCCCCAACAAGTGGAACAAAGCTCATATAAGTGGCCACAGCTCTGCCTGGATTCTCCCTAAAACAAGAAAGAGCACTAAAAGATCTCTCTGCACTAACAAACAAACCGGGAAACTTAGTCAACAACCATTCATTCCAGGGATTATTCTTGTCCACTTCCTCTCTTGATGAAGGTAGAATAAAATCACCTTGAAGAATAAATTTCAGACCATAAGTTCTGAGAGGAAGAAAAGCAAAAACAGGTTGTTGGTCCAAACATGGATTGTAATCCCCATTATCTGACTCCTCGAGCGTGAATGCTATTGCAATTTCAGTTCCTTGAACTTTAGGACGACTAGCATGTGCCTCCAAGTTCTGAGATGCTACAAGCCAGGACATTTTATCTTTCCCACATGAAACCTTTACAATACCATCTTCCAAAATTTCCTTCCGCATGATGATGAGTGAATCATTGAGAACATTTCGGAACATGATACACTGGAGGCGCTGAAGGAAAAGCAGCAAAGAAGGATGAAGATCTGAAAACATCTTTGTTGCAGTGTCTTCTGATTTTGACCGGAAAGGAAGCACAATACAAGTATTCCAACTGTTAATATTCATTCGATCAGGGTGCACAGACACCAGCTGACTGAAAAAGTTGATATCGCAAGGAGGCACAGCAGTTGGCAAAACAAAACCAATCTGACCCTCGCCTATGTCAAACTTGATATGAAATCCATTGGAATGGATCTCTGGAGCATCTGTGATCTACATAAAGACCAAATGACATCAAAAAGGAAAATTATAAATAGATACAATATAGCCTATCTATAAATGCCCTTGTGTGATCTTAAATCTCATGACAAATAGTGTAAGAATAGGTTCAATGATTAAAGTTCTTTATAATATAACACTTTTTTTCTTTATTCAGAAAGACTTTATTTTCATTACTATTTAATAACAAGAAACTAACAAAATGTTCTTTTGGTCACAAAAGCAATTATATTTACCCGTCTAGGTCTTCAAAATTAAAAGGCATCCTACACATTTATGCCGAACAGCTACCATGACTATTTTCAAACATGTTAATCACAATTACAAGTTCATTTTTTTGTATATAAAGTGGCAACTATGATCAACCTAGTAATATTTTATTCTTGTCTATTTGCAAAAACTCAAAATACATCATCAAACCTCCGTGCTTTTATGTGAATTGCAATTTTAGGTGCTACATTTGAAGTCCAAAATAAAAACTTGTTTCATTCCATATATTAGTGATTAAGTGTAAGGTTCAATAACCAAGAAAGTGGCTGGAACATCCTAGCCAGCAACAAGTATCTGTTAGAAGGAACAATCATATGGCCATAGTTAGTCACAGAGACCGGTCTCTAAGATATTTTGTAATTTCAACATACAGTGATGATGCCTTGTACTAAGAGAAAAGTTTTATTATATTGAAAGCATTTGCACATATACAAATTATCAAACAAAAAAACCTTTAACTTTTAAATTACAGAACTGCTGAGTTTTGTGTTTCCTTCTACATCTAAAAAAAAGATGCTGAAAAAATATACAGAGACTAGATTTGCTAGCTAAATAACTCGGTTCACTCCCAAGTCCCAATTGTCCCATAGGGCATTTGGTCCCCAGCTATGGTTTTATATGAATTTCATTTGAGACTGATGGAGAGATGGTTGGGAGAGCAGAAAAATATAGCAGTGCTCAAAGAAGCATACCCGAAATACTGATTTGAAGCCAATTCCTTTCTGCCCTATGTATCCACCACCAGATCCTTTCTTGGTTGAATTTCCAACATCACAAAGAGCTCTGATATTTTGAGCAGAAAAGCCTCGCTCATTATTCAAAACAATAATACCTGATTCTTGAAGGATGAATGTCAGAGTAGGTTCCACATTTTCAGGATAGATATTATCATCAGCATTTTGAACCTGAACAATGCTTAGAGTTAGCATGATAGCATGTAATAGTAAAATGAAACCTTAGGGTTAGAAACAATACTCAGAACAAACAATCCATCCCTGATTAGATTTACTTACAAGCTCGAGAAGAAAATGTGAATCTTGTGAATATAGTTCCTGTGACAGACAATGAAGAGCTCTCCCTAGGCGAGCATGCTGCTTCTTCAACATGCTGCTCTCTGAATTTAAAAGATTTGCATCCAGACCAAATTCTTCTTTCCTGATTGATTCAATTACCATGGCTGCATCCTTGTCTTGGTCAAGGGATGATTGTTCCAAGCTACCACTGATAGTTTCATCACTGGAAACCATAGCATCATCAATTGTGCATCTAACTTGAGTACAGGTTGCATAATGCACATCTTCTCTAAGAGTCACATTTTCTGTGCTTATCTCAGTGCTTATCTCAGACCTCACAGTTTCCAAGCATGATAACCCAGAAGAAACAGACATATCAGTGGTACTATTAGAACAAAATGCATGGTAATCATGAATCCACTCTACTATGCCGATAGATAATCCTATTTCATGAAGCATCAGGCGTTCTTTTTGGTTGCATTCATACAAAATCACTGAAGAAGCTTCTTTTATTACAGATTGCATCCCTGAGAGCAACACATCAGCTGCAAAACCATGAAATTCTGCTGGAATAAAACCAAGACAATCAAGGACAAACCTTGACGCAAAATGTAATGCCTGGTTGATTTTAAATGATTTTTTTTTCAATTCAACACTCAAGTTATTAGAAGCAACTCCAATTGCCTTTCCATGCAAAAAATATTTACTGCTGTCATCTACCTCCATATTTTCAGAATGATTCTTCAAAATGACTTCAAAGGCATGGCAAGCATAACATTTTAGAAGGGACAAAGGAACATGGTTTCCCCCCCCAGCTAATGAGAACAAGGATAACAGTTTCACTGCTGTTTGAAAAGATGATTTTTGAAGTGCAGCTTCCAAGAATGAATCTGCGGTAGCAGATTGATCAATTCTGATCACCTTGCCATCCTTTGTAACCAAACACATCAATTCTTTATCATTGACCTCACTCAACAACCATCCTAAAAGAGGGCCAAGGGACGGAGCAAATTTAAGGTCCCAATGCGACCATGAGTTCAAGTCAGACAGCATTGGTGCTCTATGCAAAACTTCAATTGCATCTCTAGATGTAATGGAATTAAATGCTGCCACTAAGTTGTCACCCTTGTTTCTCACTTCATTGCTTTCCAACTTGTCTCCCTTAAGAGACAATGAGTCTCCAATATGATGCATTCCTGACAAGGTAGCAGAAAATAGAACACATTTTGAAATTACATTGTTCTTGTATTTTCCCACAATTTGTTGAAAATCATCTATCGAACCATTTTCCATAATGTTAAAACTAAGCAGTGGAAATTGTCTTGTAAGTAGTGCAGCAACCATCTGTTTGGTAATTTTTTCATTCTCCCACAGACTATATGAAGCTTGGGACACTAGTACCATCAACTGATGCTGGAGCATTGAGACCTCCAAAGTAGACTTTCCACATCTATCAACAGACAAGTGATTCTGTAATTTAGCAGGAAATAGAGAGGCATGTTTCTCCAGGAAAACAAAAAACTCTCCATGACCAAGGGACTTGAATTCCTTAACACCAAATTGGTCTGCTAGCCACAGCTCACAACTGAACAGCTTCTTCATGGAAATGAGTTTGTTTTCCAGAACTGATTTACCATTGCTCTGATACTCACTATGAAGCTCGTAATGCCTAGTAACTTTCCCAATTATTTCTTCAACTGGAACTCCTGTGAGATCCATTAACCATATATATTTGATTACATGGATACAAATCCTTCCAAAATGGTACAAAAAGAAACTCAAACGAAACACAGAACAGTAAGATGGATTAATTGCGGCACCTGAGAGATCTGCTAATCAGTTACTACTTTTGATTATATGGATAGATTATTCAAAGCAAACATATAAAAAAAACTCAGAACTAAACCAATAACTACATGGAACTTAAGAAGATAGGACCCAAACATTATTCCTAGTTCTTCCAGAAAGGCAAGGTACAGCAATAAAAGAAATTAGCATTCCACCACAGGTGGGCACTGTTGGCACAAATTTTGATGTGAAATATCTAAATTGCCCTTTGCAAACATACTGATTTCTCTCATTAATAATCATAAAATCAAGGGACAATTTTGACATTTCTTTTGAAAAGGCTGTGCCAATAGCCTCACAGGTGAACCAATCAGCCTTCAACCCCACTGACTAGCAGGATGTATTTGAACTGAAAATTGATGTGATGCATGGTAATTGCACTAAAAGGAAAGGAGAAACAAAACACAAAGAACACTTGCAGTAGAGCTATAAAATTCAGCAAAGCCTATTTGCAAAGTTAGCATCACTCACTGTGTGTTTGCTGCAAGCGCTCACAAGCCACTGGTGTCTGCTTTTCACCTGGTTCAACATCAATGCATTCATATTCAAAACAGTTTCCAGAAAGGGTGTTAGCTGACTCAGGTTGACTTGTGACTTGGAAAGTATCATAAATGCTATCCCACATTCCACACTTGATAGAAGCGACCTGCAAAATTACTAAAATAGCTTCACTCCGGAATAAAGAACCAAGTCGATGTTCACTAGATACACAAAGCCCTCACACCAGTCCAAAATCAAGACATGAAGGTTGCTTCTGAAAGCAAAACTTGTGTCCCAGCAAGGGTCGATAAATATCAAAGTCTACTACAGGAAAAACAAACAATGTTCCCTGAAAATGAAAAGGCTTCATAATCCAAAATCTTTTTTTTTTAACAAAATGCTAAAGTATTGCCGGGGCTATGGTAGCTGGAAACAACCACAACCCGAACAGGTATGGAAAACAAAAACTTTTAAATACCTTCTTGAGAAGAAACAGTAAATGAGACAGCTTGTCAATATAAAAATTTTATTGACGATAATTAACTTACAGCTACATTGAGCATCCCATTAAATGGGTATGATGAAAATAAGCATTTGAATCTTCTCAAGCATCGACTTGTTTTCTTGCGAACAGCTTTCTTGCTTTCTGTTGGTTTGTAGCACTGAAGCATTCTCTCAAGAATCTACAAGTACAAAAGGATAACCACTGAGAAGTGTAGCTTATATAAAAATGACTTTTACATGTAATATTCAAATTTAAATAATTACAAGATAAAGATGAAGTGTAATAATTTCTGAAGAATCTAAGGCATTAAAAAGGCAAGAGAGGAATAAAAGAACCACTAGGCAACACTACATTTAAAAAGGCACTAAATATAATCCTGGTAATAAAATCCAAATAAAATAGAAAATCCTGGCAATCCTAGTAACAATAAAATCATGAATAACATTTGAATTTCAAAATAAAATTCCGAAATAATGTAAAATTCCCAAATCAATGAAGTTACAAACAAACTAAAAAAGTCCTTGTATACTTTCAGTCTTGCGTCAAGAAAAAATACACGTTTTATCTGTGGACACTACCACCCTGCTTCTTTCAAGCAAGAAACTTGTGACTTAATGATTCCAGAAATTTCCTGCAACAATCAGTTCACATTTTCAAAATATTGAGGACTATAAGATCTTGTTTCTTTCAGTTTGAACTGAAATACATGGTTCTAAGGACCACATCTCTTCCACCAAAGAAATCATGCAGCAAGAAAAATAGAGAACGCCGGGCAATATTACATTCATTTGCTCTCTTGCTTAATCCAACTATTTTTCATTGGTTCAGTTAAATAAAGATTTTGAGGCTAAAGGGTAGCTCTAAAAATTACACTTACAAGCTCTAGACTTCATATATTCATGGGTCACCTTAAATTAAACTGTATCAAATATTCTTAATGTTTAGCCAAGAGCCAAAAGTTTCATAGTCTTTATATAGACCATTAACAGGGACAACTTGGCAAGACAAGGTACGAGACCTCTAACAACTTATTAAACCTGATTTCATCACTAAGCCACTTGGACTGCAAAAAGTACAGTCTAGTAGACTAGGGTGCTGGTTTGATGATGAGTCAAGTTGCTGGCAAAGATATTTTCTTCAAAAAAAGAAGGTATATAACCATTGTCGCATTCACATTTCGACCAGAAGTAATTAAAATTCCTTGAAACTCTAGTCCAGAATTGAAACAAGTCAACCCCACTGACATGTAAGATTCCTAATGAACTTCAAGATCAACTAAATCATCAGCAGAGATCCAAGTGTTGTTATCAACAGAATGGACAAATTAAGAAATATCTAACATAAGCACAGAAGAAGCGCTAATGGAAAGTATAAGTACTGATATACAAAACACAGGCACCTTTGCTCTATTTGGAATATCTTTCAAGTCAAGTTTCATCATACCTCTGCCACAGTGTGATCCTTACATGCCTCCTTCCAGGTGGTGATAAAGGCCCTCAGGGAGTTGCTAGATAGTGAGATATCATCTTCACTTGGAGCAACAAACTCTTCAGTCTTGTCAAAATTATCAATTGGATGAACATGTTTCTCATTGCTTCCGAGCAATTTTGAAGGCACAGATACATTCCAACTTACATCTTCAAGTTTTCTTTTCTTAAGAAATGACCTGCAACTCTCTTTGGGCCTTGTGCTGTCACAATCAGGGGAAAATTGGCTACCCATTTCACCTTTCAACCCTAGGCGTGACATCTCTTCAGTTGCTGAAGGATAAGGACAGCTACTCACCCGATCAGAACTGCTGATAGCCTTTGCTGAAGACCTTATGTGGCTTCCTACATTATTGTTGGTCATTTCATCTTCATTCATTCCATCATCACTTTTTTCATCTTCAGAGCTTGATGAAACAAATCTTATGTGTTTGCCACAGAAACCATAGTTTTCACGGGAAAATGATTTAATACGCTCGCTTACAGCAGAAAAACGTTCTTCCAGTTGCTCCTTCTCTGAGGAAAAACGCCCTTCACGCCTCTGAGGTCGTACTCGAGGTCCACTTGCTCTTGCCTCTTGGCATTTCTTTAATGATCCATTACTTGCTAATGTCTCTCGGCATTTCCTTTGTGTTGAGTTTTCAGATGCTTTAGCTTCTCGAATAAAAGAAATGTGTGTCCTGTTGCCACAAAATTCAGCATATACACATGTGCATGTATGTTTGTAAGTTTGTGTGTGTGTAGCCACACAAAATAAAATAACATAAGAAAGAGACACAGACCACACTCATTGCAATGCAACTAGAAATAATCATTGGAAGATGGTCAAATAGAAAAAACGACAAAAATTGAACATAGTTCATGAATACGCACCCCAAGCTTTGAATACGCACACCCAGCATTTCTGGTCCCTTAACTGAATAATTCTTTGCAAGAAAATACAGAAATTCATCAAGAATAACAACTTTCTTCTGACAAGTGTCCATATACTCACTAAGCCAAATAATTATTTCCTCACTAGTTATCTTGAGAACTTCTGTATTAGCATCAGGTTTCATCGAAAAATAATGCAATACCAGTGGGTGTCTCATCAACGGCCCCAAACCCAGCTCTTCAAAGTCTTCAATACCCTCGTTCTTGCATATTGCCACTTCCAAATCATAGATTGATGTAATTCTTCGTACCCCAACAAAGCAATGTATAAAAGCATTTATCTAAATAACAAAATCAAACAACAGAAATAAACAGCCTGAACAACAGCAATTTAGAATGAAAAAAAAGAAGCTACACACTTTTGTTGGGTAATTACTGATTATTAAAAAACTTGAAAAAAGGGATAAAATACACCTTTTCTTTGTAATGACTAGTTACCAATCACCAATTGCCAAGAAACTTAAACATCATAAAATTGAGGAGGAAAAAGACACGCTTTCTATGTAATTACTGATTGATAGTGAAAAATTGAAAACCGCGACTAAATTTAAAAAAATAACTCTTGCGTTGTAATGACTAGTTACCAATCACCAATTGCCAAGAAACTTAAACATCTTCATAAATTATTTTAAGAAAAAAGTGAAACACAATTCTGCTATATAAATACTAGCTAAGCAATTATAGTAATTAGTAAGCACTGATTACCTTGCTCTCAGTGACCATAAGCCGGAAAAGAGCAGGGACCTCTTGCATTTTAAACCCTAAAGAGTCCCATGACTCAGCTTGAAAATTCACTAACACAGACTGTGAAACTTTCCATGCAGAAACATTCTCTTCTGCGTCGGAAAAATCTTGCCGCGCTTTCTCTACTGCTCTATCAACTCTCTCTAACTGTAGCTCTTTATTGTTTTGTTTCACTTTCTTTTTAGGGTTTTGTGGAAATTTAGGAAGGTTTTGTTGTAGTGTTGCTGGTTCTTGCTGTTGCTTTGGTTGTTCTTGTGGAGGTGGCGGTGGTGCTCCTGGTGGCGGCGGCTCTTGGTGATGTTGTTGACGATATTGTAGTTGTTGTTGTGGAGGCAATTCTTGTTGTTGTTGAGGGAGGAGGAAGTTAGGGTTTAGGATTGGGAAATTAGGGTTTAGCATTGGGAAGTTTTGTTGGAGTAAAGCATTGGTGAAGGTATGCATAAAAAAATTTGGGTCTTGAAGAGGGACAAAGTTCGGATTGAAAGTAAGAAGCTCTGGTTGTAGTTCTTGTTGTGGTGGATGTCGTTGCGATGGTTTCCCCCGGCCTCCATTCTGATGGGGAAGACGGTGGCCGTGCATTGGAGGGGAAAAGGAAAAAAAAAACAGAGAGAGAGGAAGAAGGCTGAGAGGCGCAGTGAAGGAAAGATTGGGGTGGCGGGTGGGGGTTTAGTGAAGTTTGTAATGACTGTTTGGTTTAAGGTTGTTTTTCGTGTTTTGTATAGAAAAAATATTAAAATATTATTTTTTTTATTTTTTAAAATTTAATTTTAATATCAATAATATTTTAAAAAAAAACTACCTTTTAAAATACAGAATCAAACATGCACTCAACAACGAATTCAATGTTGTTAGGGTAGATATGATGAATATGCAATACATTATAGTGCAAATAATGAATATAAGCATGTAATCTTCCTTACAAACCATGTATTATAATGAAACTTAGCTACAAACACAATAGTATATTTCATATGAATTACTTTTTTTTCTTCTATACTATGAACTTTATTATTTTGACCAATTTCTCTTTATATAATTAGTTCATGTTGACATAGGCGATTTTATTCCTAAATCATTAATTTATGTTCACTAAAATACAAAAAACAATTACACTAAAATAGAATAAAATAAAAGTGAACATTTGTTAGTTTTTAAAATTAAAAGCACATAATCGACAAAATCTGAAAGAACATACATTTAAATAGCAAATAAAAATACATATTTTATAGCAAAAAAAAGAGTAAAAATCTAGGGAAAAAACTCATACTTATTTGGCAACCAAGTTAGCATATCATATGATAATTTTGATGTGAGATATAACTAAAAAAAATTGAAGATGAAAATGAGCTAGGTATAAAGGAAGCACCTATATATCCATCTTATACCCATCATAAGATGAAAATGAGCTAGGTATAAAGGAAGCACCTATATATCCATCTTATACCCATCATAATAAATGACCGTTTGGTATTGCATTCCAAATAGAATTTTGAGGGGAAAAGCAATTTCATGATTTTATCATTGTTTGGTAACTGCAAAACCATAGTGAACAGTGCAACAAAAAAAATGTTTGAACCACAGTTTACAAGAAACAGAATTTTTGAGATGGTTGTATGTTTATATAGAAGTTTAGTTGAGAATGTAGTATATTTGACATCTACAAGGCCAAATGTAATGTTTGCAGCAAGTTTTCTTATGAATTATCCAAGTTATTTTCATATTGGAGCTGCTAAAAAAGTGTTTAAATACATTTAAGACACTATAAACTATGTAATCAAATTTGAAAAAGTTTCTTAGTTGAAATTGATTGGATTTTATGATAGTTGTTGGGGTGAATGTGTTGATGATATAAGAAGTACTTTAGGCTATGTGTTTTTCTCTTGGTTTAAGTGTGTTTTCTTTGTGTTCAAAAAGCAACAGACAATGGTTTAATCATCTACTAAAGTTGAATATGTTGTAGTTGGTACTCATCAAATTATTTGACTGAGACGATTTATGAAAGATGTAGGTGAAAAACAAGAAGCAACAATATTGTTTTGTGATAATAAATTAGGTATAACAATGATTAAAAAAAAATCCAAATTGTTATATGAGAACCAAACACATTATACTTAAAACATTATTTTTTAGGAAAGAGAGGTTGATATGGATTAATGCAAATCAAAGGAGCAAGCGGTTGATATCAGAGAGTTTGTAATCTACATAGCAGGATTTGAATTCGAGTCAGACATGCACCTCTTATAAGAGCTTAGGATAGTTAGAGTTTTACTTGCTGACCCATAAAATGTACTTTCTAGAGAGATTTCCTCCCATAAAAAAAAAGGGGTTGATATCCTTGTAGAAACGTCGAATGATAAATTTTAAAAGTTGAGAAATGTGTAAGGAGTTCAACTTTAGCATATTAAGAAGAATGATCAAGTTAATATGTTGTAATTAGTATAAATTTATTGTGAGTTCAATTTAACTTTGACTTTAACCAGTTAACTCGTGCTAGAAAAAAAGAAAATATAGTTAGATGATAAGGTGATTAAGATAAACAAGTATAAGTCTACGATGAGTTGGTTATCTACATGTATATGGCTGGAAGTTTTTCAGAGATGTATGAATGAGTGAAAATAAAATTTCAAAGAAAAGAAGTTGCGTTGTTTTTTTCTCCCTTTGTTCATGTTATTATGAAGAAAATCACAACCCGTTTTCAATTAAGATTTCATCTGCCAATTCTTTGGCCAATTTTTCAGCACGATCATCTTGTCCGCCAGCGAAACTGTAGACTCGAAATGCTAACTGAAAAACTCTCCAGAGCATTTTAATGCTTTCTTTAGGTTTCTGATCAGGTTTAGCCATAGTTTCTTGATTTTCAACTGCTGCTTTTGACTCTCTCCTCTCCTGCAAGAGAGGCCAGCACTGGTGCATAAGAAGACTCTCCAATACGTTAATTAGTTGCTTTGGCCATGCATGGTCACATTACTGGACTTACCTTGAGCGCTAGCTCCATGCAGCTGGAAGACAGATCTACCATTGATTCTCTAATCTTGGTGACTATGTGGAATTCAAAATCAATGTTATGGCTCTTAAATTTTTTGGATTCTTCATCCTTGATGCGTTCAAATGCATCCAGCTGTAATTTGATCTTGAGCAGAGAGGAAAGGTAAGCAATAGTTATGAAGAGACGCTGCATCATTTAAATTTGGACATAGTTTACCTTACTGAAATATTTCTCAATCTTGTCCAAAAGCTGTCCCAAGGGAAGCACTACGTCCCAATCCTTCAAGGTAGTGACTATCGTGTCGAATTTTGAGTACAGTGCAGCTGCTGTTCTTAATGTTTCCAGCTTCTTTGAGGGAAAACCTTCAAACTTAGCAAGCACCTGCACATTTATGGTGTTGATGAATGATGGCTTGATTTTCATGACTTAGAAGTGAGATTCTGAATGTTAACAACTGGAATTACTGGAGTGGATTACAGAAGCTATGCTCTATTGACCTGTGATTCATCAGTTAGAAATTGAAGAATGGATTCTACATTGCTTTGAAACTTGAGCAGCTTTATCATGTCCTTCGTCTGAAAAGAATTGATGTCTGCCTTCAACTCCATGATGGATTTTGAATATTTCTTAATATCTTCTTCAACTTGCTGGAAAAATGTTGATCTAGACTACCAAAAAGATAAAAAAAGAAAGAGAGACTATCCTTAGCTAACATTTTCGAGTTTTATTACACTGAAATCTATCGAGTTATACTTTGTTCAGCGCTAAATATAATTAGAAGCAAACCTTTTTGTCATTTCTGCTAGTGAAGCAGCCAAACCTGCCTTGCCACCCGTAGAACCTCCAAGCTGCACCTTTCTTACACTAGATGCCTTAACAGTTAGACTAGATCCTTCCATCATGCTCCTGATATCACGAAACAGGTTCGGCATCTGGGTGGATCTCTTTAGTTTGGTTGCGGATCGTGTTTGAAACAGGGACTTTCTAGCACCGAATGGGGGCGTTGGAGGGGGTCCAGGGCCCTTGAGTGGCATTGCATATGGTACCGATCCTTTTGAAGGCATTAAGGGCGGTGGAGGAAGTGGAGGCCCCTTTTCGAGCAGCATGGTGTTTGATGCCGATCCTTTCGAAGGCATCATTGGTGGTGGAGGTGGGGCTGGGACATTTTTGAGCGGCATGTCATTTGGAGTTAATCCTTTTGAACGCATTACTGGTGGAGGAGGTGGAAGAGGAGGACCCTTTCTGAGTGGCATTGCATTTGGTATTGACCCTTTCGAAGGCACCAAAGGCGGTGGAGGTGGAGGAGGAGGACCCTTTTTGAGTGGCATTGCATTTGATACTGACCCTCTTGGAGGCATTACTGGTGGTAGTGTCGATTGCCCCATTTCCTTGGAGATATTGGCTGGTGTTGGAGGAGCCCTTGGAATTCCAGTTCGAACAGGTATATCATCTGGCGTCTTGATAGAATTCTCATCCATAATAGAAGCTACTCCCTTTGTATTTTTGCTAGTGGGAACTTTGCTGTTTGGCTTCTGTGCCTCAATATTTTCGTTCTTTTGCATCAAGTAGCTGGATTTTTTAGTACCCTGGAATCTGGAATCTGTACAAACATCAGTTGCAGCAACTGGAGAAACAAGCTTGCTGGGATAAGAATAGGACTGTTTTAATGTGGTCGCCAATGAGCTATAATCATTCTCCACCTGTTCATCTTCTAGGATGTCAAATAGTTCTCTTGCTACCTTAGTCATGTAATCAAACGTTGCGATCACTACATCAACTTCAATAACATCAAAACTATAAATTTAACTTCCAATATCAGGAAAATAGGAATAAAATGGCCTGACAAGACCTCAGGGAAAGAAACTGCATACCAAGCTGTGCCCCATCGGTGCTCTCAATTTTACCAGTCTTGTCATATCTGAATCTGACCATCCATGAATCTCTAATGTATGTCAACGCCTTGCAGAAATGTGCTACTCTCTATAAAACATGGAACTGTCAGTAGCTCATAAAACAGTTGCCAGACAACAGTTTAAAGCATGGCATTGTTCTGGCGAACCTTGTCTACAGGTGTCCCTTTGATTACTGAAAGAGGTATGTTCGGCAAGGCTTCTGGATACAGCTTGTGAAGATCCTCCATTCTAATCACCAACTGCATTAAAATATAGCTAGAATCAAAACCTCCAGGCCATTAGTCCACAATAAACAAGAGAATCCTGCCACATTGCAGCAAAACAAATCAAAGTGTACTTAATTACAGGGACATCTGAAATCTCCTTGATCCGAATGGATATTGTAGAAAGTTAGAAACAGACTGCTGTTTACCTCATATATCACAATGGCCAAGTTGATCGCCGGGTGATCAGACACCGGTTTAGGCTAGAACTTCTTCTAGCTACTCCCTGTTAGCTCTGCAAAACAAGGGTAAACCTGTCTGAAACTCACTAGTCTCCCTTGATTAATGATAAACCTTCAAAAAATTTCTTTCAAACCAGAAACTCAACGTCTGCAGCTATGATTCAAACGGGACAACGTTGTGTCAACATGGGATGCAGACCAAAAACAACAGAGGTTCAAGGAGGAAAAAAAGTACATCCTATCTTCGTTGTTCATATCAGTTTGCGAAGAAGACAAAGCGTGTCAGTTAAGGAAAGCAGCACTAGTCGAGACAATTTGGCGGACAAAATTGTTGAACACCGGGGAGAAAATTAATTAACTTTCCCGAGTCAAGGACGCGTTCTAGTTTTCTTGCACCCCAAAATGTTTTGGAAAGACTTTTCATTAAAAAAGAATTGTAGAAAGAATTCATAAGATGTTTTATATAAATAATTGATTTTCAGAGAATGGAACGCTTGTGAGTTCTGTGAAAAGTATAATACAACTTCATGTTATCATCGTATATGATAGCAAACACAATAAATAAATATCAAATTAAAATTAAAATATACATTTCTTACAAAAATGTTTATATAAACAATTCATAAAATGTTTATATAAATAATTAATTTTTAGAGAATGGAGCGCTTGTGAGTTCTGTGAAAAGTGTAATACAAAACTTCAAAAATTTATAATTTGCATAATATATCTTGAGTTTAAATTAAAATATATATTTCTTTAAAAAACTTAGAATAATCAATATTTTACTAATTCATTTGTACAAATAAAATATATGTTTTCTAGGATACAACTTCAGCTTGATTTGATTTGAGTTGTTGTGCAATACAACTTCAAACTGTAATAGTGATTCCTGTTGACCTAGTCGGTTGTTTTTTTTTTTCCCTTTCTTTCTTTCTGGAAACCTATAAAGGACTCCTTATGCAAATTTCTTTATAATATTTATTATATGTGTGAGTTTATTCAACCAATTCCATTTGCGTTTCAATTTTATTATTTTTATTAATTTTACAAATTCAGTAAACACAAATACCATGATTTATATTTATTTCAAAGAAAATTAAGTTATTTTTAATAATTTTTTCTATTTATTTATATAAATAACTATCAATATATTTAATTAAATAATTTCAGAAATTTTTAAGTTTTTATATATGTAAAAAATTTATACGGTAATTGTATATTTAATATTGTTTTTTTTTAAATAAAGTAATAACACGACAAAACTCATCGAGTAAGGATTTAAATTTAAAACAATGTTCAAATATGGATAGAATAAAATCTAATCAAACACACGTCGTCGCACGTACAGTCTCAGTCTCCGATAAATACCAGCAACCGCCAAGCTATAGCACTAAAAGAGAGGAAATCTGTCCCTGCTCAATCGATCACTCACATTTCTCTTATAGTTAAAAAAAAACACAAAAATCAAAGTACCTGATCTCCATTTATCCTTTAAATCCAATCAAATGGGGAGGTAAATACATTTAAAATACAATAATCGATTGATCTTCTTCGATTTCTTTAAACTATTGTTTGATTTGATTTTCTGGATTTGGAAGAAGATTAGGGCACCACAGGCAACACGGAAAGCAAGGAGGAGTAGGAGGAAGAGGATTATCATTGAAACTATTGATAGCAGTTTTTGTTGCTCTCTTGATCTGCACGCTTTCTTTACTCTTTTCCGCTACTATTACTGCAACTGACGGATCCAGCGCCCCATCTGAGGTTCGCTACACTTATTTCCCATTTTTCAAATATTTTATTTTATTGCTAATAAAATTGATTTATTTTAGTTTTATGCAATTTATAAGAAAAAAATGATATTTCATTGCAGTTTGATGAGTGAATTGATAGAATGCTGTTTTTTTTAGTCCATTAAGAAATTTTATTTGACGAATAGGTGCAGTATTGATTAAGGCAAAATGTTAATGTTTGATACTGTAAATATTAGGTGAATATAGCGTATTGATTCTTTTCTTTTCTTTTTTGACATTCTCGTATTTTTGCTTCATTTAGTGATTTAAAAAAAATATATTTTGTGGTATCTGAGTTTTATTTTTGGGATATGTTTAATAAGATAAATGTAGGAAAACTATGGGAAAGTGCGAATTCGGGTGGCTGGAGGCCATCATCTTCTCCACGAACTGATTGGCCGTGTACGTGCTCTTCATTTTTTAAAAAAAAAAAATCTTCTGATAATAATGTAAGTTTGTGCTGATGATGTATTTTTCTTGTTATATTGTGGCAGCTCCTCCAAAAGAGACCAATGGGTATCTTCGTGTTCGCTGTAATGGTGGTTTGAACCAGCAAAGAAGTGCGGTTTGTAATCTGTTCTTGCCCAAGTCTCTTAACTTGTTGTACTATATATTTGTGTGCATCTTCCAAGCTGTTTTTTTTTTTTTTTGAAAACGTATGTTGGGGGCAAGCTTGGCAAAATCTACTTCTATGGTTTTTCAGTGTGTCAGGAAGTGGAGGAAGGAATTATTTTTATGCTAGCGAAAAAGGAGTTTTTTTTTTATCAGAATAACAGATTTCGAGAAATTCACATGTTAAAATGCTGCCAAGTTAGGTATTATGATGTGATGCCTTTTTTAAGGGATTTATATGAAAAATTGATGTATACTTCCTTTGCTGTTGTAGATTTGTAATGCTGTTCTTGCTGCAAGAATCATGAACGCTACACTTGTTTTGCCTGAGTTGGATGCAAACTCCTTCTGGCATGATGACAGGTATCTGTTTTATGGGCATTCATTCTTGAATTTATTTGTAATACATACCCATTTTTTCCTTATAACTAGTAAGTTTGAAACTTGTTAAGTTGAATCTATAATGTGTTCATTAAAGAAACAATCTTGAAGGGACCTGACCTGCTAGATAACAGTCATTCAGAAAGCAACTATGCTAAACAGTTACTGTAATTTTTCCACATCAGTTAATTTTGATTGCTTTTTTTCCTACTTCAGCATTTTCCTTGTAATTTGTGTACTCCTCTGTACTAGGGTTGCCATTTCTTTGTAGCATGTAGTATTGTAACTTATCAAGGGAAGAGAGAGATGGCTTTGATGTTGAGCATTTATTATGCTGGGACCTGAGCTTTTTGTACAATGCCATCAATCATTCTTATACCTTGACAGGATTTACAAAGCGATTTTTCTGTTGATTCATTTTATCAACTGTTTGAGACATATTATTGTATTGAGTGTATAATTTCTGCAATTCTAATGGAACTGATAAATTATCTTTACCATGTTCAGTGGATTCCATGGCATCTATGATGTTGAGCATTTTATCCAGTCACTGAGATTTGATGTACGAATTGTGGAAAGAATACCAGAAATTCATAAAAATGGGAAAACTAAAAAGATAAAGGCTTTTCAGGTAATTGCATTAGAAGGCCATTCCGTTTCATATTTGAAGTTACATGCCTAGGAATTTTTTAAGTTATTGGGAGGTCCTCAAAATATCAAAAAATTGTCCTTAAATTTTTCTCTCTTGCCTCAGCTGCGCCCCCCAAGAGATGCTCCTATTAGTTGGTATACAGCATATGCTCTTAAGAAAATGAAGGAACATGGAGCCATCTATCTAACTCCATTTTCACATCGTTTAGCTGAAGAAATTGACAACCCCGAGTATCAGCGTTTGAGGTGCAGAGTTAACTATCATGCTCTAAGATTTAAACCAGACATTATGAAGTTAAGTGAGTCAATAGTAGATAAACTACGTGCTCACGGTCACTTCATGGCAATACACCTTCGTTTTGAGATGGACATGCTGGCATTTGCTGGGTAAGTACTCAGCTGTTTATTTTACTGTATTTGTTGACTTAATCAGTGCAAACATGTCTTTTTAGAGAGGTTTGACCTACATGCATAAAATTGGTTTGCCCTGTAATTTATAGAGCATTGTGTTATTATAAGGGAGATCTATAGGGGAATTATTTTTATTTTCTTCTACTAGAACAAGTACATCTAGCACACTTTAGTGAATTGTGGAGCACACAGTGCCAATGAATTTTTCTGCAAACCAGATAACTGAACTTAGATTCACAGGTCAAAAATTGTGTGCAGATACCTGACCATTTTCTTGGAATTTTGTAGCTGCTAATATAAAGGGACCTTCTGTAGTTTTTCTTTCAATTTGTGATCATTTTCCACAGAAGTGTTCTTTCTTGTGTTCTTGCACTGAGAGATTTGCTTAGGCCCATGGATTTATGTGGAGATTCTATTCTTTCTTTATGAACTGTTCTTACAACCCTATCATGATCTTGATCAACCACATCTTCTACATTCTACCCTTCTGTTATTTATTGAGTTTCATACTGTTGGTGAACCCTTCTACTAATTTAGATTCAGTGTAGTCCTACTATCTACATCAAATCTTTACATTCATATATCTTAAAGATCTTACCTTTACACATCTTCTGCTGCCTAATATGGGATTGATTTGAAGAATTAATTGGAAGACATTGTAAATATATATAAAAAAAACATAATGATGCCATTCTGAATTCTGATTTCTGTGGAAATGAATGAAGTGCAGGTGCTTTGATATATTTAGCCCTGCAGAGCAAAAAATATTGAAGAAGTATCGGATGGAAAATTTTGCCAAGAAAACACTCGTTTATAAAGAAAGAAGGGCAATTGGAAAATGCCCACTTACTCCAGAAGAGGTGATTTTTTGTTCGAATTGCTTGTCTGCTTGTTTGTTATCAATTCTGCCAACTACCACGAATGAATAATTAATAATATTATAATGCCTCTGACTCTGTGCAGGTTGGTCTTCTTTTACGTGCAATGGGGTTCGACAATTCCACCAGGATATACCTTGCAGCTGGTGAACTGTATGGTGGAAAACACTTTATGAAACCATTTAAGGCCCTTTTCCCTCGCCTTGAAAATCACAGTTCTTTGGATTCCAGCGAGGAGCTAGCCACAAACGCTCAGGGATTGATAGGCTCTGCTGTGGATTACATGGTTTGTCTACTTTCTGACATATTTGTGCCAACTTATGATGGACCAAGCAACTTTGCCAACAATCTCTTGGGTCACCGCCTGTATTATGGCTTTCGAACAAATATTAGACCTGACAGGAAAGGTCTTGCCCCAGTTTTTATTGCTCGAGAAGAGGGACAGACAGCTGGTTTTGAAGAAGCAGTAAGACGTGTCATGCTCAAAACAAACTTTGGTGGCCCTCACAAACGGGTCTCACCTGAATCATTTTATACAAATTCTTGGCCTGAATGTTTCTGTCAAATGGAAACACAGAATCCTGCTGATAAATGCCCATCAGAGAATGTCATGCAAATTTTGCATAGCCAGTTAGAGAGTGAAAACATGGACTTGGAAATATACAACCAATCAGATTCAGTAATATCTCTGGCAGAAAGATAAGAATCATCTTGTATATTTTTAGTTGTTAGTTACCTTTCCCCAGGACGGAATACTGTACAACAAATTGGAGCTAGGGATTCTCTCTATATTGGGTCTTTCAGGTAATATTATATCTCAGATTAATATCTTCTGCTGCAATGAACTATTTAAAAATTAACTGCTGTGCTTAATCTCACCATTTTTACCTGCTCAGGCAACTTCTTGCATGATAGAAAAATTATGCTGTTTAGTTTTGGTTTGACTTTGTTTTTCATTCTTATATATAAACCATACAGCCTATATTTCATGACCTTAGATATCAGATGATAGCTTAGACTTGGTTCCATTCCACTGAAAGATCATCTTACGAATTCATGTAAAATCCATTGGATGCTGCAGGTTCATGTTACTTGGGTTTGGGTTACGTTTATTTATTACAGAGGAAAAGGTACATTGTCAACCAATATCTTTCGTCAAGCACATGGGTCCGATAGATTTTGGCAGCTTGTATTTCTGTGACTTACACCTGTCAATACACTGGAAGGTATCTGATTTATTGTTGAGAGTAATTATAGTGTATCCAAAAGACGTCGTTTTGTTGAGGCTTAGCATAAACGAAACAAATTTACATTTAGATCCACATTTTTTTTAATTTCAAAATTGATCTAGTAATTGTGTAGTCTGAAATCTTATGCTCCTCGCCTTGCTGGATTAGTGAACTAACTCAAATGGAACCTCGGTCTCTTCACGGTGATCATCTGGCATGAAGGGCATTACCATTCATGTTAAGACCTGCAGGTCCTCAACATGCAAGCTCGTGTAAACGAAGACGCAATGAGCGCTCAGTTCAAAGTGAGACCTGGTGAGTTCAAGCCAATAACATCCTTGGCAATGTCTCTTAAATAGAAAAGAAAAAAAGAACAAAAAAAAATCATTCATTAAATTTTGTCCAGAAATAACAGGAGAGAAATGAACAAAGAAAAAATCCCTGTTTAGCCCCTCATCTGTCATCCACTTTCCTGCATCTCATCACAACACTAAAGTAAATTTAGACTCTTGGCATAATTAAGCCAGGTTCTTCAGCCTCCTTGAATGGATTTGTATACATCATTAGGTATCATCCACCCACTCTTTATAACACGTTTCATGTCACTATTGAGTTGCTCCATATATGATTTGATAAGCTAAATCCACCTACCAATTTCTCATCATGCAAGTGATAGCAAGGATGCTGTGCATCAGACAGGAGAGGAACATTTACTCGGAGAAACAGTGGTAACATGCAAGCTCAACTAAATGGAAAGAAATGGATACTCGGTTCCAGGTTAGACCCAGTGAGTTCAAATCCCACCCCAATTTCCTTGATTATGTCGGTAAAAACAATAAACAGCAAGGTATAGCAAGAAACCCAACAGCATCCATGATCCTGCCAATGGCATTTCTGTATTTATGCCAAATCTAAAGAATACTAGACCTATAAATTGCCAAATACAGAATACAAAATAACAAAGAAAAAATCCCTGCTTCAAAATGACAATCAATGCAAGTGAACAGAGGAGCATCTCACCTTCAAGTTCAACCAACATTTACAACATCGAGTCATTTACAAACACAAAATTCTCAGACACAAAAACAACTGCAACAAAATAACAGGAATGTGACTGAAAAGAATTAGTGTGATGGTTGACCATGCAATTTGTTTGCGACATAGAGCATATGACTAATGTTTGTTGGAGGATAGTTCTGGAGTAGCTTGAGAATAGAAGTGAAATCCCCTGCTAGTAGACGTTTCCGAATGAGAATCAGCATTGCACAACATACCCTAAGCAACGTCTCCTGCAAATGTTTAAAAAAAGGGGAGGGGGGGTTAATTTGTTGGCTTTGACAATGTTCATCCTAAAATTTTGATTAAAACTGCTCTTCATTCTAAGATTTTGAGCAAAAGTAGCAGGGGAAATGATCTGGTGTGTTCCATTATATATTTGGTCAAAAGAAACATTCGAGCAAGTTGTTCCACTAAGAGACAGTCAATATTATTTGATGGTCATCCACATCTAGCCTGTGCAATATCACTTCTTCTAATTAACCATCTCTGTCAGAGTTCACCATCTAAACTGACCAAAACACACTAGTGCTTGCTAGTAAAGGCTCTGCAACCAATGATGAATTTCCACATCTCTCACCCATGTCATACAAGACCCTCTTCAACACAGTGTAGAATCACTGTAGTCCAATATTGAATAGGCTTGTAGCCAACAGGTGGAACCATAAGGGAGCCATTTTTCCAAAAGTATGTCATCCTCCAGCATTTAGGGGGTGTTTGGGAATGCTTTTGGAAAACGCTTTTGAAATAATTTGAAATTTTTTTATTTTTATTTTTTACTTTCAATTAAAAAAATTTAGTACTTTTAGATCATTTTGATGTGCTGATGTCAAAATGATTTTTAAATAATAAAAAAAACATTATTTTGATGTATTTCTGAATGAAAAGCACTTTCAAAAGCAACTGCAACCACACTACCTAACACACTTGCACGGTCCATTTCATGATTTTCTACCATAACAATTTCAGCTTCATGTGAAAAGATCCAAGAGGCCCATTACTTTTCCAGCGAGAGATATAAATGTTCATTGAAGTACTTGGCTAGATTATGATATAAAGAGGAGCCCTAAGGATAATAGAGGTCTAAAGAGTTTATACCCTATAATTAGGTCTTGGGAGGGTGGCATCCTTGTTCTACTTATCAAAAATACCTTCAAGAATTTTACCTGAGGACCCTCCGGGTCACTTAAAAGTGTGTCCCAAATGTGAAGACTATCTGCGAAATTGAACTCCTGTGTCAAGAGCAGAGTAATCCACCGGAATGCGTAAAACTGGGGGTTGACCTATTGTTTTTAGACAAAAAGAAGCAAGCATTTCAAAAGAATTATTTGACCAAAAGATAAAGCATATGGCAAAGCTAATCTATTGTTCAAATAAATGTTGCTTAAGTTTTAAAATTTATGAAAGTCGATGCTAGTTATGAGCACAAACCCAACTAATACCATTTCAAAAAACTAACTGAAATTCATGTCACTTATTTTCATCTTGTACATCAAAGAAACTATGTTTCATATTTAGATTTGAATAATCATCCATATGTGATGAACAATGTGTTCGCAACGGGATATATAAACATTATGATAGTGTTTACTTTGGTTGTGATCTCAAGATGACGCCAAAGCTCTTCATCATGCTCCTTCAGAAGCTGTGACAATCTTGTAATAGTTGATCGAATTCCCACAACACTGTTGTCGAGTTGCTGACAAAAATGATCCCGAAATCCACTCAACAACTCAACAAAACAGAAAAATGTGTCTGCTTCTGCGCAGGCCTGCATGACTCGAATAAAGGAAATGATAAACAAAATGAAACCCAAAAGGATAAATAAAACATGACACTAATGGTTACACCAAATCACAGGATCAATGATGGTAGTGGATCTTATTGTTATGCATCTATCTTGGTCTAACAATTCATTGGTGACACAAGATAATGCATTGACATATTAAAACCTATCAAATTTTCATTTATTGAGTTATCTTTATTATGGTCCCTATAGATAGCAGTGACATTGATGCATTTAATTATGTCTCAAAATAACACTGGCATTTGATGTGTTAAATTATGGCGACTTTCTCTGCGTCCACCATTTCCACAGAAGTTCACAAAGAATTCAATAATTAAATATTATTCTGACAAAGAAGAAAGCAAAGCACGAGCTTACCGCCATTTCCTCATCAGGGTCATTTTTGAATATGTAGAATAGCGGTGCCAAAATTTCATTCATCCCTTGAACATATCGTATACCAGGATTTAACTTTGCAAATATGGTCAGTATGTTCCTCAAAGCCTCCTGAAGATGAAAGGCACAAATAAGTCCACAAAACAGTTTTTAGGTTTATATCAAATACAAAAATATGAAGAAAAAAACAACAACAAGAGTGCACCTGATTAGATTTTGCATAAGATGAGTCTCCAGAAAAGAAGTGCAGGTCTGGATGAGTGCGTTTCACATCTCGATCAATCTGCTCTATGATCTCTGAGTCCTACAAAATGCCAAGGTTGGAGATGGATATTTTAGACAGACAGTGCAAATATACTGTGAATATTAGTGTGTTGTTTTGCAACAGAAAGGATTGTTTGAAATTTCACTTCAAGTAGACAAAAAGATCGTGGACATGGGCAACAAGCTACACATGTCAGCTGACAAACTTCATACTTGCAAAAACTAAGTTATAGCATCCAAGGGCATTCTATATAAATGACCACTTGCTGTCATGATGTGGAATGAGACTCAATCATATTCCGAGGACACCTCGAAGAAGAATAAGGAATTATCAATTATACTTCAGTATTTGTTTAACATTTTTCTGATCAAAGTTCCAAACCAAGACCCATCCAGTTCAAACCCATTACTTCCACTGGAGAGAAAATTCACATTTCCTCAAGACTTCATTTTCCCTTTCAAATTCTCCGAAAAAAGAAGCATGCAGATTGGTTTTTCCATACCACATCTCATTACATTTTAACTGACTGAGACAGAATGAAGTTTAAGAGATTTTAAACACAGATAAAGGGAAGTAACAACTGTTGGTAGGCCTGCACAATAGTACACAGAATATGCAAAGTCTAAAGTATCTGTGTCATGAACCAGTTGATTTCATACCTGAAAGAATTGATTCCAAACGCTGCTCTTACCAAGGCTCAAAGGATGCTCCCCGTGAGTTATATCAGATCTTGAGAGCACACAACGGCTTTCAGATTTTCCATCGTCATTGTTGAGACCTGTGGTTTTCTCCAACCTCCTTGCTATTTCTGACTAACCAGCCACAAAAAAAAATCAGAATCCTAGAAACTTTGACAAAAATTAAAACATAAAACTGAAAGCAGCAGCACATCCTTATAGCAAATGGGACTTCACTAGTCCACTAGCCCACACTAGTATCCCACTTATGAGAGCCCAAGCTAATCTAGAACACCTAGTTACGTTTCATGACAATACAACCGGTATTGAATTTAACTTGTTTTTGCAGCATCTTCATAATTAGACATTTTCCAAATCTATAAAAATGTGAGGACTTTCCAGAAAACCCATTTATTTAAGATGTCAAAACCAAAAGAAAACATAAAAAACCCGGCAAAAAATTGGATAACAATCACGCTGTATTATATTTTATAAACTTTACAATCGTTTTAATCCCCCATTAAATGACTAACTAAATAAGGCATTAAAATCCATGCCATGCGACTTACAGGATTCATCAAAAGCTCCTCTTTAAAATGCTTGTACTGGGATCTCTTCTTAGCCAATTCAGATGACCAAAGTGAACGATCAGGTGCTAAATAACCTAACAAGAGCTGCCACACACAATCAATTAGCTTAAATTCAGACCATCTCATTAACCAAGATCAACATGCAAGACACTCACTCCATTCAACAAAGGAAGGAGAAATTAATACTTCAACTGCCTCTAGGCGTCAAATTTCACCTCTCTTGAAACCCAAAATCTCTGAATTTCTAAATTTTCAAACCCAACTCGCCATAAGCTTGGAAAATCAAATTTCCAAGTTTGACCCATTACTACAGTACATTCAACATTCATCTCAGAAAACACTTCTTTTACTAAAAAAAAACAAAATCCATAATTTCTTTCAGATTCTCTCAACAACCCCAATTTGTTTTTAAAAGAAAACAAAATTACAAATTTATCACCTTCCAAACCGTGGAACGAATACCGGCACCATCTGGTATCCCATGAGAAGCAATTCTTCTCAATTCCCCCATATTTATCACCTTCTTTGATAACTACAACCACAAAAATGGCATAGCTTTAAACATAAATTTTAAACCTTAAAATTTAAAAAAAAATTAAAAAATTGAAGTAACCTCAGTCAAAAGCAGAGCCTGCTTAGAAATATCCTCTGCAAAGCTCTCATTATCATCAACATCTCGAATATCATTACTAGTAATAATTATTTTATTATTAAAAATATTATTATCACTATAATTATTATCAATAATATTGTTGTTGCTGTCATCGTCGTCGTTAACGATGCTGCTTTTGGAATGCTTATCTTTAATCTCAGGTTTTTGAGGAGGAGGACTATGATGATGACGCGGCGGTTGCTTTTGTTGCTCGTCTCTGATGGCCGCAGGAGGTAGCGGTGGATCGATTGAGGATTCGGTGGGCGGAAAGGCTGTGGTGGGTGAGTGGTGGTCGAATATATCGGTGGTGGTGGTGGAGGTTGAGGGGGAGGATGAGGCGGAAGGGGTGGTGGACCAGAGAGAGCTGTTGAGCCAATCTGGTACTTTTTTCTTCATTATTTTAACTCAAAAAAAGGAGAGATTTTTGAACTGATTTTTACAATAATAATAAAAAAAATTAAAGATAGGGATTACTTGAATGATTGATGCTATGGTTGGTGAGGGTGGATGAGTGCTTCTTCTTCCTAGCGAGGAAGGGGGTGAAAAGGGTTTGATGGAGTGACAGACAGCAGGGGTAGGGAAGAGTTGCGAAGGGGCGATGGAAGATGTCCACCTTCACACTTACTTTTTTCTTTTATCATTTTTATTTTCAAATCTGGCAATAAGGTCCATTTTTGTCTGATTTAAATTTTTTTAATTGACTTATTTATTTACTAATAATGATATAATCAAGTATTAATGCATCATTAAATGACGATTTATAGATACCAAAATTTTACACGAAAAAATATAAATATTATGAGTTTGAATATTAAAAAAATAGGTGCTAATTATATTAAATACAAAGTTTTTTTCTTAATAAATTAGACGTGTTGTAAGGACAGGTTGCAAACTTTTTTTTGATGAGATACTAGAAAGTATATTTTGAAATTTTAAATTACCCAGTAAAATTTTGATAGTTTCAAGTTTTTATAGGGATTATACTTTTTAAATTAAACTCAAAAATTTACTATGCAAATTACAACTTCTCAGAACCTTGTCCCTGGAGGGATATCATTACTATTTGTAATGGAAGTCTTTGAAGTTCATGTGTATGTTAATGAATTTTTAAAGGTATTTTTGGTTGTAGCAGTATTAGCAGATGAATAACTTAATTAATGAATATTACATAGAAAAAATTTAGAGCTTAATATATGTAGTTTTCAAATTTTTTTGTGATGTTAGTGTTTTTTTATTTTCTGCTTTTTGTTGAATTTGAATATAGAATGAATTCAGAGAAGCCCCTCTCCTAGTTGCATGACCCTGGTAGAAAATGATATCACAAATTCACAATAGAAGTTTCTGCCCTTATAAAATGGAGAGATTTTGAAAGTAAATCATACCATCTCAAAAAAAAAATCAATAATACAGGAAAAATAGAATCCTTGCAATCATGAATAATCCTAGGCTCCTTGTTCGTCTACTCATGCAGACCAACATACCCTCCAAGCCAAGGGGTAGACTACCATGACCCCATGATTCAGTATACTTTCGGATCTTAGCTTTTGTTTTTACAAGATTTTTAGGGTCCATTTGCTATGCATGATTGCAATTTTCCAGACACATGAGGGGGTTAGCTTCATCTTGCTTTACGGTATGTTTTTTTTTTCTCGAGAAAATCTTATTTTGTGAAAAATATATTTTATGAATTCAGGTGAGCGAGTAAAATTTCGGTTGTCTTAAAATCTTATAAAAGATACATGTTTTTACTCAAATTCAAAACTTATTTTGCAGCTCTTTATCTTGACAGTATACACTTGCATTCAAGCAATGATGGATGTTCAGTGTCTGTGCTGTCTTTTTTTAAGTTACAAATCATGTGAAATACAAAAGTAGGTATGCCCTTTCGAACTTCGATTCCTCTCCCACGTTGTCTTTCTGTAATGGAAAACACCGAGTCGAGATCTGTTCATCAGATCTTGTGACTCAAAAGAACGTCTTTTTTCTCTTCTTTGAATAGTTATTTTGATAGATATGTTATCAATACCACGCACAAAAGACGACTGTGATGACAGTAACCAGAACCCTTGAACCATATTACTAATTAGTTACAAAATCTGAGATCTATTGACGAGAGAATTTGTTGCTTTAGCTGCTGATATGGACAGATTATCGACTACTAATGTTAATCAAAAGATACATTTTCGGACCAACGCCTTTCTGTATTTTATGTACACTGGAAAAAGAACGGGAGAAAGGGGGAGAAAAACAACTACAACCTCAAGAATTTAGCCACTTCTGTTGCGTGGCACCAAGCTTAGCCAAATCATCCTCTTACAGGCATTCCTTCAAGCTGAATGTGCTAAAAGCGATATTCCTAATCATGTTGCAGCAGAACTTTGACAGCCAGAAGAATTGCATGGAGATGAGATGTTAAATTAACATGCAGCTGGATACTTTGGAGAACTTTCTGCAATTTTGATTGCAGAAATGAAGTCCTGTTCCAACTTTAATGCTCACTCCCCATAGTTCAGCCTCCATGCATTATCTGCTTCATCTAAATGACTGGACCAAACAAACCAACAACCATAGATGTCCCAAAGCAGTCCTCCAGTAATAGAGAAACCCAGCTTCCCATTGAGATGCCATCTAGAATCATTATCATGCGAGGAACAGTTCCACCAAAAAACCTCAGATTTCTTACAGCTGTTGTCTTAGATCTCAGGGGATGTGCAAGCATGCCATGCCATCTGCTCCTGAATCATGTCAAAACGCAACCCAAGCCATCCTTAACTTACCTCAGATTTCTGACAGCTTGTGTCTTAGACCTCAGGGGATGTGATGTTTACAGATGAGCTTGTAGATCTATTGCCATAGATGTGACACTAAGTCATAGAGGTATGATGTTGGGTTCATATGGTATGGGGTCCTACATCAAGCAAGAGATATTGTTGCAGCAATATCCAATACAAGTATGGAAACGGCTAGAATGCTGAGATATAGAAAATTGAACAGATATGAATATATCAGTAAATTTGCTATACAAGGCCTGGATGGCATACCATTTTACCACTGATCTCCACATGAACAGGACCCGTCCTTGAAAAGATGGAATCGCTTCATATCTCTCAATATGATCTCCCTTTGACTCATCTTGCTAGCATATTTCATCAAAGAATGGCAATCCCCACAAACTAGAAGATTTTTCACAATCCTAATAGTCATCCTAGGAGGAGTATAAATGAGCGCAAAAGCAAGTGCTAGCTTCTCACCATGAATTCCCAACACATCTTCCTTTTCTTCTTGTTCCATATTATGAAGTACCCACTCAGTTCCAGGTATGCATCCTTGTTTCACTGCACCTGCCATTATTTCTTCTAATTTCAGGCATATTGCTTTTGCATCCTTGTGATCATGATCACCAGATACAAAGCGATGCACTTGACCCTCCACCTCAATGTAACTCCACCCACTATTTTTGTGAAAACCTCTATTCTGCATCAGAACTCTTACTCTCTCCGCATCTTCCCATTGGCCTATAGCGGCATAAGCATTTGATAAGAAGACGTAGTTCCCAGTATGAGTAGGTTCAAGCTCCCGGAGTTTTTTTAAAGCAAATTTTGCCATTTTGGTTTTTTTGTGAGCCCTGCAAGCACAAAAGAGTGCTCCCCATATCACAAAATCAGGATTCACTGGCATGCGTTCAATGAATCTGAGGGCTTCAGTAAGCTGACCAGACCTGCCTAGCATATCAACAATCAATATATAGTGCTTCATAGAGGGTTCGATGCAGTAATCAAGCCTCATGCTATCGAAGAAGTTAAGTCCAATATCTACTTGGCCAGAATGCATGCAAGCAGTTAATAAGGCAAGAAATACGACCTCGTCTGGTTTTATACCTGCAAATATGACTAACTCAAGTTTTCGAGAATTGCAAAACAATTGAATGGGACTAGAGTAAACTGGGAAAAAAAAGAAGGAAAAAAAGAGGTAAACTGAATGGAATTGAACCAAAAAAAAGTCACACCTGCAAACATCATCTGTTTAAAGCATGCAATTGCTTGCTCAGAATGTCCATGGATTGCCCAACCCCATATCATAACAGTCCAAGTAAGAATACTCTTCTGTTTTGTCTTTCCAAACACCTCACTTGCAGACTCAATATCCCCACATTTGGCATACATATCGACCAAGGCAGTCCCAAGTGCTTCAGTCAAATGGAGACCATTATCCTTGATATATTTATGTATCCGTAACCCAGCTTCAAGGGCACCAATCTTTGCACAAGCAGAAAGAGCAGAAACAACGGTGAAAGCATTCGGCTTTACCCCTTCCTCCAACATTTTAGAAAACATTGACAGCGCCTTTTCACAATCTCCATTCCGCGAGAAACCATCAACCATTGTGGTCCAAGAAACCACATTCTTCTCTGGCATTTGATCAAAAAGCTCCATAGCTCGATCCATATCCCCATTTTTTGCAAATCCGTCAATCAAAGTACTCCAAGACACATTCTCCTTCATTGGCATAGCCTTAAAAAGCTTCACAGCCTTCTTCATGCTCCCAGCCTTACAACAGCCCTTAATCAACACATTCCACAACAACGCACTGCTCCCACTATCGAATCTCTCGGGACTTTCATCAAACACCTTGAAAGCCGACCCCAATTTCTCAACTTTTACATACATATCAACCAAAGAAATTCTTACAAATGAATCGAATTCAATCCCACACCTCAAAACCATACAATGAATAGTCATACCAAGCTCTTTTAAGAACAAACCCGCCATAGATTTAAGCACAAACGGATATGTAAGCCGGTCAGGCTTAATGCCAGACCTTAACATTAGCTTAAAATGAAAAATGGCATTGAAAAAGTGAGAGTTTGTGGTAAGCCCACGAATTAATGCATTGAATGTAAATAAATTCTTGGGTTTATGGTGGTTAAAAACTGCGAGCGAGTGGTTGATGGATTTGCGCAAAGAAGAGGAAGAGATTAGCTGGGTGGTAATTAGGCTGCTTGAAGAGAGGCTGTGGATGATGATTTGGGCGTGGATTTGATGGAGTTGGAGAACAGTTTTGGAGCCGTGAATTAGAGAGATTATATGGGCTTCTGTGAGTGGAGCCGGTGGAATAAAAAGAGCAGAAAGTGAGCTCTTTGGTTTATTTTTTGATGTCTTGGAGATGGTTGTGGTGGTTTCTGGTGGATTTGGAGAGGGAAGTGGTGCATTTGAGGAGGAGGAGGTAGTGGGTTTTCTAGATTTTGAAGCGGTGGTGATGGTGATGGAGGAGGAGGTTGTGGTTTTGGTGGGAGAGGAAGTTAGTTTGAATAAGTCATGGAGTGATTTCATCGCTAGAGAAAGTACGGAGGCTAACGGCCTGATAAACTAGAGTGGTGGCTCGCCCTCGGCATAAGTCTTTTCTAAAATAAATAAAAATATTTAGAGAAATTATTAAATGTATATAGTTTAATTTGATTAATACGTGATTCTTGGGATAATACTAGAAGAAAAATCACAAATATAAGATTTAATCAAATAAAAAAATTTAAATAAAAATTTTCAGTTGACCCGTGTTAAATTTAATAACCCACCAAAATAATATGAGATCAGGATTAAAAAGTTTGATTTTAAGAAAAAAATACTTAGAAAAAATTGAAATTAAATCAATACAAAAATGATGAAAAAAGAATATTTGAGTCAACACTTGCTAAGTTGACTGATCTCCACCCAGAATAACGCTGCATAAAGTAAAGTAAAAATAATCATAAAGTCTAAGGGTCAATAATTTAATGCCAGATAAAAACAAATTGAAAAGGAATCATTTTTTCTTAAAAAAATAAAAATAAAATCAATTTAAGTAAACTTGATTAACCTAATTTCCAAAGATATAAGATAGGAATAACCTTATAAAAAAACAGAACAAATCATGAAGCTTAAAACACGATAATTTTATATCAAATGATAAAAAAAATCAAATTTAAAAAAGAATTTAAAAAAATATCAAGCTTAAATCAAGTTAATCTCAAAGTTGATGGTTTAGAATTACCTTGTAGAGGTCAAATACAAAAAATTTACGAATCAAAATTCTCAATCACACAAAAAATCAAAATAATGAGTACTAAATATTATACAAAACATAATTGAAAGAAAATAATTAGGGACCAAATTGAAAAACAAAATAAATGAAGAAAATGATAAGAAAAAAATTGAGGAGCAAAATTGGAAACAAAATTAAAAAAAAATCAAGCAAAGGATAAAAAAAAATTACAATTAAAAGAATGTAACCAAATTGAATTCAAAAATAAATAAAAAATAAGAAGAAGAAAACATTAAAATCAAAAAAAAAATGAGGACACACTACACCTCATTAGCTGCGCTGCCATAATAATTTAACTAAATAGCCTCTAATATATGCATATGAATTAATTTGATATCCATCAAGTGCAGAACAAATAATCATGGACGGTGATCTGTGGAATGTTAATTGATGAGAATGGGCAACACCTGCTTGGTCGAAAGTCGAATAGCAGGCTTTTCATCTTATTCCGAATTAGAGGCTTAATTCATTCTTGCCTAGGGAATGCAGTCAGGCTCGCAGGGTTTCCATTAGAATTGACTTCCTAAACCAGTAATATTTTCACTCCTTCCACATGGTCAGCCTCAGGGACTCATTCAAATAATATTCTTGATGAAAACATGAATATATAAACATACTGTGAATCAAAGAAACAGGCTTCAAGGATAATTGATGTCCCAGTTCATAACAGGCTAATAAACGGTATGACACAGCAAAGAGCTTAATCCACAGCAGCATGATTTCTATTTTAGGAAAATATAAAAGTACGGTACAATAGATTATTTATAAAAACAAAAACCAGTTGTTCATTCCAGCTTAAAGGACTCCAAAGAACGGATTATTTATGGCAGAGGTCAGCTCAGACCCAGCTGAGTTCACCACTGCCATGTCCACCTTATCCCTGGCAAGAAAAAGGAACTCGTCGCCTTCAATCTTTTCAAACCCACACAGCTCAAGAAATCGAATGCCTCCTTGGAGTGAACCGACTCTATCCTGTTTCATGGAAATGTAGAATGACAGCAAATATAGGAGCACGAAAGCAATTAGCAAAAGGTCCAAGAGTTCATGCTCCATGTGAAGGCCAAATTGGATGCAGAAGTTGACTGGGATCATATCAAATGATACAACAATGCAACATGATTGTGAGAATAGATGCTAGCAGTAATCAATCCAGATGTGAGCAGTGATTACAATTGGAGTGGGCATTAAATGACAGGCATATTTCCTCAGTATAATCCAGTAGTGAGAATTTGCATACCTGAAAGGTTTGATTATTAAGTCTTATTTTTCTGAACTTCTCTTCACTAGGGTTTTTGGCAACATTCCCCATGTAAGTTAGGAGAGTCTGAAACGCTCTCTTCACCTTAGCTTCGTCATCCTATCCTCAAAAAAGCAAATGAAGTGAGGCTACAAAATCTAGTTTATGGTGCTATGCAACGTTAAACAACGCTACTGCGGAACAGTAGGAGAAATTCCTTCTTAGTCATATTTAGTTTTTCATTTAATTAACTCAACTTTACAGGGTTAAACCCTCATGAACATAAGACTAACAGAAAAGGGAAGAAGGATAAATAAAGTCGAATTGAAAGATAAAGCAAGCCACACAACATGAACACATAATAGGCTACTAAAGAAAACAAAACAGAATAATTAACCAATTGTACTTCATTTTTCTGAACTGTGATAATGAAGATTTGAACTGGAGTTGTGTTTACCTTGTGACTCTGCTTAAGAGATCGCAAGCATTCTCTCATTTGTTCTTGCTTAGTGGCAGGCCTAACAGGCAGCATGCTCTGCAAAAACATTTGTAAAATACGTTAAGACATTCTGAATGACTACATCAAGTCCATTTTTATCCCTCCTACCTTTTTCTCCTCCACCACAGGAGCAGAAGGCTTTACAGTTGCAGGATCTTCTGGTGCCAATCCTAACTTCCTTCTTCTTTCTGCCTGTGAGGCACCCAACTCCAGTTAGAAAAAAACTAGCAAGAAATGGAATTATTCCAAATACAAGCTTAAATAACAAATGGGAAAACAGTACACTGGAAAGGCCAATTTTTTTAATCTTTTGAAAGTACAACTCTATACAATCAACCAATCAAGATCTAGCAATGTCTTGTCCTTTCCCCTTAATAAAACTTATAGATGTGCTCTTTCTATTTAAAAATGTTTCAAGTTAATTTATTAGATACATATATGAATCAATGAAAAAACAAGATCAAACTATCACAAATAGTATAACTACTGATGCAATTTAGGGGAGAAAGAAAAATGGAATAGAACAGTAGTAACCTTGTCTTCTTCCAATTTCTGACGAGTTTTTTTATGAAAAAGCAAGGCAAACTCACACAAATAAATTAACCACTGATGCAATTTAGGGGACAAAGAAAAAATAGAATAGAACAGTAGTAACCTTGTCTTCTTCCAATTTCTGACGAATTTTTTTTATGAAAAAGCAAGATCAAACTCACACAAATAAATTAACCACTGATGCAATTTATGGGAGAAAGAAAAATGGAATAGAACAGTAGTAACCTTGTCTTCTTCCAATTTCTGACGAGTTTTTTTTATGAAAAAGCAAGTCAAACTCACACAAATAAATTAACCACTGATGCAATTTAGGGGTGAAAGAAAAAATGGAATAGAACAGTCGTAACCTTGTCTTCTTCCAATTTCTGGCGAATTTTTTCCCTGGCCCTTCTCTCTTCCTCTTTCTCTGCCTTCCGCAAGGCCATCAATCTGAGAGGGGATTTGTTTTTCATTCAATTGTAATAACAGGATTTTACACAAATAATTAAATTTACTGAAGATCACCAAAATAGTGCAAGCTTGCAACCATGTACAAAAACAAGAAACTCATTCACAAGAAAGTGAATCTACAAAACCATGCCGAAAAGGGATACATAAGACATATTGAACACAAGGTGCAAGTATGGTGAAATACGACAGAAAAGTAAAGGCAGACAAAGACAAACCGCTTTCTTTCATTTTCTTCTTCAATTCGCTTTGCTTCAAGGAGTTCCTTGCCAATTCGAATCCTCTCCTGGAAAAATGGTTTCCAAAAACACATTGTGAAAATATAGCAGATAGATCAATCAAGGCAAGAGTTTGGATACCAAGCTAATACTTGGGACTACATAACATATCTTCATAAACATATTTGCAAGTATCAGAATGATGTCAGATTCCATATTTAGAAAGTGAGAGTTGACTGAAAATTACACAGCATGAAGTTTAAGGAAACCGCACAGCACTGATGCCCTAGGTAACAATTCCTAATAGAGCATGCACTCAACTGATGATTGATCTTGTCATTGCCAGTGTAGACAAATGAGGACATGCTTTAAAAACGAACGAAAAGATAACACAAATGCACAATTTTGAGATTACGAGTTGATATAAGAGAAAGTCATAAAGAAAATCAAGAAGCACCTTTTCCTTTTCTCTTTCTGTTTTCTTCTCTTCCTCCTCTTTCTTCTTGCGTGCACGTTCCCTTGAAATTATTTACAAGAAAGATAAACAAATGATACACACACACAAGCAGAGACAGAGCAAATCTAGGCCACCCAAGAAATCCAACATAATTATAGTCCTTGAAAAAAAAGCATTTGAAGATAACTTCAGCGATCACATTAATCGGCTTTCCTTCAAGATGTTCATAGCATAAAAGATAAAACTAAGAAACTAATTTGATGAAAGCAAATATCCCGATAAAGGCAACATAAATGCACACTGTCACATGAAATAGAAGCAAACAGCAAGGACCATCACGTCCATGGCATTATCCAATAAATATCCTTTGAACAGTCAAGCTCTTGATTTATAAAAACCAAATTGATCCAAATAGGCCAGTTAGGCAAACATCAGTTAGTACCCACGATCCTCTTAGAAAATATGGATCTGAGAGACCCCAAATGGACTAAATTAGTTTCCAGACTATAAGATTTCCTACACACCTGAAAATTCTTGGAGCTTTGCCACCCCTCTTCAAAACCATGTTTAAACTCGTAAAGGCTGTGGGTATAATTTACTTCTAAAAGCCATGTTTTACCGAAATTGGGCAGATTAACCAATAAAACCAAAGGCTGAATAAGAAACAAGATTGTATTGAAAGGCCTAGGTAAATTAACTAGAAAAGTTTAAAATTGTAACTTATCCTGAACCCAACTCATTTCTCAAATGAGCCAAGGCTCCGTAGCCTGCTGCTGCAGGTAAAAACAAAAAAACAGTATACTTGTAATCTAGAACCATTGAACAGGTAGCGATCACAAAATGAAGACGGTGAAGCTTAGATATGCATTTTAATGCACCACACCTTAGTTCTTGTGCTTTTTGCTTCATTTCTTCTGGTGTCAAAGAAGGTTTGGGAGCCTCAACTTTGGAGTTGACAGGTACCTGAGCGGACAAGCAGGTCAATAAATCAGAAGAACAAACAATTTAGTCAGTAAAAGCAATAAATAAACTTATTTTCAGATCAATAAAAGGGCAGTGCATGAACCGAAAGATGCAGTCATGCGAGTGAAAAAGAATGCCATACCATGGGCATTTCATCTATGTCTGGGTCATTCTCATGCTCAACTACCCAATTTACAGCAGCCTCAAGACTGACATTACCTGAAAGAAAAGAAAAGCTACAGTTAGAAAACTGCAAACGCTTTATCATTTGCCTATAATCAAGATAAAGAGCCCATTTATTCTTGCGTTTCAAAAGCACTTTTGAAAAAATTAAATATTTTTTTTATTTTCTCTACATTAATTTTTTTTCTCTAAATTATTTTTTTTGTTTGTGTTTTCCAATCATTTTGATGTGCTGATGTCAAAAATGAATTTTAAAAAATTAAAAAATATATATTATTTCAATGCATTTCTAAGCAAAAAAAAATTTTGAAAAGCGACCACTACCACAAATACCAAACAAGCCCAAAGACACGGTATATACAATATCAGAGGCCAAAAGATAACATGCTAACAAAATCCAGCTTCACATATGCCCAATGACAAAAAATTTAATGTCTGATAAGCAAATGTAAACAATGGCAATAACAAACATCACCAGAATAATGAAGTGCCCTTGTTGCCCTCGCTGTTGGGAAACCCATTGCTTCCAGTTCCTCAAGGATTTTTTTGTCAACCTCTGGAGCAACCATTTCTAAAACACAAATAGCATGTGTATTAAGTAACCAGAATTACAAAAGAAGGGATTGTCCTACAATGATCATTCTAAAGAAGTAAACAAAGAGCAGGAATAACAAGTTCTTGACGAGAGTCAATACCAATTTTCCACTACCAATAAGAACAAGATAGCTCATTCATGATCCTCCACTACAAAACCTAAGGCCATTTCTGAAGCTACCAGCAAAACAAAAATGGATAAAAAAACCCAAAGTAAACGACCGCCATTTTATTCCTATTTTCCCAAATAACAAAACAAAAAAGAATTCAAGGGGGGTTGTTTAAAACAACATGTGCAAGAAACAGAGAGCCAAATAAATAAAATAGAACTGCAAAACTAAAATCTAGAAATAGCTATATTACAGAGAAATGTGAAAGGAAAGCATAAAAAATAAGGGAGACCAAGCAAGCGATTTAACAAATGGCCACCTTAACAGCAATGGCGTGTTACAACAAGAACCATGTCAGGCAAGAGGATTTTGAAGGCACATGTTGGTGCTCTTAAAACTAATATAATAACAGTAAAAACACTCCACAAACAACAAAACCACTCAACAATCATTGTCTCATCTGGTAACTCTAACTACTAATGACCACACAAAAACATGAGAATCAATCAAGCACACTATTCATAAAGTTCACCAAGGTCAGCAAATCGTACCTTCAGGCTGGCTAGTAGTGCTCACATCAGCAGCAGCAGGCTCATCAATATCCATTGCTCCCACCTTCGGAACCTCCAAGCTTATCGGTTTTGTCACCTCAGCAGTCTTATCCACAAACTCGGTGTGGCCAGTTCTCTTCGTATGCAAATCAGTTTCCTTCATCACAAAATAAAACCAAAACCCAAACAATCACCACAGATATTCAAAACCATAGTTTATTTTTCCCCAAAAAAAAAGGTCTCAAACTGGTCGTTATAACAATAAAATTCCAAATTACAAGAAAAAATTAAAGATTTGCAAACAAATAAACCCAAAATAACCAAAAAAAAATAGGCCTTAAACTACTCATTATAGCCAAGAATTCTCAATCATTTTAAATCTTTAAAATTCAAAGAAGATGAAACGAACTAAAGGGAAAAGGAAAAATCCAAATCGGAACCATAAAACTCAGGCAAAGCGAATATTGGAAGCAGCAGATAAAAAAGAAAAAACAGCATTCCAAAAGCACCAAAATCCACAATTCAAAAAACGACAGGTTCGGAAAGACAGTGAATAATCAGAAATAGAGGATTTCATTACTGTTTTGGATCGGCAGGGTTTGCAGCAAGTAGTGCAAACGAGATTGAGGACGGCTTCAGTGGATTCAGAGAAATTGGAATGAGAGGTCAGGTCGGCGTGATCTTGTGCCTCTTGGACGGACTTCAATAGGGCCCCACAGTCCCCGCACTTCAATGACACTCCCGCCATTGATCGGCCAATCAATCAGAGAGAGAGAGAGAGAGTACCGCTTTGTAGTGTAAAATTGGTTTCTTTCGCCGGTGGAGCTTCTTCTTAAACTTTAACTTTACTTGTTGGCTAGGCAAGTGTTAGTTGGCAGGTAGAAACATAGCTATTTGAAGAACCCGAGAGGGTAAATTCGGCTCAAGCACCTTCGCCGAGTCAACCCCTGATTTTATAAATACTTCAAGTGATCTATTTGAAGAAAAAACCGGGTTTTTCTCGCTAATATAGTCAAGGATAATTTGAGTTATATATTAAAATAATATTTTTATTATTTTTTAAAAATTAATTCTTACATCTATGTATTAAACTATCCAAATATATATATATATATATATATATATATATATATATATATATATAATTTTTAAAAACATTGTTTGATGCACTATCTCAAACAAAAGTGTTGTTTGTGATTGCATTTTAAAAGTGTTTTTTTAAAAAATATATTTTTATTTTTATTTTAAATTTTAAAAAATAGTGTTTTTATATTTTTTTCATGTGTTAATATCAAAATTAATTTTAAAAAATAAAAAAAAAATATTATTCTAATATATTTCTAAATAAAATATATTTTTAAAAACAATTTCAACCATATTTCCAAAAAATACTCATGTCAATACGACTACATTCTAATCATTAATTATAAATGCTAGTTCCTTTTCTTTTAAATTTGAGATACACTTAATTTTTGAGTCAAAATTGAAGAAATTGTTAAAAAAAATACATTGGACTCGCGTAAAAAATGCACTCTCAAAATGGTGTGAAATTAGAAGTTGAACTAGTAAGTGGTAGCTTCAAGTTTTAATTATCGATTTATTGAGGTATAAATAAGAAAAAAAACAATTATATATATAAAACTACATTTTAAAAAATTGTAATTTTAAACACTATTTTGACCTATGCTTTTATATGTTTTTTTCATTAGTATTTGGCATGCACTAAGTTATGGGTTGGTCAAGTTATTTTAATACGTTAAAAAACATTAAGTTGTGCTAATGATTTTCCAAAAAAAATATATTGTAGGATTTGATTTGGATCAAATGCTTTTATATGTTTTTTTCATTAGATTTTGTTTATTTCATTTGACTGTAGGGTTTCTCGGAGTTTTTGTGATCCAAATAAATTGTAAATGAAATACTATATAGATTATAATTTAAAAATTCAATATTATTTTATATTTTATAATTATAATTATAATAGTTGTCGTTGTTAGTTTGCAAATATATACATACTAGCCACTGCTCTCGCACCTCGTTGTAGGCGGCATTATATTTTTTTAATGTAAAACATATTAATTATGTTTTTTTTATTATAATATAAATTCAATCAATATAATAGGCTTTTGCAGAATTCTTATGAAGTGCAAGTTTTTTAGAAGATATATGAATTTTAAATCGATGTAAATTTATCTGTTTAGTAGGTTTTAATGAAATAATCAGTATAAAATTATCATCGTCATTAAAAAGGCAAGAATATTTAGTTATTTGAATTATTGAATTCATTGTATTAAGATTAGTTCATTTTATAATTCAATTTAAATCACATTTTAAAAAAATATATAAATTATGAAAAGACCTGAGATAATTAAATAACAAACAAGCAGATAATTTTCTATTCACAAAAGACAAAAACATAAATTGAGAATTCATCCCTACATTATCATCATTTTCATTACTATAACAGTTCAGATTATTATCAACATTACTGCCCAAACAATTAAAATCATTAAATTACTCCAAAAAATCAAAATCAAAACATTTTAACAATAAAATCATAAAATTATCTGATTCAAAAGTAGATAAACACAACAGAAAATACAAAAAAAGAAAAAAGGGAAAAAAGGAGCAATATTAACTTTAAAATTATCACCAAAATAAATTAAAATTTCAGAAAGTAACAAAATAAATAAAACTCCGATAAAAAAATGAATTGAAAAAATAATAATCTAAAAGACTCAATGAATAAATACGGACATAAAACAAATATTGTCCAAACATTGTATTTTTAACGGGTTTTTAATGTTTTTAGATCATTTTCATTTCATGTGCTGATGTTAAAAATAATTTAATTTTGTTTTATAATTTTAATATATTTCTAAGCAAAAAATATTGTTTTTAAAAATCAATCACATTTCCAAGCAAAACAAAAATTATATTAAAGCAAAATCAAAAAATGTCAAGACTGGGATTCAAACACACGACCTTTTAAATAATCTTGTGCACATTTTCCAACTCGGCTACCCAAACTTTTCGCTAATCATTAACGATAATATATATTCATAGTATTTATTTTTTTGTGGATGCAAAATCAAAAATTGTTGGGGTGAGATTCGAACCCACGTCTTTTCAAATAATTTCGCACTCCTTAGCCAACTTAGCTTCATGATCATCTTTTTCATTGTTAACGATAATATATATTAATAGTATGTATTACTGTGAATAAGCACAATAAAATCAGAACGAGTTTTATATTTTAGTTATATCTATCTATCTATCTATCTATCTATCTATCTAATTTAATTACAATGATGACACGTGCAAAGAAGAACAGCGTGGTGACAAGAAAAGACAAGGGCTAAGTTGAGGTCAAACAGCAGCCGGGTGTGCTTTGAATGTATTTGAAAGAAGTTTCTTTCTCCTTTTTTGAAAAGGTAAACACTGCAAGCATAACAATCCAAATCCCAATCCATACAGGACCCGGATATCCTACGACTATTTACTTGAGATTCGAAGACTATTACAAACATCTCCTGCAAATCACCCCCTTCTTTGTTTTTCGAGAAAGATGAATCAAAACGGAGATTGGAGCCACGGTGATTGTTCCGACCCTTCCAAAACCTACATCAGAGCACTAAAAGCTAGGTTTCATGACCAGCCTGAGAAATTCCATAGCTTTTACAAGGTCATGATGGAAATCATGGCTCAGAGAGTCCGGCCTGACGGCCTCGGGGGCATACCCGACGGCGCCCCGGCGAGGCTGAAGGCAATTCTTGAAGGTCACGACGACCTCATTGGCGGGCTCAACTTTTTCTTGCCTCCTCCTCACCGAGTCAGCCTCGACGACGAGATGGAAGCTGGGCCTCTCACGGCAGAGGGAGCGGTGTTTTCTGGATTTGAAGATGCTAAGGATCTAATAAAGAAAGCGAGGATGCGAGGCGAGAAGGTTTATGAAGCTTTCAAGGAGACTCTGCTGTCGACAAACCAGAAGAGAAGCTTCGATGATGTCTGCAGTGATGTTGTTGAGCTGTTCATTGATGATCCTGATTTGCTAGAGAGTTTTCGACAATTTATGCCAGTTTATGAACCAGTTCCGCTGGCATCTTATGCTCCAAATTCCCAGATTCCTGTGCAAATGAATACAGATTAATTGTGTTAAGATTTGAATGTTTTCTGTAAGTTGATGTCCTATATTAGCTTGATTTTTCCTCTTCTTTCAATTGATTCTCTGTAACTATGGAACTTTTCAATGGATTGTTTTCTTCTTTTTTTCTTTCCCTGTGTAATCAATCCTCAAAACCTCTACAATTCCACAGAGATGCCGTTGCTGTCACGGCGGCTGTATACCGCAGGCGACGGGGAAGTCAAACACTGCACGAAATTAAAAGTCAAAACTTTGAAATAGTAAAGGCTCTGATCAGCAGAGGCACAATCCTAGTTGTATAGAAGCATGTTTAGGAAAAGGAAAGTCATTGACACGAAATCAAAGACATTGAGAAACTCTATCATGTTGATTAAGTTAATTAACTAATTTATAAATTATATTTAATATATTTTCATTTGTTTGTCATTATTTGAATTGATGAATTAAATTTGATAGTAATATGAGTGGAATAAAATAAACTCTAAATTTATATTAAAAAAAACTACTTATTTACTTTTTTTTATTCCTTATATACAACTTCTTATAAACATTAGAAGCTAAAATCATTTGTTTTAAAATTGATTAATTCCAGGGCTAAAAATCAAATTTATTGGGTTCTTACTATCATCTATATAATATACATTAATTATAATATTAATGAGCAATATAAAAAGAAGAAAAAAATGAGTGGATGGTTAGGAACACCAAGATACATAAAAGATTAGTAATAGAATTATCCAAAATAAAAGAATATTAATTGGGGCTTTAAATTAGTAGAAATTATAAAGAAATTTAAAAAATTTACAAAGAAATAATAAAATCAGAAGAGATTAAAATAACATGATGTTGAGAAATAAAAATTAGAATTACACTAGAAAGAAATGTTCCCAATATTTCAACACGTACCAAGTTGCCAATGGGCCTGTCCCAACCTCTTAGAAAATTGAAACTTTCAAATTAGTTATTTATTATAATTGAATTTAATTATAATATTCGATATAAATTAAATTGATCAACAAATTAAATTTATATATCTGAAAAAAATAAAAAAGTATCTTTATATTATTTATTCAAAGTTCTTTAAGTGTTGGATGGATATTTTAGAAACAATAATATTTTTTTCTCTTTAGAATATTCATGTTTACATTTAGAATATTTTTAGAAAACGAGTTACACGTGGAATTCAATTCTTAATTACGAACATAGAATTTCACTAAAACATTAACTCATTCGAATATGCTGGGAAATAATTGTTGTATTACGTGAGTTGTCAGTGTCCTTATGCTCGTAGAGTTGCAAGAAACCTGGAATTCCAGGACTCGATCTCCTATGGTTTACTTATATATATGTAGGCATTTCGTGAGATCGAAACAAAAGGCGGTTTCTATTTCTTCCGTTTTTCACTTGGTTAAATCGTTGAGCAGGTGAAAGGCATGGAGACGCAGAGGGATTATCATGGCGAATCAAGAACCTATCTCAAGGAGCTGAGAGTCAGGTTCGAAGGCCAGCCTGAAAAACTAGGTAGCTTTTTCAGGGTCATGAAAGATGTCATGGCTCTGACAGATGAGCTCTCAGGGAGAATAGAAAACGTACCTGATGATGTCTTGGCAAGAGTGAAGGAGATTCTCGGAGGTCACTGTGACCTGATCCATGGGTTCGACTTGTTTTTGCCGCCCTCGCATCGATTCAGCCTTGATGATGATGAAGATGAGACAATAGAGGTAGAGGTAGAGGTAGAAGATAAGGATATGGAGGAAGCTGCGGCTGTTTCAGCAGAGAAAACAATGCTATCACAGAATTTTATAGACCAGCAGACGATGAGTGGCGGAAAGGTTTGGGATGATCATGTGAAGGTCTTAAGAGAGGTAAAAGACGAGAGCAATCTCTATAAAGTTATTGTCCCGCTGCGCGGAAACGATACTGATTTACCAGAGGGTTTTTCTAGATTTATGCGTGATTCTGAAGCAACTTCAGGAGCATCTCGTGTTCCAAATTCTCAAGATAAAGATGTGAACAACGGCCAGGAAGTTATAGTTCAGGCTGGCGCCGAGCAGCAGCAGAAGCAGCCTGAAAAGATCGATCAGATAGGCGTAGAGAAAGATGAGGACAGAAATTTTGTCAAGAGGGCGGGAAGAGATGCAGAGAAAGGATGTGACAGGGCTGTCATAAAAAAGCTCCAGAAGGATGGACTTTGCTTGTTCGATAAGGTTCGGAAGAGGCTATCATGTGACAACACCTATTATAAATTCTTAAAGGTGATTTTCTATTATACCAATCGAAAGATTCGAAAGCCTGAATGGAAAGAAAGGATAGCTGTTTTGATTGGAAAGCATCCTGATCTCATGGATGAGTTCCAGCGTTACGTTACAGACTCTGAGAATGTTCAGGTATTCAGGAAAAAAGATGGGGAAGAGGATGAAGGGCAGAAGATTGAAACAAGGGGACGCAAAAAAAGGGACAAAAAGAAGAGGAAGAATCTCAATAAGTCAAATCTAGACCTTCATCTCTCTCGGCGCAAAAGGTGTACTCCTAGTTATCTGTATCTTCGAAAACGCTATCGTGATCCTCCTAAACACAATAGAATATTGCAGCCCGAGTTGCAGGAGTTGAATGATCGATTTTTGTCGGTGCCTTCAGGAACTGAGGCCTTCTTCTCCAGGAAAATAGACGAGGAGGAGGAAATCTTGTTCGAATGTGAAGATAATAAATATGAGATGGACATGCTGATAGGTTGGTTCAACACAGCTGTCGAATATGCAGATGAATTGGAAAAGGGAATCCCTTGTGACGAGTTCAGAAAATGGAACCGGGATATCTTCTTAAGATGTGTCGAACGTTTATATGGTGACCAGGGTCTTGATTTCCTCCAAATATTCAACGAAGATCCTCAACTTGCATTGCCTGTTCTAAAAGTTCGTTTGGAGCAAAAACTGAAGGAGCTGAAAGATTACAGAGATGAACTTCGAGAGAAATGGCGCTGTGTATATGCTAAAATCTAGTATAAATCATCAGGTAGCCTAGATAGTTCACCAAAAAATTATTGTAAACAGTTTTGTTTTTCAATTCTCCAAGTTAGATGATTGTGTTTCTGCTGCTGGATTTCTTATAAATTTTCACCTTAGCTTCATACAGTAGAAAGTATGCAATCTAATTCTCAATCAACGCAATATTCAATGATAAACTTGAAAAACAAATCAAGGAAAAATATAAAAAAGCCAATTCAATTCAACCTAAGCTAACTTACAAAATATAACTCAAGTTATAAGAACATAATAACTCTGTAAAAAAAAATCAAGATAAATTACTAACCTAATTCTTAATCGATTAAATCTTGAAGGATGAAATTGAAATAAAAAATAATTATAAAAGAGAGAGAAAAAACAACTAGAGTTAAATTGTGAGAGCTGTAACATAAGTTATGAGACCAAAATAACCTTATATAAATCAAACAAAAAAACACCAAAGTCAATATGGGTTAACACACCAAATTCCAGGTCATAAGGCTAAAATGACTTTGTATAAAGGAGATTGGAACAAATTATAAAGCATAGTTTTTACTTAGTGGAATATTGAAAGATAAAACTAAGAAAAAATCAATTTAAAAAGGAGTTAAAAAAATCACCTAAGTTAACTTGGATTAACATGTGACTTGAGTCATAAGATCTAGATAATCTTATGGAAAACAAATTAAAACAAATAAGAAAACTCGATTCTCAATCAACAAAATATCAGAGTAGGATTTTCATTTTAGAAAAAGAAAGAAAAAAGATGAGTCAACTTGGTTAACCTGTCATATTTATTTGTAACTTGAGTCACGAGAAACCCAATAAAAAATAAATTAAAATAAATTTTGAAGATCAATCCCTCACAAATTAAATGTTAAAATAAAATTCAAAAAAATTAAATTGCAAAATCACAATACAGATCATGAAACTATGATAATCTCATGAAAGAATAGAGTAAAATATTAACAAAGAAAATTAAAATTAAAAAACCACACATTAGAAAAAGAAGCACCATTAAAATAAATAGTCATACGGATGATTCAAAATAAAAACATCATATTTTATAATGTTTTGCTAATGCCCGAGCATGCTTTTTTTTTTTTTTTTTTTTTTTATCTCTATACAAAATGCTTTTAGGGTAACCTAATGCACAAGCATGCCTCAAACACTTAATCTGTGATGTGAATATATAAATCGAGAATGAGGAATTTAAATTGAAGATGCATACAAATGTAGAATTTATTATATATAATTTATTTTTATTTTTATTTTTAATGATTTAATTTTTATTTTTATTTCAGCCAATAAATAACTTATTGACAAATTGTTAAATGAAAAAAAATAAGATTTGTATAATTCAAGCATCTCCTATAAATTAAATGACTAGACATTTGAAAACAAATAAAAAATCATAAAAGGCCAATAAAAAACTGTTACGAACTGGTAAGTATTTTACTTGTTACATCGTAAATTTTATCCGTAAACTTAAGAGTTACCGTAACAAAACACCAACTTCTCCCGCGCACAAAATCAAATTCCTCCCTCCCTCTCTTTCTCTCTGGCATTTTATTTCCACTCTGTAAAAAAACCCTAATCCCCCTCAAATGGCATCAAATCCGGCAATTACAGAAGATCCCAGCCAAAACTCCAACACCGACGAGGAAACTATCGCTCTCAGGAAGAAACGGTCGCGGCGCGTGAGCTTCGCTGACCGCGAGATCACTTCCGTCCACATCTTTAACCGCGACGATGAATATGAGACCCCTCCTGACCCCCCTTCCACGAAATCCCCCCTCTCAGACACAGACGATGAAGTTCGTGCTTTTTTCGGTGACCTCGCCGATAGCGATGATTCTAAAGAAATATCATCTCCCATTGGTGCCGGTGATGACGATAACGATAACGATTATTCGATCAATTCAAGGAAGTCTTTTTTTCGACCTGTCGAGTCGCCGTCTCCGGGTAACAGCAGTATCGTTGGCTCTGCTTCTTGTAACGATGGTTTGTTCTATCTTTATTAATATTTGGTTTCAATTTTACCTGCTTTTTTTTAGGTCATTGTGTTTGAATAGTGAATAGCAAGTTTTTTCGGGGAAAATGTTGAAGCATTTTTGTTGCCGTTACATTTTGTAGAGGACAACCTTTTTGGACCTGTGTCAGCGAGTTTTATTAGAGCTGGAAGATTATCTGATTCTGGTGCATCGGATTGTAATCTCGATGTTACCATGGATTCGACTGCATTTTCAATGCATTACCGCAGTCTTGTGAGGTCAATGTCGGGAGAAGAGTTTAAGACTCCTACTGAGTTTCGTGTTGCTGCGGAAGAGAAAACACCTTCGAATATTACCACCCCTTCTGATCCAGGGAGTTCCATGGTACTGACGAAGGATAAGAAAGTAATTTCACAGAATGTATCTGGTTTTGTGCAAGGTAGTGGGGGTAGAGATTCGAATGATATGAGTCTTGTGGGAGAAAACTTAAAGAATTATGACTACGGGAAACTTTCTCCTGGTTTGGAAGCACTTCTATCAGAAGCCATGAAGGATCCGCAAGCGGCATCTGGTTTCCCTTCTGATTCTAGTAATGTGAAATTGTTGGAGAGGAGTGAGGTTTCTATGTTTGATGTGAATGAGAGCAGTCGCATGGATAGAAAGGATTGCAAAGATAAAGAAGTTGGCAAGTTTGACATGCTTGACATATCTACCAAGGGAGTATCTGTGGCCAGCATGGAATTGGATGAGGCAGATGTCATTTCTGTGAGCACCAATGCTGACCAGTGTAGCACACCTGCTAGAATTCAAGGTGTCGCAGCGGATGCATTCACTCACCACCAAGTACAAAGCCCTACTCAGCTGAACAAAGTGCAAACTGGTGATCAGCTGGGGGGAGTGCAAATGCCTAATCAGATGAGCAAAATACGAACTCCCAATCAGACGAGCATAGTTCAAACTCCCAATCAGATGAGCAAAGGAAAAATTCCCAATCAGATGAGCAAATTACAAACTCCCAATCAGATGATGCCTGTAAGATTTTTCTCTCCTAGGTTGGATCCTCCATTTTCCCGGTTCCTTCATTTGTATGAATTCATTAAGTTAATCTGCATAGGTGGTCTTGTACAATTAGTGACCTGGATTTGTACTGTATATTCTCTGCATGATATTTTCATTTTATATTTAATGGCTGGGATATGATTATTTGGGCATGGTTTCATTCTGGACAACTCTTGGCTGACCATTTCTTGGTGTTTAGTTGGTATTTCACAGATTGTGTTGACGTGGTTTCCCTATTGCATTTTTCTTTAAGTGATCATGAAGATCCACAATTTCGCTTAACATTTACTGATATGCATTATCGTCTTTTACAAAACGAAGATGGTTGTTTATGCACAGTTTTTGTTTTCCCTGTTGTAGGTGAATAAGGACTACAGTAAAGCTGCAATTGCAATGGATGTGGAGTTGCTTGCTGCTAGTATGGATACTCAAGTTCTGAAGCTTGATTCATTAAAAAAACATGAATCTGGACAACATTCAGCTAACATTCTTAAAGATCATTATTTTGAGGATAGAAGAAATAAATACAACACTGATCATAATTCTGATCAACAACAGAGTTCCATGTCTTCTTTGTCTGCTAAAAGAAGGCAGCAGGTATTTTTGGATGCTTCTAATTCCTGTAGACAATTATCATATGCGACCCCTTCACCGAAACAACCAGATTCCTTTTTAAGCAAGGCAAACTTAAAAAGCAGTGGGATTCAGCCTTCTCCCCTTGTCTCTAGTTTGAAAGATAGAATTGAAATGTCAAAACTCAGATTATCTAAGTTCATTTCTTCTGCAACTTCTTTCAATTCAGTGGTGGAAGAAAACAATAAAGCAGATACAACTAGCAAACAGGTGCATGTCCCAGTTATGAACTTCGAAAAATGTCTCTCTAGCATTGACATGAAGGACCGAGATCATGAAAGGTTAGGTTTAAGGAACATAGTTGGCTATGGTACTGTGCCTCTAAGTGATGTTGATCATGAAAGGTTAAGGTTAAGGAACATAGTTGGCTATGGTACTGTGCCTCTAAGTGATGTTGATAATTTGACTAATAGTGGAGGAACTGTAAGCCTTTCAGAAGATGGGGAATCTCTCATGCACATGTCTACGTGTATTCTTTCCAAGGAGAAGGAAGTCCGACCACATGTTTTGGCCGAGAAATCCATGGACAGGACATCAGTTATCCCTGAATCTGCCTCTTCATCAGTGGAGATTAAAGTGGATTTTGCAAATCTTATGAAAACAACCAATGCATCTGATATTTTTGTTTCTCCTCCATTGAAGGTTTTGGATAAGGGGTTATCATCACCAATACAACATCAAGAAAGTCTCTCTGGCGACATGATGCAGCAACTGACATTTGATGAACTTGTTAGTGTTGGCTTCAATCAAGACAAGAATTCAGTAGGTAATGTTTCCATCAGTGCCCATGCCACTGCAGTAACTGATGAGTTGTTATCATGGTTTGCTGAAAGGAAACCACAATCTGGTTCACTTGATATTAATTATTCGGAAGACAGTTCCCAAGCGAAATGGGTGGATGACAGGCAGAGTTATCTTCAGAATAAGCATAGTGCATCTAAATCCCCCATGAACTTCCAAACTCCTATGAGGGAGAGGGATGTGTCAAATATTCATTCAGTAAAGCCAGACAGGAATATCCTAATTGTTGCTCCTGACCCGAGACATTCTGAAGAGGAGCTTCCTGGGGAAAGAAATAAATTCTCTCTGCGCACTCCAGCTTCTGTCTTCAGTCCTAAGAATGTAAATGGCTCGTCACTTAAGGTAGAGCTCTCTCTCTCTGTCCCTTTCTGTCCCTCTATCTCTCTCTCACACACAAACACACACATGTGGGACTTCATAATTTATGGACCCAGTTTCCTGCACAGGATATTCAGAGTTCTTCTGGTCGGAAAAGAAGAGTTAGAGAACCAATTCTTGAGGGTGCAGAACATGCAGAAGATATTGGGAGGATAAAAAGGAGCCCAGAAAATAGGAACCCACATTCTGATACAGAGTCCATGCTGGAGCGTTCTAATGGAAGCATCAATGATAGGGAGATGATTATAGATGACTCGACAGTGAAACATTGGACTGATGTATGTATAGATGTTACTATTCCCTTATATTACTGTATCTGCTTATGGTCAATTTGTCAATAGTTGAGGTCATTTATCATAGGTGTGAATTTGGTCTTGCACCTTGTGGTTAGGTCTGATTTCACCTTTTATGTTGTGGCATTTTCTTTCCGGTGTCTTGTGCCATTACTTTGTCCACGAAAGTTAATTTGTACTCTTTAACTTAAAGGTTATATATTTTTTTGGTAGATTGACCATAGGAGAAATGGTAAATTTTTCTGCCATAGAAGTATAAATGAATGATAGACATGCACGACTTAAAAAATCAGAAAAGGTGATTTTCATAAGAAAATCATTCCTTGATAGCAAATAGATAATAGAACAATCCCTTGAGGAGTGTTATGTTATTCAGAAGACACAAGGTGGCACAACACAAACAAGGCAATGGCATCGGGGTCATTTCTTTCTAGCTTGTTCCAGTTTTCATGTCTGCAATACCACAAAGTAGTTGGGTATAACCTCACCCTTTATCTTTTGGATTCTTTCTAACTTTGTTAACACCTTGCAGATTTCACTAAAATTCTCGGGGGACACAAAACAGCTGCTTTCTCCATCAATTGATAAGCTAAATATTAAAGAGGTAATGTATAATTTAAAACATGATAGGCATTGGTGATCCCCACTTTTTTGCCTTTCCGCATTTACCTATGTGATTATGTTTCTTTTCTTTTTTGTTTCATTATGTAGATTGGTGTGTTGCAAGATATTTTGGTTAACCTGCAGAAGGTTAAGAAGTTTGAGATGCTCTGTTCCCAAATTCAGCCTCAGGTATTCTTATTACTCTTGACATTTTATGGTTATGGGATGATAAAAAAATCTACCCCCACCACTTCTTCTGACAGTAATGACACATCAGGCTAACCATTTGCCTGCTAACACTGTTTTCCTATTGGTTCTACAGAAAACATGCGATCTGTCCAGTGAAGTCAGGAATAAAAGGTGGACTCATCATGCTGTTAATATGTCATGGATGCGGATGTTCATTGGTTCTTATATTACTAGATGGCATGGTTTAGCACAACTGCTTACAATGTTGAGTGGATGTTGTTACAGAATAGATGAAACAAGATCGGTGCTTTCCAAGTTAGTGTTTGAAAGGGCAAGGCTACAATTGATGTCTGCTAAGCATGAGAAACTGCTGGTATGTTTCCTTTTTCGTTTTTTCCATTCTTATGGTATCCATATCTTAATCCCCTGCCTATCATCTTCCATGCAGAAAAGAGCGCAAAATCTGAGCTCTGCAATTCAGGAATCTAAGGTTTTGAAGTCCAGCAGTATCTGGCATCCTTCTGTACCTGGTGAAGTTGATGTTAATCTTCAAAATTTATGCATGGATAAAAATGGCAGAAAAATAGAGGTATAAAATCAATTTAGATACGCATTGATTTATGTGCCCTTCAGCCCATGAAGTGCACTATTTATCACTTTTGTTTTGTTATTTCATTTCTCTATGCATCTTTTTTTACCCAAAAGAAAATAAAATAAGAATGATTCAAAGAATTGGTGCTCAAATAATGCAATGGAAATTTCTCATAACATCTTACAACACAAACGTAGAGCTTTCTGAGGAATTTTTGGGAACAACTTGCTTTCTGGAGACCTAAAATGTCAGTTTTTTTGGGTTTTTTAAGAACTTAGATAACAAACATTGAATATTTTACTCGTCAGTTGTCACCAGGTGGTGAAAATTGTTCATAAGAATGTACATTATTGAATTATAGAGATTTTTCTCATAAGATTGTATAATACAATGGTAGAGCTTTCTAAGGAATGGTTGTGAAAGTTGATTGGAACAACCTGTTTTCTGGAGACCTAAAATGTTGTTTTCTTTGTGCTGTGGTTTTTGAAGAACAAAGACAACAAACACCATGCAAATTACTGTTGTGTTCTCACCAGATATTCTGGACTTGATTCATTGGCGCTTTTGTATTGCATGACAGTGGACTGGGTAGGAAATTGAAGGAAATGGAAGAAAGGAAGATAGATAACCTAAAATGCCTAGGCAACCCTTGAATCCACTAAGAGTCTGTCGATCCCACAAAGAAATTAGGTTTTTGAATCCATGAGAATAGACAAGCCAGAGGAGATCCACCTCTAGAAGTGATTTTATTCATCCATAAATTGTTGTCAAATACAATGCACACAAAATTCCCTAGTAGATTACTATCTAAATAGGAAATGAGATCTTAATAATAACAATTCCTAGTAATAAAAACAAGATTCTAATTATAGCAAGTATTAATTCCCGGAAGGAATGCAGTCAATTCTAAATATGGCTTTTGAAAATTGATGTAGGATAGGGTAAGGTAGAAAAGAAGATAGATAACCTCAAATCCCGGAAGGAATTATGGCTGTTGAATCCACGAGAACAGAAAAACAAAGAAGAAGATCCACCTCTCAAAGTGATTACACATAGTCTTAATTTAACTGATAATGATATCTTATTATCATTCATGAACCGCCTTCAAATACAGTGCATAATGCTAAAGCCCTAGAAGAGTACCAACTAAATAGGGACTAAATATGGCTTTTGAAAATTGATGTAGGATAGGGTAAGGTAGAAAAGAAGATAGATAACCTCAAATCCCGGAAGGAATTATGGCTGTTGAATCCACGAGAACAGAAAAACAAAGAAGAAGATCCACCTCTCAAAGTGATTACACATAGTCTTAATTTAACTGATAATGATATCTTATTATCATTCATGAACCGCCTTCAAATACAGTGCATAATGCTAAAGCCCTAGAAGAGTACCAACTAAATAGGGAATAGAATCTTAATAATAATAAAGTCATAACAATAATAAAACCCTATTACTGCTAATATTGCCATTTGAAAACTTCCTAAATAATAAAAATACCTCAGAAATAATAAAATTAGAAATATCTTGAAAATTATTCTTCTTGTACTGCATCATAGTAGTTAGTCCCCTTTTGAGGCTATATGGTTATTGCATACCATTTTATACTATAGTTGTTCGTACTCCCATTGCCCCATGAAAATAATCCAATTTAATTAAAAAGAAAGCAGTTAGTCTTAGCAGATTAATAGAATTTATACTCATTTTATTTTAGAGTTTTTAAATTCAGCACAGTGGTTGAGAAGGCCCAAGGCCTGGGTCATGGGTTTTGACTGGGTCACTGGGTTGACCCCATTTTTTTTTATATATAAATAAAAACGACATCATTTTTTTTTTAAATAGTCAAAAGAGCTGCAGCCAGGTTTTTGACTGGGTCATCTGGGTTTTTGCCTTTCCTTATTTTTTTCTTAAACACAACCCGGGTCTCAAGTCAACTTGCCAAGTCAGATTCTATAATTTTATTACAAGGTGGATTGACAAAATATGGAAATGTAGTGCAAACATTGCAAAATTAGTGGAATATTCCGTAATTTTTAAATCAATGGCTGAAATGACTTATGATAATGTTTTAGTTAAGTGCATGAGGCAAAACTATAAAAAAATGTGATTGGCCAAAAATCCAAACTGAACTTGCTAATTAGACTTGATCTGTACCCATTCTGATTGTATATTAACTTCACTTCAAGTTTCTGAAGGAGATGCTCCTGTTATTGTCTGGCAGGATTCCAACGAGAAAGTGATCACAATGAGGCATGAATCTGAAGCTTTAGATAGGAATATAAAGACTTTAACCAAATCTTTCCATAGTTTCTACAAAATGAAAGGCGAGCCAAGCTGTGGTGAGACTATTGCGCTAGTTAATGATCATCTGAAGAGGAGAACCTCTTGCAGGTTCATATGCAAGGATTTGCAGGTCTTTCAACTATTGTAATGACCTTTGTTATTGCTTGAATTTAAATATCTTATTTCATTGAGAGACAAATCCTGTCATCTATTTCCTCAGTTGTGGGAAGTTGAGGATCTGAGGAGCAGGAACGGTCAACTAAATATACTCCTCAACTACCATGGCTTCATCAGCCAAAGGTTCCTTCTTTGCTAGAACTTTTCTCCTGTTTGAAAATCTGTTGTTGAGATATAAGCTACTTGTATACTTCAGCGTGTTCTTTTGTTTTTATGAAAAACAGGTTCACAATAAATGCTGCTCCCACCCGTAATATATCTATTGCCAACCAGTTGAATCACACATCCATCATGAAGGTAATCAAGTCAAATTGTATTCTATATGTTCAATTAATTTGCGGTACTTATTCCTAAAATTCTATGTTTCCTGTTCATTAGATCTTCCCTAATATGGATGCTTGTGTAGCATTTTCATATGCTCTAAATTCTGAGACTACTAAGAAGTATGCAGGCTCCAAAATTCTGGCACAACAAACACAAGTATGTTTCGGTATTATTCTGCATTCAATTCTTTTATATCCTGCATTGAGGCTCTTTGGATGCTAAAGCTTCAAAGCCGGTTGTGGCAATACAGTTGAAATGTATGCCATGTGCACTTTCTGTGTTTAATTTTCTTTTCCTCGCAACTGAATTATTCTTACAAGCAATTGAGGATTTAATTCCTTAAGTATTATTGTTGTGATGCAGGTTACCAGTTCACTATTGCATAATCTACTAGATGTGATTGAGGAAGTACAGCAGGCACAAATAGAAATCAGAAATCTGGTTAAGACAAGCTTTTCTTCTCCATCTGGTATAAAACTCAGTTTGTCTCCAATCCCTCTCCTATGTCTTCATTTACTTGTGGGTTTGGGATCTATAAGTTGGTCAAATGAATTTTATTTTGAAGAAGGTTGTCTCGAATCAAATCTTGAGTTATTACAGTTTACATTCATAGGATCAATATTGAATCAAATCTTGAGTTATTACAGTTAACATCCATTCATACGATCAATATTGAATCAAATCTTGAGTTATTACAGCTTACATTCATAGGATCAATATCGAATCTGATTGTCAAATGACTTTCAGTCATCATTACAGCTAGCCATGAACAAGATCAATTTTGAACTTGGGTAAAGTCTTTTGAATCTTGTGCTGTTAGCAATGATCAATGCCACTGTACTTGGGATGGAAACATGCAAATCAATATGCATTACATGGTGACTAGGTGACCATAGAAATGTTTACGTATTCAACACATGCATCCTGGTTTCCTATAATCCTAAAGTGATGGTTGTCTTATTTGTGTAGGATTTATTTAATAATCGATGCAGTTGATTCATTGAACATCTTGCATCTGTGTGATTTCTTGATTGTTTATGCCTTTTGAACATGCCATAGAAGCATGCGTATTTAATGTACTCTGCTTGGTCATGGTATATTGCATCTAATTATTATTATTACTATTTATTTTTTTTGCAGTTGAAAAGCTTGATTTGCTCCTTTGTTTCATTGACTTTAACACTGGTTGGAAGGTGATAGTGACTCTTGACATGACATGTTTGAATCGGTAAAACCTGCTTGCTCATTCCCTTTTCATATCTGGAAAGGGTCTTGCAAACTTCAATGCACTTGCTTAATTATATTAATATAATTGATTATAGGGTATTCTGTATGTAATTAATGTATAAAACTTTTTTTTATCTAGTTTTTCATTTCACATGTTTAGTGGAAAATGCTTTCAGCTGTTTACTTTCTGCATGTTCTATCTCCTTGTTGGTCTATTTATAGTGTCTAGCATACAAGCTTAAGTAGGTCCTAAGGGGGTTAGTCTGTGTAGAGGCTTACCCTTCTGATTTTGGTATCAAATGCTTACTCCCAAAACTCAAAAGAAGCTCCAGCTTGAAACCTTTACCATCATACAAAATCAAATAAAGATGCTACAATTTTAGCACGCACTTGTTTACTTTAATCATGTGTGTGTATTATTCTTAGATGTAATTTTCTAGTAAACCTGCATGTTACGTGAGCCAAATAATTTGACGGTTGGTTGTAGTTTTGTAATGTGATTCTTATGGGATACTACTTGCCATCAACAGGGACACATAGGACTAATGGGCTAATCTGCTGAATACACTTGTTTGGATGTGTCAATCCTCCACGTGACGGGAATGTTAGCTGTTAGAAAATTAATCATTTCACTAACCTTCTAATAATTGCAACTGTTATCTTTGTAAAAGTGTCGTTGCTGATGTCCATGCTCATTTTGTTCAAGTCACAATCATGTATAAAAATGATAATGAACGTGAAGTGAAACAAATTGAGAGTTTACACCCCAACCAGTAGCTGGATTTTGTTTCACAGCACGCATCATGATTGGGAATGCACATCAGATTATTTACCAAAATATATAATGCAGATCATTCGAGTTGATTGTTGTTCAAATTTGGTCCAACCTGTTTGAGGCATTTCCATTAAAATGTTTTGTTGCGAAACAGTAATGGCATCTGTCATTTCTTGTATTGGGTTTATTTTTTACTACAAAGAAAGTTCCACAACAAATTATGCATTTACATCAGCAATTGTAGTATTGGGCAAACAAATGAATCTAAAACATATACCACTATGAGGAGCTTGGACCTGTGGCCTGAATTATTTAACAATATTGCTACTCTTTATACAGACAATCTGATAACTTGGTTTTTGAAACAGTGGAGTTTATCCATCAGCAGCCGTTCCATATCAGTTACAAGCTTCTGCTAATGGAACACACAAGTTGTTGCCTGAGTCACTCTCAACCCAAGTAAAAGCTGCTGTTGATAATCTTAGAATCGGCTTCTCAAGGATCGCAAGGCTTAGCAAATGCATTTCCCAGGTGGTGCACTCCTTGAGCACCTGAACGCTGTGAAGGGACCCATCTCTATTCTGAACTTGTACGTACGTACTTTCTTGGCGTTCTGGTCAGTTTGGTGATTTGACTATTATATCATATTGTACCTATAATCATTAGTAAAGATGTATTTTGTTCACGAGTATTTGGAGCAATATGGATAGAGTGAAACGTCGGAATATTTGCATCAATATCATGCCCAGGCAATATCTTGCGGGACAATATATTATCGTTGGTTTAGCTTCTCTATGGTGTGCAGCCAGGGTCCATCAGGGTAGTATTTCTATCTAGATGCGTTTACTTTTTTTAAATTCTGTTCATCGGAATCCTACTTTGCTTCAGGGGTGGAAATTGCTTTTGTTAGAGAATGGGGTATTGGATGGGAGATAAATATGTGCCTTTCCTTTTAAGACTCCCAATTCCATAAACTTGAATACAAAACATCTTTTATCCACATAAATGCTAAAAACAGTAATGTCAACCTTGCCGGGTTAAAATTAAACAAAACTCAGCTTACATATTGAAGCTCTTGAAACAATTTTGACCACGAAACTTAGTATCTAAGCTAATTTAGGCCCGGAAACACCTTGCCTCATGGGTCGAGTCAGTGGTGGTTGAAGTTTCCTGTACTGGTTCTGCCCTTTGCAGGATGTTGTGCGCCGTCTTAATTCCTAGAGCTTACCTGTTTATTTAGGCGTTCCCTTACCTTAGTTTTTAAACAATAATTTGGCTTTTTTTGTCAATAAATGTTCTTGGTTATAGAGAATTTGTAGCATTACACATTCTGACAATAAGCACTTGAAATGTACATGGGAATTCAATTTGCAATTGGAGGTTCTTCTGTATATAAATGAACATGTCTTTGCATCTCCATCACAAAAACATTGGATCTCCAAGAACTAAAGAGCACAACAAAAACTGTTTTAGCTTTTACCCACAAGTTTGAATAGATAAAACTTTCAGTAGCAGCTTAAAAGTTCATTGAAGTGACGGAAGATCAAGTTCAATGCAATTTCCATGGCTTGAATCTAAAAGGGACACCATATTCTATATCTATCCATTTATCTTTTGAGAAAACTAATTCCTTATGGAAAGTCTAGCAAGTATAGTCATAGACTCGAATCCAAGAAAAGTCTCGGACGAGATGGGCTTGCTATAACTAGCCGATGCCATTTTCATGCTAAAATTAGGTTAAAGGCTACACTTTCTTCTTTTTTGTTATTTTCATCTCTTTTCTTATTAGGTGGTGTTGACATTGGGTTGTCCTGGAATGGATTTCATTTAATGTGGCCTTACAAGGAGTTATAATGGGTTGATCAAAGAAAAGATGAGCTCGACGAATTTTGTCACTGGGTGATTTCCCATATTGATTCAAGGAGCGGTGAGCCATAAAGAGAGCATGATTTCCCCAATTATCAACGATGAAAGGTAACTATTAAACATATATTTTTTAAATTGCAAATAAGAGTTGTAAAACTGTTTAGGTGACTACAATTCAAGAGGGTTGTCCCCATGCATACTTTTAACTTGAAAATGCATAGCAAGCAATGGCTTAAAGGATGTTCCAGGTCTCTTGTTGGCAACAGATCACTACATGTTCAAGTATTAAATTGGGTGTCCATTTATATCTTGCAGTGCTGAGTCTGCTTGACAATCCGAACCTCAAATAAGAAACTGGGAGAATAGACAACCGTATGAAGTAATCAAAATCGGCTCAAAAAGAGTTTCTGGTAGAACTGAGACAGCTTAATCTTCCATAAACATGGATATAATAATGTATGCATTCAGTTTTTCTTCCATTGTAGATTCTTCGGCTCTCATTTACTAGTGATTTTGCTACATGTATGCTGTGTTCTATAACTCCTACTGTTGTGGCTTAAAATACCATTCTGAAGCAAACACGAACAGGATAATTCAAGGGAAATAAAAGTTACAACCACAACGCACAGAACGTTTAGTGTGAGAAAATCATATTCCCGCACATCAAAAAAGGGTAGAAGCATATTCCAACCGTTTTCTCAAGCTGGTAACTCAAGCTTCACATTGTTTTTCCAACTGCAACATGAAAACAGAATGTCATTTTCTATAATCATCAGCACAAGACTGAAAGCTTTTCTTAAAGTTTAAAGACTAACCTTTGGAAATAATAATAGAAGAAGTCAGCATACAATAATGTCTGAACAAATCCTGATATCCACGCTGCCAAGACATTTAGATTGCAAAATATTAGCAAATCGTTTTCACAAGGGTATGCCTACAAATGCACATGTGACAGTACTGAGGATGACATACATATCCAATGGATAAAGCGTGGCTCCGCAAAGTAGCGATAAACCCAGTTTAATATGTACAATGCCCTGTATGCACTGCAGCAAATAAGAGTAACAAGGTTAACAGGGGTTTAAAAGTGCGGTAAGTATGCAGAACATGAAGTTATAAACGTACTCAGATTTCCTAGCAACACAAGAAAAATAAACAAAGAAAAAACATTTACATAAGAGAGCAATATGGTAATCAAGATTCAAAATTGAGGAAGAAAGAACTCCCATTGTAACATACAAAAATACCTTAGTAACCTAAGATTAAAACTACAAAGATTATGCAATAAGAAATACCCTAGGAGAAAGACATATTGTCCTGTCAGGTTGTCAATATTTCTTGTCCTCTGCAACAGTACTAGTTGAGGAAGTATGGCAACCGCTTCCAGATACATGGAGAATGCCCACATTACCTGGACAACCAAATTTCAACATAGATCAAAGTCACAATACAGCCAATAAGAATAGCACAGGACCAATCACTCTTAATAGTACGAGCATGCACACAGATGTATGTAGGCATATATGTGTGCATGCATCAAATTGCCGTCAACATCTTGCACAAACAATACATGAGCTGAAGCATTCCAAATAATTAGACGGAAAGACGCTGTTACCTCTCTAAAGGTAAGCTTTTCATGTATAAGCAAGGCCAAAATTAGGCAGGGAAGCACAAGAAATAAATGCCGAAAGGTGTCATGGTCCTTGTCATAAGATCTCCGAACCAACTTGTGGCGACGCATATACCAAACAATAGAGAATGAGCTTCCCAGGAATATCAATTTCATCACGGTATTATAAAATGAGTAATAATGAGTGAATATGTCTAGGTAGCGAGTGGCAAAAACAAGAGCATAGAGTTCCTGAGTCTTCAGAGAAATGCCTGCAAATAACACAGGGAAGTCAAAAGTCTATGACTAACAGTTTGAAAGAGAGAACTCCTACTTCACAGAGCTTTTAAGAATGTCAAACATGGATGTGCCTAGTTAAATGAAAAGGCACAAGAGTCCATTGGTTTGGCTATTAATTATGCAACACAATAATTTAGATGTGTTTTTGGTGTGCATGACAGCATGGGGCACTACTCTTACTTGCATAATCCTGTTTTAAAAGCATGACCAACATGCATAGCAACCTCTTTAAAAGAATTCCTCAGTCTAACCACACAAGCACAATCATGATTGAGCTAGGAAATGGCTTCAAGGAGTAGATGACTTTATAACCCAACCCATCTGTTCCTAGTTAAAACGAGAAAGCAAGAAAATTTATTTTAAATCATATTGCTAGTTCTGTCAGATGGTTCTCAGCCAGCAATTTATTCCATCATAACAACCTACAATTAAAGAATAGTTCAGTTGCCAAACTCTGATATTTTTCCTAATTGATGTATTCCTCAGGAGGAAGAAATTTCATAACATCTTTCCAATCTTATGTATGCAAACAAGAGAACATGAGAGCATACCAAACAAACATAATGCCAATAATCAGCTATTTCATCACTGAAACTAAGCAAAATTAGTGCAGAAAAACAATTGAGTTGGAACTGTGGACTAAAACAAAATTCAATCAAATGAAGGCTTGTAGCTCACTGTAGCAAAATGAAATGAGCATCATCATTGATACGCAAAACATCTTCCAGACCTACTGATTTCTAACCACATTGCAATTACCTGAATCAAAATGTAATCCCGCCATGGCAATACATTTTAACGACCTCTCTTAAATCTCAAGCTATTCCAATATGATGAACTTCTTTCTCTTTCACAATGAAATAAAAACTGCTCAATTCATTTCACTGTTGATCTCATATGCCATATCTTCTTCAACAACCCCTGCTATTACCAGATGCAGTCTAAGATTACAATCAGCGACCATGTAGTCCCATGTCAACAAAATTCCTCAATTGTTTCTAGTTACAGTTTTACTTGCATTGTAACCCTGAATGCTACCTTAAAAAACCTTTCTAAATATTACATAAACATCAGGAAACAACATTCACGGACTGAACTTCTTTCAATAATGAAGCTCAATGCATATTCCCTACGGAAAATCTGTTTGCAATAGAGGGTCCATCTATTTTCTCTACGTCCGCGAGCTGTTATTAATCATTCATGCTAAACACATTCCCTCTCAAGTATGCCCTGCTATCCACCCGCCCACCAACATTATAAAAGCTATTCATATTATTTTACCAACAGAAGACATGACCAAAAGAATTCATAAAATGCATTCAAACCATGCAAAATACTCTCTTTAACTCTCTATTAACCACAAAAGAACTCACTTTGAGTCAATAGCACCAAACAAAATCCCATAATACTTTCACATACAACAATCCATTTCGTCAAAATACAAACCCATCTTGAAAAAAAAAGCAGAGACCCATATATCATTTACAATAAAGAAGCAAACTTTATAGCAAAATACACATTTTAAAACAAACCCATTAAGCAAAACACACCCAAAAACAGTAAAATCAAGACTTTTAATACATACCAGCACATGATTTGATGGTGTGGATCTTTAGGAGCAAAACAAGGACACTAGCCAGATGGGTCATGTCCCCTACTAATCTGAATATGTTCATTATTTTTCCCTGTTTATAACCGTGTATAAAGTAGTGGGGTTTTCTTTTTGTGTTTCGTTTGGATCAGCCGGATGATGTCTTGTGTTAAAAAATCTGCTGCAGCTCCTGTTTTTCGCAGATCTGCCTAACAAGTGAGTGACTTTTTTGGTCTTTTTTATCATCCTTTATATTTAATTTTTTATTTATTCTCCCCCTTCATCTCAATTAAATGATGATGGTAATATAGTTTTAACGGGCCCAAGACTCTTACAGGTATGGGCCCTACATGGATGGGCTTTTGCCCTCCCTAGATACGGGGTCCCTTGTTAGACGACACGTCGCTTATGTGGCCTGTCAAATTTGTTTCCAGTAGCTTCTTTCATGAATGGATGACCTGTCAGTCATTGTGATAAACTGCAACAGGGCTGATGGTCACGTGAGCCTAATTATTATTAAAACTAATGTCAAGTTTTTTCCCCGCAGATCTCTCCGATTAACCATTTTCTCTCTCTCAACTTAGTTCATGTGATCACTTTTTATATTAAATTTTTAGTGTTTTTAGATTATTTTTATGTAATAATATTAAAAATATTTTTTTAAAAATATAAAAAAATATTATTTTAATAAATTAAAAAAAAAACTTTCAAAAAACAATATCATCCGCAATCTCCATCTTGACCTATAAAACAAAACCCCGCAAATTAATCATCAACATACAAACAAAGCATACTTCATTTAAAATACTAGAAGATATCACGTAGCAAACAAAATAACAGCAGAAACCCTACTTTTATCCAAAACAAGAGTATTTTATAGTTTTGTTTAATTTTAATTAGAATTAATAAAAATATTACTTAAAAATAATGGTAGTTGAGATAAAAATTTAAATATAATTAAAAAATATTGTTAGAGAGTTTTTTTACAAATAATTATTTAATTATATAGCTAATTGCATAATAAAATTATATACAAAATAATTGCACTATATTTAAAATGATATATAAAAAATAACTTCTTTAAATAGTTTTTACCATTTGAGTAAATATAAATAAAAAAATTATATTTATACTATTTAAAAAGCTATTTTAGAGATTTAGCTCTCCAATATAGCTTTTACCATTGAGCTTGTTTTTAAAAATATTTTTGTATTAAGAAAATACATTAAAATAATATTTTTTTTATTTACAAAAAATATTTTTGATATTAGTATATGAAAATAATCTAAAAATATATAAAAAAATTAATTATTTTTAATTATTTTTGAAACACATTACTAAACCCTCCAAAATCTGGGAGCAAATAACTAGTCTTTGGATCCGTGGGCGGTAAATTGTATTTTAAAAATATTTTTAAATAAATTTAATAAAAAAATATGTTTTTTATTTTAAATTAAAAAATAATATTTTTATATCATTTTCTTGATATAAAAAATAATTTAAAAAAAAATATTTCAGAGGATTAATTACATCATGTCCTGCTGCTGGTAGCGTTTGCAAGGACAGACAGCCTGAGTAAAGTGCCTCCAAAGCTGGAGTTTCGTTTCACTATTTTGTTTTGTAGTTGTAGTAGTTCTTCTACTATTTTCAATTCGGAGCACAAATTAATGAGAGTTATGTAGCAGCTTGATAGGTAATCAAGCATGTTCTTCCTTGATTTCGCCAAATATTATTGAGAATACCAGTGCCCCCCCTGTGCTGACGACTCTTTTAACACCAATATTGACCTCTCTTATATTTAATTCATTGGCTCTTATGAAGCTTGCCTGAAGATGATCGGCTTTCAGAATCCAGGGTGATCATCAGATTATGTAAGCTTCACCACTTAGACAAAGGCGAACATTCTCATCATAGCATATTGAACAGTTTAAACTTGATTTCTTAACATGAGTATCGAGTCTTGTTAACCCGAGTAGTCATCACGAGTTCGAATCTCACTATATACATTCTATTCGATAAAAAATCAACAAGTTACTGTGTTAGAGAATAATATAAATTATATTCTTTAACCGGCTTCAAGCCAACTGGCGCCACTGCAGGTTCATGCGAGAAAAAAAGATTAAAAGGGCTGTATTTGCCAGAGAATTGGGAGTTATGCGACCCACCTCTACTCGATACGGTACACTGTGTAATGGCAGTATTCAGGAAACAATGATTATGGTCTGGCTCCGATGACTGTTTGCTGGATGGTTTGGTTCTGGTATGGATAAAAATATGAAAATCTAATATCAGTTTGGCAGCAGATTTTCCATCTGGGTTGTGTATACAGCTCAAAAAATAAAGCGCAGCGCTGGCTTATACGACTACATGGGCCGAAATGTGAAGGAGAGAACTAGCAAAAAGCAGAGAGGCAGTAAGGTTACTGAGACCATAAACCCTAAAGCAGCTTTAGAGTTGTCCAGCAGTGGAGGCGTTCCAGGGTTCAGTCCTGTGGTGCCACCGCTGGATGGCGGTGTTTGAAAGGTGGGATTAGCGGTTGGTGTAGTCCCTGCAGCGGCACCAGTCCCTCCGGCAGTGCTGGAAATTCAAATGATTTATGCAGTTTTAGTATTCGGAAATGCATAAAAACATACAAAAAATGAATTAAAACAAAAAAGTATCAACTTCAATTAGTATATTTTAAACAAAGATACGAATTCTCGACGATTTAACCTCAACTAGAGCTAACTTAGCATCGTATCTCTCTCACAGAGCTCAGAAGCAACACAAGTTTGGTTATGGCTGCTTTTTCGAACACTGGTCCAGCCACTAATAAAGATGCAGGAGTAAACACCATATAATTACTTTTGAAGGGGCCCTATCTAGTTTCAAATTTATCTCAGCAAGCTACCTTTGCCCTGTCTGAAGACTGAGTCGTATCTATTTTTAAAAATATTTTCTATTTAAAAAAACCTTAAAATAATATTTTTTATTTTCTAAAAAATATTTTAATTTCGGCGCATGAAATAAAAAATATCATTTTTTTTAATTTAAAATAAAAAAATAGAAAACTCCTTGGAATTATGGGTCTAATTTTTCTGATGTAGTTAAATAAATAATAGAAAGGACCCTTGACGTAAAGATTAAGTTATAAAATAAAAAATATAATTTTAATTTCGGCACATGAAATAAAAATATCAATTTTTTTTTAATTTAAAATATAAAAAATAGAAAACTCCTTGGAATTATGGGTCTAATTTTTCTGATGTAGCTAAATAAATAATAGAAAGGACCCTTGACGTAAAGATTAAGTTATGCTAGCTTGGGATATTATCATTCATTTAGGCCCTTAGATTTTGTTCTAGTACTCTTTGCTCCTTTATGTTCGATCACAAATCTGAAATCACCCATGGCCATCCACCATGGCATGCTCTAGGAAGCAAGGATGCCTCATGAACCTAATATTTTAAGCACTTGAAAGGCTAAAAAACTCATAAAATTCAAAAGAAAATGTTTTGTAAGACGAGGGCTGAGGAAAGACTGGTCACAGGATTCATTTCAAGCGTACCTTAGAGAAGACGGATACATACAAGATCCGTAACCTACAGCACGAAAACCCAGAAGAAATCAAACCACAATTAATATACAGGAGTAAAGCCAAGCCAGAGAAAAAGGGGAGGGGGGAGACTCAACTGGGATCACTTTTTGAAACACTAGCCGTGCCGGAGAAATCACAGGAGCCAGGATCCATGGATTTCCTTTGATAGTAACTGTTGAAAGCATAAGAAGCATGAGCCTGAAACGTGTTGGGCAAGAAACACAGCCCGCTAGACTGAATTGGAGTGCAGTCAGCACCAGAAGCACAGGCATAGTCAAGTGCAGTTTGCAGGGCTTGGCTGCTGGCATCGCTTCTTGCCACGCACCAGGTCCCCTCCACTGCCACCGCCGGGAAGAAGACTGCACTCCCAATAATGTGGATCGCGAAGAGGATGAAGGATTGTTTGCTGGAGGGTACTTTTTCCATGGAGGAGAAGCTGGATGTGATGTGGTTAGTCTGTAAAACAAGAGAGAGATGGAGAAAGAGGAGAGTGGGAGATGGATTCTCTATTCTTTTTCTTTGGTGCTTTTGCTTCCTTTTCTTTTTGCTGTCTATTTGAATTATAAGAACATTTTGCCTTGAATGCTGTTGAACAAGAGAAGGGATTTGCTGTGGAGTGATCCTAGCTAGCTTGTTTGATGGGACTTTCCTTTGCTACTTTCCCTGTTATTTTCGTTCTGATATGATCATCATAATGCAGTATGGTTAATATATAGTAGCAAAAGTAATCGATATGAAAAGTAAATCCTTGAAATCTGAAGATTTAAAGTTTGATTGGTATGCTAGTTTTGTTCTTCATAGTTGTTGTTAAATTAATATTCAAATCATGCATGGCATCAAACAAGTAATTTATATACTTTTATGAATATGCTAATTTTAATATCTGATTTAGAAGAGTGTGTTTGTATTTGCGGTTAAAAAGTCTTTTTGAAATTTTTTGAGTTTTTTTTTAAATTGTTTTAATATGAGTCAATCAAAATAAATTTTAAAAAATAAAATTAACCACTGTTATATTCTCAAATATTTTCATAAAAGAATTAAATATTAAGAATTTCAAGATACTATATTATTTTTACTTCTATCATCTGAATAGTGGTGTGAAACAATGAAGGTAGAATGAATCCATTTTACAATTTCTTGCCTTGGATTACAAGGCTGACCAACATGCATACGTACATCCATACATGCACATGCACATACGCGCTTGCACACACACAATCATGGAAGTTCTTATTGTTATTGTTAATATGAGTGTCCGGTTAGCTTGTGTATGCCTAGACTAATTCAACGGATCCTAAAGTTAACGATTATATAAACTTCTAATAATTATTATATTAGTAACTATAGAACTCGAACTTAAAACTATATAAATAACAAATAACAAAATATTTAATCTCAAACTCTTACAATCGAGTTACCTCCTACTATATGGTTTTAAATTAGATTCTTTTGGTAGATGGAGTGAAAGTCTTTGAGCGAATGACCCTTTAGAACAACTTAAAAGACATTTCCTTGAAATCATATCATCCCTGTCAAAAATATCTAACTCCATAAAAATAATTTCTGGCATGAGACTAAAAAAAGAAAGATTGATCCAGTGGGAATTCAGGAATAAGTAAATGAATATAGCATCCTGCTTTTTCTCTCCCTTTTTGTAAATAAATTAAGCATTGCCAATTCCATTTTTTTTTGTTCTGTCCAAATGGATAGATATATCTCACTAATATTATCTAGTTTTGCAATATGAATCATACTTTTTAATTTTATGAAGCTGAAATTTTATAAGAAATCTCCTTATATATTATTACATTTCAGATTAAAATCTTAAAATAAATTAGAGTTTAAAAAAACCTTACAAAACTACTGATAGTATCTTCATAATTTTGTTTTGAACTGTCATTTTTTTATTTCACACACAAAGCTGCCAAGTTGTGCCATTCGCCCTCGTCTCCCTCCGGGCACAAGGAGAACCACTCGTCTCTGAAGCCATGCCCAGTTCTGATCAATTCTTGTAGCCTGGTGTGGCAATGTAACCGATATTACCTGTAAACCCATAACTAGACGAGGACTATCTTTTACTAGACCAGCAATGAAGGGGAAGGGGAAGACACCATCTGCAGCCTGTATTATCTCAAGCTACACAGATTTAGCCATCTTGCAAAGAATCCAAACTTGAACAATGTAGCCCTGCAATAATCTACATGCATGGATTCTACAGATCTTTATCAGCATACAAGCTATAGAAAATTTTACGACGTGAAAGAGGGATGAGACTCGTAAAATGATTTTTTTTATCCCCTCGAAGAGACATATCTCAGCTGATAATAATGCAGCAAACAATCAAAAGAATTATCCAGCCCAAAATCCCAGAAAACTTTCAGATTCCAGTAACTAAAAGTTCAAGGACAAGGCGACTCGAAAGAAAATGGAGAAATAATATTTTCTCATGGTGTAATTTTATAATGTACGTATTAGAGCTCAGTACATGTCAAAAAATTGGGTATCAGAATATGAGGTAATGGTTGTTGTTGTACACTCTCACTTCTTCTCATGTTGTGTTTCCCTCCCGAATTGAGGAATCACATGGAAAACAAATCAATTTGATATTTTCTCATAAAATAATAAATATGCATCGCTACGAAGAACTTCTTCCAGAGAAACCTGTTGCACATGGGCGTCACTGGCGTAATACCACACAGAACCCCCATGTTCATTGTCAGCCTTGCCTTTGCTCCTCGCATCTCCCCTGACATATGCAATGTAGTGGCCTCCCCTCATCGTTCCTGAATGCTCCACCACCCCAAGCAGTCGATACGAGTAACTCTGTGTGTCAACACACCTGTAAATGCTCAATGATGTTACAATTGTAGTTAATTACATGACAATTTTCATTGCAAAACAAGGTTCATGTGGGGGGAAATTAATTCAGGAATCAAATCATGGATAAAAAACTCATTCATTCTCACAAATCCTGCATTTCTGATGCAACTACAATTCACAATGAAATTCACTTTAGCCATTGAAAACACAATCATCAAAGCAAGTGCCTTTGTTAGACCCCAAAAGAAAAATAGCTCTATTTATAGCTTATCTTACCATCACAAATACTTTGCGAGATGAAAAAACAATGGGACTATGACATCAAATTATTTACAGTCAAATCAAAGATAGTTCTGAGTGATAAGCACCTGGGATCCATATAAGGTCTAAGATCAAGTAAATCTCGAAAGTTAACATGGCCATTCAATTTACTTAATCGACCACGAGCATCTTGACTGAACCTCTTCAAATGAACGGTTAGAATAGGTGGAGCTTTATCAATAAGGACCCTCTTAGTTGCATCCCGCTTTACTTTCACTTTTTTTAAAGGTTTACCCCCATCTTCATTTACATCTGATTCACAATTTCCAGAGAAGTTGGAGTCAGTCTGCTCATCTCTAGCCATGGTATATCCAGTACTGCTTGTCTCATCAGCACTACAAGAATCAACAGGTGGACCACTCAAAGATTCCCGATTACATGATTCATAGCAACCAGAGCTATGTGATACATTCATCTCATATCTCCTTTCTTCACTTTGAGAAATAAATGGTTCCATCTCTGTCTGAACAATTTCAGCATTTATGAATTTTTTATTTGAGCAATCATTACCTGAATTAAAGACTTCAGGTGTGGAGTTGCAAAGGTTATCAGGGATCACATCTCCATCCTCAAAGCTTCCAACTTCCGTAGAGCATGAGATGTTCTTGTCTAAATTCACTGAATCACTTTGTATTTGAGTCTCATCTCCATTTAAGGAGGCTTTTGCAGATATTTTAGATTGCTTGTTCTTTGCATCCAACCTTTGCTCTCGCAGGATATTTGAACAGTTCTCACATTCCCATGCATTATCATTTGAGAGAAGTTCTGGCTTTATAAAATGGGCCAAACAGCTCTCTAAAGACACTGGAGAATCAGAGTCATCAACTTCATCCAGATCAGACTCACTGCTAATTCCTGCTATAAAACTTGGTAAAACAACTTCATTACCTAATGAGGGCCCGGCAACAGGTGCAGTGGAAACCTCGGGCTCATTGAATAAGTCACCAATGCCATCAAATTCCACTTCATCTTGTCCGTAGCCCACAAAAGATGAGGCAGCGTCAGATTCTCCTTTCATAATCTCCCTGTCTGTAAAGCCCTCTTCTTTGTATGGAAGCAAAAGAACTTCTGAGTTTTGAACCTGTAATGGAACCTCCTCTTCCCAAGGATTGACAGAAGAAGATTCTGGTTTTTTATTTGGCTCCTTGTCAATTGAAGAAGCCTGGGAAGTCTCTGGCAATTCATCATTGGGAATATTAACTTTGTTTCCACATTGCTGAACTGCTACTAGATCATTATTTTCTTTAGCAAAATCATGCTCTGATGTAGTTTCTGGTACAATATAATCCATCCAGAAGTCATCAAATGGACTTGCTACTTGCTCCATTGTAGTCTCAACGGCTTGCTTACTGTTAGATTCAATAACAGCAGCCAAATTCTGTGAAACCACGCCACTTACATCGACCGCAGTTGTTGAGGAAGTGTAACCTGGTGCTGGAGTGTTATCTGTAGAAGCTACCATGTTCTCTGTATGAGGCACAGCTGGCTGTGTTTGGCATGGAGAATCACTCTGGACTGGTGGACTTGAAATACTTTGAGCTGGCATTGAAGCTGTATTTTTGTTAATCTTAGGCTGAACCTTTCGTCCTCTCTTTGGAGGCAGCTTCGTTTTCTTTGCTTGAGAGACTGGTTGGACTTTTTTTGTTGGAGGTTTCTTAGTTGGAACTGGAAGTGAGAGATCTAGAAATGGCTCATGCACGGTTGAGGAGTTCCCACATTCTATACAACAAACAGTGCTAGCAATGCGCCCCCCAAAAGCAGAATCAACAAATGTAGGACCATGTTTTGGAGGAATGCCATCTTCCTCAGAAGCATTTCTTCGCTTTCTAACAGTCAACTCTTCGGTAGATAGCCCATCAAATAAGCAGCGCAGCAATTCATGACTATCTTGCTGCTGATACCCCCTAAATTGGGGAGCCTTGGAACAGACTGACCCAAAAAAGGATTTTGGATTGATTACATTCCTTAAACCAGTCTCAGCTTTTAGATCAGTAAATAGCTTCTTTAAAGAACTTGATAAAGGTCCAAAAGATGCCTCTTCACTTGAGAAGTAGTCACGCAACTTGTTCATAGCCAGAAGATTCTGCATGACTGAATTAAAGAAGCAAGTGTTCCCAAGATTAACCAAGCCTCTCACCACATGACCGCTTCTTCCCTCTAAACCAATTGTCACGGTGCCTTCTGCATTAAGTTCACTAATAATACTGCCTCTTCCAAACCACAGATCCTCAACATCTGTCGATGTCTCTTTAGATGATTGTGCCTTGATCATCTTTACAACCTCAAACACTGCATCTTTTTTCTCACCATTTTCCTCTGTTTTCTCAACAGGAATTAGAGTATTACATAGGAAGCACCATCGAAGTTGAGGGTTTTCCCATTTGAAAACCAAAGGATGACGGTTCTGCTTGTAATGATGAACTGCATGGCTCTGAGAAGTTGTTGGCAAACCAACTCCTCCACATGCCAAATGCCCACATTCTAAACAAACCCAAATGGCTTTTGACTCTGACTTTGAATCAAATGAACCACTTCCTTTCTTCTTAACTTGTTTACCCTTCCCCTTCCTATCACCAACAGCTTCTCGGCAATCCTCACACCTAAAAAGACCCGAAGAACTAATTTTCTCTGACAATTTGTTTGCGTCAAAACCCTTGTCAAAGTGAGAACAGAATTTTCTCTCTTTCACTACTGTAACCCCATCAACATCTTCGACATTGAGATTTGTTTGTTCAGGCACACTCTTGGGAGAATGGCCAGGAACCCGCTTCTCCTTCTGCGGTGGCCGCATCTTTTTCTTATTAGCCCTTTTCCCCATTGGTCCCTAAAAGCAATCCATTAAAATAAAAACATTGAACACTACCAAAACAAACCAGCAAGTCAAAGAAAAACACCAGAACAGTCAACAACAGCCCAGATTGAACCAGACGACACTATAAAACCAATCCACCATACCACAGACAACTTGAATAGCAATTTCAAACATCAAAGAACAGAATCAAAAAGAGATAGCTCCAAGAAAATAAACCGACGAGCAAAAAAAAGCCACCCATCTAAACTCACTATCCACTAATAAAAATCCTAATTTTGAAGAGAACCCATATGAGGTTTTGGATCAAACAGTGCAAAACAAGTCTTTTCAAGTAAAACCGTACAAGTTAAGCAAGAACTAATAATACAAAGCATAATCAAATGCAGCTTAAAAGCCAAAACCCAGACGGATACAGAAGTAGGGATTTACCTCGAAACCAGTAGAGAAAAGTGGGACAGAGATTCAAATTATAAATTTTATTTGAGTAAATAATTGAGGGGTTCCTAAGGAATACTGATTGGGATCCAATACGAAAGAAGAGGGACAAAATACGAAAGAGAAAAGGTTGTGTTCGGTGCACACTTTGGTTTTGTAGGGAAACTGTACTGCTGCTTGCAAGAGGAGTTGGGGGTGAAAGTGAAAAAACAAAAAACAGGGATTTTTTTTTTTTGGGGGGATCGAGAATGCTAGGGTTTACTTTTACCTCTCCCCACCAACTCATATTGAGCGTACCAATTGATTTTTTTTTCATTGTTAAACAATGAGGTGGCTGTTTTTGGCTCTTTCCACCACCCATTTGATAACTATTTTTTATGTATATTTAATAAAATATAATAAAGGTTATACATTTTAATAAATAATAATAAATATATTGAGTCTAACTAAAACTTGAGATAAAAATATTACTTTTATAAAATAAAATTATTTGTTTCAGTTTGGAATTAGATATCTAAAGTTTTAATTGATTTGAATCAATAAAATTAAGTTTTATTTTGTAAAATTGAGCATTAACCAATGCTGAAATATATTTTTAATATCGTGAGAGTTTCATATAAAGTCAAATTTAATCTCGAGTTAATTGAATATGAAAAATAAATAAATTAAAGATAAGAAAAGGTCCAATGATAAACAAAGAAAATATAGTGAAAAACAAAAACAGGGATTTTTTTTTTTTGAGGGGATCGAGAATGCTAGGGTTTACTTTTACCTCTCCCCACCGTACCAATTGATTTTTTTTTCATTGTTAAACAATGAGGTGGCTGTTTTTGGCTCTTTCCACCACCCATTTGAAAACTATTTTTATGTATATTTAATAAAATATAATAAAGGTTATACATTTTAATAAATAATAATAAATATATTGAGTCTAACTAAAACTTGAGTTAAAAATATTACTTTTATAAAATAAAATTATTTGTTTCAGTTTGGAATTAGATATCTAAAGTTTTAATTGATTTGAATCAATAAAATTAAGTTTTATTTTGTAAAATTGAGCATTAACCAATGCTGAAATATATTTTTAATATCGTGAGAGTTTCATATAAAATCAAATTTAATCTCGAGTTAATTGAATATGAAAAATAAATAAATTAAAGATAAGAAAAGGTCCAATGATAAACAAAGAAAATATTATAGGTAACGGGGGGATCGAGAATGCTAGGGTTTACTTTTACCTCTCCCCACCAACTCATATTGAGCGTACCAATTGATTTTTTTTTCATTGTTAAACAATGAGGTGGCTGTTTTTGGCTCTTTCCACCACCCATTTGATAACTATTTTTTATGTATATTTAATAAAATATAATAAAGGTTATACATTTTAATAAATAATAATAAATATATTGAGTCTAACTAAAACTTGAGATAAAAATATTACTTTTATAAAATAAAATTATTTGTTTCAGTTTGGAATTAGATATCTAAAGTTTTAATTGATTTGAATCAATAAAATTAAGTTTTATTTTGTAAAATTGAGCATTAACCAATGCTGAAATATATTTTTAATATCGTGAGAGTTTCATATAAAGTCAAATTTAATCTCGAGTTAATTGAATATGAAAAATAAATAAATTAAAGATAAGAAAAGGTCCAATGATAAACAAAGAAAATATTATAGGTAACTATTATTATTCACGATAGATTGTATCTTTCTTCCATGTTGTATTTTTATTGTTTTATATATTTATTTTATCTCTCATTGTGTCGCATGTTCATAATTTCAAACATTGATTTTATATTCATAAATAAAATAAATAAAGGGGTGCAATCTCTTGAATTCAAAGCCCGTGAAATCTTAAACTCAGGTTCAATAAAGAAGTTAAACTCTTGACTAATTTAATATTCATAATAAAATCAGGAGAAAAAAGTAATATAGTCATTAAATTACATTGTGCTTAAAAAAGTAAAAAGTAAAATAAGTCTCTTAAGAAAGATGATTTAAAAAAAAAAAAGCAAATATGGTCATTACATTAATTACATTATGCTTAAAAATTGAAAAGAATAATGAGCCCGAGATTCAAGTTAACAAACCTTTTTCTTTTAAGGAAATTTAAATAATTTTATTGTGCTGAAAATGGAAAAGGCCAAGCTATTCCTATTTATATCAATAATCACCTATAAAAAACCAAATTACTTTTTATAAAGAGTTTTGTGTTTTTAGATTAGAAGAGTAAACTTATCTCTCCATTATTCCAATAAATAATAATTTATTTCTTATACTACGAGACTATTTATTCAGCGTAGTTTCTTTTAATAAATTTCTAGCCATAACACTAAATATAGTATCCTATTTGAGAGTTTGATTAAAATTATTTTTTAAAATATTACGATAATGGTTTTATAACTACTTGTTTTGAAGGTGTATCATTTAACTCTTTCTTTTTTAAAAGAATATTTATGATTATTTATAAATGAATAAATTTGAATATTGATTAATAGAGATAAGTAAATTTCTTTAGTAATTCTCATAAGTTCATTGGTTAATATTTTTTTATAAATGATTTTTTAAATTATTCTAAATTTAAAGGTAACATATTTACTAGAATTTAAAAAAAAGGTATACAATTATCCTCCCGAGTTCGAGTCAGATATACATTCCTTATAAAAATTTAAAACAGCCAGAACTTTACTCATTTATCTGGACCCACAAAAAAATCACGATTTTTTAAAATTTTGAAAAATTAATTTCTATAAAAGGACGAACCTTAAACATTTATCACGTTTCAAGGCTCTTCCCACAAACTATTATAAATAGGAGGTGTGTCTGTGTAGACCAACCCAATATTCTTCTTGTCTTCTCTACCTAGAAAATCAAGAAACAATGGCTAAGCTCCCTTTCATCCTCTCCGCTGCTCTCATCGTCCTTGTTGCCATGGCCTTCGTTATTGAAACCTCACAAGTCAGTTTTCTTTCTGTCACTTGCTAGCACATAGGTTTTGCATCCTATTCTATCATGCTTCTACTTTTAATTTGTAATTTTATTTACTAACAATTCCTTCACGCATGAAAAAAATGACATGATTTTAATTATTGGTGTAATTAAATAAATGGGAGGTTGTAAATAGAATAAGAAAACTTTTGAAGGGACCCAATCAGTTGATTGAACCCCTCAATTTAAGGGTCCCGGTTAATTTCTAATTAAAGAGATAATTCAAAATAACTCATAAATATAAGGGTTAAAAATAACATTAGAAAGAGTTTGAAGGGCCACAACCACCTCGTGGCAAGCCGTACGTGGCGCCCTCCTTCGGCTATCATTTTCTAATTTAGATGCTATTTATTCATTTATTTATTAAAATTAGAATATTTTAGGAGGAATAAATCTTGAAAAAGGGTGTGAATAATAGGGTAATTTATTTTATTCAAGTATTGAAATCTTAATTTCATACTACTAACATATTTGATTGGTTTTGATATGAATAGGCTGGCGGCGAGGGATCTGTTAAATTGAAAGGTATACTCTCAAATTCTCACAAATCGAAGTTTACTTTGGGATAAATTATAACAAAACCCCTCAGTTATTATAAAATTATAAATATCGTCTGAAAATTTAAATACTTTATATAAATAAAAATGAATTATAATTTTTTCTTTTATACGCAAAATATGCTGAATATTTTAAAGCCATCCACCCAAACAGTAAAGCATTTTTAAAATTACTAAAACGTTCTGCATACGAAAAAAACATTTTGTATGGTCATTATAATTTTATGATATTCCAAGAGCTTTTATATATATATATATATATATTATTTAAAAAAAAGATGATCCAGATTCCTATGATTTGCTTAGGGTCCCAAGAATTGTGACGTTATGATAAACAACTTGTGATCTGCACAATAGATTTCGAGTTGAGTCGATGTGTGCATCTCTTATAAGATCTGAAATAATCGAGATTTTATTTGTTCACTGAGTTTACAAAATACAATATCAATAATAATAATGATAAAGATGATGATGATTAAGAGGCTGTTTGTACGGCTTTTTCAAGCCGTGCAACGACTTTACTTTTAATTTTTATTATTTATTTTAAATGAACATGTTTTGTTGTTTTAGATCATTTTTATATGTTCATGTCAAAAATAAATTTTAAAAAATAAAAATAAATCATTTTGATGTATTTCGGCACAAAAAACAATTTGAAAAATTACCACAACGACTCTCCCAAATATACCTAAAAACTTGTGATTTGCAGATTGTCCAAAAGCCTGTGGTGTCCGATGCTCAGCAACCTCGCACAAGAGTGCATGCACTTTCTTCTGCAACTATTGCTGCAAGAGATGCCTGTGTGTTCCCTCGGGCACATATGGCCACAAGGATGAGTGCAAATGCTATCGAGATATGAAAACAAAAGAAGGCAAGCCCAAGTGCCCATGAAGTGGTCAGGGATCTCCACAGATATCATTGTGAGAATTGTCTTATGAGAGATTGAAGTATTTTATAAATAAATTTATTATTATTATTATTATTAATGATATCATGCTCTTATTATCCTGTGCAATATTATATGATTTGGGTATAGACCTGACTGAGTTAAACAAGATTGTTTTGTTTTTAATCAAATGATAAAGAAACAGGCAGTGTTAACAAATGGATCGAATTAAAAAAAAAAAACAATAATCACTATAACCTGGAAATTATATATATATTTTTAAAAAAAAACAAATAATATAGCTTAATTCTCAAACCATTAAATATAAAAAGAAAAAAATGGATAGAAAAGACAACAAAAAACCGATTTGAGTCAATCTTGAGTTATCATAACAAATATGTAATCCATGTAATAAGAGCTAAATCCAGGCTAACCTGCTAACCCCATGATTCAAGTCATGAGATTGAGATAACTCAATAAAAAATAATAAAAATCACAAAGCCTATTTTTTAAAAAAAATTGAAAGATGAAAATAAAATAAATACAAATAATATGTCAGTCCTCAACTTTCCAAACCCATCACCTCAAACACCCTATATAGAAATACCTTGAGGTTCAACTATCAACCAATCAAATATTGAAAGAAAAAAAATATAAAAATAAATTCATTTATACAAAAGAATCTAAGAGAAAAAAACAATTAAAAGAATGATGATAAAAATCATTATATAAATGGATTTTGTTTCTGATTGAAGGGTGAAATTAAAAATTAATTTATCAAAAGGACAAAAAAATAAAAAGAATAAGGATCGAAAATAAAATAAGAAATAAAAGCAATTTTTGAACCCTTCAATTTAATTCTTATGATTGGAGTTTTTTAACAATCCCATCCTTCAATTTTTCTATCAAATCTTATTCTCATTATTTGATTGTTAGTTTTTTCACCATAGATTTTTTTTAAATTGATATTTTTTCTATTTCCATCCCTTAACATTAAATTGCTTGAGAATTTAGGTTCTTTATTGAGAAAACATCTAAGATTTTACAAGTTATGGGTTTTAAAGATTAAACCGAGTTTTAAAGATTTACCCATATTTTCTATTTTTCTCCTTTTTCCAAGCTTATATTTTTCTAGTCTTATCCTTCAAAATCTATTTAATTAAAGATTGAGTTCCATTGATTTTTTTTCTATATAATTTTCACTATTTTTGAAAATGACAGTGGTTATATCAACATCTCAAGTACTTCCTTGATATATATATAAAAGATAAATTTCCACGCTCTCGGGTTCCCTCTTCCTTCCCCTTCTCTTCTGAAAAAAATAAATAAAAAAGTTGACACTCTGTCGTTCTATAGCTCTTAGCTCGGCGTTGCAAAATCTCTCCCTAACAAATCGGAAAATAGATAACCTCACATAAAGCAAATCAATGTATTAAAATTTAAGCCTAGTTAACCTAATAAAATTGAGTCATGAAATCATGATAACCTCACAGAAAACAAATCAAAATAAATTATGAAACTTAATTTATAATTGTACTCAATCAAATATTAAAGAATAATTAAAAAAATAATCCAATAACATAAAAGACACAAAAAAACACGTGACTCGAGTCATGAAATTAAGATAACATCATGGAATGAAAACCGAATCGCATTATAAAGTATAATTCTCAATTAACCTAATATTGAAAATTAAAACAAAATCAACTAGCAAAACACCAGTCAACCTGCCTAACCTACCATCCAGATCGTAAGATTGCGATAACCCCATAAAAAGAAAAAAAAAAGTCTGATTTCCAATCAATTTAATATAAACAAATTAAATTAAAAATAAAAATCAAATAAAAAGGATAAAAAATGACCCGAGTCAACCATGATTAACCTACAAAATTTGCTCAAAAAAATTGAGATATCTCTATAGAAAGAAAGAAAAAATATTAAGTTCAATTTTCAATCAATATAATATTGAAAGATGTAATTGAAAAAAAATAAATTCAATAAAAATAGGTTCAATAAAAATTCAAGTCAACTTGATTAACTAGTAAAATTCGATACCTAAGTCATGAAACCATGATAATCCCATAAAAAGTAAATGAAAAATATTTATGAAGCTTAATTCTTAATCAAACCAATATTGAATGATGAAGTCAAAAAAAATAATTAAAAAATAATAAAGAAAATAAATTGAGTCAAAATAGTTAACCCACAAAACTCTCAACACTGAGTTATGAGACTTGATTAACTCTATAGAAAACAAATTATAAAATTAAATACTTAATAAATTTAATATATAGGATGAAATTAAAAAAAAATCATAACATTTTTTTTATGATGAAAGTGAAAAAAAACCTTATTTCACCAATTACCAATATAGTTAATCACCAATATATTTTAGAATATGTCAATATAAAAAATTAAAAATCCCTAGGATTAAAAAAAAACTTATGCTGTATTAAAATGATTATACATGCAATCATAATAATAATAATAATAATCTAATAATCAAAAAGATATTTGAGAGTGTGGTCCTCAATAATTTTTAAAGTTTTTTTATAAATATTTTTAATATTATATATCAAAATCATCTAAAAATAATAAAAATAATTTTATTCAAAATAAATAAAATTATTTATAAAAATAATTCTTACGTGATTCCCAAACACCCACGGTCTCGTCTCAAGTACTTCCTTGATATATATATTATCAAAAGAGCTAAAACAACTCGGTGATGGGCACTGTAACACGTGACTCATTAGCACTGTGGAGTGTACATTTGTCCTCCGTGCGTCGCGCGAGTTCGTGTACCATTTTTTTTGTTTTTTTAGCCCATGAACAGTGTAGTGACGATTTTAGCCCCGATAATAAGACAAAAACACGTTTTCAGTTGAGGGGTACGGGCGTAATTGCGCGCGTACGAACCGGTCCGGTCCGCCGCAACCTTTTTTTAATGGCTAAAGACAGTTATACCCCCTAATAAGACAAAATTGATTAATTAAGGACAGGACCAAAGTGGTAAATGACCATTATTATTTATATATTTTTCGAAAATTGTCAGGTGCGTGCGGTTCACGCGACGCACGATATTCACCCTAACGCCCCTTTCAAGGGGCGCGTGAGGAATGCTACAGTGGCTGGAAATGGACGACCGACGTCTAATCCGGTGTGCCTCCACTTGGTCTTCCTCCCGGTGTGGCGCGTTTCTTCACACGGTGGCCGTGGACGCGACAGTGGCCGGTTAAAGCCGGTTGCACCGTTTCTCTCTCTTTTGCACGTAAAAGTGCAGAAGAACCCCCGAGTTTTGTATACTTTCACTTCGGTCCCTTGACTTTTAATTGTGTATATGGCCCTGATTTCAGTTATATAAGTTTTGATTTTGTTCGATTGAGTCCTTCAATTGCAATTCATTAAATGTTAATGTTTCACTTCGGTCCTCCATATTTTAATTTCCGGATTGGGTTGAAAGGGCTGTATATATTCAGTGCAGAAGTTTTAATTTTTGCAAATTTGTCCTTTAATTGAAAATGTTAATAAATCTTATTTTCATTTCAGCCCTTAAACTTTTAATTTTTTATTTTCAACCCTTTACATTTTATTTTCATTTCAGCCCTTATACTTTTATTTTTTAAAATTTCTAATATAACCCCTACTTTTGTCCATGTATATATAAGTGTGTTTAACACAATAATAATAATAATAATAATAATAATTTAATTCCTTTTCTTACTTGCTTCTTTGATAATTTTTTCCTTCTTCGGATAATTTGATGATTTTTATTTTTTTGACAGTAATAGCAATGATAATTTTTATTTTTCTTTTTATATTATCTCTTTATTTTATCTTTTGTTCAAGTTTCTAGCATTTTTTTAGTCTTTCATTTATTTTTGTTTCTTTCATAATAATAATAATAATAATAATTTAATTGTTTCTCTTACTTACTCTTTTGTTAATGTTTTTGAGTGTTTTTTTTAGGATGATTTGATAATTTTTATTATTTTAATAGTAAGAGCAATGATAATTTTATATTTTCAAACTTTTATTTTGCTATTGTTATAGTAGGGGGTGTTGAGCTATTTTATTATATTAAATTTCACATAAATAAAAATTAAATTTCGCATAAGTGTCAAATATTTTGTCTGTTTCGACTACACTGTTCTTTTTAGACAACAAATAAATAATTATAGCACGCAAAAAATTTCTATTTCTTTTTTCAAAAAAATTGCAATATTTATATTTATAATGTGTCATATCTAATATTACTGAGGAAAACATGCAACTCATATTTATTTATTTTACAAATTTATCTAGGTTACTATATATTATGTGAGACTAAGTATATAAGTTGAATATTTATTTAATATTATCGCCTAAAAATATATCAAGAGAGAAAAAAATGTGACCTATAATTTCTTGCAAGAAAAAATTAATATCGGTATTCTTAAATATATTTAATATAATAATACGATTAATAAATCTTCTAAAATTTTTTTTGGCTTTGAATTGAAATTTATATTTTAAACTCTTTTTTTCCTTTTAAGAAACGGTGACATTTTTTTCACATGTATTTTTTATTTTTTTACTGTCCAAGTCCGTTGTTATTTTTTAACCGGTTTTAATTTTTTGTATTTTTTTTAACCAGAGTATCCGTGATAACAAATTCCTAATGAATCATTTCACCTTCTTAGCAAATTTTTTAATAAATTTTATCAAAAGTTTTTTAGCAATAACAATATTCAATCATATTTTTGTTGAAAAAAACTATTTTTAACGAATTTTATCAATTACAATTATATTAATTAAATATTAAAATTACAAAATACAATATTTATAAAATCAATTAATTTTTTATATAGATAAAAAAACCGAGCAGAGCGGGCAAATCAGCTCGTGTGTATATATATATAAAATAAATTTCCACGCTCTCGGGTTCCCCCGTCCTTGCCCTTCTCTTCTGAAAAAAATAAATAAAAAAGTTGACACTTTGTCGTTCTATAGCTCTTAGCTCGTTGTTGCAAAATCTCTCCCTAACAAATCGGAAAACAGAATCTCTCCGTCTCCGCTGCAGAGAAGCAGCAGAAGAAAAAATCATGACTCATATCCTTTTCAATTTTTATATCTAATTTTAAATCTCTTTATTTTTCTCTTATTTTCTGCACTTTTTTTTTTTATTTTAATTTTGTTTCTTTGATTCAATTTTCACGCGGAAATCAAAGAGAGAAAGATCGCGAGAGAGCTCAAGCTCGTGGCGGTAACAAAGGAAACAAAGGCAAGGATGACGGTTTGACTCCTGAACAGCGACGTGAAAGGTTGATCGGTTCCTCTATTTTTTTTTTTACATTTTTTTAAAATTAGTTTTGGTTAAATTTCAAGATTTCTTGGATCTGTTTTTGTAGAGACGCGAAGGCGCTGCAAGAAAAGGCGGCGAAGAAGGCAGCACAGGCAGTGGGAGGGGAATCTTCGGGAGGAGGTAAAGGGAATAATAAGAAATAGAGAGAAGATTGTTGTGTTTTAATCATGTGGTTTTGTGTTGATCACGATTTGATGTGGATTCGAGGTTTTTGTATGGATTATCATGTTTGTTTGGGTAGGAAATTCACAATTTCAATCTTTTTTTATTTGATTTGGAGTTTTGAAAATTGCTTGATTGGATCGGTTATCGACGAATTAGTTGTTTTTATTGAGTTTAATTTTATGCATTTTAATTATTGAATTACGCTATTTTGGAGAGATTGGTAAATACACGCATAAACCCGTGTCCTACTGCTCGTTGTTGGTCAATTAGTGATGGAGATGTTGAAATTTAGTTAAGCTCATACTTGTGCTAGCCTTGGTATGGCTAGAGTTGAAGAACGAAAAGATAGTGTTATTATATTGCATGGATGTAGGATACGCTTTTAGTAAGGTTTAAGGCCGATGGAAAGGAAATTAGGGATTATGATAGATAAACATGTTAGTTAAACATGAGTTTCTGGTACAGCTTATGAAAACTCTCTTTTAGACAATTACTGCACGGTTTGCTTATTCTTAAGAATCACTTCATGGCTGTTTACAGAAGCATTTAGTAGTCTCCCCATCATCTACAATACAATGGACTAGGATGTCACTATCTTAAAAATATTTCTATGGATGGATTGGAATTCATTGATGAACAAAGCTGTTATTATTCAAGCATTGGCTGAATGTGCTTTTAATCCATCATTTGATGGGTTTAATTGCACCTTGATGTATATTCACTTCGTGAAATTGGATGCCTGTAACAGGTTCTCTGTAGGACACTCTGAACTTAATCATAAGCGATCTAGTTTTCTTTTAAATTTGGGTAGGGCTTCTAACCTAGAACAGCAAGTCCCCAGAGATCATGAATGCGGACCCTTTTCAAGGTATAAAGTATCTAACTGGAATTTCATTAGCCTTTTCAAACCAGGTGCATTATGGTGCCAAGTTAGTCAGCTCATCTTAAAGGCATTAGGTAGGAGAATTGCAGGCATTCACAAGGCCAGTAAGGGTTTTTCATCCACTACTTGTTGATGGTTGTCATTTTGATGGCAATATTGTATTACATAAGAATAGTGCTGGTCGGTTTGAATGGTTTCTGAACGATGACTCATTCTTTGAATGCACCGCAGGCTACACTATGAGCATCTATATCTTTTGTAGAATGTCTGCAATCACTTGAAAGTCCTGGTCGCTCACTAATGTTTGGACGTTTAAATTCTAGGACTGTTTAAATATTATTTTGTTCTTGTGATAGACATTGTTTTCGAGGGAATTGCATTATTTGTGGTTACGAGGAATGGGGAGTTTCTAGTTGTGCCTACATTTTCTGTAGAGTTTTAAGGAGGGGGGAGCCCCTGCCGATCACTTACAAATTACAATACACATAAGTTTGAATAAAGGGGCTTAGAAAAATAGATAAATAGGTGTGAGGTGAGCTTAACAAAATTTCAGGCATTTCCTTGACCCGGCTGCCCCTTTGTCCAAGGGCTCTTGGCTATAATAATTTTTTGTTTTGAAATTGTTTGACATACTTTTTATAAGGTAAGTCTATAACAACGTTTCTTGATGACATCTCCTCTGCAGTTTATACATCCAACACAAAATTTCTTTATAATCCTGTATAAATTTTAAAATTGATGGCTGTTGTAAATTCTGCCAAGATGGGATTAAAGACACATGAATACAATTTCTAAAGTTTAGAAATTTAAATCGTTATTTTCTTGCACCATAACAAAGTTTGTGTATAACAAGATTTATGTTTTAATGACTTATTGAAACAATAACAAGTTTTTAACTCTGTCAACTAAATAATAAATCTTTTTTTTGAAAATTTTTCATCATAGAATGGAATTTGGAATTTCATTAAATTCAGGAATATGTTTGAGTCTTGTCCTGTTTTAAGGTAAGTCTATACCAACGTTTCTCTAATCTTTATAATCCTTATTTGCGCCTCCCATTAATCGAATGATACATTTAATTAGAAGCTAGGGTTCTTAAGCCCCAATGTTAGAGAAACTTAGATAAAGCTTTTTGGTATTCTATAAAATCTCAATAATAGTATTCATTTTAAAAATAAACTTAACATCCCTATTTATATTAGTCCCAATTTTATTTTATTTTTTATTTTATAGAAAAGGAACCTTAATTGAAACTAAAATCCTTTGTAATTATTTCTTAAAACCTACTCATTTTTTTTTTCTAGAAAACCTATGACGACCGATTATAGAAGACAATACGAGTACAATTCTTCAATCTAACCATAACTTGATTGAGATTTATGGTTGGAGACAAATCAGGTTTATAGTATCTCCAAACATTATGATTGAGGAAATGTAGACAAACCATTGTGTATCAACTATTGGTTCCTCACAATTGGGTTTGAGCTAACAATCTAGGTAATTGCACGAGAACAAGTTCAAGCTCAGATGACTCGACATAGTGTTGAGACGAACCCACTTAGGTATGAGACAACTCACCTAAGGAATAAAGTGAGTGCCTTTGAGCAGTTCTGGTCAACCTTGTTGCCCTGTGGTTCTGGCAAAGATACTTCCCTGCCTTTCGAGCTTCTATCAACTTGATAAATTATATTCAATAATAATTTTTAAATTAATAATAAAAACTTGTTTTTATTCTAGTTTCAGTCTTTTACTAGTTTTCTCCTTATTTTGTTTATTTCATTTCTTAAAAATATTAAATACAATAGCAACAAAATCACAGACAGAATGACCAACATATTGAGTCTCTCCAAGAATTCCAAGAAATTAAAAAAGAATTCCAACGATTTAGTTACGTATTTTGCCAAGAGATTATTTATTAAAATTATTACTCCAATTGAACAAACTTGAGTATGATTTTTATGCAAAATATCATGCATGCATGTGTGTACATGTACTTGCCTTGCATGGCATTCTCAAACAACTGACCAGGTAATAATCTGGTGTCTTCAATAACTTTCATAGTTAATGTCGTATTTGTTTCACCGGGAAATGTTTTGATATAGATTTTGACTTAATTTTCGATTACTTTATTATAAGTCTTATGTGACGACTTCAAGCCATTTTAAAATTCTCCTGCTCATATATGACTGTGGTTTGGTGCAATGTATTATTATACATCCAGAGTTTAAATTTCAGAAAAAAAGTGATAAAAATTATTTTTTTTTGTAATTTTGTTTTCAAGTATATAGACTGATTCATAATCTTGACACATCAAAGTCGGTAGAAAATCCCAAAATGTTTAATTAAAAAATGTGGTACGTGGACCCGTACACGTTACAGGTAGGGTTTGTATAAGAACTTGATATAATTGAAAATTGAAGTTGACTCGTGATCTAATCTACTCAATTGAAAATAATTAAGAACACATCCATGTTTGTTGCCCCCCACTACGTCCTTGTTTTATTTTTTCTTGCGTGGTCCTCAAAATACAAAAGAACAAAATTAAAAAACCCTAAGAAAACAAGTCAATGATATAAATAAGTGCAGGAAACTTCTTTTGTGATGAGTTTGGGGAGACATGGCTGAGTTAAATAAGCTTATCCTGTGATTTGCACAGCGAGTTAAGTGGAGCACAAGTTGTATTTGCAGCATACGTTTGTTTCGTCTACCTAACAATCGTCTTAGATTCCAGGCCACTTCGCCCACTATTTTGGCGATAACTTTCTTTACTCTAAACCTATCATTAAACTCCAATTAATCTACTTTGTCTACTCTAAACCCATCATTAAACTAATCACCTGATGTTAATAATAACGGTGATGACGTTGATAATCATGGTTGCTACTTGAGATGGTCGCCAAAAAGCGCACTAGAGAGTTGTAAATTTGAGCAAGTATAACATAGTTTTCTCAGCATAGGATAATGTTTTTCTATTCTATCTCGCGTAAGGGTTTGCTGGCAGCCTACGTTGCTCATCCATTTCATGTATTATAGAGAAATCCACACATACATGACCTGCCCCGTTGAATATTTATGCATAAATTTATCATTTTGCTTCTGGGTTTTATTAAATTAATCGGATAAAATCAATTTGGCAGCCATTTTTATTATAATTAGAGAGAAAAGAGAGGGTACTGATTAAGGGGTGTGAAGCAAAAGAGAATCATTTGTCCAGGAACGAACACATGTATGTGTGTATGTGTATGTATATACCACTTTGATCGATCTGCAGGAGTGGTTTTTATCTTTAAATCGTATGTGGATCGTGTTAGAATATTATGTATTACGTGGGGCTGCTTTAACAGGATTACAAGGGATATATAGCTTAAGCGAGTCATGATTATCCAGGGGATGAATTGCCTGGTGAAACGAGTTTTTGATCAGAAACCTAAAAATTAAGATAAAAGCAGAATTAACGGAAGCTATCTGGTAGAAAACAAGGTTGTCAATTCTATTTTGGTTGGTGTTTTGTTTTTTTAATTGGAACGAAATGTTTAGCTTTGGAGCTGCTTTGCTGCTTCGTGGTTTCATTGCTTATGTATGTGTGTGTATATATATATATATATATATATTCAAAACAAAATTTAATTCAAATTCAAAAATAAAATTATTTAGAATTGTGTGATTTAATCTTAAAAAAAGACACAATAAAATGTTTTTTCTGAAGAAAATTATGAATATGTATAATATTATGAGAATATCATCATCAATCTTAAAAGGTCATTACATTCTCTGATTACTCTGAAATTTTAACATAATATATATAAATATGTCAAGAGACTTCTAGCATAATTTCCTCTCAATCTAATGGTCGGATTAAGAGATATGATTGATATTGTAAAATTATTTATTATTTAAAAAAAATACTATTTGGCCAAAACGAAATGAACAGAACGATTCTAGAACGTTTCGGTAGGTATTTGACTGAAAATTCAAAATGTGTCAGAATTTAAACCGAGATAAAAATGATGCTATTTTATCTCGTTTTTTAACTGGTAGAAACATTTTTGCCGTTTTGAACGAAACAAAACGAAGTTTACAATCGTGGATAAAAATAGTTGATAAGCATGAAAATGTTGTGCTATGTGTTCTAAGATAAAATATTTTATTTATAATGCCATGAGACTTAACCCACAAGGCTATATACGAGAGAAGTTATGAATGTATTTCAGCCAAAATTTTAGAAATAATTAATTGTCAATAATTAGGGCATAACTCTCTCGCCCCCTCTACATGTAGAATGTCCACATAGCCTCAACTTTGAATCCTTTTTCTTGTTTGTTTTTCTTAGAAAACAAAGCTTGCAGGTGTGCGACGTCGTTGGCAATCAAATTAATCCAGTCAATTTTTGAATAAAAAACATTATAAGTTTGTGTATAAAATGAGGAAGTGGTGTGAGGGAAGTAGAAAAAAGGTCATTAATTAGAAGAGTCTCAGCATAAGGTGTGTGTATATATATATATATATATATATATATTAGACTCCATGCATGATTTTGTTCATCATGACCCGACAAATTTACAATATGATTTGATTTAGGTTAACAATAGAATAATAATAAAGAAATGGATTGACCCGGTAAAGTTTAATCTCATCTATCATTTTTTTTTCATTTGTTTCTGAAAGAAATTACTTTATTATTATTATTATTATTATTATTATTATTATTATTATTAAAATGACAACTTGGTTATTTCCCTCGAGTCATGATCTAAACTTTACTTCAAATCGGTACGAGTGAAGTCCTTAAACCATGTTTTATTATCTCGAGACCTAAAATCGTGCAAGAAATACAGAAGTATGCTTAATAATGGCGGAAAAACAAAAAGAGAGGGTGGGGGTGAGGGAAGCAACATTGAAGAAACCAATTAGACATATAACCAAAGGATCATGTGCTTGCTCTATAAAATAGCAATGGCAAACAACTACACTATTTGGAAGAACTAGAACACATAATATATATATATATATATATGCCAATAAAGGTTTAATGCTATCTCTTTGTAGTCACTCTCTCCAAGAATAAAGCACGAAATGGAAGGTGTGGTGAGCATATTCCCTTTGTAAAATGTAATCATAATATCGATTAATTATCTCAATCTATATATTTAAATTATTAAAAAATAAAGCTTTAATATATAATATAAATTGTTTTCTAACCTATATAAAAACCCTTTGAAAGGCTATGGAATTCAAACCTCTAATTATGATCGTTAGATCAATAAAAATTAAATATTATATTAAAAAACTAGTTCAATTCAAAAACTTAAACGGTTAAGCTAAGCTATAATACATTATTTATATAATTTTTGCTCTAAAATAGTAAACACTTTTTAAGTCTGAAACTTGTATATTTCTATATTAAATTGTCATTAGTTTTATTAAATAGAATATTGGGGATAATGAGCAAAAACTCATAATAATTTGATTAATAAAACTCTAATTTTATATTAAAAAATTATTTCACCAAAAAAGTTTTAAATTATTAAATGAGAAGAGCCAATGGATGATTTAACCAAAAAAATAATAATTTAATTATTAAATGAAAAGAGCCAATGGATGATTTATTCTAACTTACCCTTTTTACAGTCTCACATGATGGTTGCTTTTTAGCATATATATATATATATATATATATATATATATATATATATATAACGGAGTGGCTTCATTTGTATCATTTCTCCATCTCTTTGTGTGTTCTCTGTGAACAGAAAATAGTCGCTGTTGGTTGTTATGGAGGATCAGTTTCCTAGATTGGAAACCTTCATGCACAAGGAATTGGCAGCTTATAGTAGTTTTCATGGAATGGCAACAGGATCTAGATATTTTGGCGATCCCTCCATTTGGGGTGCTCTATCTGGGGCTACTTGTAATGGCAAGAAATCGCCATCACAATCACAATCACAATCGAGTTCTTCGGCAAACGATGTGGTTTCAGGTACCAATTTGGCTGGTAACATCCCTGGATTTGGTGAACAGGATGTTTCCAAACAAAATCATGAAAGTTGTTTCATGTCAGGATTGTATTCTATGAATTCTCCTGGAGGGTCAATATCTGACCATATTGCCAGAGAGAGCTCCATTAATCCTGTGAATTTCCTGGAATTGTTTCCAGCACTGCATAACCAAGCTCAAGCATCTGAACCTCCCTCTCCATATTCCTCATCAAACACATCGAAACTCCCAAATTTGACCTTGTTTTTGCAGGAACCAGAAGCTTTCATCCAAACAACTTGGCAAGGATCGAATCCCAAACAAGCTGTCCATCAACTTGGCAAGGATCAAAGATGCGAGCCTATGCCATTGTTTCCAAACACTTCATTCTCCGTGCCTCAACTAGGCCAAGTTCATTGCCAACCAAGCAATGAACGGCTCAAAATAAATCAAGCTTTGGCAAACTATTCTACCAAAGGATTTAATGACTACTGGCTTAGAACTACGCCCACACAGCCGATGAAATACACCAGTCGAAGAATATTGCAGAACCACCATCAAAAGCCTTCATTTTTATCAGCCTCAACGTCGCCGGGAAAGGTTTTTAGAGGAGTGAGGCAAAGGCACTGGGGCAAATGGGTCGCAGAGATTAGATTACCGCGAAACCGGACGAGGGTTTGGCTTGGGACTTTCAACACAGCAGAAGAAGCTGCTTTTGCTTATGACACCGCAGCTTTCATGCTACGAGGAGATCACGCGCATTTGAATTTCCCGGATCTTAAGCTTCAACTCAAGGCTAATTCATTGAACGGAGCCACAGCTGCCCTTCTTGAAGCAAAGCTACGAGCAATATCACAAGGCAACACCCTTTCTGGTCAAAAGAAGCACAGCAATGATCCACCACCACCACCACCACCAGATAAGTTTATACATGACATGAACGCTACAAAACCGAAAGGTTTGATCCAAAACACACCGAGAAAAGAGTTGAAATTTGACTTGGAAGGCAAAATTGGTTGCCACGAACTGATTCATGAGAGCCAGAAAGGTCAAGAGGTCGTACCATCTGATGTGGAAGCTGTTTTGTTAAGTAGAATGCCTTCCTTGGACATGGATATGATCTGGGATGCTCTTTTGGTCTCTGATTCATGATCATTTTGCCTACTTTCTTTTCACTTTTTAGCATGATGTGAAGATTGTCTCTAGACAAGAATTTTCTTAAAATAATTTCTCTCATTGCCAGATTTTAGGATCTACAATGCAATCTTCTTAAAATTTATATTCTGGTTTAGTTTTCTTCCCCCATTTCTCCATATCATTGTTCGCATGTCCTTAATTAAGAGGTGGTTGTTAATATAATTTAATTAACATTTTGTGATGATCAAGCTGGGGGAGGGCTTTGAACTTGAAACATGAATTTGAAGGTTGAAATTAGAAATGGGGAGGACAATTTTTTTGCTACTCGAGTAGATGCCAAATTTGGCACAATATGGCTGAAGTCAAAGGCCCATTACCAAGATTGGGAAAATAAATTGGTGGGACAATCTTTTTATGAGCATGATTTTTTTTATACTTTTGGTCGGGCATTGTATATTGAGAAAATTCCATTTGATAATGAGGTATAGAGCATTGAATAATTCATCTTAAAGGGCTTGTCAGATGATTCAAAAAAAAAAAAAAATTATTTTGTTTTTTAAGTTTGAATTTTAAATCATTAATTCATATATTAAAAATAAAATATGCTATATCTATCGTCAGCATCTTTAATTCATGTATTAACAATAAAATATGCTCAAGAAATTAAAGTGTTTGTATTTTTGCAATAGGGAAAACAAAAGCGGATCTATATGGATGGAGGAAGCTTAGATTGAATCATAGCATAAACCCTAACATTAATTTTCGTTGGTGAGGAGAATAAATGAATGAAGGAGGAAGCTAGGAACTTGAATGCATGTGTATAGTAGTCGACATTCATTAATGGTAATTATTAATTAATATTATTTAATGACATGGAGTAAGCGTGAAGGGATTTTAATTGGTTTAAGTTCTAAGAAAATATTTACTTAAGAACCCCATACATCGATGACATAAATCATTTATTTGTTTATTTACAATAATAATAATAATAATAATAATAATAATAATAATAATAATTATTTTGTCAAACCCACAACACCACACTATCCTGCTGAGATTGGAGTCTAGAGGGTATTTGGAATTGAATTTTAAAGGTATTTTTAAAAATATATATATATTTTTTATTTTTTTACTTTAAAGTATTTTTTTTTTATGTTTTTAGATCATTTTGATGTACTGATGTCAAAAATAATTTTTTTTAAAAAAAACATCATTTTGATGCATTCTGAACGAGAATTATTATAAAAAACAATTTCAACCACACTTTCAAACAAACACTAAATCTTAAACTACAGTATCACATGATTAGTTTTAACACACACACACACACACACACACACACACACACATATATATATATATATATATATATATATATATATATATATATTATGAGATTAGATGTGTAATTAAAATTATTACTTTCACATAATTATTTTCTTATTGTGTTACTTTTTGCAGTTTGCATTCTACTGAATTAGCAACCAATAATTGTTTTTTCAATTTTAACCCTACTATTTTTTAATATATAAATAATATATTAAATTAAAAATATTTTTAATTTCACCCTTATGATTTTTTATCTTTTGAATTTGATCCTCATTTGTTCAATTTCTATTTATTTTGTTTAGGATTTTTTTAAAATTTTATCTTGGATTTTTCTATCAAATTTTATCCCAGTTATTTTTGTTGATTTATTTTGATTTTCAAGATTTTTATTAAAAAACTCACAATTTCATACTTCAAAGTAAAATTTGGTGAGGGTTAAGCATTTTATTATGTTCGGATATAGAATTTTAGTAGTTGCAAGTTTTATAGATTAAATTAGATTTACAATTTTCTCTCGGATCACATTTTTATTTCTTTTTATAAGATATTGTTTTCTTAGTTTATATCCCTTTTTTTTATTGGATTTGTTTTTGCTATTTTTTGTTGTTTGCCTTCTATTGGATTAGCTCCCAATAACTTTTTTTAACTTCACCCTTACCATTTTTAATCTATAAATAATATATTAAATTATAAATATTTTTCAATTTCACCATCCATGAATATTAATCTTTAAAATTTGATCATAATTTTTTTATTTTTATTTATTTTATTTGAGACCAATTGATGTTTTTGGTAATTTCATCTTTCTTGGATTTTGTTTTCTATAAGTTTTATCCTCATTCTTTTTATTAATATTTTTTTCTTTTGCAATTTTTTGATTAACTCAAGTATTTCACGAGTTGTCAATTTTAGAGAAAATATTAGGTTTAGGAGTTTTTTTATATTATTTAAATTACCAAATTCAATGGCTTGGAACTTGTAATTTTATAACATTGAATTTTTTTTATCCAGCACATTGTGGAGCCCCGGGCAACAAATCTAGCACGTGTCGATTCGACGTGCATGTGTATAGCATAACGCTAGCCTTCCCCATTGCCATGCTGCCTATTTATGGGCCAATATGGGCCATTGTTGGCCCATTATTACTTGCTATATAACCATTATATCCAGTGACTGCTTCACTAAAATTCTTGAACTCCTTTCACTGTGCTGTTATTGATAGATTTCAAATCCGTTCTGTTCTGGCCATTACCGTTTCATTTATAAAACTGGGATAAAACGACATCGTTTTTATCCTGGTTTTAATTCCGGTCCGTTCCGAAAATTCTGGCCGGAACGCCTCGGTTCTGTTCCGGGAGTTCCGTTCCGGGTTTTAAATCATTTTTCTTAAAAAAATAATTATTTTTGACATTTATACATCAAAATATTTTAAATAAAAAAAATTCAAATTTTAATTATGCTTGTTAAATTAATATTTTATTTTTTTAATACATACATACATACATACATACATACATACATACATATGATTAATTATATATGAACAGTACGACACCGAAACGGCACGCCGGAACGCTCCTAAACCGGAACGTTCCGTTCCAATCGAAAAACTGGAACGGCGACCGGAATGATATTGACAATTATAATTGATGCCACTCCGCTTCATTTTCTTCAGAAAATCAGATTTCATCCTAAAAACACTTGAATATCAGAGCACAATCCCCATCCCACCTGAAACTCTCGGAATTTGCTGATGGTTAGAACAGATTCGTAGGCCAGGGCAACTGATGCCTTGTTCAACATGGATTTTGAATCCGAGTTGTAGTTATGAGTGCTGCAGATAGTTTAATGAGAGGAGTTCTCAATAATCACCCATGCAAAACAAAGCTGAAGCAGAACACCTAAGAAAAACCTAGTGAGAATTTCTCCACCTGACAAACAAGGATCTGTGCCAATATATAATTAAAATCCCTATAAAGAACAGATAATATAAATTTTCAACCTGGCTACAGGAACCATAGTCAATTCACATCATTTCAACAAGAAGTTATCGATGTATACGAGTCAATTTACACCCATTCTCTTGCTTCCTTGTTGCAAGCCTTCCTGTTGATAGAACTCCTTTAATAACTCCCATTTTCTCACCAATGAGTTGTGCAGGTACTTGAGTTTATATTTCAAACTTCTTGTTGTTGTATGGGATCCGTATGTTTCTGTGTGTTTTATCCCAACCATAGATTCAATCATGTTTAATTAATAAAATAATGATGTAGTTTTATATAAATTCCATTGAAAACTCTTTTTTTGGATCTTAGTTAAAAGATTTCTACAGTTTATATGTTTTCTTAAATCTATGTTTTACATTAGGACTTCAATTAAGATGCCGATCTTATGGCTGGAGGTTTTGACTATGAACTGGAGCTTACCAAGTATGAGTTCCCCAACTTGGACAAAGGCTAGCTAAAAGGCAGACATTTGCATTCATTAGTAAAAGAAAGCTATCAGGGAATATGCATGATTCTGGAATGGAATGCAGTAGGAAAGGTTTCAACATTAGGATCTCTGCATGCAACACAAGAAGCTATCTTAGATGTGATGTGATTAGGCACGTAAATCACACTTATAAATTTATTGATAGAAACTATCCATGATCCACAAGAAGCTATACATCACTTAAAATCTCCTCCCATTTCAATGAACAAAAAGTAATGATCTAACTTTCATGAGATATTGATCCGGGAACTGCAATTAGAGCATAGGTTGAGATGAAACTGCAATGTTCGAAAAATGCGTCAAAATTTCACCAGACCACAAAACTGCCAGAAGTTCGATATAAAACTTCTGCTCCACACTATATAATGATTAACACTACCTTTCACCACAGACAGGCTCCGAAAAATAAAGGAAAGAGTTCCAGACAATTAAGAAAATTAGAAGGTAAAATTACCATATCCTACTTCATGAATGAGAATTTCAATGTTTGTCACCATGTGCGTTTTCTTTCAGAGTCTCAAGTACACTACTCTCCTGGTTTTCCTTGGTTGAGTTGCCAGCCTTTTCAACATCCTCATCTCTCTTAGATAGCTCAAAACCTGTCACCTCAGCTGAAGTCTCCACATCCATGTCGCCAGAATCAGCACCCAATCCCTATACTGGAGAAGCTTCCATATCTAAATCTTTTTCTGCAGTTCTATCATCATCTTCAGAATCACTCTCACTGGAAATGCTATCATTCTGAAGAGGCCCTCCTCCAGTCTCTTCAGTTCTGACACTTGCTTTCACCATCTCAGAATCTTTACCTGGTATCCACTGCTGCAGTGGAACTGCATCAGTAATAACTTTCCCCGTTCTCAATCTCTCCCGGTAACCCTCCATTTCTATTTTGTATCTTTCTTTATCTCTAAGAGCTTTTTCCTGATAAACCTGATCAGCGGCAAAATCAATGAACTAAAAAGGTTAACAAGGAGGAATGGGGATGTAAAGAATGTGCAATCATACAAGGGATATAAGACTTCATACCACTTTCTGAGAATCATTTCTTTTGTTCCATAGCTCACCAATCATCCTACTGATCTCTCTATCCTTCCCTGGGTAAAGTGGTTTGAGTCTTGCATGCTGCTCAGCAAAGAAGAAATTGTAGCCGCTTCTGTTAGGTTTTGGATGAGAGGGGTCCCTTCTTTTTATCTCACTTTTCTTTCTACGGTGCCGGCGTCGTGTACCTGGTACAAGGTGTGTATTACCACTGTTGTTGCTGGATGGCATAGGGTGTGTATTAAAACAACTGTTGGCAGACACGCCACGAGGCTGAGGCACTTCCCATGCTTGGTTCTGTGGTGCCTGATAAAGAACTCCTTTGAGCTTCTCTGAACCTACTGTGACAGTAACAAGATACCCACCCTCAAATTTCCCATCAATTACCCCCATCACAGGAAGACTTGCAGATGATCCTGGCATTGCTGCAACAGTAAGAAAGACAACACCCCATTAGAAGCTACATTTTTTTCAAGGAATATTAGTTCGACATAGGCACATGTAAAGGCAAATAAAAGCAGGCAAAATCAGATTGAAAATGCATCTGGACTTAAATCTCAATTTATAGAATGGACTGCTCATTAAATGAGCATAGAAGACAGAAAAAGAAACAAACATCAGAGATTGTAAGAAACAATACTCGGAGAGTTTGCTAATGCATTGCTGCAACGAATTTCTTTTTTTCTGTTTTTCCCGTGGAAAATAGAAGATTCATAAACCGGTTTTTCAGAATCTTTTCCTAGCAGAAAAAAAATGTACTTCCCGTGATAATTATGAAGCATTCTAAATAATCCAAAAATTGCAATTTTAAAGCCTATTTGACTTTCAATTATTTCTACATAGGCAAAATTTTCAGCAGATCAGCAATTAAATTACTAAGGATTTGTTGAATTCATGTTTGTTAGTGGGAAACTATTCCAATCCTAGGTAAACCTTTGAGAAAAATGAGAAGGCAGCAGGTTGAAGAAGGGAGAGATACCTCCACGCAACTCTGCAATGTTTGGGGTTTTTTGCTTGACTTCTGCAGATTGGTATTCTGGTGACGGCTGCACAGTCACTTGAGCTGAACATTGTGGTATCAATGGACTCTGCAAAGGAACTACAAAAATTGTGTGGTGTTAAATATGAACATCGCAAACCACGTATTGAAGACGAGTTTCTTCAGTGCATCACCAGGAGAGACAGGGCTCCCACTCTGAGCTTTGAAGTGGTAAAGCTGTTCATACTGTTGAAGCAAGGAACCATAGTACTTGCGCAGCACGAAAGATGCATTCGTGGCCGTGGATGGAAAGTTGAAAACAGAAGTCACTTCTTTCCATCTTTTCTCTCTAATAATCTGCAAATTCATTAGGCAAATCAACGACACTGTGAGGCCACATGGCCAATCTTTAGAAACAATTTTTTCCCTTTGTTAGAAATCATTTTTCCATCTCAAGTAAATTTAATCTAGACTTCCTTCTTCCTAGAGGCAATTAGATTCAATTTCATAAAGAAACATTTTGGACATTAAATTTGAAATGAGGCACAAATTGTATTGCGCAATCAGGGTTTCCGGTTTGGTGGAGGGGGTTGAGTAAGCCTTGAACAGTGTCATAAAATTGCATGTTATCAATAGCTGTATCTTGCAGAGTCAGAAGTCAATATCATTGTCACCTAGGAACCAGAAGTAAATCTAGTTTAAAATAGGCAAGTATATAACTTCATAATCATTCAAAATTACGAGCTAATGACTTGTGCCAAGTCAGGTGATAGAAGACATTATTTGAAAACATTATGGAAGAAAACATGCAGGAAACATGATTTTGAAATTGCAACTGCAACAACCCTGTTTGAGAAACGGGATGCAGTAGAATTTGTGGTATCCAGAGGAAGATGAAGTGGTGCTCTCTTTGAGACACATACATAAACACTCTTTTGGACGACTAAAGGGATATAGATTCCAAGTCCACATCAGTGCTTTATTCAAATTATCAACAAGAGATTCTACAGCAATAGCATTTTAGTTTTATGAAAGTTAAGTAGTCTTTAAGAAAAATTTCCATCCACCAATTCCAGAAGGATGCTCATGTGCATGACAAAACTGAACCTTGACTCATCCATTTACACAATTTAAAATCAAAACCATTCAAGAAAAAATGAACCAGACAACTAAAAGCAGTGTCATGTTACCTTCTCAATACCACCACGAGACGTCACCTCCACAAAAAGCCGATGCAAGTTCAGTTCCTTGCCCCCTATAATAGGGATCCTACAATTAAAAAACACAGTTCGAATTGCAATGATGGGACAGATAACTCAAGGTCTAAGAAGTTATAATTTGCAATCTCCTCCAATAGGATATAAATCAGTCCTTCACCAGGACACTCTAATTAAACCAACAAATTTTGAAAATTGATAAACTCTAAAATGCAATCATCGTGAACTTTCCTTTTGGATTGATTGAGAGAGGAGTACACGCTTAAAGTATTTGCAGTAAGTTTAAAACCAATGGGCAAGAGTTTAGGAAACCTTTGGTGTTTAACTTTAGAAATGTCCAAAATCTACCAAAAATGAAGAAATTTTGTTAAACTTTTCTGCCTTCTGTAATTAAACTGTGCAATTAATGCCTCTCTCTTAACCTTCCAACTAACTTGTAACAAATACAAGATTAAGATTTTTCCACAACTATCGATAATGGAATTCCATTAATTGAACTCCGTAGATTTTTCAATGGAGCTGGTAACCTACAACTTAACATGGAGATGTAGGCATAAAATTTGCAGGTAATATTGATGTCATCGTTTAAGAAAAATTGTGAAACAAATCAAAGAACAGGAGCATGAGACAGGAATACCAAAGGATGGAAAGAGAGAAAAGGATGACAACGAAGTGCTTGCACAGAACTTGGATCCTAGAAGCATAAACATGGCATCTAAATACAAATGCTAGACAATTGAAAAACACTCCATAAGTCGAAACAGCACCAATCAGCAATTTGAAGTTTATTATGAATCTTACATGAACTTGGTTCCCATGGCGGCATGAAACTTCTCCAAAGTTTCCATGAAAAGCTTAGGGCTAACTGTAACATCCTCATATGTGGCTGCAGGCGCTGGATATTGAACATTGCTCATAACTGGTTCTCTCTTGAGCAGTGGACTCTGCTTAGCACAAGAAGTTGATGCCATTTCCAACTCCATATCAGTAACCCCACATCAGTTTGTCCTTCCCTATAAGACCATTAGAAATTGTCCTATTTACACACTTCACTACAGTAAAATCCAAGCAAAAAATCTAACAAAGAAAAAGCGAAAGCGCAAAGGAGTGCAAAGAGATTAACAAACAAACAGAACTTGCAGGTGAAAGTAACTGCGTGGCAGAAGATGGAATAAAAAGGAGCTCATCAAGGATTTTGCCAAAAAGCTCAACTTTTTTTCTATCCAAAAGTTAAGACTTTAAAGAAACGCCATAGTTTCAAGAAATTATCACAAACCCTGTAGGGAAGAAGTTGAGTAGAGTTTATTAAACAAGCCAGAAAGGCAAATAAAATCACTATGCTGAATGCAGATAGCAATTGAGTAGAATTTAAAATACAATACTAGTAATGTAGTAATGAAACATAAGAAACTTGTCTGATGTCCATCATCAACAACCTCCATTGATGTAATAACTCCCAGTAACAAAGGAGAAACACAAAGCCCAAGACAAGTGATGAATGGTACATTATGATAGCTGTCAAGACCATGAATTCTTCCAGAGTACCACCATGGGTGTAACAGCAAAAAGATCCCATCAAAGCTCAGGTTTCAGATTTTTCAAAACACATACACAGAGACCCATAAAAATGACACACGCCCCTCCAAACTATAGTGATAGCAAAGACATGAAAATACAAAACAAGTCTTAGCTTTTTCTCAGATGGGGAACAGTTTCACAGGCCTATTACCTTGCCTGACATCAAAGATATGGGTTGCCCAAGTAAATGTACATGCAAACACGCGTACACAAATACTTATCCTGTTTTGTTAGAACATGTAATGATATCCTCTAGTTTATTTTTGTTATCTTTTACATTTGACACAACAGTGTTAAAGAGCCAAGGCTGTGGGGTTACTTCTCCATCAATCAATAAGGCAAACCCCGGAAGAAACAAAATCCACCTTTGTCTAGAAGACCCATCTTTGAATTTTCAAAATCAACAATATAGAACCAAACTCTCCTTTTGATTTCTTCCTTAATAGAGGACGATATATATATATATCATACAAAGAATGAATTTTTAATATACATATACATATATATCTTTTACTCTTTGTGGTTCATGTTTTATTTTAAATATAATGACAGAATAGAAACCCAGATGTGGAATTAAGAGAGATTAGCAGAGAGTTTAATGTTATATAATAAAAAAAAACTTACCTACAGCGAATTAGAGAGAGAGAGGCAAAATGATATGAGAAATTGAGAATATAGAAGAAGCTTTTAACTCTAAACCCTATTTAATTATCAAAAAATTGAGGAATTATCAATGTAAAAAATATGTTAATCTCTCCCTCTCCCTCTCGATTTTAATTATTTCTGTATCTTTGGAGAAGAAAACCTAACCTAAAACACCTATTAAATCAATAGAGTAAGTAAAGTACTGTTTTAGCATTGTAGCTTTTCATTAGTGGGTAAAATCCGAGGATAGTTGTGGGCTTTTTTGTCATATACAAATTATTTATGGTGGGTGACCAAATCAACTTAGCTAAAGATGGACTTTAATATTTATGGAAATATAATTAAATATTTTTGTAATATTTATATATTAAGAAAAATGAAGTGGGAGGTGACAAAAATAAAACGTGTCCGTTTGAAAGTTGAAAGGGCATCTTTTCCTCAAAACAAAAATAAAATAATAAATGAAATAAAAATTCTCCAAAACCACGAGGACCAAAAAGAAATGGAGGGGTGAGGGGAAGGGAGAGGTGGGTGCCGGGGCAATAGCTGCTTGGGGTATTTTTCTAATTGAAGGCTTCACATTAACCTATTTGTTTAGAATCATTCTTCACCCTCACGATTCTCTTATCTCTATGAGAAGTCAATAATCTCCTTATTTAGTATATTTAATTAATAATGCCTTTTGAAAAAATATATTTTTATTTTTTATTTTTTAAAAATCATTTTTGAAATCAGCACATCAAAATGATATAAAAACACCAAAACATATTCATTTAAAATGCAACTAAAAAAATTCAAATTTCGACGGAACGCCGGTGGGATCGCGATGCCAAACAGGCTTTAAGAGTCATTCTACGTTGTGCCTCCATTACAGATTGAGTGATATTTGGTTGATGCAATAATTATATGGTTTTGCATAAATTCTATTTAAAAATCCTTTATAGTGTATTTGTTTTTGTATTTTAAAAATATTTTTAAAAAAGTTGATTTGTTTTTTCGCTTCAAATTAATTTGTTATGTTTTATTTTGTTTTGATGTGTTAATATCATAAATAAATTAAAGAATATATTATCTTCATGTATTTTTACATAAAAACACTTTGAAAAATAATCATTTATTATAATATTAAATTAACTCTTAAAATGAAGGGTTTATATGGGTCTATACCGTTTTAAATATATTTCCCCATACTATATGGATTGAAATGAGGGGTTTGGTAGGAATATTTTTGTTTTGATTCTCATGTATCTAGAGTTTTTTCCTTTTTTCTAATCATGATCTAGAACATCTCTCCTTTTTTAATTATGATCTATATTTATAACATTTTTTTCTTTCAAAAATGATCTAGAACAACCTTGGAGTTTTTTCCTATATTAAATAACTTATAAATCTTATTTACCAAAATTTTTAATCTTATTTACTAGGATAGGTTTTTTTTTGTCATGGAATATCTTAATTTTCCATTTCACTTTTTTGGGAATATTTGTCAATGACCTAAAAGTTTTTTCAATGACACATAAATCAATTGTTTTAGTAGCTAAAATCATTTCAACAAAACTTTTTCTTTCTTTGTTGAAATTCAACATGCCTCTCTTTGTCCTCCAACTAAAAAATAATTGAGAAACTAGAAAAATAAAATTTGTCACCAATATATAATTTTCTAAAATTGAAAATCAAATCCGCCACTTATTTTATCTAGTTTTTCACTCCAGCCCTTAGACTTTCAATTCAATCCTCATTTGCAAAAAAAAAAATATGTGATTGAGTGCTGATTTGGGTTAAAAATAAATAAATTATACAAAATAAAAAATCAAGGAATAAATTGAGATTATAAAAAAAAATTGCTTAAATTTACAGTGATAACATTTATGATACATAGTTTGTTTGAAAATACAATTGAGATTGTTTTTCAAAATATATTTTTTTATTAAAAAATACATTAAAATAATATATATTTTTTATTTTAAAAAAATATTTTTGATATCAAAAAACTCAAAAATATTCAGCAAGCTGCAAAGAGTTTATCTGCAGAAAGCCATGTATATTAGAAAGAAACTGCATGAATAACAGTGGGAAATCGTTTACGTGCTCCAATCCACTCCTCAAGAAACGCTTCGCCGCCGCCTTTTCTCTGACTTAACCTGAAAATTTAAGGCTTTAGTGAGCAGCAGAAATAAGCTGCATCTGGATTCAGGACTTGAAGGGTTCAAATTTCATGGGAAGCTCTTACGAATGGAAAAGAAAAGAAGTGAATAACAAGAAACAAACATGGCATTAAAAGGGCCAGAGAAAGACAGAATGGGAAGTGGAAAGACGCAGCAGAGAAGCAAAATACTACAAGTGTTTTCAAGTTTCCCAGGGATTCAATTGAAAAATAAGCACTTAACAGCTTCACGAATGCCTTAATTTATGATCATCCAAGAAGCTCAAAGATTCCCATCCAGTAACGCAACATTTTGAAGTACTGAACTCTGCATGGACCTTCTTTTTTTCTTTTCATTTTAGGAGCAGGGACAAGATGCAGCAGTAACTTCAGCACTCTGTAAGCTCCTCGAGAAAGGAAGGCGAGGCACAAGTTTCGAGTCCTCGAAAAATTTGAAAAGAAAAAGGAAAAAAACAGACTAATTTTGCAGAAATTACCCATACCATAAAGGTTAATTTGTGATCCATATGTTTTTGGGATGTCTAAAAAACATTAGTTTTTTTCATCGACGACATGAACATCGTGAACAAGGGGACCTAAGTCGAAGTCTGCATCTGATGAATTGCTTTCATTCTTCTCTGAATCATCAAAATTATACGACGACAAAGTAATATTTAGTTTGGTCGCAAGTCTATGTTGTCTTTGATACCATCTCTTTAACTTGCATTGATTTAATGACTTTGGTCATGTGATGATTCCGCAAACGTAGAAAATGGTTTTCTCACTCAAGTTATAGGTTGAGTTGTGAGCATGACTCCATAATTCCATTAATGAAAAATAAATATTATTTACATAGCATTAATGAGATATATATTATTTATACAATATTAATAAAAGATAGATCTCCCCAACATAATATTAATATCAATTAAAATTTGGTCGACTCTAAGATATAAATAACGATTATTCTTGGCTTTTAATATTTTAGGTTAAAAATCATAAGAATAAACAAAGTCTCTTGGCTCAACATGGGACCCAAGATGATCATCATGTCTACACCTATTTCAACTTAGAATAAAATCAAGCTTAAAGATGACGATAGTCTGACAATTTGTTAAACCTGTGTATGTTTGGGCTCATCACATAGTTAATTCCTAAAGATATTGTTTTTGACAGCTTACTAGACTAATATGTACTTGGGTTCAAGGTGTAGTTGAATTATAAGGATGTTTGGTTTAACATCTCACCTGACCCACGTGTATTTGGGCTTAACAAGTGGTTGTATTCTAAGGATGTTGGATCTACCTATTCACCAGACACGTGTAGTTAAGCTCAACACATAGTCGAACACAATAATGATAGGTTTAGCAGTTTGACCCACATATGTTTAGGCATAACACACAATTTAACTTAAGAATTTTAGGTCTAACAACTTATCAAATTCATGTGTACTTAATCTCAATGAACATGAGGATATTAGGTGTGATAGGTTGTCAAACTCATATACTTGGGCTTTAAACGTAAACAAACCCAAGGATATCAGGTATGATATCTCATCAGACCCGCATGTATTTAGGGCTAATACATAACTAAACCTAATGATGTTGGATCTAACAATATATTAGACCCACATGTATTTAGGCCTAGCACGGAGCTTAATCCAATGATATTAGTTTGAAAGTCGATCAATCTCGTATCATTTGGTTCTAGCATTATACTTGTTTTCAACCATTTTAATAGACTTTTATAATGTACTCGTTAAAAAAATGTTGGATGACTAAAAGGAGCCAAATGAGAGAATTCATTATTACACATAGGATTTTCCCTTCAAAGGTTATAGGATAAGAAGTGTGTTATGGAGGTTGAGCTAAATGACTTAGAGATTTTTGTTATTGCCCTAAATAGAACAAGTCAATCCCTTGAAAAGTCGTAGGGTTATCACATTAGAAAGAACAAGTTAATCTCTTCCTTAGAGAATTGTGAAACTTTATTAAAAAAAATCTCTAATCAATCCTTTTCAAGGTGAGATGAGGTATGTCATCGTACTAGGGAAACCATGCCAATCCCTATGAGAGTTGATAGAGGACCATTAAATGTCACCTAAATAAAATGAAAACATTATCAGTTTGAATAAGTTATTCATATATAACAAATTTATATTAGGGTCATGGCCTTAGTTCTATAGGTGAGGAGAAATGGAGTTTCTCTGTGAAATATCTTGATGGTCAATGTGAAACTCTTGATATTTGCTCATTTATCTTGCAATTATCAATGATAAAAAAAAATTAGAAACTAGAAATTAGTAGACTATGTTCTTCCTTAATAAAATCCAAAACGATTTTGTTTTAAATTTTATTTTAAAAAATATATCTTGAAATGGTATTTTTTAAAATCAAACCTCATCAACTTATGACCCGAGCTAAAAGATTCATCGAGTTTAATAGTTTTAATTAAAAGTGACTACTTGTATAGTAAAAAAAACCTAATTTTAAGGAGATGGCGTGTAAGATTTCTTTGAAGAAGAAAAGGGATCAAGAATAGGATGAATTTTACTTTGATTTTCAGCTCAAAAAGCTGGGACATGTATAGAAAATGGCTTGATTAAGCTGCAAATAATTCATGGCAGGTATTCTTGGTCCAGCAGATGCAACTACAAACTATATATTAAAAAACAAAATCACTATCTTCTCTTTTCAACCCTATAGGGTTCACTACTTTCTCTGGCAGCTAAACAAATCACAATATAAACTAAAAAAACATTTCATTTATGCTTATAAAATTTCAAACTGCTAGTGGCAATAGCTCCCCGGCCCTTGGGAGGCAACCATTTCTGTTCATTTAGGTTTTTATTAAGCATGGTTAGCTCCCACCAAAGCAAGCTAAATAAATGGTTGATATTGTGTTTCAAAATTATTTTTAAAATTAAAAAAATTTAATGTTTTTATATCATTTTGATGTGGTTATATCAATAATATTTTTTTTAAATCATTATTTCTAAATAAAATTTTTTTCAAAAACAACCGCAATTATACTATCAATCATTCACAAGGTTTTCAGGCCAGCTTTTAGAAATATTATTGTTAATTTGCAAGATGAGTAGGTGCTCACTGCATGGTTATTTTTTTTATCCAGTGAAAAATAATATTTTGAAATTATTTACTTTGAAATAGTAACCCGATGCGTTCAAGAGGAAGAGGGATTGACTTTCATGCACTACCAGGACTGTTGCATGCCAGTGGTTGCAGTGTTGGAGATTTTGTTTGAATCTGAAATCATCAAACATCGATTTCGTCGTTTCCCTAATTTCCAGCTTTATTTCTTCCCCACTGACCGTGCCGTGACAGAGTATTTATTATCTGTATATTATTTTTTAAATTAAAGTCCGACTGTATTTTTTTTTGTAATAACTTCAAATATTTATTCATCTAAGTTTATAAAACATGTTTCTTTAAAATTGAGTTTACTAGCATAAAAAATATAAAAAATTCTTATATATATATTCTTACAAGATCATATATCATATTAGAAATTACTTGCTATTTAAAAGACTTTATTGATGAAAAACCCAGGCCTTCATTCCAAAGGAGAGAACCTCTTGCAGGGAAAACAAATAGTCAACGTTGGATCACATAGACCATTACTTTGAAAAGACCAAGTTTAAGAGGGTTTTTCTAGAATGAACAAATAAATAAATAAGAGAGAGAGAGAAGGAAGGAAATTTGAAAATAAAACACAAACACAGCATGCAATCTTGGACATGTTTTGCAAAAGTCAATTCAAATTTGCAGGTGATGTTTGTGATTGGAATATTGACACTGAATTTATTTATCATTAGGTATATATCGTATACTCCAATATTAATTCATCATAAAATGTCACTTTACATGTGTTAAAAGTCTTACTAGAAGAATTATCTTCAATGTAATGGAGTTATTTAATTATAATAATTTATTTAAGATAGTGTTTTTGTTGATATCATCGAGAGAGAAAAGACAAATACAAATGTATTTTGTTGAAAGACGAAGACAACTATATGAAATAAAATTATTTTTTAAAACAATTTTAGAGTGGAATTTTATAGTTTAAAAAATATGATTTCATAGAGAAACATGTTTGCTCTATCCAATTGTCTTCATCTCTTCCATTTCAAAGCAATAATAGAATATTAACCCTAAAAAACTTGTTGTGATATGAAACAAGATGTAGTTTTTCTTTGATTGAAGCTCTTTCCCACCTCCCTACGCGTTGTGATGTCAATCACTTCCTCTTTTCTTTCCTTTTTTAAACCCCAAAATAGCACCATAAAGGAAGAGGGGGGGAAATCAAATAATAGATTTTGGCTTGACTTGGGAGGCATGGCAAAGCACAAGTATCCCCCACATTCAAAAAATTTATTTATGCCACTAAGTTCCAAGCCGATAATGTATTTATCAAACCATTTAGAAGATGATCGAGCAGTAAGAGATTAGGGTTAAGAAGTTTGTTCTTCTTATAATCTCGGTTTGAGCTATTTGGTTGCTAATATAATAATCACTGATGGAGACTTACATAGTCGTTACCTTCAGGGCTCGTAACATTAGTTTAGGTGCACACAAGCTGACATACACACCCGTGTTAATAAAATAAAAAATATCCATCATTAATTATTTGATATGAAAAAACAAAATGGATGGCAACCTACATCCACCAGACTCAAACTAACAGGAGTTAGGTGCCTATAAATAACATTATCCTAAAACTTGCTCTATGCCAACCCTCACCCCTGCCCTGGATTTCTACTACCATGCATCGAGCACTGATCAATCAAAAACGGCACCGTAGTCTACATTATCCTAAAATCCACTACATGCCACCAATCCCTTTCTTGGATTTTTGCTACCATGCATGTAATGATCTTAAGCCTTGTTTGTTTCAAGGAAAGTGAATTCCGAATTCACTTTCCTTACTTTCAGATGTTTGTTTACTTGGAAACAACTTTCCTGGAAAGTTGTTTCCAAGAACAAACACAGAAAGTTGTTTCCGTGTTTATAAACACCGAAACCACTTTCCAGAAAGTTGTTTCAACTAAGGAAACTTAAGGCTTGAAAAAGGAAAGTGTACTCCTCGCTAAACATCCGAATACACTTTCCAGTGAGCTAGCTAGTTATTGTTTTTTTAAAAAAAATAGAAACATGTTAGTATTATTTTTATATAAAAAATAATAATTCTGATATTAACAATTAAAAACACAAAAACTAATAATTTAAATCTTAAAAATTCTATTTTTTTTAATCACCCTAAATTAAAATTTTGCATTGAGATTTTGATTTAAAATTAAAAAAACTTATTTTAAGCTTTTAAAATTGGAAAAATATATATTAATAATAAGTTTTACTTAAAAATATTTCACAAGCTTATTTCTCTATAATATGATATGACATATATTGTTATATTTTATAAAATAAGCTATGTATGAATATAGGATATAATAAAAAATTCATCATTATACTTTTTAGATTTCATTTTTTTATTTTAAGTGATTAAATATTTTATATTAAATATTTTTATATATTAGATAATCTTGAAAAAAATTAATTTATTAATAAATTATTTTTCGATTCATTTTCCATAACATCGCCAAACATCGAATTCACTTTTCGTGAATTCACTTTCCAGAAACCACCTTCAGAATTCACTTTCCAGGAAAGTGAATTCGAGAATCACTTTTCAGAAACCACTTTCCGGAATTCACTTTTCGAATTCACTTTCAGAAACCACTTTCCAGACAAACAAACGGGCCTTAATCCATTTAAAGGGTCCTAATCATGGTTGTGTTACTGTTAGACTTTCGGCACAACACCAATTGCGCCTTTGGTCGTGTTCTGGTGATTTCAATCTATTTTATTTTAGCGGGATGAAAAAGAAATGCCCGCAAGGCTGTAAATACTCGTGTTCTTGGAAAACTCATCATGTCGAGTGTTGATTTTGACAAATATTTTGAGGTTTTTGTTGTTTTTTTCAGGGGGCGTAATTACTTATGTAACGATTATTCTTCTGTTTTTTTGAGATACCATTTTTTAAAAGTGTTTTTTAAATAAAAAATATTTTTATTTTTATTTTTTATTTAAAATTATTTTTTATGACTTTATGTCATTTTCATGTGATGATATTAAAAATAATTTTTAAAAAATATTTTGATATATTTTTGAACAAAAAATACTTTTAAAAACAAGATCAACCGCACTCTCAAATATGTTAAGGAACCATTTCTCCGAAAAGTTTAAATTGATAGGTAAGGTGTCAGAATATGATTTATATTATTTTCTAACAAGCTCTTTGGGTTTGAAACTTGCACAGACCCACATTATCTTGGTCTTAATTTTTATTAAAAATAAAATAAGGGTGATGAGATTTGAAGTCGTGACTGTTAAGATCAATAAGGTTCTGATACCATGTTAAGAAATCATCTCACGTAAAAACTTAAAATGATTGGTAAGATCTCAGAATATAATTTATATTATTCTCTAACAAAATAAACATTTAATCTTGTAGCAGACTCTGTATCACCATGTCTGAAAATTGAAAGGACTTTGTTTTTCTAGAATTTCTTCGAGTTATAAAGAATCTTATAATTAAGGTGATGGCTTAATTAGACTTTTTCTTTGTCAACATGTTCGATCACGAGTGCTCTGACTATTCACATTTAGCTGATCATCATCGTCGAGGAACATGTCCAAACTTGTTTGATGACTTGAATTCAAGCTTCGATAGCAATTATGGTACAATCTTCCATCCAATGACGAGTGCTTCTATTCAAAACTTGAATCAAGATGCTCTATCAAATCACAAAGCACTTCCACGATAAAAATAATTAAAAAAATCATTTAATTTACTGTTTATCAATGTGTTTTAAAAATAATTTGAAGAAAATTTAGAAAAATATATTTTTACTTTTTATTTTAAATAATTTTGTTGGTATTTAAATATTATTTTTATACGATGTTGATGATAAAAATAATTAAAAATATTAATTTAATATATTTAAAAGTAAATTGCTCATCTCATAAATATGGCAAGTGTACAACTTGAGGGTAAACGTAAACTTTAATCTAATCACAACAATATATGATTATGATATTCGTTAGGGTTTTTTATTCTAAGAAATAATTTACGAATGGATGTGTTTGATTAATTAAAATGAGAAAAATAAACGTAAGGATATGTTTGTAATATGGATCAATATTAAAATTTATTTATTTATTTATTATCTATATGTGCTCTTGCGAAATTAATTTGCTAGGACCACTCGGGATGTCGTGCTCGTCCTTTCTCTTTCTTTTTTCTGAATTTCATTAAAAACATTTCTAGAGATATCGACAGCTTTGTGGTTGTTTTTGCCATTCGCATGTGAACAAAGACCTCTCACCTTACAAAATTAATTGCAATTCTATAACTGCATACATCATAATAGATCAGATGCAACCCCATTCACCAATTTCATTTCAAACTTCAATTTCAAAATATTTAGAGGGAAAATACAAATAAAAGAAATTTAAAATACTCTATTTAACACATTTTCACCGCAATAAATTATCCTGGTAAAAAAAAGGGTTAACTCAGTGTGATTGGGTCAAAATCGACTATTTTTTAATATATAAAAAAATAATTAATATTGGATTTATTTTTATTTTTCGCATCAACTAGAATTAACTTGCCCAACTACTGATCCAAACTTGACATTACATTGATATGTGGATTAGATTTAATGACTTTATTTCTAACAATAATGCTATTCTTATATAATTTTCTTACTAAAATTATTTATAAAAAATATCATTTAAGAGTTATTAGTTAAACCCATTTACTCAATGCATGATATTTTTTGATAAATGATTTTTGCAAGACAATTACACAAGAATAGCATCACTCCATTTTTAAATATTTTTTGCATTCTTTTTTGAGAAAATCCAGAACATGGTTTTTTTTAATGTGAAATATTATAAATAGGGTTAGTTACGGTTAGGGTTCTAGTGGTTACGGTGCGTTTTATTCGGAAATATATCAAAATGATATTAAAAAAAATATTAATTACATCGGCACATAAAAATAATCTAAAAATACCATAAATTTTTAATTTAAAATAAAAAATATTTAAAAAATAAATAAATTAAAACGGAATGTCAAAATCTCCAAGTGGATCGAGTTATGAACTAGGCAAGCAAGATATGAATTCCAACCATCTAGAAGTCGAGACCTTGTGTTCTTCAAAGGTTTCTGTTTATGACCAGCATGCCCTCAGTTTGGACACCGAAGAGTTCTATTTATGCTCTAGAAAGCCAAGATTAGAATCTTCTTTTTGGTAAGATAAGGATAGGTTTTTGTCCGAGCCGGTTGATAGCACGCAGTTCAACCATAAGGCAACCTAACCGTGTTGAATTTGAAGCACAAGCTCAAAGAAAGGCATTAGGTGTTCACATAATAATACCTTCACGAGCAAGCCAAAGTCTCATTCATTTACTTTCCCTCCTTCATTACATGCCCGTCTAGTCCACTTCAAAGCACCTGAACCATGCAAATCAACCGCCTTTGCATCATTTTACCTGCAGATTTGGAGGAAATCAAGCCATTTGAGGACCCCAAAATCCCGCCACCCATGCAAGATGGTGGCAAAAAGGACCGGCACCGCGGCTGTGGGGGGCAGATACTTCATTTCCTAGGTGGGTCACTGCGCCGGTTACATGACTCGAAGTGGATCAGTTGTTTCCAGCATGATAAACCAAGTAAACATGGTCTGTTTTATGACCTTGAGGGGATTCAGCTACCTGAGAAGGTTGGCGGTGCCAATCCAAGGATATTCAGCTATGCTGAGCTTTATATAGGGTCTAAAGGGTTTTGTGAGGATGAGGTTCTTGGTAGTGGAGGTTTTGGCAAGGTTTATAGAGCGGTTTTACCTAGTGATGGTACTGTTGTTGCCGTTAAATGCTTGGCTGAGAGAGGAGAGCAGTTCGAGAAGACTTTTGAAGCTGAATTGGTGGCGGTGGCTCATCTTCGACATCGGAATCTTGTCAGGCTAAGAGGTTGGTGCGTTCATGAAGACCAGTTGCTATTGGTTTATGACTACATGCCGAACCGCAGCCTGGACAGGGTGCTGTTTAGAAGGCCTGAAAACCTGAAAGCAGCGCCTCTTTCCTGGGAACGACGGAGGAATATAGTCGGTGGCTTGGCAGCGGCATTACATTATCTCCATGAACAATTGGAGACGCAGATCATTCACCGGGATGTGAAGACGAGCAATGTAATGCTTGACTCGTCTTATAATGCCCGGCTTGGTGACTTCGGCTTGGCGAGGTGGTTAGAACATGAACTTGGGTACCAAATCAGGACGCCTTCAATGAAAAACCACCAGTTTCACCTGACTGAATCAACCAAAATTGGCGGCACTATCGGTTATTTGCCGCCTGAAAGCTTCCAGAAACGAAGCGTTGCTACTGCGAAATCTGATGTTTTCAGCTTCGGAGTTGTTGTGCTAGAGGTGGTGTCCGGGAGGCGGGCAGTGGATCTGACATGTCCTGATGATCAGATCGTTTTGCTCGACTGGATAAGGGGGCTCTCTGGTGAAGGGAAGCTTTTGCAGGCAGGGGACAACAGGCTCCGAGATGGGTCTTTCGTGCTTTCTGACATGGAACGCTTGATTCATCTGGGGCTTCTATGCACACTCCACAACCCGCAGCTTCGGCCTAACATGAAATGGGTTGTGGAAGCACTTTCCGGCAACATTTTGGGCAGACTGCCACCTCTTCCGTCGTTTCAATCACATCCTAGATACATAGCTATATCCTCTGCAAGCAACACCAGCACAAGTAAAGCCATCACTACCACGACCACCACCGTCCCGAGTTCTGACATGACAGTCTCGTTCACTTCATCAGCCTATGTCACGGCTATGGAAGAAACTATATATGAAACTGCAGAATTTGAGAATATTAATAAACTGAGCTCGTCAAAGTCGAACAACAGAAGTCACCGGAAAAATGCTCTATTTATGGTGGAAACTCCCAGGGAGATATCCTACAAGGAAATCATTTATGCTACAAACAATTTCTCCGACTCACAAAGAGTAGCAGAGGTGGACTTCGGAACTGCCTACTACGGAATCCTCGAAGACGGCCATCAAGTCTTGGTGAAGAGGCTTGGCATGACCCAGTGTCCTGCCATACGCGTTCGATTTTCAACTGAGCTCCTAAACTTAGGCAGGCTCCGCCACCGCAACCTAATCCAACTCCGTGGATGGTGCACAGAACTGGGGGAGATGCTTGTCGTCTATGATTATTCAGCAAGTCGCCACATGAGTCATCTTCTTTTCCACCACGACAATAGAATTGGCCACTCTATTCTGCTTTGGCGCCACAGATATAACATTATCAAGTCTCTGGCTTCTGCAGTTCTTTATCTTCATGAGGAGTGGGATGAGCAAGTTATCCACAGGAACATCACCAACTCTTCTATCATTCTTGACACAGACATGAATCCAAGACTTGGTAACTTTGCACTTGCCGAATTCTTGGCGAGAAATGATCAAGCCCATAAAGCAGCTGCTAAAGAGAATAATTCAGTCCGTGGAATTTTCGGCTACATGTCCCCGGAGTACATAGAACAAGGTGAAGCAACCCCAATGGCTGATGTATATAGCTATGGTGTGGTGGTTCTGGAGGTGGTCAGTGGACAAATGGCAGTTGATTTCCGGAGGCCTGAGGTGCTATTGGTTCGTAGAGTTCATGAATTTGAGGCACAGAAGAGACCACTGGAGGATCTGGCTGATATAAGGTTGAACGGTGCGTATGATCATGAAGAATTGATCAGAGTAGTCAAATTGGGAATTGCATGCACAAGGTCCGACCCAGGATTAAGGCCAACAATGAGGCAGATTGTAAGGATACTAGATGGCAACGATCAATGGCTCATGAAAAGAGGGAGAAATACTGAAAGTAGAGAAGATTGGAGACAAAAGAATGCCAGTTCTTTGTCAATGATTAGAAGCGTCCAAGCTTTAGGGATTCAATGAGAAATGGAAGTGACAACTAGATAGTGACTGCAGGATTCTGCGGCAACTTATAGTTCTCTAGTTATTTTCCTTCTTGCACTCCTGTAGATTATCAATGTACATGCTTTGTTTTTCAATAGGCTACCAAGTTTTCACATATAAGTTTCATTAGAGTGTAGTGAAGCTTCAGTTATGCCTGTTAGTTTCTTGCCATATCCACCACTATGCCCACTTTCATACAGAGTTTTTCAGAATATAGTTTAAACAGGTGCGGGGGACCAGAATCATGATCCAATGGACATAAACATTTGAATTATCATATGTTGATTCATAGAACAGTTGAACTTTTAAAACTAACAGTAAAATACATGCACAACTGAACAAGACAAAGGACCAACAGCTCTGCATAATACATAAATGCTTCAACCTGACCTCATATTGACAGTTATCCAGATCAAATCCTTGTGCTTGATTTAACTTCCCTCCAAAGGAATTTCTTCATCAGCATCAATCCCGATCCAGTTGATTAAAGAAAAGAGGAACTCCCTGAAACTGACCTTCCCATTGCTGTCCCAGTCCATTTCTTCTGCGTATGTTTAACAGGAACCACCAAGAGGATGGTTAAATGATTTAAACAGAAGTATTAGCAAAGTCAAAGTTACAACTATAGCGTGTAAAAGAGAGAGTACTGAATCTAGATGTGGTGATGTGTGCCGGGGATCTCTCCCGTCGAGAATCCTCATTCAATGCTTTGATCATGTCTTTCTTGTTCAGCTTGCCAGCACCATTCTTATCCAGAAATAAGAATGCTTTAACTATTGTATCAAAAGTGGCCTCAAGCTCAGATGAACCGATCTTTGAGGTCTGAAACAAAACCCGTACATCATCAAATATGTTTGATCACAATAAGTAAACATCTTTACGTCAAAAGAGTTGAAAGAAGGTAAAGTTGAGTTTATCGTGGATACTCTTAGAGGAGAGGACGAATGTTCTACTAGGAGATAGATGAGACATAGAAGAACAATGAACTCATTGAATTGTATCCCCTCGCTTTGATCAATGTCGCAGGAGTGGAATAGATCCTCAACTTCCTCCTCTTTTAAATTGAGTTGCAGCTTTTGTAAGCATTTTTTTAGCTCCTCCATGTCAATATAACCGTTTCCATCCTCATCTATGAGAAAGATAGAGAGTCAATATGCAAGAACAGTCCACCATTGTATCTCAGTACCAGAAAAGCAGCCTTGTATAAACTCACCATACTGTTCGAATACCCCTCTGATGTGTTTCAGTTCTTCTTTAAACTGAGGAAACCTCATGATTATACTATTCATTGATTTAAAATTCGTCTTCCCAGATGAGCTTCTCTTGAGTTCAATCATCTTCTTTTGAAGCTTTGCATCCAACCTCTTATATTTGTTTGGTGATCCGCAATGGCAAAACATCCCTCCTAGTTTGGATGTCAAGGATTTCAAAGAAGGGAAAGTTTGAGAAGTTCCTTAAGAACAAGACACCAGGAGGAGTAAAAACTCAGGCTCAAGAAAGGAGATGAGTCATATGATTCGTATTATTTGCATATTTCACAAAGGTCTTTTTATATTTTTAAACATAATATAATCTCTTTCCCCCACTGTCTAACTCTATTGCTTCTCTGATGATGATGGATTACTAGTTTTTTTCCAAAGAACCCTACCCCTAACTCCATGCTGGGAAATTGTTCAAGACATATTGCAACTTGGAAAAATCCAAGACAAGGAAATGAATGAAAATGCTATAAAGAGGATTCTTTCCTTGAGTGTGATTCATTCTCGTTCTTTTGAAGACCTAGATGTAGCTCATAAGTTACAAGGATATCATAGTTCTAATTTGCGGAATTCTACAGCCAGCTTTCTCAGTCTAGCAAAGCTTGTTCTGGTATATCATCAATGGATTCATTAACTCTAATAAAACACACTACAATGAAAGAAATTCTGGAGGCTAGGTCACATGGCATGAAAGCGATAATATCATAACAGCTGCATCATATATTTTTTTAATGGAATTATTAATGACAGACAAATAAAGAGCAATTATAGATTATTAGTGCCAGAGGAGGCTGGAAAACCAGAAAACAACATAAAACAGTAACATGCTAGGTCCAGGAAATCAGAAAATATACTGACAGTAAAATTAATATCTTTGGATTAAATTTAGTTGGATCCCTTAGTTCAACAAAAAAAATATAAGCAAATAAAAAGAATGAGAATCACAAAAGGAAAGTAATAGATCAGATTTACCAAGTGAATCTTTCATGGCTGCAAGAAGAGAAAGGGAGGCAGCTGGTTGCCCCGAGAGAGAAAAGGAGGAGTCACGAGGCGCAATTTGGTACAGGAGACAAGGAGAATTTGATTTCCTAGAAAGCAAAAGAGGGCACAAAAAAAAAGTAGAGAATAAGCAACGTGAGGTTCTTTAAGTGGACATGCCATCATGGCCATGACAACAAATGCAGAACCAGAAAATACTAAACTTATCCCTTTCTCTTGAATAATCAAATACCATAAAGGTAAGAAAGAATAAAGCTTTTGCTTGGACATGAGTGAAGTCATCATTACAATGTTCATGTTGTTGAGGATAACTTATCTGGTTACCATAAAAATAAGTTACCGAGTTACAAGGGCAGGAATCCAGGCTGATGTTCTTCCTATTTTCCATCACCTTCTTTGAGGAACAAAAGATCAAAGACACGATTAAATTATGAAAAGTCTACATGTTTGTGGACTTCAATTATGTAAGTGTCAATTTCCTAGGTACAGGGGTTAAATCTAACCCATGTACAAAAAAGAAGAAAAAAAAGAGCAAGATAGAAAAGAGATGCCACCCCATCATTTGTGGATTGTTGCCAAGCAGACAAGGAAAATGAACCTTTCTATACAGAATCATCATTTTAAATAATAATTTTAAAAAAAATAAAATAAAAATATTGTTTTAATATATTTAAAAAAAAACAATTTTTATTATCACTAGTGTCGCAAAAAAGTAGATTTTCATTTTAGTTAGCAATGGTCAAGGACAGAAGTGGAAGACTGGAAATAATTCCACCTCAATTCTACTCTGTATATGCTTTGCAGCTTTTTCAATGCAATCTATAAAAGCAGGCTGAGTAGATGAACAACATGCTCTTTTTGCACAAGGGGAGAGAGTTCAAATTATAAGAAAAAGATATCTAATCAAAAGATCTGAGAATATACAGGCCACTGAAGATAAGTTGATTAAGGTGTGACATTTAGATCAGCTAGACAACTAAAAAATATGAAACAATGAAGTTTATTTTTTCTAGGATGGAAATTCCCTGCTAATCATCCAACATTGCTCATTGTCCATTCTACTTCTTGCTGAATGTTGCCATCGAGGGGCAATGAATCTCCATTACCAAACAAGGGCCTTGATCTTTTCTTCGTGGAAGCAGCCTGTGAACCCACACCCATTGGAGAAACCGGGCTCCCGGTTGAAGTCAAGCAGCTTTCAACAGAGCAATCGCCAATACGAGCAGGCACATTGGGAGCATGTTTGTTCTCGAAAGCAGCAGCAAGTTCAGATATGGAAGGCATTTTCATGGTATCTAGAGGGGCATTTCCTGCGCGTTCATTGTAAACCTTGATTGCTAATTCAGAAAGCTCTTCTCTAGCAGCTTCAAGTCCGGCAGTAGCAGCAGCCTGATCATTCAGAGCTTTGCAAGCTTTCTCAAGTATTGACTGTAAGTATTTCCCCTGTGCTTCAATCCGAAGTTGGAGACGACGTTGTACCTGCTTATTGTAAAACCCTTAGAAAGAGCTCAAAAATTCAAAATCAATTTTTTAGGTAAAGGTTCCAATTATTTTTGCTTGCAATAAGCCATCGGTAGAAGCTTTTTTTTTCCAGCAATCCCTTGAATGGAGAAAAGGTATCACAAGTCTCGCTCGCCATGAGCCCATGGTGAGACAGGCTCACCTCATATTTTCTACGTCGCATGATAAAATATTTCCATGCTTTAAATTGGCGGAGATTAAATAGTGAAAAGCTTCTACTATTGAGGGCTTAACTCGTCTCATGCAATAATAATGATGGGTAACTCATAGCAACTTAGATGTAACGTGCTCTAACTTCTATGTTATCCCAGAAGTCCAAAAGCCACATTTTCCAGGCCAAGTTAAACACATGGATGAAAACTAACCTCCAGCTGCTCATGCAATCTTCGTTGGACTTCCATCTGCACTCTCAAAGCCTCAGTAACCTGGTAACCACTGTTTGAAAGATAAAAGGCAGTAAATATGGGAACACAAGGAGAGGTGGAACAAGTTTGACATAACAAGGGTTGAGAAAGTATACTCGTTAAGATCCTGTGCAATCATTCTTGATGGTGCCGAAGTTGATGAACCAGTATCCTGACTCTCTGCAACTGATGCTGCAATCCCTGCAATCCCAACTGCATATCATTCCTTAAATCAGCAAGTTTTCAATTACAACAAATTTTCACCGGAAGGGCAACTGATGCTGCAATCCCAACTGCGTATCATTCCTTAAATCAGCAAGTTTTCAATTACAACAAATTTTCACCGGAAGGGGTTCTGCTATGGCACCCAAGGTATGCACCTGCCACCCCTCACTCCATTTTTGGGGTCTTGCTTGAAAATTTTGGTAAAAATGGTTGTAGTTATTTACAATTGACAGTAGATAGAAAATTCGCATCCAGACATTTGCTAGTATGGTGATTGCACAGAAAAATACAAAGCATGCAAGTGGCAAGAAAACCGATAGAGGAGTTCACATGCAGAGGAGAGGGAAATTATTTGAAGAATAATCTTACACCTCTGGTGAGCTCTTTAATTGAAAACAGAAAAGAAAATAACTTGTAAAAAACATGCTAAAGATACGAGGCCAATACCATCCTTGGAGTTATCAGTTAATTCCTTGCAGGACTGCTTTCCCAGCCGGTATTTCTGCAAGTAGAAATGTCAACTAGAGGAACGAGCATGAAGTCATAGAAAGCTAATATCTTGAAGATCAAAAGATTAAAGAGACAATGGTATCAGCAAACCTGTAGGTGAGATTTCAAGTGATAAAGGGTGAGGCCTTTTACCCCCATTGTTCTCATAATTGTCTTTGGTGTTGCTTCTGCAATTCATTTTAAGAAAACAAAACAGCAAAATTTGATAAGAAAGTCAGCATATTGAGGAGTTCATGAAGCCATGTAACATAGAAGCTGCCTCCTAAATGTTTCCACAAAAGTAGGATGTCAATGCTACACTTTGTTCATACAAATCAGTTAGATGGCTGCCGGCATGACGGGGGACTTCAGATGTCACAATACTACCATGATCCATTAAAGATAAAAGAGGAAAAAATGTCAAATGTTTTTGCACTGGTCTCACTGTGACTTTATGTAAATGGTTTATTTAGCAACCGTTGGCGTTTCTAGCTTTACTAGAATTTGGTATTTCTCATACATTCTAGAGGTAGCAGCTGCACAAATGGGCAGGTTGGAAACAAAAAAAAAAATCACCATGGCAGGCTGGTCAAGGTCAATTTGTTTTGCTGGCAGTATGGTGATGGAGATGCTTGGGGCAGTGTGTAGATGGCTGCAGCTGCCACAAATATCGGACAATTTAATATATATAATATTCATTGCCCCCCTAACAACCTGATGGAGAGGCTTGGGGCAGTGTATAGATGGCTGTAGCTGCCACAAACAGTGGAAACTTTAATATATTAATATCTAACCTCCAAAAAAAAACAGAGAAAAGAGAAACTACACGCACACACTACCATTAAACGAGAAAAACCTGAAGATGAGGGGATAAAAATATTTATCCATGTCAAAATATAAAGAATATCCTGAAAACAAGTTGATTTGAACATAATTTCCACTTTTTTCCAAACGGAAAAAAATAATAATATGAACACATTTTCTGAGATGGAAAGGATATTATAAATTTTAAGAAATGAACATGTTTCCTGATTTTCTAATGGAGAAGTAAAACTGGAAAAAGAGAAGAAAACCGAAAAGGAAAAAGAAAATTTGTTGTGTTACTGAACAGTGCCTTGTCTTTTCTTTGGCCCCTGTTCTCTTAAAAGAAAATATAGCTCAACCACCGATAATTTCCATATCAGTTTCCTTAATTTGGTGGTGGTGACTAGCAGCTGGTTAAGAGTTAAAATGGAAAACAGGCTGGGTCAATTACTATACAGCACAGCATCCCACTTCTTATTTCTTTTTTTGGAGAAAAAACATTTTTTACTTCTTAAACCAAGCAACTACAGTGAAAGATCAAATAAAATTGCCACCTCACCCTAGCTAACCACAAAAAGTTAGTTTTCTTAGCAGATCCACTCTCAAACTATCCTGGTTTCAAAGATTATCCTGAACAGCACTTTCCAAGTTTCCCAGAGACAAAGTGAGGTTATGTCCGAAGTGTCCAGCCTGGTACGTAGATCAATTACATTGCATAGTCAAAACTCCGACAGGCAAGCTCAACATTTGCATTTAGAAAGGAGTAAAATAATTAAATCCCGCAGTGATTTAAGCTTTTTAGAAAAAAAGTTGGTGTGGACAATAAAAACTTGGTATCTGTGAGTAAAAATCTCCAATCAAAAGAAGAACCACAAGTGTTTACAAATTTAATACTACCAAATAGCAGAATATTCTTTCCTAGTCAAAGACAAAGTGCTATAGTTCATCTAATTTGTCCTTTTGGCTGTATTTTCTACCTGGTGAACTAGGCTATAGATGTTTGGTGCACAATAACCAGGGAATTAACACGAACATTGAAAGAATAAAAGCACACAAGATCAAGGCAGCTTAGACAGCTGGTCAATCAAAAACAACTAAATTACGAAAGAGAAGTCCTCTCGTCATTATGATAATCTTTCCAAAAGAAAATCATATTAAAAAAATTGACTGGCAGGCCATCTCAATTTTCTAAAGCAACAAGCTCATTGAAAACACTTTACCTAACTACTACAACAATAATAATCGCTAATTGCCAATTCCGCCAAAATAAACACATAGAATTATTTGCAAACAACAAAAAAAAAAACCCAGAATAAACCCTATTAAATAATAGGAAAAAAGGGGACCTCCTTTACTCTCTCGAATCCATTATCAACAATAGTGGTTAATCACATCAAGAATCACCGCATCAGTTAATAATCACAAGAAATTCAAAAATTATATATATACACACACACACACACACACAATACTCAGTGAACTACATTTCAGGCATCAAAATTAACCCGACTGGGAATCAAAACCCGCATTTTTTTCAAAGAAACAGAAAAGAAAAGAAGAATTTGACACTAACTAAATAAACCCAAAAACACATTTTCAAGTACAGCCCCTAATTAAAACAAACATTCTTCATAGAAAGCCCCACAAGAAAACCAACATTTACAATATCTTCACGTTTTCTAGCCAGTAAAAATAGAAACTTTAAGGCGATATAACCACAACACAATGAAGAAGAAGAAAAACAAAGACACGCGGAAAAGCTAAAACAGCCCATTGATGAAAAAGAAAAGAAAAGAAACAAACACAAGGATAACAAAAACAAAGTAGTACTAGCTAGTTCTTACTGTCAGGTCCACCAAGTTGGGCAACGGCATCAACAAATCTCTCATGTAACTCAGTAGTCCAGCGGAGCCTTGGTTTTGGATCCGTAGTGAGAACCAAGCACGCATCCCCGGGTAGATTAGTCCCGTCTAATGCCGCTTGAAAGTCCCCATGTCCATCCAAAGGCAGAGAGTGTATTGCAGAGTACATTCTTGAATAACCTCTAAATATTTTCGCAAGAGAGTGACATATAATGCTGAAATGGTGCCCAAGATCCGATTTTTGGGTTCCTGTGTTGAGGCTTTGGAGCCCCGAGTTTGAGGTCAGAGAAAGGAGTCTGTATATGCGTGTGATGATATATGAGAGAGGGGGGGTGGGGGGGGAGGGGAGAAAGTTTGCAAGTCGGTGTCTTGTGAGAGGGAGGGAGGAGGAGGGAGGGAAAGGTTATTTTTAGGACAGCGACGTGTGCATTGTGTTTTTCTGTGTGTGTCCTTGTCTGGTTTATAACTTTATATTTTTGCTTTATTAATTAAAAAACAATTTCGGTCAGCTTTCATTGGATGGAGATATTAATAATTAATTATATAGAGAAATTTTAAATTTTAAAACATAAAAATAAATATGTATTTTATAAATAATTAGCCGGTTAAACATGAAAGTTAAAATATATCCTAGCGAGCCTACTTCTTTTTCCATCCTACCTAACATCTTCTTCCTTTTAATTATGTTTCTTATTTTGCTCTCTCCCGGTTTTTATCAATTTATTTATCTTCGACTATTTGGGTGTTGTGTGCATATTATTATTATTATTATTATTTTGATTAACGTCGATTTTCGAGTGAATTTATATGTAACTTAACTAATTTTATGGATTATAAAAATAACAACTGTAAAAAATTTCAGTGATCATTATATTATCAATCGCGATTCCAATCTAAGACTAAAAAAGAACAAACTTTTTAATTTCAAAATCATACAAGTGGCTACCTGGTTGTTGTTGTTGTTGTTGTTAACGTCAATTTACATGTACTGTGACTAATTTTATGGTTATAAAATTAACAACCATGAAAGTTTTCAATGATCATAATATTAACAATCGCGTGTCTCAAACCTAAAATAAAAAAGAAAACAAAACTCTTAATTTCAAAATCATAAAAGTGACCAGCTGTTGTTGTTGTTATTTTATGTGCGTGTTATATAGGTGCGAAGTGTACTTGTGTATGTGATGGCAAATAAGAGGGAACATCTCGTTACATTCAAGTCTAGTCTGGCTGGCACATGGTGGTGGTGTGTGTTTTGTTTTTGGTGTCTAGTCTCGAGCATCTATTATTAAAACCCCTTCATCAATAAATCTAAAACCTCACCTTATTTTTACGAGTTCATTTTAATTAATTAACCATGGTTAAATATTGGATGCTATGGTTGACTTGGCCAACCCGAGTAAGATTCGATAAGGTTAACTTAAATGATATGTTTTTTTTTGTGATTGGCTATGATTTTGAGAGGATTTGCTCTCTCTTTTTTTCCATTTCAATGCCTACAATCTACGACCCAAAACGTGACAAGCTTTTAAGTTCTTGATCACAAGAAAAATGCTATGGAAGTATATAATATAGATTTGGGTTTTTTATTTACAGATAATATAAATATAATTTTATATTTAGACAATAATGTTATGGAAGTATATAATATAGATTTGGGTTTTTTATTTACAGATAGTATTAATATAATTTTATATTTAGACAATAATGTACACAAACTTAGATTCCCAACAATATTCAATACGTGTAGATGAGAAATAGAGGTTTGGTGTGTCGAGTAAACACCAAAAATTGTTTTGCCTTTTTTCAAGTACATGAAAAATGTGACCTAATTGGGAAATTGGCAGTCTGAATGGGGATTGGACATTGCTTTTGAGAACACTCTTGTATCTTTGTGTCGTGAATAAAGTTTATTTTGTGTTTTTTTTATTTAATTTGATAATATAAGGTGTTGATCGGGACTAGGATTTTATATTAATCTCGTACGTTCAACAATTTGAAAGTTAATCTCAAATTTTAAATCCAGAAAATAAAATGAGATAGTAGATAAACACGAGTTGTAATTACCTAACATCAAAGATTAGTTGAACCTCCAATACACTCCATGCATAAAACCAGTCCAAGCCCAATTTATAACCACTTCATTTATTTATATACTAGTTAAATCACCCCCACTACATTGTGGGCTGAACAAAATAAAAATTATAATTTTTAAGATTAAAGCAAAAGCAATTGATAGGATTTCGTTAGTTCAAAAATAAAATATAATATGTATACATGTAAAGTTTGATATAATAAAATATATCAACACATCTTATTATAAAATTATCATTACTATTACTATCAAAACAATAAAAATTATTAAATTATCCTAAAAAAAACTCAAAAATATTAACAAAAGAATAAGTAAGAAAAAAACTAAAATTATTATTATTATTGCGTTAATGATGAAAAAAAATTCAATCAAAAACTAAAAAAGCCTAAAAACTTTAAAAAAAGAGAAAACAAAACAATAAAATAAATGTTAAAATAAAAATAATTAGTTGAAAAAAATCATTTGATTTGAAAAAAAAAACTAATATAAAAAACAAAAGAAAGAACATAGAGAAAAAATATATATAAATATCAATTTTCAAATGATCATAAACACAAACTAAAATTTAAGAACTAAAATTTTCAAAAAAAATATCACCTCAATAAATAATAAATAATAAAAATTAAAAGTCAAAGTTAAGAGCACACATATATAAACACAGACAAAAATAAGAACTATTTCAGAAATATAAAAAAAATTAAAATAATAAATTAAAAGTATAGGGGTTAATGAAAACCAAATATTATCAATTTCAATCAAGGGACAAAATTGAAAAAATCAAAACTTTTGTACCATATATATTAAGAGATTTAAAACAAATCCGAAAATTAAAAGAATGAGGATCAAATTGAAACCTAAGTGTACAATCAATTTCAATCGAAACACCTAATTGAAACAAATAAAAATTTATATAACAGAAATCAGGATCATGCAAAACAATAAAAAGATAAGGGACTGAAATGAAAACACCATAAAACTAGTTTTTTTGCCTTGTACTTTAACATTCAAGAGAGAGAAAATGGCCAAATAAAGTTCAACCGACTGCTGTCACTAATTCGCCCACCGTGGGCAACGATACACCACTCCAGGAGGAAGAGTATACGGCGGCGCATCGGGTGAGAAGCCAAATGGATATTTTCTATCATCCGATGACGCGGGACACGTCGTTTGAAGAGGGTGTGAGGCCGAATACTATCAGTGTGCGTGTCTAACACGAGTGCAATTAGCCATTTTCAAAAATATACGAATACTATCAGCGTGCGTGTCTAACACGAGTGCAGTAATCGGCAAAAAATAAAATAAAAAATTGATAAATTATCGGAACACCTATAAAACCAACTCTTCAATTATATCTTATTGGAGGTGGTTAGTATTTAGCTATTTTCAAAAATATACGAAATTCTCGTGGCACGCAGCTATGTTTTGTTTTTTTTCAAGATATAAAATGATTATTTCACTATTCAAATAAATATTAAAAAAATAATACACCGGTGACTCAACCCGAAAAATACCCCACATTATTGTAGTCTACAATATTTTTTCTCACAAGCTATTGTGAAACAATGATATCTATTAGTTTTTTTTATAATATAATAAAAATAGTAATAATGTGTGTGCATATATATTATCAACAATAAAAATAAAAGAAATTGACCGACAACGCTGAACCCATCGAAGGGACTGGACTTGTCCAGAAAGCGTAGAGCAGCGTTGCTGCCTGATCAGGCAATGGGTCAACCGCTATGATTTTACCCCTCAGAATCCACCACAGAATCTATCGACAAGTCTAATCCCAAGAATCGCAGACCCATACATGCATGCATGCATGCATACATACATAACGCTGAATCCAATTATTGAAAGTGCATCAGCAAGTGTTGTTACTATACTATGAAGTAGAAGAGAATTTGTGGCAGCCAGACAATGATGTTGCATGGAGAGCAGTGGATAAGGAGGAGGGGGGAAGCCAGGCAACAAAATAAGGTGGTCCGTTTTGGACCCTACCCATCCAAGCAGCGGGAGTGGCTGCCATACAATTATTACTTTTACTTTCAAGGTAAATTATCATCATGCGACTCTACAAGCTGACAACCAAGTTTCACACAAAAAAACGTCGTCTAATTTTCCAGTTATGGCCATACTAGTGCTATTGCCAATGTCAGAGTTATTTTAATTTATATGTATCTCGATTAAATTAATTTAATAAATTTTAAAATTAATAACAGTATAAATTTTTAATAATCAATTACAATTATCAAACTTTCACACTACTAGGATTGTTTTAAAATTGCCGCAGGGGTGGCAGGGACATGACAGCTTTGCTGGTAATAATTGTTGCATTTATTACTTGAAATTCTTATATGTGACTGCCAAGTTGCACTCATGAGTTGAATCCAAGCCATGGATGAAACTAGGCATTAGAAAAGATGTTCTTCTTTAGTATTTCAGTTAAACTTTTTAATTTGTGTTTTAAAAATTTAGAAATATATTAAATCACTAGATTTTACACTGAAAAATATAACCTCACCAAAGTAATTTTAACCTCAATAAAGTAATCTTTCACACAAAACATGTTAAATCAAGATTATAATCGTGAGTTGAATCAATGTCATAGTTAGATGAAATCAGACAAAAAAAAAGAGATTATTTGCCTAACTTGTTAATAAATTAAGCTAATATAGTGCCCTTGTAGTATTTTTTTAAATAAACGAGACCAATTTATATGTATCTTGAGTAAATTTCCAGACTCTTATGTGCGTGTTTATAATGAAATACATTAATCTATTGTTTAATAATAATAAAAAAAACCCTTCAAGTATTCATAACTTCATCAAACTGTATATAACAACAAAAAAATAAATTTGGAAAAAAATGTCATTGATGTGAGAAAAAAGCTTATTGAAAAGAAAATAAATGGTAAATGAAGGTCATTGAATCTAATTACATTGGCCCGATTCCTTCGTTCAAGATCTTTGCTTCCACGCAGCTTAAGATTCAACACAGCACATGTACTTGTTCTCCAATCAAATCAAATCGATAATCGATGCACCAATTGATTCCACATCAAGCTGAATAATCATTAAAATCTTAATTTTGATAATTACGTCATCACTTGTGGGTCCCTCCACTCTTTGGAATAGAACATTTGTGAAGGAGGCCTGCCTCTTTTTTCTCTATCATGGCAATAAAAAGATCAGGCGGTTGTGACTTTGTGCCGTGAGAGCTACAATTCTTGAATCAATGGCCACAAATAAACTCAAATCAGCCTGTCGCATGCAGAGCAATGCGAGGACCGCTCCGTGGAAAATTCTTTACGCAGCCGCCGCTGGCCAATTCAGCCCCGCAATGATGGAGACCTCAATTAATTCAACAATGGAAGGCATGCCATGTATTTTTGGCGTGTGTGCCTATCAATTGTAGGAATTCAATGACATCATTGTCTCTAAAGTTGACTTTAAATTCAAGGCACTCCTTTTTTTTTTTTTTTTCTTGAAAGTGTTGAATTTAAAATATGGGTTTCACAATTCAAGAATCATTGAGTATGGATGTGCTTGTGGCTATGGCCTCTATTGTGATTATAAATTATATATGTAAATATGGTCAATAATAAGAATAAAGCTCCAAGATGGAGATTTAAGAGAACTAAATTCCAGGTTTTGATATCGAGCCCACAAAGCTCCCGTAATCATTTTTTTTACAAAAATATTATTAATAAAAAAATAAATTGTCAATATTATAAAAATATGTCATTTGTTCTTAAAAAGCCTTAGTGATCTTATTTGATAATAAAACAAAAAATAGATCAACCTTGTAGAAAAATAACTTAATTACCAACAAACAAAACGTCGAGGAAGAAATTAAAAAAAAAATTGTAATTCTAGTCGGCATGTCAAATTCACAACACTCGTAAGGTTAGGAACACCCGTGCAAGAAAATAATTATAATAATAGAGGTCAACTCTTAGGTAAACTAAATGATAAATAACAAGACTAAAAATAAAAACAATTAAATAAATGATGAAAACAAACTCAAGTTAACCTCAATTAGCTCGACTTTCCCGTAACCTAAGATATAGGATTTGAATAACCCTATATAGAAATAAAAATTAAATGATAAGATTAAAAAACTAAAAATCAAAGTCAAATTAGGCTCATTTTCAAAATCATAACCTGAGTTATCAAATAGGGTCACCATAGAAGACAAACCAGTAAAAGTCATAAAAGTAAAATTCCTAGTCATGTTATTTTAAAAAATAATTAAAATAATAATAATTGTATTTGACATAAAAATAATTAAAAAAAAATAGCAAGAGATAAAATTAATAAACAAGATATATAAAGGAAACAATTAAAATAGCAATCAAAAGAGCAAGGGGTATAAAAATAAAATAATAAGGAACAAGATTGAAAAATAAAATAAATCAAGAAAATGATAAAAAAAACAAAAAATTGGGATCAATATGATAAAAAAAATTAAAAAAGAGATGAAATTAAATAAATAAATAAAATAATTAACATAAAAAATATTAAAAAAAAAATATGAACTTGACCTGGAAAAAAAAAGAATAGGTTATTTCGAAAAAAAACTCAAGGCTTTGTGCAAACATCAAGGAGAAAAGAAAATTTTTTGGTAGCACCAAACCGAAAGTTTGTTTCTTGCATGTGTCACCTAGGTATTGAAAGATCATCGCGGGGATTTCAACACCATCTAAAATAAATCAAAGAGCTCAAAGATGGAGAACCAAAGGTTGGTAAATAATGCAAGCGCTAAGTTTGGCCTAAGGCGCGTTTATTTGTTGGAAAATGGTTTCGTTTTGGAAAATAAATTCTAGGAAAAGTGAATTTTAGAAAGTGAATGTTTTATGAAAAATGAAATACTTCGATATTTGACAGTGTTATGGAAAATAAACTGAAAAATAATTTATTAATAAATTAATTTTTTTTCAAGTTTATTAAAATAATGAGGAACAAACCTTACAAATTAAAAAGTTGAATGAGAATGAAACTGAAAAAAATATAATCTCATAAATTATCTCAAATAAAATAAATAATAATCAAAGTAATAGAGATCAAATCTATAAAATTAAAAAAATGAAAGGTGAATAAATTAAAACAATAATAATTAGCATTTCATAAATTATTTCAAATAAAATAAGTAATAGTAAAAAAAATGAGGACCAAATTTGATAGATAAAATTTTTCAATAAAAAATGATAAGAAAAAAGCAAATAGCAATTATAAAAGTAAGGACCAAAATTAATATAAAAATTAAATTTTAAGAGATGGAATTGAAAAATAAATATTCAAAACAAATTATATATAACAATCAAAAGTTTGAGAATCAAATTTGATATAATCAACAAATAATGACATTTCTAAATTTTTCACAATTTCCAGAAAGTGTTTTCCGTTGACAAACTTTCTGGAAGGCAAACAAACACGGGAAAATTTGGAAAGTGGTTTCGGGAAAAAGAAATTACATTTGTGCGCGAAAAAGATATTAATTGGTGTGGCAAAAACATCGCAGACAATGTGGGAGTTGTTATGGATTGAAACAATAAAATTACATTTGTGTCCTTGATAAAAGAAAAAAGATGATATGGTCTCAGGGGTAAATATAGTATTTTCATGGTGTCTATTCACCATTCTAGAATCGTTAAAGGGCATCCCAATTTTTGTATAATTATTTGTATTATGGAACTACTAGAAAACCCTTAAAAACAAAAGGAAAAAAACTGATTTTAAATTTCGTGGGCTGTCCCGGGATCCAGCCTCTTGGCTGCGTCAATGTCCAGGTCAAGTTTAATATTTTTCCTCCTCCACTTCGATTTGTGTGTTATTTGTTATGGTTGGAGTGGTTTTGAAAATATTTTTTATCCAGAAATATATTAAAATAATATTTTTTAAAAATTATTTCTAACATCAGCATATTAAAATGATCTAAAAACAGTATTTTTTTTTAAATTTAAAGTAAAATATAAATTCAATGTTTTTCAAAAATGTTTTCCAAATGATTTCCCGGACACCTCTAACAACATCCCTTCAATTTATTTTCCCTTTAGATTTAATTCATGTTTTTTTAAAATCTATTTTTTTATTTAAAAGAATTATTTTAAATTGAAATACTGACAGGGAGCTACGATGACATTGCCCAATGTCCAGTATCCAAACATAGGCTCAAAACCCCATTCAAGCATTGTATAGTTTGTCCACCATTTTTGGGCTTAGAGCCTCCGATTTGCCTGGAATGAATGAAGAACATCTCTAGATTTTATTGCCCTAATCTTGCATGGGGGAGAGGGGATTCATGAATCTGGACTTATTGCATGCTATTAGCCGTTAAATTCCTGAGAACACATGCTTTAAGATAAACTAAAAGCACCTAAGTGGATTTACGAAAAATCACTCAGCCTTTTCTTTTTGGAAATCAAATTACTCAGTTCTTAGCTACAATCCAAAATTATTATTTTTTTTTATCATTTTTTTAACTTAAGAATTAAAAACATTTTTCATAAATATTTTTTATTCAAAATAACATTAATTTAAATAAAACTAAAAACAAAAACAACAATATAACCAGGTTAAAACATAACCGACCAACAAATCTATGACCCTAGTCCCAAATGCGTGATATGATGATAAAAAAATTGAGATTTGCACCATATATTTTAAGTTTAAGTCAAAATATCTATTTTTTATAAAAAATTAAAACAATTAAAATTTTATAGTTGATCTAGAATCATAAAATACAACTTCCAGATGAAGTTTATTTGAATAAAAAAAATAAAATCTGTGACCCCAAGCATCGTACCTTGTCATTGCCTAGACCGAAGCCTTATAGCTATACCTTCAGGCCCATAAAAATCATCTATTTGCAGGCTTGTTAAAAAAAAACTCCATTCAAATGGGGTTTAAGGCATGTCTCTACAAAACCCTCAGCTCACCCGAGACAAGACAGAAACTTCAACTCTGTAACCGACCACCTGCTATCATCAATCTGATACTTTACCATGTTCACTCGCTCCCCAACAACCAAAAAGTTATCCTTTTTCTTTCATTTACACAAATCCCACTTCTCCACTGACATTGTTGGTGACAAACCAGTTCTTGTAAGTCCTCTTTTCCCTTTCATTTTGTCATTTTTATTGTTTTGTTCTTTGATGAATTTATTCTAGTGATTGTGTTTTTGTTTCCATATGGATAGGTGAGGGATTTTATACATTCTGCACTATATGATCCAAAACATGGGTACTTCTCTCAAAGATCAAGGTCTGTTGGAGTTCTTGAGAGAAGCATTAAGTTCAATCAACTTGAAGGTATTGCTGATGGTTTGTGATTTCTGATATGGGATTAATGAAAAAGATTAAATCTTTTTATCTGATGATAACAATCTTGCAATGATTTTTTTTTTAAAAGGGGTCTTCTGGCTCCTTATGTGTGGCAATGCATAAATTAATGAAGAAATTAAAACTTCGGTTATGTTTCTTAGACAATGCACGTGCAGGAGGTCGTGTCGTGTTAAATGCTTGGGAGAAGTAGCTTGTTGGGTGTAGATTAACTGCATTGCAAAACGAGAAATGAATCTATTGGCAGGAAAGTTTTGCTCATACAGAAGATAATAGGAATAAAATTTCTATAAATTGGATTTGTTAGGAGAGCCAAAGATCAATTTTCATAAATGAGGTGGTGAAAAGAAGTATCACCCAATGAAAAATTAGAATTTAAAAGCATGATGCATAAAGCTTATTGAGTTATTGACCTTATAACTTTCGGAGTTGTAATGGTATGCTGGGTATATGCTTCATGATGAGCCATGTGTTTCCGTGACTTTGACACAAGCCAATTTGTTTTTTAGTGCTTCTGATTTTCATTCCTTAGCATTGATTATTCATAGTCTGAATTCATTTCGAGTACCCTGGACTATCATACTTTTACAGACTGAAATTTATACTTGGTTTTAATACGGCAGTGAGTAGAAATTTCAGATTGTCACCGGTTCTTTTGAAGTAATTTTGCTAAAATTTGCTTTTGAGCATCTTTGTTTTCATGTTACAGGAAGAAAAGCTTATATGAATCACTTGGATAAAATTTATAAGCGGAGTGACATCTCATGGTTTACTCCAGTAGAGCTCTTTAAGGTAATCTCCCTCCACGCCCCTCCCTGCAAAATGATAAATTTTGATTTTTTTTCAATTAAGAAATCAAGGTTCAAGTTTTTTTTTTCCTTCCTCGTTCATTCTCATAATTGACAAGAAGCGGGCATTACTTTCTCATTTGGAATTATTGTTATTAGCTAGAGTTTATGAAGGATTAAAGAATGTCTCTTCCTATCTATTTTCTTGTTTTTCTTTTCCTTCATCATCCACCCTTTAATTATAGATCTTGATTATCTGTTTTCACTGGCCTTTTAATTTGAAGATTCATTAAAATGGTTACAGTAAATCTTACTTGAAAAAAATGGAAAGAATTGTTTTTCACTTTTTTGTCTAATGACTTTCTTGTCTTTCATGTTCTAAACCTCTCCTTTCTAGCCTTGGTATGCCCATGGAATTGCTGAAGCCATAATGCGTACAACACAACTTTCTGTTCCACTACATGTAAGTTCCATATCCCTCTCAAATTGCCGACAGTTCATTTATTTATTTTATTCTGGGTTTTACTAATTGTATTCTGTGATTTTATTTTTAAAATCATTCTGATTTATATCATTGTCTAGTGTTTGAAGAGAAAGATTAAAGGCACGTGTTGCTCAGTATAACTGATTTTCTATCATGAATGGATTCTGAAGTAATCTGTATGTAGATGGGACATCTAGGCCCATATTTTCTCCTAAAAACTTAATGGTCTCAAGAGAAAGATCTCAGGTTGCAATTATACAACACATCAGTTAGCTGAAAGCACACCTAACCCTTCCCTTCTATTACATTCCCTCCATCCAAACACAGTGTTAGATACAATAGATTTACTTGAACTTTCTCTATAAGAGCTTCTGGTTACAGCAAATTGATATGTTGGACAATGCCTTTGCTGGGAGTTTTTTCTATTCATATGAATTATTCCTCCCATGTCAGATTTTGAATTTATGAATTTGATTTGGCAATGATAGCAGAAACCCAATTGTTATTAAATCTGTAGCTTACATTGATACCTGAGTTCGGCATATTAAACATATCTGAAATTTGATCCTTTTGTTCTATAATGTGCACTCAGATATATGAAATTGGTGGTGGATCAGGAATTTGTGCAAAGGGCATTCTAGACTACATAATGTTGAATGCACCTGCCAGAGTATACAACAACATGACTTACACGTATGTGGGTTTACCATCCCTTTGTCTATCATGGAATGAGTAAAATCCTCATATTTTAACTTCAAGATTATGCATGCCCGTGATATCCATCTTATTTACTAGCTTTCAGTTGTGTTTATCTTGTTCTAAGTTACATTTCATTTGGTGCAGCTCAGTGGAAATCAGTCCCTCTCTGGCTGAAATACAAAAAGAAACTGTAGGAGAAGTTCGTAGTCACTTGTCAAAGTTTAGAGTAGAATGTCGTGATGCTGCTGACAGGAGTGGATGGGGTATGATTCCTTGAATTTTTCAACTTATTTATTATTTCTTCATTATTCCCACTGTGGGATCAGAATATGTTCTGAAGACCCCTCCAGGGGTCATCTATATACTTTAAATCCACTGGATGGGTCCAACCCTTCTCCAGTAATCCTCTTCCCTTGGTAATCTTTAGTGAGGCTTGGACACGCACCACACTGTCCATAATTTTTGAGGGGTTGAGGTGAACACTGTGATTCCCTCAAAATTGAATGATTTTATCAAGAAAATGTATAGAAAATGGTAACTCTGAGGACCATTTAAAAATATTCCTTTTCCCATTCTCAAAAAATAAAATTATTCAACTCCTTTCTGCTCAGCTGTTCATTACTGAGTCAATCAAACATCCTACTCTCAACACTGATCTCTGACTCCCTTCAACTATAAGTCATTTTGCTACTTGTTGTTCCTGCATATCGCCTTGTCAAATAGGAAGTCCACAGCTCAAAAGAAAGTAAATAGAAAAATTCATATAGCCTGTTATGATCTTTATCGTGAGGCCTTCCCGAACTGTGTTTGACCTGAAACTTTAGTACCACATACAAATACACCTCCGGAATCTTCTGGTGAAGTTTCAGCTCGATCCAACGGTTGGATATGGAATTATGTCTCTGGCCAAGACACTGATTTAGTTTGTCTTTCTGACAGGGGATGCCAAGCAACAACCATGTTGGGTGATTATGCTGGAGGTATTTTTATCTATATTGTTGTTCTTTGGGTGACAAGTTGTTGCTATTAAGCTAGTGGTATAACTTATTCCCCAAAACCAAGTATTTTGGGATGCATGACATTCTGCTAGTGTTTCCTAGTTCCTACCTACATAATTTGTTGGTTAAGATCATATGTTTTGACCAAATTGATGCATGTTAGAGCATGGGACTGTGATAAAGAATTGAAGCGATGTCATGAGGAGCATATTGACATGTCTGTTCTTTTAAGCATGAGGTCACATATCAAGCCATTTAAATACAAGAGCAGGTAGCTGCAGGTAGCATTTTTCTGATTGCTAAGAAAATAAAAAATCTAATAATGTATGTAAGATGTATACAAAGATTAGTTTGTTATTATGCTCTTAATCTATAGCTTTGGTCTTCCTTGCATCTTTTTCTTAACCAATGTGGTATAGGTAGTGAAAGATTGTTCTCTTTCCTTGTCTTCAGATGCTTCGTACCAAAATCTTGATGCTGATTGCAAGTTATGCTAATGAACATGAAAAATTGTTGGTTGACGAGTCTCTGCATCTTATGATAAATACTCTTATCCATGTGGTTTCTTATTATAATATATTTTCCAAAATAAAATAAAATAATAAATCTATATATTATTTCTTGCAGGTTCTCGATAATCTTCCACATGATCTTGTCTATTCAGAAAATCAGATTTTCCCATGGAAAGAAGTATGGGTTGAGAAGCAACATGATAAGTAAGCAGCAGTGTGTGATTGGTATCCCTAAATTCCTTCCCTTACATTGCATTTACTGTATCTAGTATCGTGCAAATCTCTGTAGTAGTTAACTTTGATCCTCTATTGATATACTTGGGATGGTATAAATAACTGGTAAGTTAAAAGGAGAGGAACAGGTTAATTAGCTAATTAGTTGGTTCATGCACCTTACCAGTGGCAAATTGCAGGGGCTTGATGAGAATCTTGCATTAAAATCCACGGGGTTGGTTAATTCTAAAATATAATTGTGGGAGGGTTAGAATGTTAAAGCTTCATGGCAACTACAGTAGAATTTCTTCTATATTTATCAGCTGTGGGACAAATTGCATCTGATCCTTGCTTGCTCATGTTTTCTGCATAAGCAGGGAATCACTCTTTGAGCTGTACAAGCCACTAGAAGACCCATTAATTAAGCGTTGTGTTGAGATTGTGGAATTAGACAAAAATCAGTCGGTGTCAATAGCAAAAAGTGTTTGGTCTAAGGTCTTCCCAAAACCTCGAAGATGTTGGCTCCCAACTGGCTGCTTGGTAAGGAATCAATAACTCTACCTTCCATGTCCATGATTTAGATAAAAAAAAAAAAGAAGCTTTCTACTATATGAAATTTACTTCCAACAATGATATTTGTTTGAACATGCAGAAACTGCTAGAGGTGTTACATGAGGTATTACCAAAGATGTCTTTAATTGCTTCAGACTTTAGTTTCCTACCTGATGTGAGTATACCTGGTGAAAGGGCTCCTTTAGTTTCAACCAAGGTATGTTCTTTCTCATATAATATACTAACTTCTTTGTATATTGTAACTTTATGGTATAACATCAATACATGGAATGTGAAAGGGTCTGATGTTGGTTTTGGAATTGGAGGGGCCATTTGTGCATGGTCAAAGAGATGATTTACCTTGTTCACATCTTGATTTGCAGAAAGATGGCCGCAGTGAAGATTACAACAGTTATCTGGACGCAAAGGTGCTCTTCCCCCCACATTTTTTCTTGTTACATGTTTATATGGAATGCCTTACATGATCTCATATATAGTGCTGGAATTTTCATATTCACTTCACAACCAATGAATAATCAATTATAAACTTGCTGGTCCTGGTCCATGGGACAGCCAATGAAGTTACAATTAACAGATATTTTTGCTATGGCTTTGTGGATCTCTTGTGCTCTAAGATACAGTTGACAACACAGTTCTAAATAAAGATCACCACAAACCAAAGGTTACCTTGGAAATCCAATTAATCCAATGGTTTCTTAGAGAAGGGCTAATTTTCTTACTACTTGCGGATGCTATGTTTGCCTTGCTAGACTCCTTAAAATGTAGGAAGGTTGGCTAAAAATGTCTTGTTAAAACAGTAGCCCCTCTCAGCTCATAGATACATATAGATTACTGTGGAAAGCTGTATTCAATGGAAGTCATATATATGGTTTGGAGAGACATCTATCTATTTGATGAGTTACGAAGTCGAATCCAAGTCATGTTGCATACCACTAGTTTGATTGAGTTGTCTCAAGGATAAAGTGAAATTCATTCTTCCTTGGTTAATTCCCTATTCTCAATCATCATAATTCCTACCTCATCTTTCAAATTTTGAAACCAGTTTTTGAGGGTCTTGTCCTCCCTTTTGTCCCAACTTTCATCAAAATGCAACCAAAGGTGTTAAGCTTATCCTATACAGTTGAATCCTCTGAAGGGGGGAGAGCCAAAGCATAGAAACTGTTTTATTTATTTATTTTTGCGGTAATGTTCCCTGTGGCCTTGTTAGGTACTATCTTTGGCCTATGGACTTAAGTCCAAGCGAGGGTATACTGGGTTTAGTGACTAGGATTTAGTTTTAAATGTCACCAGAAAACAATGTCCTTAAGTACCCAGATGGAAGGAAGATAATCGAGGAGAAACCTTTGATAAAATGGATTTTGTAAAATCAGTGGATTTTGTAGGTGTCCAGGTGGCAATAACTCCTGGCGTGTAATACGTAACTAATATGATGTAATGAGCTCTTACATTTTTTACGAACACCAAGTGCATTCACAGTTACTGTTTGACAGAAAGGCATTGAATCAATGGACATATTTACTCTTCCCAAGGTCACTCTTGTTTTTCCAAATTCCAATAGTCTTATAGCTGAACTCTGATAAATTCAAGGTGTTGTAGGGTGATGCTGATATTTTTTTCCCCACGGACTTTTGGCTTTTGGAACGTATGGACCATTACTGTTCTGGGTGGATGAAACTGCATGGGGATAACTCAACCAATCAAGGGAAGAAGAGGCGAACACTAGTGGTAAGTCTTCTTTCAGGAGTAGTGCCGTCTATTTGCTGAGACATAATATTCATGTTAAAAGAGAGGTTGTTAAATATAAACTATATACCTACTATACCTTGCAAAGCTAACTATCAATGTTAAGGAAGTGCCTTGCTGCATTAAGTTTTAAGATTAAAATTAAAAAAATATGGCAGTTACCACTATGTTGGTATGTCCATGTGCCTAATTGGATTCAATGATATGTTTATAGTCATTACTTCACAAGATGTATAGGAAGGGATAAAAATGGATGACAATGAGTTTTTTTTCTTGAACAGAATGATGATAAAACTGCTTTAAGCGATGTGGTATGCTAACTGCACTAAAGAACAGAATGGATGTGATACACCCTTTCTTTTCATGTCTTGCTGAAGTTTATTATATTTTGTGTAGCTCGATACATCAGCATTCATGGAAGAGTTTGGTTTGCCCTCCAAGACGAGAACCAAGGATGGATACAACCCCCTTCTGGATGATTTCAAGAACACCAAGTTTTATCTTAGTGTCCCAACTCATAACTTAAAATAGGCAGTTTGCATATCAAATTTCCAAAAGCTGATTTATAAGAACGCATCAGGTTGACGACGAACTTGTACAGTCTTGATTGCATCATCTGAAAGAGAAATGAGGTCTATAAACCAAGAGATTTGGAGGCCATTTACATAGTGATGATCTATGTGAAGCACTTTTTGCCTTCTATGCAGTCATGTGTTTGAATTTTGCAGAGCCATTTAAAACTCAATACAGTCAAACAGTTGTTCTGGGATGTTTATTCTCCAAGCTGAGAAAGGGAGCTTCGTTGATTGGAACCACAACAGCAGAAGCTCCGATGGCTAGTAATTTGAATTTAAATTTGTTTTCCTGCCATCCCAAATTTCATAGTTTTTTCCCTCAATCAATGACCCTCAATTGTATTAGTTATTTTCATCACAAGAATAACTACATTAGAGTTCTGGCATGATTTCTCTTTGCTCTGTGAATCAATCTGCATTTCTTTTGGAGGTTAGAAATCATGATCCTTGGTATGCCGGCTTAATCACTGAAATGAAATCATCACAAATGAGGCGCGAATCAACAGGGTTCGTTCCTGGGCATGGTTTGTGCCGATCTTCAGGTTGTAACAACGGCAAGAGCATTCTGCCTGTTAGTAGAAATTTATGATTTCTAACTCAAATATTTCTTGTGTTGATTCGGAAATGGGAAGGACACCTTTGTCTCGTTACTTATTGTTTACAATCTTGTCATGTGAGAATCAGGGGACTACCTCATTGCCATTGGGGTGATGAGTATGGAGTTGTTCGACCACCAAACATCAGTACTTTTTGAGTGTTTTAAAGGTTTCAACGTACTCTTAGGGCCAATCCTTTTGATTTCTTTCCCCCTTCGCATTATGTTTTTTTTTTTTAATTTTGAATAAGATATAAATTATAGTTTTTTATATCTTTTCAAATTTGGTACCTTTTTTTAATACTATTTTTTTTTTTACATTATGAATAAGCTATAAAATTACTTTTTTTTTTCAATTTCACCCCTTTCATTTTTAATCTTTCAAACTTGGTCTCCTAATCTCTTGGTTGCTATTTACTTTACTGGGGATCATTTTTTGATCCTCATTCTTTTTTTTACTATTTTTTTCAGCATTTTTTTAAGTTTTTTTTTTTCATGATTTTATAAAAAATAGATTGTTTAAGAATTAAGCTTTTTGAATGAATTCGGCTCAAGGATTTTACAGCTTATGAGTTTTAGAAGTCAAACTGAATTTAGAAGATTTGCTGAGATTGACTTGTTTTCTTTAGTCTTACTTTATTATTATTTTTATGGTTTTCCTTCTATGGATTAATATTGGGTTCAAGATCAAAGTCATAAGTTTCAAAGATTATTGTGGGTTGACTTTTTATTTTTTAGGCCCTTTGTTAAATTGATTTATCTCTTAATATTTAATTTATTTGAAATTGGTGTTTCTATGTTTGTGTCTTCTTTTTCTTTCTATTGAGTTATGTTGATCTTGTGCTCATGCTAGTGGGGTTTATAAGTTAACCTGATTCAATTTTTTTTTTTTTTGTTGCTATGAGATTAGTCTTAGACACATAAACAGAATTGTCAGATTCAAAGGTAAATGTGTATTGATTTTTTTATTATTTTTTATTTTTTAAAAAAATTGATTTATTTTAATTTTATTTTTCTACACTTGATTTACTGGAAATTGGTCTTCACACTTTTTTTATTGGGTTATCTCAATTTCATACCTATGATCGTGGGGTTTGAGGGGTAATCCTAGTTGAATTATATTTTATTCATTTCTTTTTAAAATTATTATTTTTTCCCACCATTCAACATAAAGTTGTTTGATAATGAACTTCAAGATTTTATTCAATTTGCTTTCAAATGTGGTTACGTTAGTATATTGAATGAGTTTAAAATTTTGCATCTTAAACTTTGTGAGCTTAGAACAAGTATTTTCAATCTTTTTTTAATTATATGTTTTTTCTTTATTTTTATCTTTTTAACATTTTATTTTCTAGATATTAAACCTCATATTTTCTTAGATATTATATTCTCATATGATTTATTACGAATTGGTCTTTAAAAGTTTTTTTATATGTTTATTTCTACAAGATTATCTCAATCTTATATTTATTGTCACAAAGTTTGCAAGTGAACCCAATTTTATTTTTTTTCTAATTTCACTCTTCAACATTATCAAATGAACCAATTACTTGAATCTAACATTTATTTTTCTTAGGATGTTTCTTCTAGTTTTTCTAATACTAGAAATCATTGTGTGACATTAAATCATGGGTCTCTTCATTTTTCTTGACGTGCATGAAAGCTAAGTTGTGGTACATAAAAAAAACATGTTTCAACCCTTTTTCCATTACCTACACCAACACATTAAGAAATCTAATCCCCTTAAAGGCTTAAAGAAACATGTTTCTTATTCCTTTATACTTATCATCCAACACATCATAGATTTAGAGCAACATGTTGATCTTCTTAATCTCTTATCTTTGACATGTGATTTTGACATGTAATGAGAAATGTCTCAAAATTATATCTACCAAAATTTCATATCATGTTTGTTCGACTCCACACTCTCAGTCACAGAGTGTTCATAATTATAAACCTAGGATTTTGTACATCTTCTTTTCATGTCTTCTCACTCTAAAACATTTGATTCAACTCAGTCTTTTGTATATAAAATTTATAATTTGCATGTCAAGATCATAAAATATATTTAAGCTAGTAATGAACAATACAAATTTTTAATTTATACAAGTATCATGATACACTTGATGTTAAAGATTGTTTCATGACTCTGATTTTATCTGAATAATATTATTTAGAAATCAATCATAAATCTTAAATAAGTAGTTTTATATCATTCAAAGCATTACAAATGATTGAATCAAGTAGTTACATCATTTAAATGCCTTTTTGTAAGGTAATGCCTTTTTGCCAGGATCATACTTACTATCATATTTTTGTATGTTTTCATTGGCTAATCCTAATTGAAAACTACACAGCAACAAAGGAAAACATGAACATGAACACGAAAACCATAAAAGAAACATCTTGATAGAGAAAAGTGATGAGAAAACTTGATATGTAAGAAAAGGTTGATATAATTAATAAATAACATGTTTATTTTTTCACAATTTATAAAAATTGTTTTCCGCTCAAATAAAAAAAAATCCTGAAAACCATATCAAGTTTTTCTCTGAATGGAAAATAAATTATGTTAACTAGGTTTTCTAATAATAAACAAATAGATAAAAACTTGTTAAGCTGTTTTGAAAATGAAAAACGGAGTCGAAAAATTGGAACTTGTTTTACAAACATGCTCCATCATGTCTAATAAGCAAAGCAAAATGGAAAGAGGGAGCAGGAATCGTGAAAATCTATTAAGTAATGCAAAATGGGATGTAGAGCAGGAATAGTGAAAAAGATGGGGGGTGGCATTTCCTGCCCCAAAAATCCCACCCTATGTAGAGCAGGAATAGTGAAAAAGATGGGGGGTGGCATTTCCTGCCCCAAAAATCCCACCCTAAACTGGAAGGCACTAGCTGACGGCACACTAGAAAGAATTCCGTGCGAAGATTTATTATCCGAAAGTAAACGATGTTTGATCTCTCGTTTGGGGGGCGATAATTTATCAAGATCATGAATTTCCCTAATTGGGCATAATAAACGTTAAGTGAGCATTGTAACCTAATTAAGATCATGGATTCCTGCTCTAAATTACATCTTGTTTTCCCAATCAAACCCATTGAACATCCATGTGCAAAGGGGTCCATAATATTTTCAGGATATGCAAAACACCAAAGGGGATAAAGGGAAGGTGGTTCAAAATATTATACATCTAAACTGAAAAGCCAAACCATGTTCCATTAAAACTGTTCTTATAAATAGCATAAGTTATTTCACTCGAACAGAAATTGTCAAAAAGAAAACAGACTGGGATGCAAAAATAATATTTCAGGTTTCTCATTCATCAGCTACCTTCTCTCCAATCAATATTTGAGTGGAGCAATGATGTCTATCTGGGGACCAAGCTTGTCCTCCGCAGTCTTCTCAGCCTTAACCCTCAGTTTTGTCAACTGCTTCTTTCTCTCATAGATCACCTGGGCTCTTTCTTTTCTCTTTATCTCAAGCTCCTGCAGGGAAAAGCAGATCAGCAAGTGACTCCCAAAAAAAATCATTGACCAGTTTATTGACAAGGGCAAATTATTGCCAGTAAAATCATGCAATACATTGTACAATAACTGGCATCCTTAGAAGTCAATAACTAAATGGAAGACTTCAGCATATAACACAGACAGAAACATTAGTAGCAAATTGCGATCATTGTCTAGCATATGACAATGATCGTCATCACTGCACTGTACAATTTAAAGTACAAAGAAAAACATGGGAAGGGATTCTAATTGTTAACCCAAATACAATTTGATGAAATATTTAAACAATAATATGGCAAGTGGGCAGCAAAAATGAAAGGGGAATGAATTAGGTAGCCAATTCATACCTTGATGGTATCATAGTGGTTCCATCCAACCTCAGATGAAAGCTGTCCTAACAAGCAATACTTGTGTCCAGGCTGGAGCCTCAAAACCCTAATTCATCCAAACATATAAAGAATAAGATCCAACCACATGAACCAAAGAAAACATAGTTCTCACAAAAGATCTTTCTGAGAAGACTCACTTGAGAGCATCAGGGATCACCATCCTCTTTATCTTGTCATATGGAGGAGGAACACCCTCAAAAACCTTCAGACGAGCAAGAGCAGCCTCTCCACGCTTAGTCTTGTGAGGAATCATCCTTCAAACCAAATAAATTTTAGATCATAGATAAAACCAAAACAGCATGAAGACACTAAAGTTTTAACTTGGACTACCAAAAACACTGCAATATGCAAATATGAATAAAACAAAAACATAAGAACTAATCAGCAACCATCTAATTCGAGAACATGATGCGCTTCCCCTATATATAAACCTCAACTGCACAAACACCATTTCAAACACTAAAATTCATTCGCAACGACTCTACACTTTGTCTACGGTGGTCAACTTAAAGTTATTCCTCAACAGCAAACCAAACTATTATCCACACAACTAAATCAGCTGTTTGTTCTGAAGAAAACTCTTCAGCAGCAAATTGTAACTTCAATAATAAACCCTGATATACTGCAAATCTATATAAAAAATTTATGTGTTTTGCAAACTAAGGATCAGCAATGTTTAAACTTAATTATCCATCTCTAAAGATGCTAACATTGAACAAATTACAAGATGGGTTATCCTCTAACAATCCAAATATCACCTTCTATAACCAAGCAAACCAAAGAAACACAAAATAAAAAAACAAACTTTCTCAGCAAAAATAAAACCCAAACTTTGATAAATAAAAAACTAACCCTCTAATGGTACGCCAGAGAATCTTGGAAGGAGCCCTGAAGTGAATAGGACCATGAGAAGGCTTAGTGTTCATGCGTTTCCTCAAGAACCTCAGATACTTCATTTTCTGCCTTACTAGACCACCAGAGATACAAATCTCTTCACACCTAACAACCACAACTTTCTGCCCGTTTAGTAACTCTTTAGCAAGTATTGATGCGAGCCTACCAAGCATATGATGCCTTGCATCAACAACAATTCTTTTTGCACAGATCCCTGACCCAGACACCATTTTGGCTGTGTCTCTCTCTGGCTTAGCGGCTGTTGCAAGGGAGACGAGAAAAGAGAGGGCCTTTAGGGTTTTTGTGTTATGTGGGTTTGACAGGGTTTTATATTGGGTGTTTTGTTTTTTCTCGGCTTTAAAGAGTTGGGCTTTTAAGGTTTTGTGTGTGAATATATATAATAATTTAATTTGATATTTTTTATTAAAATATCTTATTCTCTTAATATGGATTTTGAAATTAATTAAATATTTTATTTTTTAATATTAAATTGATTGAAAAATAGATTTTATCATTTGTTTTCTTTATTTTTTATGAAGTTATTTTGATCTTATGATCGGGAAACAAAACTTTATGGTTTAACATGAGTTGACTTGAGTTGTTTTTATATTTTATATTTTATTTTTTATTTTTCATTTAATATTAAATTAGTTGAAAATTAAATTTCATGATTTTTTTAATTCAATATAGATAACTTACAAGTTTTAGGTATTTTAACACTAGTTAAATTATATTAAATTATTATTATTTTTTCTAAAAGATTATCTTGGTCTTATAATTTATGTCACTAGTTCTTTAACATTAGGGTTTTTTTTTATTGAGTTTTCCTTGTCTCATGACGTACTTGATTTTTTCTCTTCAATTTAATCATTTAACAATGTATTTGATTGGGAATTATACTTTATAATTGGTTTCAATTTACTTTTTATAAGGTTTTTTATGCCTGATGATTTGAAATTAGTGTTTAAGAAGTTATCCTTGGTTGACTTTCCTAATTTTTTGTATCATTTTTTTAATTAAAATTATTGTAAATTTAATCATTTAACATTGAGTCTAACAAAATTAATTGAGAATTGAACTTTAAAATTATCCCAAGATTTTTTATCCATAGAGTTATCTTAGTCTAATTATCAAAGTCACAAATTTAATATGTTAACCTAGGTTAAATTAATTTTTTTTCCTGTAATGTTATCTAGATATTATTACCCAACTCATGAGCTTGATGGATTATCTTAGGTTTTTTTTTATATTTGATTTTTTATCTCATCCTTAAGCATTAGATTGACTAGGAAATGAACTTCAAAATTATTTTGATTTATTTTCTATAGAGTTATCTCAACTGTATGACTTTGGTTACAAACTTGACTTGTTAAGTTGGATTGATTTTTTATATCTTGTTATAATTTCATCATTCAACATTGGGTTGATTAAAATTATGATTCATAATTTATTTTGATTTGTTTCTATGAGGTTATCATAGTTTCATAACTTAATCCATTTAATTCAATATATGTTGTTAACTTAATATTAAAAAAATATCATTTTAAAAAATAACTTTGAGTCAAATTATGTTTTTACGGGTCATACAAATTACTTTTGGACCCAATAAGTCAACTGGGTCACATCGAGTTAATCCCCAAACAATTTAATTTTTTCTCCACTAAAAAAGAACATTAGCAACATCTAAATCTTTTTTAAATTTAAGAAATTTGCGATGAAACCCAACCCCAATTAACCTAGAAAAACATACTTGAATCAACCTCAAAATCTAAAATTATATCTTTCAATAACTTTTGTTCACCCTTCATCTACTCCTTAAGGTTAAATTTCTTATCACTCAATATCTTGAAGAAAAAACTAACTTGACTCGCAATGTAACATGGATCAATAATCGGATTACTAAAAATATAAAAGATGTGGCATTTTCATTATGCACATGTTATTGCTCACCCTCTCATATTTTACTATGAATCTTCTATTCAAAATTTTGGTTCATACTCAATTTGGTCCTTAAAAGTTTTTCATTGGCAATTACATTCTTTTTATGCCAAATTCAAAGGTAGTTGAATCATATTTATTTATTAACAATTATATCAAAACATAAGGGATTAAATTATAAAAGTTGACATAAATAGGTGATAACTTCAAAATAACACTTTCAACATTATACATATCTAGTCCCTCAAAAAAATTTCAATTTAGTTTCGACACTAAAGTTTATTATAGTTATTTTCTAGACATTATTTTGAGATAAGAGAGATAGGTTACTCAATTCTTGTGGTAAACAAAGAAAAATATTGTTGGCACCAATTCGGGTCACCAAAGTAGTTTATTTTTATGTCAAATGGTTTTATTTGATGAGTAGAGTTCATATTGAGTGCATGTTATACCTTGAAGGTGCCTTAAAAAAAATATTTGAGCTCAAATAGTTTTTTAGTTTTTGGATTATTTTAGGTTTTTAGATGATGTTTTGGGTATTATTCATTAATAGGATAATTGATTTCAACATCATAAGTTATTTTTGCCTTTTTTTTCTAATGATTAATATGATTGTAGGTTTTTGAATCTTTATATTCATAGGTTTGCATAAGATATCCTGATTCCTTCACTATCTTTACATCCTTTCATGTTTGATTGATGTGTTATGAAAGAAAAAAACATGTATAAAAAAAACATAAATGTTTTTGGTTGTACAGAAGAAGATAGATTTATTTTTATAAATAAATTTGAAGTAAATTTATGTCTTTTCAAACCCCAAAGAACATATTTTGTTTCATAGAGGGATAAAAATTAATCTATTTTTTATGATAATCTTAAAATAAAATTATACTTTTACAAATCCAAAATAACAAAGGGATATGCCATCTTTTTTTGTCTATCGCAATGTCTAAAACAGACAATTTCCAAACATTATCCTAATATTTTTTAAAGTTTAAGTACACTGATGGGTAACATCATATTGCCTTATCATCTGCAAACACGACCTTTCTAACATGAAAGCAAGTTCTTCCTCTTATATTGTAAATGTTTTGCAAGTATTGCCGACTGATATTGGATCCATGTGATTGGCTACTCTCCATCCTATGATGCTCCTCCCCGGGCAGACAAGTATGTTGACTTCTAATAGGAATGGCAATACAGTCTGGTTATTATATGTATACATATATTTTCTTCTAATATGAAATGACTTGCTCATGGATTCTCCCAAAATGTTTGTACATTGAGGTGCAATTGCGAATTATAAAAAATATAAAGGTTAACATAAAAAGAATTTATTTTTTTGGTATTTTTTTTATAGTCACAGTCTTGTTTTCAACTATGTTTGGAAGAAGTGATTCAAAATAAATTAATTTCACCAGCAAGATTGTTTAGAAGAATTGGAAGCGGCATCCAGACCAAAAACAATGCATTTATGGTGCATTAGAAACTTCTTTTTCATAGCATTTTATTAACTTTAGACCCACATTATATAATTCAGGGAAGAAAATCCACTCGCTACATTGACCATTTTTACCTTTCAAAACATTATCAGAAGTTGTATATCAAATCTCTACTTTGTAGGGAAAAAACCCACCAGATGATGAACAATGGCACTGTAATCTATATGTTGGTAATAAATAATTAAGATTAATTTGTAAATTAACAAATAGATATACAACTATATTTAATTAGAATGTGAATATTTCTATAGGCAGTCTCCAATAATACCTAAATAATTCTTTTTTGGAAAAAAAAATAGTAACATATTTATAAAATTTTACATAGTCATACGAGTCAGTTGGATTATGTGCTTATTGGCCCAGGTTTAAAAAGAACTTAAATAAGAGTTTAATCTAGTTTAACTCAAATTACCTAATAAGTCAACCGGTCAAAACTTGATTGGATTAAAATAATAATAATAATAATAATAATATCAACTTAAAGAATTAATAAGTATTGTTTTATATTGATCAATCAACCCACGTCTTAACATGTAACCTCAGCCTTGTTACGGATCATGAACTGGTGTGGCTTAATAACTTTGTATATATGTGATAACTTTATGAGCAATGTTTAGCGATCTTTGTTCTTAAGATTTTAGTATAATGTGATGATAAACAGTTTATAATTTATAATTTATACAGTAAATTTTAAATTTGAATTAGGATATTTATTCAGAACCTGAAATTACCATAATTTTACTTACTTACGTATCTGATCTTACAAAATATTTTCATCTAATCCAAAAGAAAAAAATGTTTGGCAATCATACAAGTTACCCCTTTGAACAGGGTAAACACCAGAACCCCATGCATTAATTACACTGGACACTATCCAAATTGACTAAGGAGAAGCCAGAGTCAGTAACACCACATGATCAAACGTTAGAAAACTTGTATAATTAATTTGGACAAAATTGGGGTGAGCAAGAATAATGCATGAATCCTTACAACCCTAGCTAGCTACGACAATGCCAGCATCTGGGTCCAGCCTAATACTACCAAATCTGGATTTCCGACAAGTCAACCCACTGCAAGAAGGTACGGGACTCGTTGACCTTCTACCTCATAATAAGTGCAAATCATTGTGGTTCAAGCAAATGCACCGTCAACGAAACTTTTTTCCAAGACCCATTTTCTCTTCTAGATCTGCCACACCATCACCAGACCCACGTATATAAATAGGACAAAGAGACCAGACACTCGGTGACCATGGTACTAGCAGCCAGCATGTGTAATTTGTTTGCTATCACGAAGATAATAATGATAAAAAGTCAACCCTATATGTTGCAGATTTATATATCTCCTGTCGTTCTCGAAGATAAGATTTCGCATCAAAACTCTTTTACACTTCGTCGTGCGGTTTGAGCTATAATGGCTAGAGAAAATTAGCGTCTCTTCTTTGAATGTTTTATTTTAAGATTTTGATGCAGAGTAGAGGTTTCTAATAATACTAATCTACGCAACACAGTAAGGAAAATGGAAAATGGAAAAAGGAAAAAGGAAAGATCAGAAGGCTTGCATGATTTGCAGAATTAATCACGTACCCCCACCATTGCCGAACTACAAATACATATTTTTACATTATTGAAAGATCGATAGAAATATATGTGAAGAGAATAAGAACCAATAGACAGACAGGCTGCATATACATGGACTCATCAGAATCACCACTCCAAACTTTCCAATACTTAGTTACTAGATCAGTAACTGGTAATTATTTCAACAGGAAAAACAGGAAAAATAATGGGGGAAAGAAAAAGATCTAGCCGAAAAGGATAATTATATAAAAGTAGGTGTGTATCATAATACATAGCAGCTCATCTTCTCTGCCCATCATTGACTTGTATCAAATGCTGCTATTTGCATGGATGAAATTGAATATCTGTTGAACTGAGCTTGCTATATTTTCTGCTGTAAACCTAGAGTCACTTGCAATCTGAACCAAAAAAGGAAAATATTTTTTATTCAAGATTGACGATTCAGTTAAAAAAGAAGAGAAAAAGATGTAGATGAGCAAAGGGCAGCTGGTTTTATACCTTGACATTAAATGAATAGAGAACAGTTTGATCAATGGTGGTGATGTTGGTGTGGAGTATGTTAAGCTGCAAATCTTCTAGTGCTGCAATGGCCTTGATGAGCTGGCCTGGTCTTCTCCTAGACAGAATCTTGATCATGGCATCAAACCCTAAAAGCTTCACTTCAACATCAGCCAAGCAAGACTTGCTCTCAGCCGTTTCTTCACGGAGTCCGGTCTCGAAGTCCACGAGCTTCATTTGATCATTTGGTAGAGGCATAGGAGGAAAGAATCCAGTCTGAGCTGGTTGTTGGATTGCAAGAGAGGAATCCTCCATCAGCCTTCTCCGTTTCTGGGATTCTAGGCACTGAAGTAGTTGCTCCAATTCTCTCACAAACTCTATGGCTCCACCAATTATTGAAGCTTGATCTCCCTGCATGTCCACAAAAAACTATATCCTGTTATAGAATGTCCTTAAGAGACTAAAAATGGATTCCACCATGTTGGTTGTGTATCAAACAAGTTAAGATTTCGATAAGAAAAAAAAGTGAATTCTCATGGCATTTCTTGAATGGAACACATAAAATTCGATACCCTTTGCACATATGATCCTGGCATGAGAGACCTCAAGACTCGAAGATGCTCATTCATTTGCTTTCTTCGATTTCTTTCAACTGCAATATGAGTCATTCGTTGGCTCTCAACTTCCTCACTTGTCTTGATAGTTCTTGGCCTTTTTCTCTTGTTCTTCCCTTCTGGCATCGGGTTGCTGTTTTGAAGATCTTGATCTCCAAGAAACTGAAACTGCACAGAGTTATTATCCGAAATCCTAGCTTCTTCATTTTCTCTGATACCCCGCTCTTCCCCCACCATCCCTGCCCTATGTTCCTCACTACTCTCTCCTTTTAACATTTCTTCAATATTTTCTCCACCTAGTTGAGGAACCCTTATAGATTGTTCATCGATCTTATCATTCAAAACAGGAAACTTAAGGAAGTAAACCGGATCGATCCCGGTCCCTTCCTCTGATATCCTGTTTTGGTTTAAGGCCAACTTAGGCCCAAAATCTGCAAATTGCATCACATCAGCAAAGCTCAACTTATCGAAAGAACTAGAAGTACAAAACCCGGATGACATTTGTTGTTGAGGATTATTGAGCATATAATCAATCATCCCATTGTTGCAATCATCATCACCAGAAGTTTCACTTATCCGCTGCTTCATGAGTCCAAGATGGTCTTGTTCTTGTTGACGATGATGATCTAGAGAGTAATCTAGCCCAGTAAAACTTCCCTGCGAGAAGTTAAGTTCAGAGCAAACTAACATGGTGGTGAATTGATTTATGAACAAAAAAACAGTACTATACTAATGAGAGCTAAGATACCGAGTAGTTCTCTTCTTTGTCCATCGCTATATATACGTGTGTGAATGGCTTTAGTAAAAAAAAAACCCTAAAGCTAAAAGCTCAATTCATGAGAGGACAAGCCATAGCTAGCTAGTCAAATTTCTTTAATTAACCAGTGTCCACCTGAAAAGAAAAAGCACATGAATCCATCAAATTAACAGCCAGTAAATATCGTACTATCATAAGATACATAAACATAAGGAGACAGCTTTTATACCACTAGGTTTTGGTTAGAGTAGAAAAAACATGAGACAAAGTTGCATGGAAGTGAATGGAAAGACAAGCTGCCACATAATAACCTGATTGGAGAGAGACGATTAGAGGAGAAGAATAAGACAAAGGTGAAAATTCAAGTGGGGTTATGAAATTTTGAAAGGGCAGAAGAAGCATGGGGTACCACCATGGAAGTTGATTTATATCATCTGAAACTTTCTTGGATTGAGGGTGGTGAGTGTTGTCTTTACATAATGGGCCAGGATTGCCTGTAACAGCTGGCTTTGACTTGATGAGAGAGGGCAGGGCGGGGCGGGGCGGGGAGAGGAGCCTTGTGGATTAATGTCCGCCTTACAGTTTCACCTCCCATTATTTATGTGTTTCACAGGCCAGCAACGCTCTTTTCATTGCTTTTTACCACCTCTTCTCATGACTCTAATTAAAGATGAAGGCTGCAGATTTGAACATTTCAACTCCGAAAATTAGATGATATCGACTAGGGTACGTATCATGGGCTTGATTTGCACTCCATCTCTATCGATATTCGAAACTTTCACGTGTGATCCATTCATGGTATATAATATTTTAATGTAACAGTACTATTGATGAAGAGAGTAATGCCATGCATTTGTAGCTTCCTTTTCTTTTATCTTATGAATATTACAACCCAAGATTTGATCCTGGAAAAATTGGATGTTCTTATATATAAGCTTGCAATTAGCATGGTTGCTGGATTCTCATGTATTATGAGATGTTTGGGATTTAATTAGTGGTCATGCAATTATGATATTTCATTATGGAATATCAACGAATATATATATATATATATATATATATATATATATTCCATATTAAATAAATAAATAAATATTTATATATAAATAAATAATTGATCACGATTGTTACAAACTCAATATATCATATTACCATTATTTTGAAAGGAGCAAATTTGTCAAGCACAATTGCATGGCATCAATCCTAGGATCTATTGTTTTGTTGCGACATTAAAACAAACACCTAGAATGCATTAGAGATTACTGCTGCATCGATGAGCTTATCAATAATAACATCCCCTATGGATTTATTGATGGAAAAGGAATGCTATAATCTTTTTTACCTTCGTCAGTTCGTTGATATTTCCATCTACAAATAGGACATATCACTAACAAAAACATCATATGTAATCCCATCCGTGATTTTTTTTTGTCTGTCGGTATTTACCTCTACAAATTTGTCATATAACCGATAGGACATATCACTAACAAAAACATCATATGTAATCCCATCCGTGATTTTTTTTTGTCTGTCGGTATTTCCCTCTGCAAATTTGTCATATAACCGACAAAACAATCAATTACTCGCAATTTCAATGGTAATATTATAGTTATTTTTGAAAATATTTTTTATTTAAAAACACATCAAAATAATATTTTTTTAAATTTTTTTTTGATATTAACACATCAAAATCATCTAAAACACTAAGAAAATTAATTTAAAATAAAAAATAATTAAAAAAAAAACACTTTCTAAAAGCACTTTTTTTTGAACCAAATCAATAAGGATGGATTAAAAATAGGGGGAAAAAAATACAAACACACGGACCACTAGCTAAAGCTAGCGACTAGCTTAGCTGGGAAAGACCCAACAAGCTAAAACTAAGCCCTAACGGGTTGAAAGGCCTAAAAGGCTTACAAGGCAACAACTCGCCCAAACCCAAAACCAAAGAAAACCTTGCCCGAAGGCTGCCAAGGTCGAAGCCTACACGGACCCAAAGAGCCCAAACCCATAAAACCTTAGTGAATGTCCCACTGTCTTCTTATGCTCTCCATGACAGAACACACTTCATTAAGATTTGCCAATCTATCCCTCATCGAACCACAAATATTCTCCCATAACTTCGAACACTCCCATGATGTTGATGATGCAGATCTCCGGTTTCTTTCACTCCATAGGTGATAAAGCTGTGGTCGCCAGGGCCATCCCAAGACATGAGAATGATGTCGACTACGAGAAGCATACCCATCACACGTCCATTCCCAAGCTTGCGACCAAGGAACAGTGGGCCATGTGACTTGGAGCTTTAAAGAAATCATGCGCCAAATTGCATTTGAGAGGGTGCAGTTGAAAAACAAGTGATTGTGATCTTCTTCATGGACACCACACAGCATGCATGGAACCCGAGGAAGCATCTGGTTGTGAAGCCTATCCTGAGTCCGCAACCTACCCTTTGTGGCAAGCCATAATATAAAGGAGTGGCGAGGGATATGCCAACTGTGCCAGAGAAATTTGCTCCCTTTGTCATGCGCCCTATGAATTCTCGTCTCCTCCCAAACTGATTGGATAATGCACTTACCTGAGGCACTCGACTCCCAACAAACCTTATCCATGATCGAGCTATCAGGAAGGAAATTGATAGTTTCCCACAGAGATTGAATTCCACTTGGAACCGTGGGAAAGTGCCACTCATTCCCTTCAATGATATCAGAAACCCTAGCATTGCAAGGCAACCCCGATTCAACCAATCTCCTCATAGAGAACAAATCACAAAGCCTAACCCCTCCTGGCAACCAATAATCATGCCACAAGTAAGTTTTCAAACCATTACCAATAGTTGAGGTAATCTTACCCGTCACCATGCCCCTAGCTTGGAGAACAGTACGCCACATCCAAGAGGGTTTCGCTGGCATAGGAACAAACCATATAGAACGCCCCTTTAGCAGGTAGGTTTGGACCCATCTAACCCAAATGGAATCAGGATTTGAGAGAATATGCCAAATGTGCTTGACCGCAGCAGCTTTGTTCCAATCACCCAGCTTTTTAATGCCCAACCCCCCTTCATTCATTGGGCAACAGACATCAACCCAAGCCACTTTGGCATCTCCACGGGATAAAGATGGACCTCCCCATAAAAAATTTCTCAGAATTTTCTCTATTAACTAGATGACACTAGCTGGCAAAACAAACTTCGTAGCCCAGTAAACCTGAATAGAGAAAAGCACCGCTTTAATTAACTGTAAGCGACCCGCATAAGATAAAGCTGAAGATGTCCATAATTTAATACGACTCGTGATTCGCTCCACCAAGGGCATGCAGTTCGTTTTAGATAGCCGAGAAGTAATTAAAGGCACTCCTAAGTAAGTAACTGGGAGCGATTGGCGATGAATCCCCATCAAGGCACTGATAGCATCGGCCTCCTGACTGTCAATACCCGCTGTGAATAATCTGCTCTTCCCATAGTTTATGGACAACCCCGAAGTACTCATAAACCTATCCATGACCTCCTTCATAATGCTTGCTGACAGCCCATCCCCATGGCAGAAAACCATTAAATCATCCGCGAAGCACAAATGAGTGATCTCGGCTTTACTGCACTTCCAATGATACTTGAAAGGACGAGCAATTTTTGTAGCTTGCATGATACCCAACAAACCTTCCATCGCCAAGATGAACAAATAAGGCGACAAAGGGTCTCCCTGACGAAGCCCCCCAGTGGCCTTAAAATATCCAAAAAGGTTCCCATTCATCCCAATAGAGAAGGTCGAAGAAGTGATACATTCCCTAATCCATCCTATCATGTTCTCTGGAATTTTTGAAGCTCGCATAGCAGCAATGATAAAATCCCACCTAACAGTATCAAAGGCCTTTCGGAGATCAATCTTAATAGCACATCGTTGCGGCCCCAAGTTAAGATGATAATTATGCAGTAATTCTTGGGACAAGTGCACTGCATCTGAAATGCTCCTGCCAGCTAGAAACGTCGTCTGCTCTGGACCGATCACTTCCCCCAAGCAACTTTGCAACCTGGCCACCAACACCTTGGAAATGCATTTGTAAAGCACATTGCAACAGGAAATTGGACGGTAATCATCCAAGCAATTAGGGTTTTCCTTTTTTGGGATAAGCGCAATACGGGTTGCATTAACACAACGGGGAAGCTGAGTGGTGCTAAAGAAATGTCTTATAGCCGCTATGAAGTCGGGCCCAATGATGCTCCAAGCCTTCTTGAAAAATAAACTCGTGAACCCATCATGAACTAGTTAATCTAACATCAACTTGTGTGGTCAAATTTGGTGTCAATATTTCTCTTGACAAAATGAGTGCCATTGATGCTTTGAGCTTTCATATTGCCTGAAAAACATATCAGAATTGAGAGAATTTTTTTGTTTGATTTTTTTTTTAAATCAAATTGAGGGTTCTTTTAGTTGCAGGGGCTAGTTTTTTAATGTTTTATGAGTGTTTTCATGTGTTTTAAATGGAGCAAGGTTGAAAATTGGGTTTTAGGGCAAACAATAGCATAACATATATGTTGTTTCAGGCAACCTTTATGGTGGCTAGCTTCTATGTAGCAGACAACGTATTGCTTGCAACAAAAGGGTGGAAAACATGTCATTTACCTATTTTGAAAAGGAAAACAAATCAATGGCCCTGGTGTGTAATTATGGGCTACCAAACCCACGAGTCTGGGCTACTTTTCAAAAGCACAATCATGTTGGCCCATGTAAGCCAACTTGTCTAGGCTATTTTTTTTATTTAATTTCTTACAAATTAAGTTTTATATAAATATATGTAATTATTTTTCTATAAAACCATTATTTTGGAACAAAATAAAAGAAATGATGTTATTCCATTTAATTTTTACTTTTTCTTGAAAGATTGTTTTTTAGAAAATTAATTAATTAATTAATTATATAATAAACTTAATAACTTAGTCGAGTCCATGAACCCAAGTAAAACAGATTCATTGTCATCTCAATATTAAAAATGGTTTAATTTAAAAATTCGGCCCCAACAAAGATTCAATTCATAAGGTTTGAAGGGTAGCAATTGAGATGGGTTTTATAATATTTTTAAAGAGTCCCCTGATATAACACAAGCATTGTATTATTATCATATATTTTTATACACTCGCATCAAAATTATTAAATTGTTATTTTTCTTATAATTAAAATTTGTTCTTCGAATGATGAGAAAATGTTGTCTACTGATGTATTCTAGTCAGATTTTTTAAGAAGAATCACTTCAACGAGACAAGTGGATTTTAGTTAGCACTGTCTTTAAAAAAATCATGCCTTCTGGATGCTTTTCATTTTTATTATATAAATAGTATAGAAAAATTGTTATATAGTTAGAAGATGAAGATTTTTCTTCTAGAAAATTATTTTGTTTCAATGAAATTTAAATTATTACTCCTCTTATACAGGAAAAAAAAAACATTAGTGTCATATAATTAAGTTAACAAAAGTAAAGGGCTTCTCATTGCGTATAGCTTGTTTCTTAACTTCATGATTTAGTTCTTAATTAGCGATAAATAATTTTTTTAGTATTTATTAAGGCATACAATCCTCAATTTATTATGTTAAACCTATGTATCAAGTTTTGAGTCGATAATTAATATTTTAGTCAGATTTCTCAAAACAATCCACTGACGAGTCAAAACGTCAGTTGATGCCTACATGAAATTGAAGAATTCATCAAGAGCTTCAGGGTTCACATGATACAAGTGAATCCCTCGTTTTGAATGAGCTTGGGATTCAAGAAAATAACACATTTCAAATCACGAGTTGCAAACAAAGTCTAGCAAACCAAAGGAGGGTGTGCAACTGAAAACAGGATTCCAGGATTAAATATAGTACTAGTCTTTTAAACTACAGAATAAATGGATGAACCAGTATGATCTACAATTTTCACTTCAAAGATTGGAGAACACCACATCAACACAGCCACTGGTCCAAGACGACACTTGGGACTTTGTTCAGTGTAAAGATTCTGGCAGAACAAATTCTTGTTTAATGGAAGGGGGGTTATACATTGAAATCTCTGTAGAGCATCCAATTGCCATGTCCTCCTTCCTCAGCCCCTCGAACTTGGAAATGTAAATATGAATGAAACAGTTTATAGACCGAACATACTGAGCAGAGACCACAATAGGGCTTAAATCTCAGGAAACCTCAAAATGGTGGCCAACTCCTGTTTAGCCATAATCATGCGGAATAGCAGAGGTGGTTGCTCATCATACACACTAGGGTTCCTCCATCCACTTGGAGTGCCAGAATTTCAGAAGCAAGAGCCATGGAAAAATCACACATGCAATGACCAGAATTATGAGGTGTACTCGAAAGGCTGTGGAGGCTGGGGTTCCTCGTCAACAGCCATGGCTGATGCTGAACTTTGCTGTCCTGTGGCTGAACCACTAGCTGGTGATGCTGTAGATGAAGGTGTATCTGTAAGAGAAAGCACCTCAGGTTCGGTTGGTTGCAAGTCTCTCAAGAGAACAAACCCTGAAGGTGCTGACTTCACTGGCACATATCTGCTATCTTCCATAAATTTAATAAATTTCTCCTGCGCAGGAACGACCCTCGCTGGGTTCGTCAAAATTTCATGAGAAGGCTCGGGCTCAGCTTTCTTCTCTGGTTGCCCATCAACCTGTCAAAACATGCAATCAACATGGTAAATTTTGTCTGATGGTGATAAAAGACAATCTTAAGAAACTGAAGAATGCATCAGCGTGGCATGACAATGGACTGGTATTTACCTGCATGGCATCCCCATCCTTCTCACCGGACACTTTTCCTTTTCCAACACTTGTTGAAGCAGGTGAAGGCTCCACTCCAGCTGCCTTTTCAGCAGTAGCTTTCTGATCTGCTTCTTTCTTGGCCCTAGCTTTAGCCTTCACTGATGTTGACAGAACTGCAGTGGGAAGTTTCACAGCAGATGTTGTGGTAGGCACAGTGGTTGGTTTTGGATACTCAAACAGAGAAGGCTTTGTATTTGATACAAACTCAAATTTTGGAACTTTCAAGTCATAGTTGAGGCCAATAAAAGCTGTGGGTGAGAATGCTAAGCTTATGAAATAGATAAGTGGATACCAGTACCAAAATTGGCTAAAAACAGCAAGGCCAACAACAGCAGTGATTTTATCATGTTTTGTCTTGGAAAGCAATCTTATAGTCACATTCCTACCACCAGCATCAAGTATTCCAGAAGCAAGGATTGCTCCCATCTTGCTCATTGTATCTTCATGCTTGTCCAGAATTATCTTTTCCAATTGCCGTCTACCATAACAGGTGAACATAAATGAGATTAGACTTTGTAAAAGAAAAGGTTGGGTAACAATAATGTGCACTAAATGTAGTCATTTTTAAGTAAAACAGTTGGAAAATGCATCTTTATAGTGCAATACCTGAATGTTCCAACACGAGAATCACTGGCTTCATTCATCTGGACCATGACCATAGCCATTGCAATGAGAGCACCTTGACGAACAAAATCAACAACATCTGACGTCAAAGGTTCTAGCAATGATATAGCCTCACTCAAGCCAGTCCCTGCACAGGAGATGCCAACTGCAAGAGCAGCACCATATCGCACATGTGGATTATAAGACTCCGAAAGCAAGGACACAATTCGAGGAGTCTGCAGTTTCACAGTGCAGAAAAAATTAGCATAATTGAGAAGACAGAATATAAATGCACATACATGTGTTTCTGTCATGAAACATAAAAGGGCAAACTACAAAGAATCAAGCAAGTGCTTGAAAACATCAACAGGTGATTTTAATGCAAGACAATGTCAAGCAATTATATTGAAAAGAGAACTGCAATAACAAATATAGGGGCTTTGAGAGGGAAAGAATAAAAATAAAAATAAAAATAAAAAACACCCACTAGAAAGAACCTACCTGCTCTGGCTCAGAGTACAAGACAAATCCAAGTGCAAGAACAGCAGTCCTCCTGACATCATCACTCACATCTGATACAGCAAAGTGCAGCAACTGGCGAATAGCCTTGTTGTTTGCTGTTCCACTGTATGCCAAAGCCAAGGCATACATGCCACCATAACGAAGTATAGGATCTTGATCACGAGTCATCTGCTCGATTAGTGTGTCTGCTTCTTCTTCTCTTCCATAAACTGTAAGGGCTATCCCCAATGCTAATCCCCTGCAGCGTATGGAGTTTTATAAACAGAAGGGTTAAATTTAAATGCTGAGGGCTCAGCCATAACCAAAAATGAAACCGTATTTACCTGATGATTTTCTCGTGTTGGGTCTCGTGCGCATATGCAAGCATCTCACTCGTTTTCTCGCTTGCAGTCCCAACCATAAGCAAGCCCATACTGATACCAGCAGCTTCACCAGCAACAGCGCTATCAGTATACAATGCACTTTTAATGTCATCAAAGATATCTTCATCAGCTGTTCCAAGAGCTGCCAAACCAAGACCTAAACATGCACCATGTTGAACAACCTGCAAACAACATTTCAGTGTGAATTCCATAATTAACTAAACCTCTCAATTCTGATAGAAAGCCATAGAAAAATTGGAACAGTAAGCACACCTCTACACTGGTGCTGCGTAAGCTTTCACGAAGGAATTGTTTTATGCCCTCTCCATGGTTGGCATGAATGAGTCCCAGAGCATAGAGGGCACCACCTTCTGAGTATGGACTACCTCCGCCACCAGCACCACCTTGGGGCAAATAAGGGGCCATCAATGACCTGCCCTGCTGCAAGTGGCCTCTATGGATGACACCAAGACCTGCTGTTGCGCTAAATTTGGCCCAATTTGTGGCCCTGCTCAACCAGTCCTGAGATGAGATAAAAGCCAAAAAGCGTTGAGCATGAATTATGAATATGCACATAAATCCATGATAAAAACATGTATAAACCAAAGGGGAAACATGTATAAACCAAAGGGGAAACATGAAGAATAAATAACACAAATGGTGACTCACTAGATTTTCCCTGAGAAATGTATCCACAGTTGTTCCAGCATGCATAATTGCATTAGCATAAATAGTTGCACTGTGGCAGACACTATTTCTCATCTCAACTGATTGCTTAATTGTCTTCAGTATAAGGAGGTCTGACCTAGAAGCAAATAACAAGCATTATTAGTTATAAGGACATACATGAATATAAAATAATGTAAAAAAAGGTCAAGATTGTTTTATCATTACTTATTATGACTATATAGGAATTGCAGAGTCAGCTGTATAGAAGTCTCCCCAGACAAAATTCCTTTCATTTTTGTCAGCCTCTCAGCATACACTGCTTCACTTGGATCCATTTCATGCACCGTAGAAGATGAAGTTCCTTCTGTCATTTGAACATCTGGAGCACTAGAATTTTCATTTTGAGATGAATCTGGAACTGTGGATTTTGGCAGTGCTGGCTCTGAAACTTGAGACTTTGGAGGTGAAAGGCGGTCTCGAACATTAAGAAGAAAAGCCTGGTGCTCGTTCTCCACGAGGTCAAAAGCTATTTGAAATGCCAACAAAGCTTCATCCTTATTTCCTGAGCGTAGAAGTTTTTCTAATATGCTAGCTACACCTTCAGGCTCATCCAAGAACATCAAACACTGACAAATGCTCAAATAATCAGGAGAAGGCAGCTTTTGATATACTTTAACAAGAAGCTGGAGGACCTGCCGAAAAGGGGGAAATAATAAACAAACAGGTCATCAACTTGTATCGCATGCCTCCTTCAGGAAAAACAAATCATTCAACAACTTTTCAGATGGAATAATCATTAATAAAAACAAGCAAAACAGGAATAAATCTAGAAATCCATTATACAACTATACCTAACCAGAGATTATGCAGCATTGCACACAGTATGAACATGTGAAGAGAGAAAATAAAGGAACAAGACAGGGTAACGCACAAACACACTCACAGACAGACAGAAAGAGTTAATTCCTGAAAAGTATTCAATATTTTACAGAAAAACAACTGCATTGCCATTTACAGTCCATGTATGGAGGCCCACAGACAAAATAAAGAATAATAGCATTGCTTGATGCACAGTATGGAGGCCCACAGACAAAATAAAGAATAATAGCATTGTTTGATGCACGGTATGGAGGCCCACAGACAAAATAAAGAAAAATAGCATTGCTTGATGCACGGGAAAAATGTAATAAAGATAGAAAACACTAAAATCCATTATGAATCCCATCCTATCCAACCAAATAAAATGTTTTAGCTGTAATAGTAGACAAAACAACAAACAAATACATACATACAGCAAGTTATACACAAAGTTGAACAGACACATGCATGCTCAGTTCCATGCAAAAGCAATAACATGGATACCAATTGAAAAGCTAGCAAACCAAACCAACCTCTTGCCGATACTCTCTACGGTTAACATATGAGTGAGAAACATCAATGCAGTAGGACAGGGTTCCATGGACATTATCACTCTTCATGATAGCTTCCTCAAGTTTATCCAATCTACGACATTCAATTGCAATTCCCATAGCATGTTGGTACTTTCCATCCATGATGCACCTAATGACAGAACAGTAAGATCGCTAGAACTAGAGCAAAGATACATCAAATAAAAGAAGTTATGTTACTTACTTTTCCAGCAGTCTCTCCACAATTCCCTCTAACCTTAGGTCCATGTCTGCTCCATCAGCATTTGATTCAGCTGCCTTAGACTTTAGGCTAGCATACTCATCTATAGCTTTAGCTGGCGATAGGAACAGAGACAAAATATAAGTGAACCAGGAAAGCATTCCCAAACATCCTTAAAACACTTATCCTAAAACAATTGGAGCTTGTATAACCAAATGGTGTTGACCATTTCATGCAAGCGATGATGAATTCATATATTATCCCACCAGTTTACCTTTTAAAGGTAATTGTGGGGCAGGCTAGAATTTGGTGTCTTTACAGTAATTTGAAAGGTTTGTAGGAACCAAAAATAATGAAATTTTATGAGCGCGTGTACCAAGAAGAGTATGAACATAGTCAGAATCCTCTGAAACATCAAAGAGAGATCCAGCTCCAAGGGCATAGGACAGTGAGTCATTGAGTTCACCCAAGTAATAGAAAACCTGAAGAAGAGACAGAAACATCCGATTTAATACAAGACAAAGGCGGTCATTGGCCCAAGACTCAAAATTGCCTTCTTAAGCAAGGGTTTCGCAATTCTATGGACTAAGTCCACCCACCCAATTCAACCCAGCTACTGCACATCTCATCTTTCACCCATGACATCTTATCTCTCGTGCATTTACTATGGAGAGTTTTTCTATGAGTTATAACTTTTTCCTATCAAGAGAGCAAAAGAGAAACTTTAGATGAAACTTTTGCGACATCAAACTAAGTTATTCCCAGTCCTACAAGTACTTCCGCTGAAAATTTTGCCACACTGATACAACTTCTTAAGAGATATACAGATAAGAAAGTACACTTTGGATAGTTTGACAGTGTTAACTTCAACCCTCCATTCTCTACCCTTGCCCTCTTCTTTCACCATGTGATACAGGAGGGAGAAGGAACAGGAGAAATAAGAGCACCAATTACCTTAGAAACAAGCAATGCAGCAAGTTGTCTCTGATGCAGATCAAACTCGTCATCTTCATACAAACTCTCTCTGGATAACAACAGCAAAGAGAGGCAGAAAATTAATATCCAAGATCACATTACAAGTTAATATCCAAAATCACATTACAAGTACAAAACAGGGGAAAGTTACTTCAGAACTCAAGTCAATACCAACAAATAACAAAACTTCAATTCCCCTCGATCTCGTAAACCCCAAATCCTAAGCACCCAAGTCCTAAAACTAAAAACCCATTTCCTAAACCACTGACAAAAAATCCTTCTTTACTCAAGAATCACTGAATTCACCAAAAGAACCCAAAGATTCAAACTTTTCAACTAAATTAACACACAGGTACTTACAAAACACATCAATTTAACTAGTTTCCAACAGAAAACACTCTTCTCCATTCAAAATCATATAAAAGGATCAAAATCAGTTTAGAAAAAACAGGAAGAATAAGAACCATTAAACCTGACCAAACAAAACCCAAAACATATTCAATCTTTAAAAGAAAGACTTACATTATGGGCACACTAGTTGAGATCTCAGGCCAAAATTGATCAACAAAGTTGTTGAGATTGTAAAGTGCGTGTTGCTTTAACAAAGGATGGCTCTCATTAAGCATAGCTAACAGTCCACCAGCAGAGCTAACCATAGTTGTCGCCATTGATAGAAATTCCAGAAACCCTAGCTCGTTAATCGAACTGGGTTTGCGTCAATTTAATGGATTTGATTCGAATTCAAGAAATTCAGAGTGGGGATATTGAAACCTTAGATTGCTAGGCAAAGAGGACGAGAGAGGTATGAGTGAGAGTAGCTGTTTGCTTTTAAATGCTGGTTGCAACTTTTTAGACTTCCTCGGCAAGTCAGAAAAAAGGAAAAATCTTGATTCTGAAATATGTGTTTGTGTCCTGATCCTTTTCGGATTTTGATTTTTTTTTCATCAATTTTTATTTCATAAGAAAATACAGTATTTGTAAAAAAAAATAAAAATTAAATAGAGTTTTGAATATCAAACTGCATTCACTTGAGTTAAAAAAAATTATATTATAACCAGAGAAATTTAGAGAAATTTTATTATAACTAGAGGAAAAAAGTTTTTAGTATGAAAATGGAATGAAATTAAAAAAAAATAGTAATACGTGAAAAATATCGATGGACAGGATCTTATATAAAAGGTTTATTTTGGAGTATGATTAAGATTGTTTTTTAAAATATTTCTCGTTTAAAAATATATCAAAATAATTTTTATTTTATTTTCAAAAAATATTTTAGACATTAACACATCAAAATAATCTAAGAATATCAAAATATTAATAAAAAAAAAAAAAATTCAAATTTATTTTTAAAACACAATATTAAACGGGTAAAAATCATCAAATACATAAATAAGCTACCTGTTTTAATATTAAGATAACAAGAAAAATTCCTTTCTTCCCTCTTTAAAAAGATCAACCATTGTAAAGTAAAGAACTCAAATCTTTATTGTTTTCCCTTTCTTCTTCAAATTACATGGGTCATAGTTCATGGAGTGTGATTCAAGTAAGTTCCATTCATGTTAACAAGCCAAATTAGAAAGAGAAACGATGGAAGCTTGAGAGAGAAAGTGTGGAAATTTAAAAGGAAAGGGGAGAACCATGGATTTCTTTCTAGAAACATATTCTATTAGGTGTTTTGATTGTGGTAAGGAGCTTTACCCTTTTTGTTTTCATGTGTGGATTTCCAAGGGTGAATTGAAATTTCTCAATCTCTTGTATTTAGGTTAATGAGACTTTTGTGTGTTGGATATTAATTGATTTGTGTGTTATTGTTATAGGTTTATTAGAATGCATAATAATAATTTTAATTAGGTTAATTGTGTGAAAATGAAAAAGAACAAACCAATGATGGTGTTCTTGAAAAATTTTGGGGAAATTGATTTTTTGTAATAAATCTGATTTAAAAATGGATGATGGGAATGTTAATCTAAAAGAAAAATCGACATAAAACAAAGAGTAATTAGGTTTACATGGGGTTGGCGGGAGATGGAAAATTGGTTCAAATTTTGTGATATTGTAGGATTATTAAATGAGTGCGAAAAATAAATGGTGTTTGGGATAACGTTTTAATGTATTTTTTATAGTATGGTTGAAGTTGTTTATTAAAATAATTTTTTATTTAAAAATATATTAAAATTATATATTTTTAAAAATATATATTTTTGACATCAACATATATAAATGATCCAAAAATACCAAAAATAATTATATTAAAATAAACAAAAAATATTTTCTTAAAAATATTTTTGAAACGCGACATCAAACAGGATTTTAGGAAAAAATAAATTTTATAGGCAGGTGTGTGTGTTTTTGTTTTGGTTATGCCATGCTAAAGATAAACAAAATAGCAATGAATAATGCTTAGATTCTTTGTAAACTTGTTTAATGTAAATTGGACTATTTATATCTTGGCATGAGAAAATTATTTATTTATTTTGGAGACAATTATTCATAGGACGTGTCCGGCGTTGTTGTGCTTTTAAACACAATTAAAATGTTTTAATTGCTTTTGATATAAAACCATGCTTTGAAACTAAAGTAGGCATCACTTTACAAGAAAATTATGTTTTTGTTTTTAAACAAAGTAAGTTCTCGCGCTTTTTTATATAAAAAATTGAAATAATCGTTTTTTTCATTATTATTATTTTCAAATATGCATATCAAATATGTTAGTATTTTACATAATTATGCTTTTTTATTATATCATTGCTTTTATTAAAATGGAATAAACATAGTTTCAATGCTTAGAAATATTTGAAATACCAGAATCACCTCACCAACTACCTTTAGTTTTTGTTTTATTTGAGTTTAATAATGTTAATTTATAGTTTACAATAAGTATAAAAAATCAAAAAACTCTATAATTGTCAATTGTTTGTTGTTCACTCGCAGGGTAGAACCATAATTTTACTACGTCAAAATATCTTGAAAAGACATAAATATCTTCAAACAACCAATAAATATTAACCGGTCTCATGAAAAAGTTAAAATACCCCTGAAATAAATATTATTTTTTACTCACTTAGAGAAAAAAAATGATAATATACTATTATAATCTACAATAATCTATGTTTACTGCTACTGTATTTATCGGGATTAACTCTTTCTTTATATATATACTAGACAATGCCCTCCGCTCATTGCAGGCGTACAATTTTTTTCAATGTAAAAATATTAATTATGTGTATTTTTATTATAATATAAATTTAGCTAAAATAATAAATCATGCAGAATTCATGTCAAAAGTAATTTATTATAAAAATATATTAATTTAAAATCGATATAAATTTATCTGCTTAGTAGCTTCAAACGAAATAACCAAAGCATAAATTTATTATCATCATTAAAAAAGCAAAAACTCGGATATCTGAATTATTAAGTTCATCTGTATTAAGATTAGTTCATTTTATAATCCAATTTAAATTAAACAAAAATAAAATAATAATTGTGTAAATACATACAATAATCAAATAAAAAATAAGTTGTTAATTTTCTATCAACAAAAGATAAAACATAGATTGAAAATTCATCCTAACGTTATTGCCATTATCATTGCTATTAAAGCTAAAATTATTACTAACATTACTACCAAAACAATTAAAATAATTAAATTTCCATGGAAAACAAAAGTTTTTTATAAAAACACTAACTAAAATTATCATTATTATTGCATAAATAATAAAATCATAAAATTCATATAATCTAGAGAACAAATAAAGAAACAAAAATAAAAAATAAAGAGAAAATAGAGTAATATTACTTTTAAAATGATCACGATATAAATTAAAATTTGAGGAAAATCTTTAAAAAATCAAAAGATTTTTATAAAAATAATCATTAAAATTATCATTATTATTGGTTCTGAGATTAGTGAACTGAAAACGTATAAGAAAAAAATAATAAATTGGTTCGAGATTAGTCATGGTGTGTCCGCTGCGCTCTGACACTCTGATTATCAAAAACAGATTTAGTCCGAGTAGTGGTGGTGGTGCACTTGAGCTGGTCAGAGGTAGTGGTGGTGCACTTGAGTCGCTCGAGATCGTGGTTATAAAAAATATATAAATGAAAAAGAGCTTAAGTTGGTCAGAGACCATGTCTAAAAAATTGTATAAGCGTAAAGAATAAAGTATAAGAGTGAAAGCACTATAGCAATCTATATTGTTTTAAAAATTTGGCCCAAGAATTAGTCATGGTGTGCTTAAGTTGGTCTGAGATCCTGTTATAAAAAATATATAAGTGAATAAAAAATTATAAAAAGGAAAAAATGTATCAATAGGAAAGCATTTTAGAAGAAAAAATGCGGTCCGATGATTGTCGTGGTATGCATAAGTTGGCTTGAACACCTTGGTTATTAAAAAAATTGATATTTAGATTAATCGTGGTACATTTAAGCGAGCTCAGACACCCCGATTATAAAAAAAAACAAAAAACAAAAAAAATATATAAGAAGAAAAAAATGTAATAAGAAAAATGAAAAAATAATAAATAAAAATACAAAAAAGGCAAAAAAAGAAGAAGGAAAAACAGAGGAAAAAAATTAGGAAAAAAAGAAAGAAAAACAAAAAAATTAGAAAAAGAAGAAAAAAACGTAAATAGAAAAAAAGTAAAGAAAAAATAAAAATATTGTTTAAATCTAAGTGCACAGTGTACTGTGCACAGTAATATATTACTTAATATATATAAAATCAAGTTCAAGATTCGTTTAAAATTTCGCAATCTTGTTCAAAGTCCAAGTAAAAAACAATGGGCAGGCAGGGTTTGGATTCATCCGGCGTCTCTCAAATAACAAGAAAAGCAAGTTGACTCCAAGTTGGGTTTATATATTTAATGAACAACAAATATCCTTTTCAAGTCGGACTCCAGGTTGAGTTTACGTCTCTTTAGAATTGGAAAGGCAAGAGAAAGAAGATGCAATCTTTTTTCTTAAAAAAAAAAACAATTCCTTGAAACAATAGCCCTAACAAGGGCTACCAAACAAACCACTAGGTGGTCTATCAATAAGCAATGGAAAATCCACCGTTTCAATGACGTCATCAATCTACTTCTTTTATTTACTTAGGTCTTGTTTGGTGGGTGGTGGCAGGTGTGGCGTACACACTCCCTAGCAGTTTCTACCGTCAAACTTTATTACAAATAAATACGTGTCAGTTATTTTTTTAAGAAAATATTTTTGATATTAGTATGTTAAAATAACATTAAAATTTTAAAAAATAATTAAAAATAAATATATATTTTTTTCCAAAATAGAGCATTTAGAAGTGCATTATAAAAGCTATTTTGAATTTTTTTTAAAAGAATTATTTTTATTTTTTGTTTTAAATTATTTTTTCTTTAGTTTTTTCATATTGTTTAATATAATGATATCATAAATAATTTTTTAAAAATAAAAATTATTTTAATATATTTCTGAATCTTTGAAAACATATCTATCATATTTTACACCTTTTTAAAAGACAAGATTTGAGATAAACGTCTTAACTTTTTTTTATTAACAAATATTTTATGTAAAAAATTAATAGATAAAAAATCTTCTATTTTCTATTTTTTCACCTGAGATTTTGATCAATTTGTCAATCTAATCAAGGTTATACAATTGCGGTTTTCACTTAGTGTGTTTGTTTTTGTGGTTAAGAAATAATTTTAAAATGTTTGAAGTTTTTTTACTCTAAAATTGTTTTAAATATATTTTCGAATATTTTAATAGGTTAACATAATCTTTAAAAAATAATCACTTAAAAAACACAAAATTAATAGCCTAACTGCCGCCATGAATCTATGAATCTACTCCATTTGTTTAATTCCATTCCTCTTTGGTGGGTGGTTGTGGGATATACACTCTCCCTGGCCCACATATTTCTCAATTGTTTTGTTTTTTTTTAAATAAAATGCCTATTAAAGCAGTCCAAAAGTGCTTACATTTGACACTCCAGTGTTGAAATAGCTGTCTCTCTCTCTCTCTCTCTCTCCCTGTTAACAAAGCCTGTGGCTTGCCTGTGCTTCTTCAACCTTGTGGTTCCATCAAGTGAAAGTTGAGAAACAAGGAGATGGGTGGTGATGCCAAAGTTCTTACCTTTGAAGATGTGACTGTGCATAACAAACCTAAGGACTGTTGGCTTATTATCAATGGCAAGGTGAGATATTTCATTGAGTTTTCTTGAAAGATTTGTTCATTCCTGCTCTTTTGTTGATTTTATGGTTTGATCTCTCGGACACATGCGAGGGAATTTGAGATCTTTGGATGTGCTTGGCTTCTGGTCGAGCAGTTTATTGATTTTATTGTGGTTTTCGGTTGAGATTTCATTGAGATTCAAGTTATGTTTACTGTGCTGTTTAGATATTTTGACTTGGTATCTTGAGATATGTTGACTGGAAATGTTTAGACCTGATATTCTTCTCTCCTTTTGTGTTCTTCTTGATAATCCGTGCTTCTTTGCTATTTTATATGGTATTTATTGACTGCTTTGACATTAGATAGTGCATTGTAAAGGGGACTAATTAACATAAAAAAATATGAAATTCTGCTTACCATGTGATTATTTGATGGTTTGGCTAGAATGGAAGGTTGCAAGAAGCTACTTTATTCTAACATATCATGTGGTTAGGCTGGAAAGTTTGTGCTGTATCACGTCATTAGTCATTCAGTTTGGCAGGGATTCTATATTTGCTACCAAAACTCAACAATTTTTATGGTGATAAGGAGAATGCAATTCCATTTACACCACAGTCGTGTAAAATTTTCATGAAATGCCCCAGCTTTCTACATGTATTGTTCTTATGATTTTCCAATGCATATTTGTTGTGTGGTAGATAATTATCGTGGGTTTTGGATTTCATGTTTTTGTATTTCTCGGCATGCAAGTAAATAGGAAGTGAATTATTTCTGCAACGCCAGCAACTATTGTTCCTCCAACGAGTTATTGGAGTGAAACTATCAAATTAAATATTAAATAAATAAATAAAAATGATCATGTCCTGCATGGTTTTGGACTGTCTTGCTTGAGAAGACTTTCAACATCAATTTGTTTCGCAGTTTCTTTTTCTATAATTGCAAGCTATATGTACCAAAAGTTGAATCTTTGTATGAATTTTAATACTTCTGAATCAATGTGAAATGAACAAGAGGGGGTGGTGGGTGTGATTGCTGCTCATATTTCTTCCCAGTTCATCCCTATGCTGTATGAAACATATTGTTCCCTGGCCAAAATATGAAAGGAATAGCAAATGGTAGACCTTTCTTTGACTAACGAATCTAATTTTTTATGTTCAAATGACTCGTCTTTAAAAAAATAAACATTTTATAGGCCCATAGTTTGAAAAATGATATGCTCTCTCTGAGCCATCTTTGTTGGTTGGAGCAGGTTTATGATGTCACAAAGTTCATGGAAGACCACCCCGGTGGTGATGAGGTTTTGTTGTCGTCTACAGGTATGGCCATTCGAAGCTTTTCAAACTATGGCCCCATTCAAAGCTTTTTCTGAAGTTCTTAGCTCATAATGTACACACCAGTGAGGACTCATATTGCACATCTTCGTTTTGCAGGAAAGGACGCAACTGATGATTTTGAAGATGTGGGTCATAGTGATAGTGCCAGAGAAATGATGGCCGATTACTGCATTGGAGACATTGATGCCTCGACTGTCCCCAAGAAAACAAAGTACAAGGCTCCACAGCAGCCTAACTACAATCAAGATAAGACCTCCGAGTTCATTATCAAGATCCTTCAGTTCCTAGTTCCTCTTGCTATATTGGGTGTGGCTTTTGGAATCCGCCTCTACACCAAATCAACTTAAGATTCTTGGATCATGTTCCGATCACCAACGACTACTATTTTCCCTGAGCTACTAAGGCGTTCTCGTTGGCAGTAGTTAATCCTAGCAATTTGAGCTTGTTTCTTTGTTGTCTATCTTATCATCATATCCCATGTTCAGAAACGTAGTGTAGTCCTACTGTTGTGCTTGATCTTGTTCTGGCCCTTCGTTCAGCGGCTATATTACAGCTCCCAGTTACAGCTCTGTTATCGAACATGAAATTTGAACCAATTGGGTGTTTCCAGGCATGCTTTCTCATATTTCATCTGTAATTAAGACTACCATCTCTCATCATTTGATTGCTGTTCTGCATTATTGTATCTCTAGCTGTTGCTTTTATTTTGAAGCCAGAATCAAAACTGGCAGGAGTCGACTTCGTATGATCATGCAGTGTTTTACTATTCTAGCAGTTAGTTTGATGAAAGTCTTGGAAAAATAACATGGGTTAGAAAAGTTTTAGAAAAATGAAATACCACTGACATGAATAGTGAAAAAATGGTTGTTTTAAATTTCATGTCTCATTTAAATTAATTAACATTTATAGAAGTAACTTTAAATTTAATGAAGATTGGGTCTCTTTGGAGTCGATTGTAATTTTCAAGTGATTTTCATGTGAATGCATTAAATGATTTTTCAAAATCATTTTGATATTAGCACATCAAAATAATCTAAAAACATCATAGTTTTTAAAATTATAAAAAAAAAAATACCAAATCACCGGTTTCTATTTGACAATGACCGCATAATAATCAAGAATTAAAGATGAGAAAAGGTGGTGAGTTGGCATGAGAGATGAAAAAAAAAAGGAAATAAAAAATGACCCATCAGGAATATATTGTGGCTCTGTTTTTAATATGTTTTTTTAATTAAAAAAAATAAGGAAACGATTCTAGTATCCAACATTATAATTGGTTAGAGATTTTATTTGGAGTTAATTTAGAATTAATTATAATTTTATTTGATGATTTTTTAAGATATAATTAGAATCATCTTATTATAATCTTTTTAATAATATCAAGTAGGTAAAAAAACGAAGCCTTGATGAATCTCTAATTGCCTATTTTTCCTCTATTTGTTTCTCTTGCCATGTTATTTTTTTCCTTTGTTTTTCTTGATCATTATCTTTTAATCATTGATTTTTTATTTAATTTTAGATTCACTTTTGTTTAGAATAATTAATTTAAAAAAAGACATACATTTTAATACATAATCAATGTTTACAAAAACTATATTCAGAAATGCTATTTTAAAATTGTTAATCTTTTTATATAAAAAAAGATATTGATTTGAGCCAAGCTTCATGTCAAGTTGATCGGAATTAATAAGCACTAGCTTTCTTCAATTGTTTAGTTTTGTTTCAAGTGCTTGCTACATTTTAATCTCTTCATTGATATATTATATAAAAGAATAAAATGTGTTAAATTTTATTTTTCTTAACATTCGATAAAATACATGTTTAAAAATATGGTTAAAATTGCTTTTAAAGGTTTTTTCTATTTAGAAATACATGAAAGTAATCTAAAAACTTCAATTTTTTTCAAAAATATTTTTAAAACACAGTATCAAACAACCCAAAATGAGATTTGTTTTACCAAGGATCATTTTTCTCCTAAAGAGAGAGAAGCTTGGGAGTTTGAGAAAGTGAAATTCCTAGAAAAATTGGATTTCTGAGACAACCAAACACAATAAAGTCTAAAATTCCACTTTCTATCTAATCCCATTAGTTTCGGCCTAGTAATTGCCCTCTGCATCTTAAGAAAACAAATGTCACTTTGCAGCATCTTCTGCATTCTCCTGCTGCCCATACCGACGCTTAAACTTGGCAATCTGACCTAAACTTTCAGCCATTTGCCGTTTTGCTCTGAAGTGGTAGACGTTGCCAACATGGTGTATTTTTGTCATCATCGCATGCATTAATCTGCCATCTTGAGTCACATAGGATATCCATTGCATTTGAGGGTGGATTCCTTTCTTCATCCTGCACAAATCTGCATTTCAAAGAGCACCATACAGAGCTCAACATAACTGACACTGAATTTCCTTTCCAAAACTAAAGAGTTGCTCATGAAGACAATCTGATTGAGATTGAACACTATTTAATGTTCTGTAAATGGCCTCATAGAAGCATGATAAACATTGTTGGACAAGCATGAACAAGGTTGGTCCTTGAACACATCGAATTAATAAAGATATACAGTTTCGGTGATTAACAAATCTACTTTTCACTGAAAACCCACCCCCAATAGAGTAGAAAAACGAATCACCACCACAGTATTATACATATCAGAGACTTCAAATATTTTTCACCAAAGTGATTTACATTCATAAAGCTCTCCAACAAAGAATAAGTTTTTAGAAAGTACCAGGACATGACAGAGATTACAACCTTTATGACCAAAGATTATTATCTACAGTAGCCAGAGATGATCAGGAAATAAAAGGATATCAATCACATCTATATAACACTAAAGAGTAGTTAATAGTCAAGACAAGCACATAAAGCCATTAAAAGCACATATAACAAATGCAACAACAAAAAAAAGGAATCAGCCTAATTATGATGGCTAAGACAAGCCAGAAGTAGTGTCAGAGACAACTTTATCTCGGGAGCTAGTAGCAAAACAATGTAGCAAGGCAAACACATGAATGAAAAGTAACTGTGATACAGAGAAGGCAATTGTGATACAAGCTCTTTTGAGATGTCCCTAGGATGCTGGTATTTTGTGAAACAGACACCTCACTCTCCATAATAGCTAAACCAGTCAGACTACTTCTAGAACAATGGGTAGTGAAAACATGACCAATTTAGAAGCTGAAAATCAGCAATCTCTATTTTGCAATAGCATGGACCGTGCGGAAGGAGCAAAACAAACTTGTTTTTGAAGGTCAATATGAGGACACTCTTAGTTGTCTGCGGTGGGCTATGGAATGGCTTGAGTATGCGATGGAGAATGATGGAGCATTGTGCCCCCACCCCTCTACCCACTGTTTCCTTTTCTTTTTTGAAAATAAATATTAATGCTGCTTTATCTAAAATGAAAGGGGTGAATAAATTTTGAAAGCCTCAGAATATGTATTGAAAAACTTTTCTGTTGATGCTTAGGGATTGGTTGCTGATATGGGGTACCATGGAGCCTAATTATGGAGTCTCATAATTCGATTCTCATCAAGACTTACAGCTCCGATCTCACCTCTAAGTGAGTTGGAACAGATTTTGGGTGAGGTCAATTATTCTGAATTCTATTAATGCTTCTCATGAGGTCAATTTTCAACATTCTTCAAGAGGCTCCACTATTGTGGATCACTCACTCACTAAATTGGCATAGAAGTAAATCTAGAGAAGATTTGCATAGATGGGTTTCTTGATTCTATTGCTTCTCTTTCAACCTGTTACACATCCAACTTCCCCAGTTTCCGAATGAAAGATATGTCTTCCTATTAAAAAAAATCATATTTTTTACATAAATTCCTTCACTAGTAATCTTTCTTAACCTAATTATATAGCCACTTAGCCAGAAATAAAGCCACAAATATAACTCAAACACAATTAGAATACTCATTATCCCAAATGAATTTACTGCAAACAAACCCATTACCCTTTAAAAAAAGGGTCAACAAACCCATGCATGAATAGCAAAAATATAACAGAGATTTTGCTAATCAAATATTACCCGTAAAAAGCTTAGTTCTTTGATTCCAAATGAGTTAACTACAAGCTAATACTAAAAGAAGACCAGATGCACAAACTTTATCATTTAAAATGAAAACAGCAAGAAAGAAAGAAAAGAGTTGATGGAGTCACTAACCTTATTGAATTGGAAACTTCAAAACCTAGAAGATAGGATCTGGGGTGGTTTAGTTTTGTGTGTGAGGGAGGAGGCTCTCGTGGCTGCAAGTTTATGTTGTGTTATATAGCAGAGATCATCTGTTGTTTGTGTTTGTGGACTCTTGTTGTTGGGTTTTAAAGCTCAATTGTTCGGTTATTTATAAGTTGATTTCGAAGAAAAAAAATTATTTACAAATATATCAAAATAATAGTTTTTTATTTTAAAAAATTATGTTTTATATTAGCACAGAAAATGATTCAACAAACATCTAAAAAAATTTAATTTAAAATAAAAAATAAACATGAATGTTTTTTTTTTAAAAAAATATTTTTAAAACACAATGTCAAACACTTCTCTTTGATATAAAAAGTAAGGAGATTGTTTTATGTAAATTACACTCATTATCAATCCAATGAGCTATTAAACACGTATAGTTAATGTTTTGAATCAATACTCATGTATCACAATCATTGACCTCTAAAAGTTGCCCTAAATATTTTCTTCTCTTCAACATAGAGTTTTCATAGAAAAATCGGAAAGATATGTTAAAGAAAAAAAAAAAGGATCTATAGAGAAGAGAAATCATACATGGGGTGACAAGATTCAAGTTCGGGTGCGGGAGAGGAAGGTGGCTGGCTAGTTTGTTGTTACGAGCCTAGGGCAATTAAAGACACATGGTCAACTATGTTAAGACATTACATAATTATAAATGGGTATTTTAGGTTTTTCAGTATCAATTGTTATGTAATTTATTGTTTAGAAAATAAAGAGTTGGTTGTAAGTTATGGAGATTAATAGTCAATAAAAAAAAAAATTAAACTACCATATATTACAAGTCTGTAAAATGCCTATAAAGCATAAGGGATATCCAATTTTTAGTCTAAATTAGGCTTTATGCATATAAGAGGGTCATTGGCTCATCAAATTGCCAAAATTCTTTCATATTAGTCCTTTTTTCTTAACAAGTTGGTATCAGAGCATTAAGAGGGAACAAGATTATCCTAGTTATCTAAGACAATATACAATTTACAAGGGACAACCACTACCTTGAATGAAGAACAATCTAGGTAGGGAGCACTCATAAAAGGGGTGTTGGAGCAACTTAATAATTTGGCATCAAGATATGATAGCTTGGACAATATTTATTTTTTGTTCATATTGATTCTTTTTATTTTTTATTTAATATTGATTCTTTTCTTTTCTATTTTTTTTTATCTTTCTTGGACAATGTTTATTTTTTGTTCATATTCATTCATTTAAACTTTTGGTTTTTATTTTGAATTTTTGTTATTTTATTTTTTATTGAGATTTTATTTTTATTCAGTTCAATTATAAATTTTTAATTTATGTTTGTGATCATTTTAAAATTAATATTGCTATTTTTTTCTTTTTTTATTATCTATTATTTTTATTTAATTTTCATATTAAATGATTTTATAACTTTATTGTTTGCACAATAATAGTGATTGTTTTAGTGATTTTTTTTTATATTTTTTTGAATTTTTTTTTATTATTCAGGTCAATTTAATAATTTTAATTGTTGTAGTAATGATAATAACAGTAACGTGGGGATGAATTTTCAATTTATATGTTTTTTTTTTAGATAGAAAATTAACTATTTATTTTTATTATTTCATTAATAAAGATTCTTTCAAAATTTGTATTTTATTTGTTGAGTTTAATTTAAATTGAATTATAGAATAAATTAATCTTAATACAATACATTCAATAATCCAAATATCTGATTCTTCTTGTTTTTTTTTATAATAATAATTTTATACCATTTATTTCATTGAAACATATTAAACAAAAAAATTATATCCATTTAAAATTCATATATTTTATAGAAAATTTATACTTCACAAAATTTTTACACATATTTATTATTTTATCCAAATTTATATTATAATAAAAAAATAACAAATAATTATATATGATTCTGGCCGAGGGGCGGGTGCCATAGCTAGTATATATATATAAAGAGGGGAAAAGGATCATATGCTTATTCCAGAGAGTTTTGGGGGGTTGCATCAGTACAGGTATAATAGACTAATACAGTACCATGGGAAAAAGAAAATCTAGTAAATCTCTGTACCAGAGAGACTTGACCTAATTCACTGAATCCTAAAATCTACATCTTTTCACTTCCCCTCCTCTCTCAAGATGATCTGTTAGACATAGGACTTTGGTTTGTATTTTGTTGAGTAACTCAGAACCCCCCCTGTTATGTTACAGACCATTAGTCTACACATGTTTGACAAACCTACTTCTTTACAGCTAAAAGAACTGGCGGTGGAAAATGGAAATAATACCACCACCACCACCGTTAGAACTTAGAACTACTACTAATTCCTGCTTTCTTCTACAGTGGCAAGCACGAGATCAACCGTTAATTTGCAGGTAATGTCCTGATGGAATGGCTCTAACGATCCAATTTCTCCCATTCATAACGTCCTTCTTGCGGCTTGTCATTAACAGGGTCAAAGTTATACCTGCCAAGAGTCAACATTTGTATCAGATAAGAGAATGTAACCTTTGCAGCAGAAACATTACATGCAAGATAACATAGCCCAAGTCTTAAAAAAAAACACCATTTAATGAGATAAAGAAAGAGACGGGGATGATGTATACTTCTCAGTAAATTGCCTTAGCTGCTCTTCTTCGGCCGGGCCAAAGAACTCGTCCATTTCACGGGCTGTTGGGATGTGTCTTCGAGTTGAGTTCTGTAATCTCCGGCTACTTTCAGTTGGGTTTGAAGGCTTAGTAGAAGAACCAGGGGTTCTCGCCTCTTCTGTGCTTCTTGTTAAATTGCAAGGAGTCGATTCCCTAGTGCTCCTGTGACAAAGAAGATAAAAATGACATTGGCCCAGATAATATGTAACCTACGAAAGTTGTGTCATAAAACTATCAGAGCACTGATATCATATACAAAGCTTATGCAAGTAAACATTAAAAAGAGCATATGAATGGTGTCAGCATCTAACAATTTAAAACTTGAATTTTCCCAAGCCATTAAAGACATTGCTGCTCAATTGTCCAGGCAGCTTAGGCCACGTAAATTCTGCAAAGATGGCAGGTACCTCCCAATCATAGATATAACCAATTGAAAACACTTCCAATCATAGCTTAGACACATTCGCACCACCACAGAAAGCAACAACCCATTTTTAACTATAATGTACTTTAAGCACTAAAAATCCAAGAAACAAACTTCAAGAATTTTGGGAATTACAACAGAAAATATCCAAAATGAGTTCTTCAATTTCCCAAATTCAATTTTGTACCTTTAGATATCCTATCCTCATTAAATGAAGCAGATAAGACACAAACTATGTTATTATTAGGATATTCTTTAGGCTTTGAATCAAATCAGAGTCCATGGATCAGTAGTAAAATACACAGCAAGGCTAATTCCAGATAAAGTAGTTTCTGTTAGAGTGTCCTGTGTCCATACATAAACAAAAACCAAGTGTGATAACAAGACAAACATACATTAAGCATATTTATGTTCAAGCAAGAATCACCACACAATAATAATATGATTAAAAATGCAGAGGCATCTACTGTTAAAGAAACAATGGAGCAGGCTTTGTTTCTTTTGATCAAAATAATGCCATGGCATCCATGTTTGAGGGCACAAAAAGATGAGGACTATTTTGTTTTTATGCACATATAATATTATTATATTATATAATTTGATAGTTTTTATGCTGATCAAATTGACGAAAAAGCAATATGATCAGCATAAAAACAATCAAGTTCACGAAAAAGCAACTGTAGCGCGTGTAAAGTCCGGCAATGCAGATAAGATCATGGCATTTTTAAACAGAAACCCACCATGTGACCAAATACAATGAGGTAACACGAATCTCGCTTCCCACGAAGATGATTAATATTTCATTTTAAAACCTCAAAAAAAAGCCAGGGTATTAATTTCCTAGGTAAATATCAGAAATGTTTCTAGCACTTCAAACAGAAGTAAAGAAATTGTTGTGTGGTTTCAGCTTCACTGATAGAGAAGAAGCAAGAAACTAAGGTTAGGTCAAACATTTCTCCGCACAGCATTTTCTCAGAAACCAAACAGAAAGGGCAGCAAAACTCTTGAAAAGAAAAACACATTAAAAGACAAAAGGCAAGGCTTTAGTAAGGGATTCAACAACAATTTGTTTTTTCTTTTTAAAAGGGGAAAAACGTTATCTTTATGTAAAGCACAAAATCTCTTCTTTTATCCCAAGCAATTATTGGGGATGGAATGAAATAAATTAAAATTGTGTTTTTTATTGCTATGATTTTTATTTCTAGAAATGAAGCCCAAGTACAACTAACCAAAAAGCTGCCACAGTCCTCTTTAAATGCAAATTATAGTCTTCCCAGGCCACAAAAATTACAAACTTGAGTTTTAAACTAAAACAAATAGATGAAAGAAAACCCTGAAAAAGTTTCCACTGCTAGAAAAGAAAAAATAATACAAAACCCAAATCAGGATAAAAGTTAGAATGAGGCTTTAACATGTCTCTTTCCCTTCAAATTCTCAGCAATTAAAAACAGACATAGAAAAATTCATTTAAAACCCCCAAGAAAAATTAAACTAATGATTAAGTTTCCTCTCTCTCTCCATTTTCTCAGTAACCAAACACGAATACATGGAAATAAGGAAAAAATTAGGTTTTCATTCAAAAAAAACCCAAAAACACAAAATTACTGAGTATTCTTCTCTCTCCATTTTCTCAGCAATCAATAACGCACACACTAATTTCATGAAGAACCCCCCCAAAAAAAAACTCATTCTTGTTTAAATGGAGACCCGCATCCATTATCGTTCTTTCCTTCCATTTCCTCATCAATCGAAAAACAAAACCCTAAAATTGAAAAGCCAAATTTTGCCAAAAAAACATAAAATAAAATAAAAACGGAGAGAAATCCCGTATCAGTTTTTCAATGTCCCTCAATTTTCACGTTCCCCACAAAAACTAAACAAAAAACCCTGATGTAAGGAATAAAAGAGCATCTCAAACTTTGTGCAAGAAATTAAAGAAAAGAAAGAAAACCCACCTATCTCTACCTTCAATGTCCAAAACATTATCTCCAAAAGAACCCAAATCTTTACTGTTGCTGTTATTACTCTCTTCAACTTCTCTACTCTCCACTTTACACTCTCCCTTTTCTTTCTCTTGACCCGGCCCGGAACTGGATTTCCGATTAGGGCTAGGGCTTTCTTCTTCTTTCTTCTGCTGCTGGCCCAATTTACTGCTCTTCTGACCATCCTGTCTATGCTGCTGCCTTCTGGGAGAACCATGGTGCAGTGACGGAATTGGGGGCGGTTTCTTCTCGAGACGGCGGCTGCGAAGCTGGAGGTAACCAGCAGTTGACGACGGAGGAGAGGCTTTGACTCCTTGTTGTTTCTTGAGAGCTAGGGTTTTGGCTCGCGTGCGGACACCGTGAGCCAAGTCCATAACGGCTACATCGCTTGTGGTTTTAGCTTTCCTTATGTACTTGCCCATTTCTTGAAACCTCCTTGTCATACATACGTGGTTGAAGAGAAAGAAGGGCGGGGGTATGGGTTGCTTTTGGTTAAATATTTTGAGAAAGAGAGAGACGGGAGCGAGGGGTGGGGTATTTGTAATCGGGTGGAGTAGCTGTTGCGAAGAAGAAGGTAAAGGTAGGGTTTCGTTGGGGTGTGTTTAGTTGTGGTTTTAATTCAGTGTGGTCTTTTGTATTTAAAAATATATTTTAAAAAAACATTATTTTTAATATTAATATATAAAAATAATTTAAAACTATCAAAGTCTAACTTTTGCATTTACCATAGATTTATTTTTTTTGTCCTAGAAAATCTAACTTTTGCATTTACATTATTTTTCTTGAGTAAAAAAGGAGTTTTTAAAAAAAATATTGAAATTATTTTTATTATTTTTATATCATTGTAAAAGATACGAGTTACTGTATTGAATCACATCAATTACTTCAATTGGAATAGTATTTTTTTAAAAATTAATAAATAAATATAGTGTTGACTTCATTAAGTTAAGATCAAGTCATTAGTCTCTGTTTCACGTTTCCGTTTCAAAAATATAAGAAAATAAAAACATTTTTTTTAATTTTTATATCATTTTAATATATTAATATAAAAAATAAATTAAAAAATATTTTAAAAATAGATTCAACTAGACTCTCAAACATACACTCACTCAACCCATCTAGTCTAGAGTTTGGATTGAATTACTAGAAAAATTATCTATCGAAGTCTTTTCAATTCAATTTGAATCAAGCTTTAAATTAAAAAAATATTTAATAACTACACACCATTTACGTACTAGTTTATTGTTTATTTGTCACTATATTTTAAAAGTATTTTAAAAATATTTTTTTATTTAAAATATTTTTTTTTATATTATCTTAATGTGGTGATGTCAAAAATATATTTTAAAAAATATATATATTATTGTGATGCATTTCAAAACAATTTTTTTTGAAAAGCAACTTCAATTATTCTCTCAAACAAACCCTTAATATTTATGCAAATGATTTCACATAGGTTGATTTTTTTTCTATTTATATTTTAATCATTATTTATCAAATTAAAAATAGATACTTATAATTATTTATTTATTTATAAAGATTAAATGAGTATCGATTATCTACTAGATTTACATATAAGTAATTTTATTTCAAAAATGCTTTCAAATTAAAACGATTGTGCCAATCACTACAAAAATAAAAATAAAAAGACTCATGCATAGAGTTTTAAGGTGGCGATGGTAGAAAAATTGTGGTGGCAATCGAGAAGTTTAGTGGTTATTGGCTCCGTGGCTCACGCTATGTTTGCGTTGAACCGCGGAACGGGACCCAGATTTTTTTATGGGTCCCACTAAATTCCAACATTCGACCTCGTTTTAAGAACCATCTTTTTGATGTTTTTCAAAACAAATGCTGGTGAAAATAAACTGAAGTAAATGTTGAAAATAAAACGAACACTAATATTATCACTTACACGAACTGGTTCATAAATGGAATAAAGCATTCCTCATTGTCACTGTTGCCTTCCTCACCGTCATCGTTGGCTTCCTCACCATTGTTGTTGGCTTCCTCTCATTATCGTCGCCACAACTCCCTCTCTTTGTCCTCCACAGCCACTGTCCTCTCTCTCTCTCTCTCTATATATATATATATGCAGCCACGACCACAACTCCCTCTCTCTCCTCAACGCAACTCCTTTTCTCATCATCTCTCCAACAGCACCAGAGGCAACAAGCCCGAGCGCCAGCATTGACAACAGGTGAGGGTTGGTGTTACAACCTTCTAGAGCTTGTACCGGACACCATATAACGTCATTTACAACGTCATCACTACAGGAAGAACAACTTTGGCCTCCTCTACCCTTCGGTACTGGCCATTGACCCACTTGTTACTGTCAACCATATTACTGTTTTATGTGTAACGTGAATAGTAACCATGTTTGAATAATTGAGAATGAAAGGAAGAAAGGGAAAACGATGCGTTTTGTGCATTTTTTTTAACTCTTGGGCTGGGTTGGGAGCAACCCAAGTCCAATATAGTTGGATCTTTTGGCCCAACTTGACTAGGCCGACCCATTTAGTTTGGAACAACCCCAATCTGATTTTTTTTAAATATATAAAAATTATATTTTAAAAAATAAAAATTATGTACATAAAGATCAGCCCTGATGAAAGGGAAAGGTGCGTCACTTCGTTTTACTCTACAACCCCGTTACTTCTCGATTAATGGAGAATAAAAAAAAGTATATAATTTACTTGAATTATTAATTCCATTTTATTATTATGATAATCGAATCTACAATATTTAAAAAAAAAATATGTGTGTGTGTCTTTTATAGTAACTTCACCAGTTGATAACAATATGAAAATTATGGTAACCAAACACCTGAAACTACTTTTCATTAAACCTCAACCATAGTTTTAACTAAACACTTCAATTTCAATTTTGAACCACAGCTAAAAACGCTTTTCATGAAACTGTTTTTTTCAACCTCAACAGCAACAGCTATGTCAAACAATCTCTTAGTACTTATTTTATACCGTGTTTCAAAAAAATAATTTTTAAAAAATATAAATTATTTTATATTTTAAATTAAATATTTTTGATGTTTTTAGATCATTTTTATATGCTAATATTAAAAATATTTTTTATAAAATTAAAAATATTATCTTGATGTATTTTTAAACGAAAAGTACTTTCAAAATCAACCGTAATCGGTAGGTTATAGTTTGACTTTAAATTTTATTTTATTTTTAATTTTAAATTAATTAATTTATTTATTTTTAGATAATTTTGAGGTGTTGATGTTAAAAAATAATTTAAAAAATAAAAAAAATAATATTATAATATTTTATAAAAAAAATAATAAAAAACAACCTGTAACACATTTCCAAATAGACATTCTAGTTGTCTAGTGTGTAAATCGGCATATGAGTGCTTATTTTCAGTAAAATAATGAGATAAAAATGAAAATAATCATACATTAGTTATGCAGTATTTACTGCTAAATTTAACTAAATAGAAAGCCATCAAGATTAAAAACTCAATTAATATATATATATATATATATCATAATTAATTCAATTTAGAAATTAAAACCACATTGAACATGCTGGGTCATGCCTTATAATTATTAATCCACAAAAATGTATTCACTCGACGAACAGCCTCCACACTTGAATTATATCGTGACACGACTAAAATTCGAGATTTTGAGGACTTGTGAAGGACGGCCGTCCTTGGATTCCCTTCTAAGTGGCCAGGTGGAAAGAGCATTTTTATTTTTTTTTATTGGTTCTTGTTGTATATTTTTCTACGTCAAAGATATCAGGCTCGAACAACCCCACTCGCTCTCATAGGAAATGTAGTCCACGCCCTAAACTGCACGCTATCTTTTCATAAATCCCTATTAATATATATATATAAAAAGTTTTTCATACGAGGTAAGATCTGACTATTTGTAATAGATAAGTTGTTTTTTAAAATATTTTTTTATTTAAAAATATATATAAATGATATATTTATTATTTAAAATAAAAAAATAAAATTTTTCTTTTTATAAAATGCTTTTGAAACTATTTAGAAAATCATTTTAAAGATATTTTATGTTATTAGATTATTTTGATGGGTTGAAGTTAAATATAACTTTTAATTAATTTAAAAAATATCAATTTAATATTTATATATAAATAAAAATCATATTAAAAAACATTATCTGGAATGTCATGAATTTGCCGGGGGGGCCTCGAGAGTGGTGTTTTTCTCTGGCGACAGCATATGAACGAGGACACGTGTTGATTTCTGGTAAGAACTTTGAGCAAAAACTCCTGGAGAGTGGAGAGTGTCCTTGCGAGGTTATAAACTTTGAATTATTAATTGAAAAGTAAAAAAAATGGTGCTTGGAAATAGTTGTTCTGCTTTTGCTAGCATCTCTCAAATGTTGCCACGTGGTACCTTCTTTTGTTCTCATAAATTAATGCCATCACACCTAGGTCATTTCACTCTTTCAAATCGATTGATCACCTCTTGTAATTCAGATCTTGTTATTTTATTTTTTGCTTCTGGGAGTAATTAAAAACCCTGTAATTAATTAAGACCCTCTAATTATAATATTTTCAGATTATTTGTGAAGAATTTAATTGCTTATTAGGTCCCCTAGGGCGAGGTATTCGCCAAGGACTGGGATAGGTTAGGAGAAAGCAAAAGGCTTGTCATTTCAGCCACGCCATGGAAACGCCAGGAGGCCTTTTTGAGCTCCAGTGAATGAATGAATACACGTCATTAAGCACCGCCTAACATTCAAAAGTTAGATGGGTGTGTACGAGAGGAATTTTCAAAATTGATTTTGAAAAAAATATATTTTTTTAATTTTTTATTTAAATAAATATATTTTGATATATTTAGATCATTTTGATATGTTATTTTTAAAAATAATTTTTTTAAAATAAAAAAATATCATTTTGATATATTTCAGCATCAAAAACACTTTGAAAAGTTACCGCAACCGCCCTCCAAGCATGCTATTAATTTCACCTCATAAAACACTGTCACCATCGAGGTTGTACGAAATATTTTCTCGATACAACATAAAAAATACAATATCAATTTAAATTGAAAAAACAATATAATTATATATTTTAATAAATATAAAGCAAATATTAAAGAGTTTCTTTTTAATAAATGTGAGGAGAAATATAAAAAACACAAACACATATAAAAATTTCATGCTATCTTTTAACATAAGTTTTCTATAGAAGGAATAGTTTCTTAGACAAAAAATAATAATTTAATCTAAAAATGTCAAATAGAGGATAAGACGATAGCTAAGTGTCTCTATAAGAAAAACAAAATACCACGATACAATTTTATAATATTTTAAAATTTTTAATGTAATTCATTTTTTTTAGAATTATAATATTATATATCAAATGATAGAAAATAAAAATATAGACAAGAGTAAATATTAACATCATCATTTTTTTTTATGATTCATGGGATTCCTCGCCTGCCCTTCATTTGAGTCACCACTCTCTTTAATTTGATTTATGAAGAGGCTGCTCATGAGCCCGATGTTCAATAAAAAAAGATCTCCTTGGTGGCCCAATAGGGCTTTGGGTACCATGCAAGTTATCGAACACTTTATGGGCTCGGATTTTAAGTACACGTTACACCCTAATTGACTAAATGTGGACCCATTTATTTCAAATATGTGGCCCGCAATTCACTGGGCTTAGCAGGCCTTCATCTGGGCAAAAAAGTAATTTTAATTTTGGATTCTTTGTCAGTGAAGAAGTTGTTGAAGGGAGAGCCAGCCCAGAGCAAAACTCTTTCACCCTATCCAAGATTGTTGAAGAGGCATCCGAATCTTTTGGTCTAATTGGTCACTCTTATCATTTCATATTTTTGAAGGTAATATAATTATTTTTATATACTAAGGTTAAAAAAATACAATTTACATTCTAGATTTTGATGTAGATGTAACATTTTCCATGTGTATCTAGCACGCCTAAAAAATATATAAATAAAAATATTTAATTATTTACATATTCTCTAGAATGGAAATACAATCTAACAACGAGAAGATGCTTGAGCTCTCAAATGTCATTTGATTTAGGAAATAAATAAATAAAAGTTTTTTTTTTCTATAAATCACATGGCCTCGTATACATATGCATATATGTTCGTCTACAAAATAAGGACATTAGATATTAAAAAGACGTATATTCAAGAATTGATTACAAGTATTTGCCCAAGACTATTAATCTCCATGCATTTGCGAGCTAAAATTCTATGATTTCTTTCTACACTATAACCATTTAACTTCACTAAATTTGCATGATTTATATTTTTAGAACTCAATAGGTAAATGTAATTTCAACAGAATTAAAGGATGTTAAGAGTATTTCTTACAAAATACTTATACTTATTTATTTAGATTATAAATTGTCAAATAGATTCACTAAAAAACATTATAAGAAAATTGGCAAGTAGTGGTTATGAAATTTAATAATCTCTCTATTTTTTTTTAAAAATCAAATGGATTTGAGAATTATTCAAAACTTGTTTAATAGGCAATGAAAACATAACAGAGGAATTCTAGTCATTATGATCAATGATAAGTAACAGTGAAGTTGATATCTGTTAATATTTTCAAACACTAATATTTATAATATGTGAAATTTGTTTTAAAAAAAGTTAAATGAAATCTATTCTGGTCAAGATCTAATGATTGTGATTGAAAAATTGATCCTAATAATTGTAGTAACTGATATGTAAAAGTCATCAACCTTAAATTACCTTGGGAGGTAGATGATTGGTCATTTAAACTCCAATCCTGCAACATTAAAGTTTTGAGAGAGATAATCATTCCAATGGTTTTGGAGATGTTGCTGCTATTGAGAGTAGAGCCACTCATATCCAAGAACTCCAAGTTCTCGAGGTTAAGAAATCCTGCCACAATCTTGAAGAAGCAGTTGATTATGAAGAAAATGAAAGAGTTAACAAGAAGCAAACTTGTTGAATAAGAAGGATTTCAATACAATTAATTTCTAAATTTGAAATAAAATTTTTTATGGTGATTATCAACAAGGGTTTGATTAAATGAATTAAAACCTGATAATTCTCTCTTCTCTTATTTCTTCTTCTTCATTTTCTAAAAAAAACTCAACACCAAACCTTTTCAATTTTTGGCAGCCACCTACCTAATTAGCTAGTGTCGACCACTGTTTGTCAATAGTGTAACCTTATGTCTCGTAGTACCATCAGGCAGTAAACACTTCCATTTTTTTTATAACCCAGTTATGTCTAAGATAATTTAATAAGTTGTCCTGAAAGGACTTGAGATCTGCATAACAAGTCTCGATATCAAGTTATGACATCCACCTCTTATAAGAGTCTGGGAAAACCGAGGTCTTACTCGTTCATCTAGGCCCACAAAATACACTTTTCGGGGGTGAGGTTTTATCGAATCCAGAAAAACAAACAAAAGTTTATATACAGTATTTGTTGTTTGCTTGTATATGTATGTATTTCACATCATTTTCTTAGGTTGTTTTGTTATATTAATGCATGGTTTATATGTTAGAGTTTGTTCAAGATTGGAGAGGAATTGATTTTATTTGCCATTTGATAAATATAGAGTTTGATCTTGTAACTTATAATTGAAGAAATAATGAGTTCTTTAATCAACAACAATTATATTTTATCATTTATTTTTGTTATGTAAAAATCTCACAAAAAATTGTTTTTGTAGAGTTTATAATAATTAAAATATATTAATTTAGGTTGAATAAATCTGAATTGAATTAATTAGTTTATATGAGCCGACCCGTTATTAGCCACATGTGAGTCTTGTTACTCTAAAAATGAACAAAAATAAAGGTAATTTTCAAACCAAATAAAGGAATGCCAACCGATGACCTTTCAAGACTCAAGACCTTACCAACTTATGATTCAATCTGTGAACATTCAATCCTATCAGTCTACTCACTTCTTATTCCATCAAACTATCCTAAAATTCTCATCATAACCTCATTTTACATAATTTTCTTCAAGCTTCAAAAACTTGTATTCCTTTAAATTCTAAAATTAATAATCATATATGACTTAAATTTGAAACAATAAAGAAAATAAACTTTTAATTTCAAAAAAATTCCACAAAATCACGTACTAATAAACGTTCACAATTTTTTGTTGCCTTAGCCTGCAAGCACGATGGATGACTTGCCTTTCCACTGATGGGTTCCACACAATAGTATGGAAAACCACCCTTGAAGCATTGATACAACCTACCCCTTTAAAATAAGCCCTAGATGATGCGAGCAACACTTTTGCCTCATTATCAGTGCATTATAAACACCAATGAAATGACCATTGCATTTCCGATGGAATCGAAGACGAGAAATCCCCTCAAAAATTCAATGGACTCGCCGGCATTTCCATCAGCAAAGCTGAGAGAGAGAGAGAGAGGGGCAGAGAGAGGTTTTCTACGTTATGTTTTCTCCATTGCCTGGACAAATCCGAAGAGATCCTCTAAATGTGGTGTTCGGTCAGAGAGCACCCGTAGACTTGAAGCTGGTGGTAGTTTGAAGTGGAAGCCTAGCGGTTAGTTAGAGAGCAACTTTATGTTGGGATATTATTTTAAATAATAATAATAGTAATAATTACCAGTATCGGGGAAAATCTATATTTTTAAGAGAGCATGATATTTTTGTCATAAAAATAATAATGACATTTAAACTAAAATGTTTTATAATTACCTTACCTCTGTTATTATTTCTATATAATGTTCAAGTGTTAGATTAATTTCAAATTTGATAACTTCGACGTGTGTGTATTTTATTTTTTACTTATTGTTCTGAAATTTTAATTTATGTCGGTTACATTGTATTTTATTTTTTATTTTTATTTTATTTTCTGTTCCCAAAAAGCACTATAACAATTTACAGTGTTTTTCCTGCGTTGTGATAAAAGGATAAAATGATATATATATATATATATATTATTAACTATACAATAAAACACGTCCTGGTTTTACTGTGTTAATCCACAGTAACATCTACTATTAATATATATTTTAGTTAAAGATAAACGTTTGTTGAGGTAGTCGGGATGGTCTAAAGAGCGTCAGATTAAGGTCCTCTCAAAGGGCATGAGTTCGAATCTCACTCTCAACACATTTCTTTTTAGCGAATCCACATTAAAATTAAATTTAATATATATTTTCGAGAAAGATGAACGAATGTTAAGGTGGCCGAGTGAGTTTATAAGGCGGGAGACAAAAATTCCGTTTGAGAGGTTGGGGGTTCAAGTCCCACTCTTGACAAATTTCTATTTTACTTTAAAATATGATTAATTTATTTAATGTATATATATATATAAAAAGTGATAGGCAATGTTGCCCACATTCTTTTATTTTGCTATTGTAAAATAAAGAGATGATGCATTTTCAACTACCATTGCGGTGGCTAAAAACTGATGGCCAAGGGTCCTTTACCTTAAAAGTAGGCTTAGAACATGTAGAAACCAATTTAGCAACCTAGTAAGCCTACAGGTTAGTTCAAATCACAAAATCAAACCGAATATATAAAACTCCTCTTTCGAGTGTAATCCATTGACACCAATTTCAATCGCTTTGATGATCATAATAGGTGTAAACAATGATTAACTATAATCTATTGAACAACTCTCCCCGTTTAGTTAAAAATAACAGAAAAAACAAGAGAGATGAACTTTGGTGACAAAATTAATTTTATAAAACTAAAGGGATTGATTATTTATATAAAAAAATTTAAAGACAAAAATTATTATTTTTAATATAAAATTCAAACTCACCATCTTTTTGATTTTTGATTTTCATTTTGGTCATCTGCTTTCAATCCAACACTTCTTTTAAAAAAAACATGCAATTGAGTACAATTTTAGAGTTAATGATTTAATTGTTAAAAAATGATCAATTTGTTTTTCTTTTTAAAATTAACTATTCGATGATCTAAGAATACACAATAATTTATGATAGAATGCACAATAAAATTTGCTACAACAAAAATCCTACATGTTTTTATATATATTTTTTATTTTTCTAAAACATGTTTTCAACATCAAAAAATTTTAGAAGAAAAAATAAAACAAATATGTAGCATAGTATACATGTAATAAATAAATATCTATTTTTTTTTAACAAGTATGATATAAATACGGGTAGAAAGTCGACTCTAATCCATCCTTACCGATTGTTCCACGTGTGCTCCATCACATAACGAGAAAAAATGAAAAAATAAATGCAAAAATCCACTAAAAAAAACAAAATACGGAAAAGTGCTAAGCTAAGCGAACAACGATGTCATCAAGTGTCAACACCACAAACAATCGTCTCCACCTATATATACATGTATAACCCTCAGCCTCCCACCCCCATTTTCTAATACACACAAAGATCCCCTCTCTCTCTCTCTCTAAAGCCACACGAAACGAAGACATAGAAGGAGCAGATAAGAGATGACTGAAGAAGACGAGTGGGTTCATGTAGCTTTCAACGATGACACTTTAGTGGTGGAGCTCCTTTTGAATCTAAGCCAACCAGAACGACCACCGCCACCACCGCGAAGACGACGACGACGTCGCTTTGCGGGGGATTTGGCGAAGGAAGGAGCGGTGATGGCTCTGAGTGTGGACTGGAGCGTGAGACAACGACGCTCTTCGTCTAGGCAGGTAATGATGACGAGGAGCAAAAAAGGTTCTGATTCGTCGTCTACTCGTGCGAGTCCTACCACTCCGCTTTCATTTAGCGGTGGTACCTCCGTCAGCGGTGGTGGTGCTGGAGACGGTTTTGATGAAGCTACTACTAGTGCTTGTCTTCCCGCTAAGTTGATTACCACCTCGAGATCTAAGGTTTGTTTGGCCTCTTTTTATTTTTTGTATTTTCTGACCCGGTGAGTTGGACCCGGTGGTTTTTGTTCTGGTGTCATTCTTTTGTTTCCTGGACAAAACTGCCCTTTGAATAACGTGATATTTACTCTTTCGGTTACGGTTTAGGAAGTTTTTTTTCTTTTCTTCTTCTTAAATGGCGTCATGAGATCCATCGTTAGTGAATTAAGACAGTACAGGATCTGTCAATTCTCCGGTAAACAGCGACACCGTTTCACATCATTTTGACTGAAATACCCTCCTCTGATTTTCCATCTGTACTCTCTTTTTTTTCTTTTTATTTCAAGAACACATATTTGTCTCACCATAAAAAAAAGCCGACTTCCGGACGACATGCTGTGGTCATTGCAAATGACGGAATTACCCTTACGTTGAAGGGCATTTTTGTCCACGAGTTTTCTCCCAGAATCCCATGCTAGTTGCCGAGGTAGTGTCCTTTAATTGGAGACGGCCAAGAAGGGCAGCTTGGTCATCATCGAAAGTGGGGAGGCAGTAGGGGCAGCTGTTTTTATGGGTGTCGTGTCGCCGTGGCAAAAGAGGTGTGACGTTGCTAGTGGCTGTCTTCACTTTATGGGAGAAATGATCTGGTGTGTGCAGCCGCAGCTCTCCACTTCCTACGGGTTATTTTCTCACGTGAAAAACACACAGCTATACACACAGGTGGTGGAATCGTTTGGTTGGGCTTGCGCGTTTTGGAGGAGGGAACAGGCTGTTTCGATAGCCCTTTTCTCCCATATATAGAGGTGTTTAAAAAGGGCAAGAAATTTGTGCTCAATGGAAAATCCATTGGCTGAAATGAAGGGGAAGAGGGTGATATGCTTTTAGGTGGCAAATTAGTTGGGGCTAAAGTAGGGACCACTTTGCACCGAATTTAATTTAGTATTTGGTTGGTACGTTTATATACCGAACTCACAATACTGTTTTTGGTAGTAACTACTTTTAGTATTTTGTATGTCTATTTTGCTGGGATGGCATTAGAGTTTTTTTATTTTTTATACGGTGGATGTATTTCTATACAGTGTTGAGAGCGAGCCCATGAGTCTAATAGCTGGACGAGGGGTTCGTGGTTTATATTTGAAAAGGGTGGTTTTTGTTTCCACATGTAGAATTCTTAGTGTTTGACCACGCGGCGTTGACCGGGAATGTTCTACACTACTGTTTGAAATTCGAGTCATGTTTTCAAGGAACTTTCTCTTTGTTTAATTTTCTTCTCTTAACATGAACTGTATAGGCGACAGGCACATTGACTTTGCGTATGAATGGTTATGGTTGATGTATGCAATTGTTTCTTGTGCATGGCCATGATGTTCTTGAAACACGGGAAATAATTTTGCTCATGTACGTATATGTATATGGTTATGCATGTACATGCTTGTGTACAGATAATTGCTTGTATTCTCTTTTTATTTATTTGATAGCTGGAAGAAAATATTCTGCTTGTTAATTAAAGCTGTTCCATGTATCAGGTTGCTGTTACAAGAGAAACGCCAGCCATCAAGAGGTCAAGAAAGAAGAAGGTAACTTACACACAAACTAGTGATGGCTATGTAATTGGAACACAGGCTTGGTTCTGGTTCTACAATATGTTTATCGAATATAATGTGATCCATGTATTGGTTTTGATAAATTTCTTTATGGGTGTCTTTGGAAGATCTGTTTCGTTGGTTCTATAAATTATCCCAGTCTGGTATCTAGTTTTAGTGTTTATGCGTGCATCAACTTTTTTTGTCATCTATTTACTTTATTGTTGTTTTGCAATCATTTAAAAAAAATTAAAAGGTAGGCATTCAACTGATGCAGTTGGTTCTGTATGTGACAACATTGCCTTTTCTGTCAAGGAATATGCCATAATAGGATGTCTGATGAAGTTAAGAAAATAATTGTGCTTTTCATTTGTTGTTTGGTAGATGTATGATATGTTAAATTGCTTTATCATGGTGGTTTAAATTGTTTGATAGATGTATGATATGTTAGATTGCGATCTCATGGCGGTTTAATTTGGTTGCTGGCAGAAGTTAGTTGATCTTAGAGAGGAGGAGATTTTGCTATTGAAGGAAAAAAGACATTTGAAAAATGTATGTCACATCAATTTCTTAGCTTCTAAAATCTTGCCTTGTTCTCTATTATCTTTACTTATCGAGGCATAGGATTGGTGATCATTTTAATATTCATCGTGCACTTCATTCATTGAGCAGAAATTGGCAACCTTCCAAGCGAATTTAGAGGAAGAGAGAGTCAGGAATGAAAGGTTGAAGAGAATGAAGGTGAACCTATTATTCCTGCACACACATTCACTTTCTTCCCCGTATCAAATTTACTTTGTTTTAGTATTTCCGTTTCTTTCTCTGTTACGAATTAAAGTATATTTCACTAAATTAACACTTATTTATTTACGTATGCATTTTTGTACTTGACTCTCATAAGTTGTGTAGCCATTCATAACTGATTGAAATGCACACTTGACAATGTCACGTGCTTCTCTGTTTACTGAAACTACTGATTTCTTTTCAACAATCCTTACATTTCTTTTTATTTTTTTCTCCATACTGCTGTCCAGGGCTTATACTTGATTGCATTTTTTTCCTGCTTCGCTTTCCATCTACAGTATGTGTGCCCCCCGTGCATTATAGTATAAACTGAGCGAAAAATAAGAGAGATCTCACTTATAATTGAAATTCTACCCGTGTCCTTCTGGACACAGCCCTGAGATTGCTCGAGTGCTTTGATATGTTTCATTTTGTTAGTTTTAGCCCCATGTTTACAGCATGAACTGAGGTTTGCAAAGATGTAGATGGGTAATAAACCAACAAGAATGTGACAGTGATTCTGTTTTATTCTTGCAGTTTGATCTCCTATCACAGCATAGACCAGAGGTATTCACAGCATCTGTTAATTCAGAAATTATTTCAATCCAGCCTCGGGATACAAAAGTAGCCTGTGATTCGACTTATTCAATTGTTCCACACAATGTTTCTTTCCAGTTACAGGAAGGTGAAGACAGGAAGTCTTCCTTTATTCTACCAGACCTAAATCTACCTGTTGAAGGTGATCCAAGCTCTGGCATTTTGGTCTGAGAAGAATCAGTTCGATACTGGTTTTGCCCTTTTCAATTCATCCAGCGATTGTGCGTAATAATACATGTTTCTGCACCTCTAACAGCATCGCATGTTGAGTCGATGTAAGTACTAAACCAATTGCCTTCCTGACCTGTATGCGGATATTTGTTTTTTTTACTTGAAGGTACTGAGGGTAGTGTAGGGATCCTAATCTTTAGTTTCAGTTCACATTCGTTCTTTGATCAGATTTCTACACTCTTCCAAATTCTTTGGGGAAAACCTCATTCCTTCTATTCTAGGAAATAGCAACAGATAAGTTGTAATTATACTACAGGTAGTCAGTCATATGTTTTTCGACTTGGAATTGAACTGCTCTAATTAGATTTACTTCTTGTTGTATTTTGCCTGTTATAGAATTGCCATCTACCTACTTATTTCCGGAGCTTGCAATTTGCTTTTGAATATCGGTGGCCATGCATCATTTGGCTGCTTTGAATTTGGGTTCAGATTCTGTTTTCTATAGAGAATGTTGTTCCAGTTAGCTGTCTATCCTTCATAGCTAAATGCTTATTTACCACCAAACAAAAATATTTAAACCATAGTTGTAAAACTAGATTGAGATAAAGCTCGAGTCACAAGCTGGGAGGGTTGACCTGGGTCAACTTGATGATCGGGTATTTGATCAGTCAGATTTAGATTGATCAGGGTCAACAAGTCAACTTAGATTTTTTACAGGTCAGTCAAGTATTTCCTTTTTATTTCTTCTTCAATTAAATTATGTCTTAGACATAGTATGCCCAGTTCAGGCAGGATTGTGGTGGGCTAATTCCAAACCTAGCCCATCGCAAACGGAAGGGAAATAATTTAGATAGAATTATTGCTGTGTGAATTGGCGTTGGTCAATTCAAGGGATTTAAAATTTATAATATACTGTGATCAATTGACCGGTAGGAAATAATTTCTTGAGCGTGTGAAAAATTAGCCTATCAAACCCTAATCAAATATTAGATTGAAGTAAGTCGATCATCTTTCCTTCTATTTCGGGTCTCTTGACACTTGCACCTCTCTTCTTTTGACCACTCCGTGTCAAAACATTTAAGGATCCCAATATAGGAAATGGAGGATTCTGCCATGGACTTGTAAAATTCGCTACAAAAAAATAAACTACCAAAATTTCATTTCATATCATATTTGCTACTCAATTGTTTCATGAACCAATTGTCAATATCGGTCAGTTTTTCTATTGTTACAGAATATTTTGGTTTCAAAGCATTTTAGCGTCTATATATATATATATATATATGATAAATTAAAATATTAATTTAACAAGCATAATCTTAAAATTAAAAATATAATTACAAGTTAATCGAAATAAAGAGTATTTTAAGGCTAGAATGACATATCCAGAACGGTATCGACAACGACATACCCGGAACGGTATCAAGATATTTTGGTCGGAATTTGACCGGTATTGAGTTAGAATTAAAACGAAAAATGATGAATTTAATGAAGAATGTATTCCTTCTCATCTTTTCGAAGTTTTTTTACATCATCGTCGCAGAAAAGACCTGGCTATATTTAACAAAGTGGTTTTTCTAAGCGAACGCTAATAAGTGGCCCAAAAACTCCACCAATAACTTTGTTTTCATTTGGAGTGGAAGAGGATTGAAGGGTGTGCGTGGCTGGGTGTGCTCAGCTTCTTTGTCCCTCAGATTCAACTATTTACAGGAAAACCCCTCTGGGCCTTGTCTCCACATCTTCATATCAATACCTTTTTCGAGTCCCAAAGTCTTTTCCTCATGATAAGACCTTGTCCAGCCACTGACATTTCAAGTTCCCATATACGAAATCTTAGCATTTATATTGGTGCAATAAAACAATCCAGCTGATGATGAAGATGATCAAAGACAAGGGAAGTATCCAGAAGATAAAAAGGACGTAATTTATGCATGTCAAATTAGACAAATCAACCATCTTCACTTTTCTTTTTCCTTGCAAAAGACAGGCGGGGAGGGTTGTGTCAAGGAGAAGCCTTCTGTTCTTGCTGAAAGTTAGGCCACAAAAATGCTCCCATGGCAGGCTCCCATGGTTTAGTAATCCTTGATGGTCTATCTGGGTGGTGATAAGGGGCATTCATTTGAAAGAAATTAGCACCCTTCCTTTCTTCCTATCCATCTTCTCTAGCTAATTTCTCTTGCACGATAACTTTCTAACTGGTTTAGGTTGGAGTTACGAATTTAAGAAGATGACCCTCTTGGTTACCATGGATTTGGCTACAGCTACAATTAGTGAAAGTGATAATAATGGACGTTAAAGCTGGAAATCTAGCGGTGTCCTAATTGTGCAGGAAAGTTTCTTTTTCTAGTAGAAAAGGTTCGAGAAGTAAAATTTTTATGATTTTTTAAAATTTTATCTTAATAACAATTTGTTTTTTCCAAAGATTTCAATTAAGATAGATAAAATTCACCAAAACTTCATATGATATGATAATGCCACTCAATTCTTGCATGTACGTGATACAAAATGAATTTTACATCGCATCATTTCAAGATTTTTGGTTAGAAACTAATTAAGCAAATACACCATCTTAACGAGCTATAGTCAACTAAGTGGCAATGCATGTGATTCCAATGCAAAGGCAATAAATGTATAGATTATAGGTAGACACTATGAAAAAACTAAAACAATAAAAAATATATAGGCTGATTTTTTATATTTAATATTGTATATATAAACAATTAAATAATCTGCGAAAAAACCATCTTCCATCCGATTGTAATAGTTTGCTATAACAATCTTCATTGTTAAAAAAGCTCATTCAATAGTTGTCATAAGAACATGAAGAGTCAAAATAAGCAAATTAATTTGTTTCGAATAGGTGATACATTATTGTTTCTTCTAAGCGAACCCTAATTATAAACGGCTCAGAAACTTTGTTTTCCTCTGGTGGAAGAATCAGGCCATATAAAGGCTTGCATGGCAAACTTTCTCTTGTAGTTCAAATCACCAAGAGTAGATAACCCATAGGAAGCCAGGAGAAGGTCAAGCTTCGATTCAGGCATGTCTTCATAATCCTCCTCGGTGTAATTTGGGTAGTGAAGTGGCATCTGAAAGCTGCTACCGGCGCTCTCTTCTCCGATCACCGCCGGGAGCAAACTACGAGTGCTCGCACTGGGTTCCTTGTTCTTGCTATTCTGATCTTCTTGCACTTCGTTGTGGCAGCCACAGTTTTCCTTGTGGGTTCGTTCAGGAAAAAGAAGAGCGAGACCAGAGACATAGCGCCCGCGCCCCATGTTTGATTTTTATCAGCACGCTTGATTTTTATCTTCTCTTGTAACACTGGATCCGAAGAACAAGCTTAATAAATTTGATCGCAGCCTGCGTTTTAAATAGGAAAGTTTTCCTTCTAGCATCAGGAATGCTAAACGGGAAATAAAGACCGACATATGCTGGACATACAAGTAGTAACCCTAGCTAGGTTTAAAATTGGAAATAACTATCATGGAAATACTTGTAGTAACCCTAGTTTTTATTGGAAAAACATTTCCTGTTCAACGGAAAGTTTTATTTTTCTAATATTTGTTTATTTTACTGTGTATTTGATTCATATTATTTTTTAAAGTGTTTTTATAAAATTTTTCTCTTACACCATCTCTGTAACTTTCTAAATAGTCTGTAGTTTTCTGATTCTTGATTTGTAGAGATGGTTTCATATTATGTAGACGGACTTATGGGTGTAATTGTAATGGCTGGCTCTGTTCGCATGTTAGGTGTCGGGAGAATCGCTTAGTTTATAGTTTCTATAGAGTTTGCAGTTTGAAATTTTTTATTTTAAAATATATTAAAATATTTTAATATTTTTATATCATTTTAATATATTGATATTAAAAATAATTTTTTAAACTTTATTTATTTGAATTGAAAATAGAGTTAGAATACTTTTCATAATAATAATAATAATTGTATGTTAAAGTTGGAAATCAAGGGATCTAGAATGATGCATGAAAGTTTTTCAAAAAACTATTTAGTAGAATTCAAACTTCTTATGATTTTTTTGTAATGTATCATAAATAATTTATTCTTAATCAAATCAGCAAAGTAGATGAAAAGACGATGTAGATTAGAAAGAATAAAATTTTTTATGCCCCATAGACACTCAATAATTCATGACAAAGCTTCATCATTAACTTCCCCTTTTTTAATCTATCTTTTATTAAAAATCTATCTCCCATCCTTCTCTTTCAATGAAGTTTAGCCGGTTTTGTGAAGGAAATCATGAAATTAGCTAATATCCCCTGAATATGTAGGATTCAGAAGGTGGGTTTTTTCTTTGAGTGGATTTTAGAACTTGAATTTAATATTTTTTTTTAATAAAAAAATCTTAAATCTTCATCCATTCTCCTTGAGACACAATGAATTATTTCCACATCAACATTGACACGTATGTGTTGTGTCACCTCTAGGTGGCTGACTCCCCCTGAGTTTCGAGCTTAAACTAGGTTGTAAAATGGTGCCAGTCTGCTAAACATTGCAGTGCAGTGGGGCATGATGGCATCTAAAAAGCCGAAAAATAAGAAAGAAAGAAGCCATTCTGCATTCCAGTTTTCACTGCCTCGGCCTCCGGCAGCTGCTGTGCTCGCACTATAAAGCATATAAATTAGTAAAACCTATTTGTCCTCACAATTTATGATGTAATTTTTATAATATTTACTTATAAAATAAATATATGCATTTACTAAATTTATGTAAAATGGCAGAGGGCCACCTGCATTTTGGCAGCTACCCCAACTCAGAATTTATTATAAAAAACAATAATAATTATAATTGCAGGGTATTATGAATTGAGGGAAATATTGTAAATATAAACTGACTGATTGAATTGTAGATGTCTTGTCCAATAAATGGTATGGATCAGTGAATGTCTTGTCTTGCAGGCTGTTGAACAATTATGCCTAAGTTCTTTCAACTGCAATTATATCACTACTCCAAAAAAATAACTAAAATATAAAATTTGAAAAAAAAAGTACACTAGAAGCACCTACATGGAAAAACCGTGAAACCCAATGAAAAAAACAGAACAAATAATTCATAAAATTGAAAAATACAAAAAAATAAAAAATAGAAGAATTAGGGTCAAAGTTGTGTTGTAACCCAATTTTGGGTCATGTCCCAAAACCATCAGAAAATAGCAAAAAAATAAAATAAAATGAGGGATGGTGTCGGTAAAAAAAAAAAAAAAAAAATGAAGTTAAAATTTGGAACATTTTTGAAAGATTGATTGTACCCTTTTGTGCCTGAAATGAAAAAACGTGGATCCAAGGCCAAAGTAATTTATTATGAGATAAATCGCGTATAAATTAAGTCATAAAATATAATTATATTTTTATGGACCAATATGATATAGTCGTTGGTTCATATAAAAGCGTAATTATATTCAGGAATTAATTTAGGTCCAGTTGAAGGGTTTAATTAAGCTTGACGACTTAATTATACTTTAAATTGATCAATTTAATTTTATTAAAGGCTTAGTCAATAAGAAATCAAGTGTTTAAATTTAATTCGGGCTCAATTGATGATATTTGAATTTTCGTGGATCAATTTGAATTTCTTCAAGCCAATTAAGCGAAATCGGGGACCTAATTGAACAAATGGAGAGTTTATGTTGGAACGGAAATCATATTGCACAAATAAAAATCGAGGATCAAAGTAAGAAGGTGCGCAAAATTTAAAGTTAACTTTGAATTTTTTCCAAGGACATAATTGCACAAAATCATAAATTTAAGTTTAATTAAGGGTGCAATTAGAGGAGTAACAAATTGAGAAACCAAAATTGTACTTTGCACACAAAACCTACAAAAACTTGAGCCACAAAAAAAAAACCCCACTTTGAAGACAAAACTCTCCACCATCCACATGGGATTTTGGAATTAAAAGACAAAGACATAGAGCCACCCACATGGAGCCTATTAAGCGAGACATAACCTTGAGCCACCACCGCCGGTTTTTGCAGACATGACCTTGAGCCACCACCCGGTTTTTGGAACCGGTCTTGATATAAGAGGAGGATTTCAGAAAAGGGGGATTTGGACGGAAAAAAGGGCTTGGAATTCGATACACATTCTCGATTTTTTGGCGTCTTCAAGCTGGGTCGGTTCGATCTTGAACTAAAAGCGTCGGCTCTCTCTCCCTCGAAGTCGCCTCTCCCTCTCGAATTCGTCTCCCTCTCCCTCTCGATCATCATCTCTCCTTCGAGGCATCGAAACAAAATCTCCTCCCTCCTCTCTCGGAAGCGTCTCCCTCTCTGTTTCCCTCTCGGTCTGTAAAAACAGACCGCCCGATCACCTCCTCTCTCTCGGTGAAGAAACTTCACCATCAATTGCTCTTCATCATCACCACTAAGCCACCCTCAAACCTGTCAGCTCATTCACCTCTCGGACAAGGAATGAAGTAGCATCTCTCTCTCCCGCTCGGTCTCTCTCTCTAGCCTCTGTTTCTCTCGGCGAAAAGGAAGCCAGCATCAACCGACGCCATTTGCTCCCTCAAACCACCTTTCCAGTCCACCTTTCACCACCATTAACTTCCCAAGACCCTCAGCATCTCAGCCCTAATCTCCGGCGAGCCAGCAGCAGCAGCAGCCCCGTCGCAGCAACAGCCCCGGTGACTTCAAGTCCATTTTCCGGCGAGCTCAGGCCACCATTTCCGACGAGACAACGACCAGAAGAATCACCACAACATCCTCTACAACCAGGTATTAACCATTTCCCTTTTCTTCATACTTGAAAAATCGCCATTGCACTGTGCATCGTCTTCGTTTCTGCATGTTTTTTTTTTTTTTTTTTTGTCCCTCGGGTCGGGTCGGATTCTGGACCCGGACCGGACCCGTGAGTGGTCTGGGCCACGGCCAGTACCGCTAATATCGGGCCACGGCCCGGACCGCTATCTGCAGGCCACGGCCAGGCCGATCATTAGTGCAGGCCACGGCCAGCCAGTCGATCTGATGCAGGCCACGGCCGGCACTCCATATAAGACTGAGTCATCGACCCGACCGAAATTGTTGAAGTTGTCAGCCCAGATTACTAAAGGGGTGGGCTGGCAGTCCAGCCCACCCCGAAAATGTATATAATATATATATATAATAATATAATAAAATAATAAAAGAATAATAAAAATAAAAAAATAAAAAATAAAAAATGTTGTTTTTTTTTCTTATATATATACAAAAAAATCTAAAAAAATATGTTATTTTTCTTGCATAAGGCCAATACACTAGCATATTTTAAAAAAATTGTTTTCTTAAAAAAAAATATGTATTATCTTGTTTTTTTGGAAAAAATGAGTTTTTTAGCATGGATTTTGCTAAAGGAAAAATCATTTCTTGCATTTTGAGATCTTACAACATGTTTGTAAAATCCAAAGGGTATTAGCCAATATTCAAAAAATACAAAAAACTTTTCGGTGATTTATATTATTTTTTGGAGTTTGGATAAATTCTATCCAAAATATTCAGTATAAATGATATATCTTCAACATGTAAATATTTTATATATATTTTAGCAATTATAAGACAAACAAAAACATCAAGCGACTTACCTTAGGTAGGGCGTACTAGGAGTGCTAAAACCTTCCCTTTACTGTAACCAGATCCCTTACCCTAGAATCTCTAAAAGACCGAGTCATAGGTTTCCTAGTAACCATAGTACTAGGTGGCGACTCCCTTTGTTTTAAAATAATTAATCCCCGACATTATTTAATCATCCCGCTTATGGGGACAAGTCAGCTCTGGCGTCGCTCCTAGCCATTTTTGGGGTGCGACAGAATGGCGACTCCATCGGGACTTTGGACTAGGCTTGATAAGTTTGTTTGTTTATGATATCCTATTTATTTGTGTGTTTATTTATTCATTTATTCTTATGTTGCCATGAATTATTTATTTGTTTAAAAGCTTTAGCATGCATCTTTTCATCCTGTCATCATAATATGCCTTGTCATGCATCACTTTTATTTATTTTGAGAGCACACACTAACTTTAAGTTACGTGGGGACTAGCGACTTACCTATGACTTGAGTCAAGGTTTAAGTTTGTGTAAACCCCAACTCTTTCTTGAGAGCTTAGATGATAGTGATTGGTATACGTACCATCCCATTATCTGCTAAGACCCCATATTGCCTTCACGAAGGTGATCACTGGGACAACGAGAGACCCTCTTTAGAGCCCAAATAGTAAGCCTACCCCATGTCTCACATAAAAGAACTAGAACCTATCATTAGGGTGTATGGTCCGTAATACATTTCATATGACATAAACCTAAACAAGCATTTTAAGCTTCTAGGTCTTGTGAACAAAATGGCCAGCACCACTAGACTTTCTATCATGGAATATGGGAAAATTTCTGAATCCTCACAATTGACCGAAGGAGACTGTATTAAGAGTAGTGCTGAAGTTCTACCACCAATCAAGAACCTGAATTGCACCCTGAATGAAGTAAACAAGCTAATGACTCATCTTGAGTGTGGACAAAGAGGCCTTCTTTGGAAGATATGGGCGTTTAATGGAGATTGCAAGGGTAGAGGTTTTAAACCCCATATCTGAGCTTTAGTCCATTTTTGGGATCAGGATTATCGCCGTTTTTCTTTTGGGAATATGGATCTATGTCCTACAATGGAGGAGTATGGGTTGCTGACTGAATTTCCAAATAACTTGTAGAGAGTTTATTTTCCTTTGAGATGCGACAATATTGTAAATGAATTGTCGAAACTCCTCGAGATCTCCGGTTTGGAAAGGTTTTTGAGAGAAATGCTTGCGAGTTTGAAATGGAAGTTGCTAGAGTGTGAATTAGAAGGAAATTCGGTTTAGCAAGAGAGAGCTGATTGCCTTGGGCATATTTGGCCTTGTGCTATTCCCAAGCCAAATAGGCATAATAAGTTTGGAAGCCACTTCTGCTTATGTGGAATACGAGAATACTCGGATCAACCCGGTAGCCGCTATTCTAGCCGAGACTATCATCACACTTAATCATTGCCGAAAAGCTGGAAAAGGGGCAATGAGGTGTTGCACACAGCTGTTGTATATCTGGATGGTCAGCCATCTTGAGACAAGAAGACCAATTTTCAATAATTTTTGGTGGTTTAGCCAAAAACCTTTGGAAATAGTGGTAAAAGACGAATGGGGGAATCTAGATAACCAAGGTTGGTTAGAAAAACTAGAAATCTTACCAAGGGGTGGTTTCAAATGGAAGGCTCCATGGATCAAGGCAATGGATGTTCTAATGAATTGTGGGCAACAATGTTGGGTTCCATTGGTAGGGATCACAGGTTATGTAAGTTACGCTCCAGCTCTTGTGGTAAGGCAACATGGGGGCAAGCAGTTCATTCCAAGGACAAAAGGGGTTGCTCAGTTTTTTGGTTTGTTTAAAGATTCTGCTGCGCAAGAAGTCATGAGAGCTATCAAGCAAGACTGGAAGCATCTGGTTTTAGTAGAAATAAAAGGTTTGGAGAATACGAGTACAAGCGAAGGGTATACAAAATGGAGAGATTCAGTTGCTTGGACTCGACCAATGGGGAAGTGAAGTCGCCACAAGCTGAAGAGTCTGTTAAAAGGAAAAGGGTTGACAATGAAGAAGAATTGAAGAGACAAGTGGAAAAACTTCAGATGGAACTAAACAAGACCAGAAGGGACAAGATGATGATGGAAGAAATGGTGTGGGAAGGTGATAGAAAGAGAGCATTTCTAGATGAACAACTACAATCTAGGGATGCGAGACTAGCCAAGCTCGAGTTGAAGATAGTCGAGGCAGAAAATGCTAGATTGGGAATTGAAAAAGAATTAGCGGAGATGAATCAGAAATGGGTGCGAAGTTGCTCTGAACTCAGCACATTGAAGACTGAACATAATGAATGCCATGACAGTATAGAATATTACCAAGAGAAGTTTGCAGAGGTCCAGTGCGAGTTGATGGACAGAATAGAAAAGCATGAAGAATTGTACAAGAAATATGTGATGTCGGAGAGTCGTTCGGCAGAGCTTATGAAGAATGAAGCTGGTGAAGCAGAGTTGGTGATCAAAGAGGATGAGATAAAAACTCTGAAGATGAAACTCGACAAAGAGAGGGTAAAGATAAAGCATCAAGCCGAAAAGTTAGCATTGATAGAAAAGCACAAGGACCAGATTGATGCCAATAATACTTCCTTGAACACAACCAACTTGCTGCTTACTGAAAAAATGTCCAGGATGGACAAACAAATGGATGAAGCTGCCGCGCATGCTCGGGTCATCAGGAACAATGCTAGAAATGTGGGGAGAGACATCATCCGTTATCGGCGAAATCTAGCTGAAACCGATGCTTTCTTGGAGTCAATTGAGAATCATGGATTCGCTTTCCTACCTTTGGGAGAAGATGTGACGGAAGAAAGATTTTAATTTACTTGTCCTTTTTGTGTTTCTCAAAACAATGTATCAAGCTTATCCATTCAATGAGAAGGGTGTTGTCTCATGTGCAAATTACGTCTTTTGGTGAATATAACTTAAGTAAATAACTTGCAATGCAGTACTCCTAACGTCAGTGATGAGAAATCCCGTCTATGAAGTGTTTGGCCATTAATTGTTCATAAGAGAAACCCATTGCATTTCATATACATTCATATAAGCATTTGCATCTTACTCATACATCTTCCATTCAGCTTATGCATTCATGTACAACCAGCTCAACCACGAAACATAGGTCCCCTGCGAAGATCCACAACACCGGCTAAGAAGAAGAATGGAAAGCGAGGGAAGGATCGAGCCGGAATCTCCGTACGGAAGGACCTCGAAGCTGTCACGCAATGATGTAGCGCGTTTAACCGAGCATGCTCGAAAGGGTATTAAGAGCGAGAGATGGAGAAGGAGCGTCGACTCAGACGGAAGAAGCACCACCGGCAGTTCAAGGCCCGAGGCACCCCATATTCGAGGTCGAGATCACCCAGAAACGGCTGAACCCACTAGGCCCATTCCAATCCCTATTACATTGGACTTAACGGATGAGGAACCGCAAGATTCCAGATTGTTCGACCATGCGGGATATGACAAGTGGTCCGCATTGGAGGAAAGATTAAGAGCGATTGAAGGGAATGACCTATCCGACCCAATCAGGGCGGCTGAGGCATGTTTGGTGCCAAACATCGTGATACCACGAAAGTTTAGGGTCCCGGAATTCATCAAGTATAGTGGGGTAGAATGCCCGAAAACCCATCTTCGTTCTTACTACAACAAGATGGCGGAGGTAATACATGATGATAAGCTGTTAATCTACTTTTTCCAGGACAGCCTGACAGGTTCAGCCCTTAGCTGGTACATGAGGTTGGACAACATCAGGATTCGAAAGTGGGCTGATTTGGCAGATGCTTTTTTGAAGCAGTATAAGTTCAACCTCGAAATTGCTCCTGATAGGACAAGCTTGATGACAATGGAGAAAGGAGCTCAAGAGTCTGTAAGGACTTATGCTCAAAGATGGAGGGACCAAGCTGTCAATGTGCAACCTCCATTGATAGAGTCTGAAATGGTGACCCTGTTTGCAAACACGTTCAAAGCTCCATACTATGAGCACCTGATGGGAAGCTCAGCTCAACACTTTTTTGATGCGGTACGGATTGCTGAAAGGATTGAGCAAGGAATCCGGAATGGAAGAATTATGGAACCCGTAGAGAAGAGGGGTTTCAGTCGGAAAAGAAAAGAAGTGGAGGTGAGCAACGTGGAAGAAAGGTACAAGGGGAAAGAGAAGAATTACAAGAGTTACCAAACACCTACCCCCCAAACCACCAACATCAACTTCTCCAAGCCCACCACTCCAAACCAACCTTTCTACCCAAGATTCCCCACAAGTAATCAAAATAACTACCAAAGAAGAGACTATCCACAAACTGAAGAACTACCACCTTTGCCCATGACCCTAAAAGAATTATATGCCCAATTACTAAACATTGGACATATTGCTCCTCTACCACTACCCCCTTTGAAGCCACCTTTCCCTGCCTGGCACAACCCTAATCTGACCTGCGAATACCATGCTGGTAATGCGGGTCATAGTATCGAGACTTGTGCGACCTTTAAGAGAAAGGTATTGCAAGCTGATCAAGATCGGATGGATCACCATTGAGGATCCACCCAATGTGAGCCTGAATCCTTTGCCCAAACATCTTTGCGGGAAGTAGTGGGGTGAATGCGATGAAACCGATAACAAAGTAAGGGCTCTCAAGGTGACTATGGCCAAATTATACGACATGTTGGTGCAATCCGGACATTTGATGGGATCAACTAAACATGACATTGGCGAAAATGACTTTTGCCCATTCCATGAACAAAGAGGGCATCACATTGATGGATGTGTTGAGTTTAGTCAAAGGTCACCAGGATGTTGACTCTAGGGGAGTTAAGGATTGAGGATGGAGAAAACCATGAGCAGATAGCGGGGATAGAGAAGTGTAGGATCCAATCAACACCTAATGGACTCCCGATATTGGTGCTATATAAGCCTTCGTGTGCAAAGGAGGTGGACTATAAAGCAATGCCGGGAAATTATGCTGCTACCCCAAACGTCGAAGTTCCTTTTGGCCAAACCGAGATAGGTGGTTTAACCCGGAGCGGTCGTTGTTTCACGCCCGCAGAGTTGGAAAAACAAAGGAAAATCAAGGGTAAAGAGGTAGTGGATCTGGAAAACGAGTTAGAGGTAAATAAACCGGTGACGGAGGAAGAGACAAATGAGTTCCTGAAATTGATGAAGCATAGTGAGTACTGTGTGGTGGATCAGTTGAAGAAAACCCCCGCCAAAATCTCCATCATGTCATTAATACTAAGTTCTGAGCCCCATCGAAATGCCTTGCAAAAGGTATTGAACGAGGCCTATGTGCCCCAGAATATTGAGCAAACGACTATGGAGCACCTGGTAGGAAGGATCCACGCATCAAACTATTTGTATTTCACTGAAGATGAACTCGGAACCGAAGGAACTGGCCATAATAAGCCTTTGTATATCACGGTCAGATGCAAGGATTGTCTCATCGGTAAAGTTCTCATCGATAATGGTTCCGCCCTAAATGTGTTGCCAAGACACATGCTGGAAGAGATGCCAGTAGATCCTTCTCACATGCATCCAAGTGGGATTACGGCGAGAGCATACGATGGTGCGCCGAGGCAAGTGTTGGGGGCAATCGAAGTTGAGCTAGCCATAGGTCCCCAAACTTTCTTGGTAACCCTTCAGGTGATGGACATCCACCCTTCTTATAGCATGTTGTTGGGAAGGCCATGGATACATGCTGCCGGAGCTGTTACTTCTTCACTGCATCAACGTTTGAAGTACATTGCCAATGGTGTCCTTGTCACTGTCAAAGCTGAAGAAGCCATATCTGTGATGAAAAATGTAGCGGTCCCATTTATTGAAGTCGAAGATTGTACGGATGGAAACCTGCATGCATTTGAAGTTGTGAATACTTGAGTGGGTGCTTGGAGAATACCGTAATAAGGAAACCCAGGATATCGAGGGCCACTGAAATGGCCGCTAAAAGCCTCTTAAAGAACAAGGTTCCGGTCCAATTTGGAACAGCAAAGAAGAAACTCGAATGGGTTGGGGTAACAAGGCTGAAGGCTGCAGAACAAAGATTCGGGCTGGGGTATAAACCTAAAAAAGAGGATTACCAGCGGGCTGCCTTGGCAAGAAGAGAGAAAAGAATGGCGAGGATCGAGGGAAGGAAGCCTGTAGAAGAGAGTTTAGTCATTCCTCCGATCAGATTCTCCTTTCCAAAGGCAGCATATGTCATACAACCTGATCCAGGACACGGGAGCTTTCTTCAGAAGATGGCATCTATGAGCATAGATACTGTGGAAAAGGAGGAAGTTCAGAGCAGGGTAAAGGATGAAGAGCTACCACAACTGACCATTTATGCTGTAGAGGAAGTCACTGCACAGACATGCATTCGGAAGTTAGTCAAAGGAGAGAAGTTCCAGAATTGGGAAACCCAAGAAGCTCCATTGGTTTTCAGAATGTAATGAACAATGTTTTCTACATTTGTTTTGGTTTGTTTTAAGGCCTAACCGGCCAATCGGATTTCATTTTTGTTTGTTGTGAACTGCATTTTTATGAAGATCATGCATTTTTGCTCATCTCTTTTCTTATTTTTATTTTTGTGCATTTACACTCATTTTCCGCTTTCAGGAACCCTGAAAGCGGAACTTCCACAACACCACTTGCACTTTGCACTGAGAATGAATGACCGAATTATAAAGAGCACATAATAGCTGTAGAAGAGGAAGATGGTGACGAAAGTAGTGTTAAAGAATTCACAAAATTATTAGAGCAACATGAACAGGTTTGGAAACCCGCTAAAGAGGAACTTGAAACCATAAATGTGGAGTGCGGAAGAAAGCCCAAGAGAACTCAAGGTAGGAACTTTGATAATGCAAAAGGAAAGAGAAGATTTGATTGCCTTGCTTGAGATTACACGGATGTTTTTGCTTGGTCCTATGAGGATATGCCCGGTCTAGATACAAATATTGTAGTCCATAGGCTACCATTGGAGGAGGGATGCAGACCGATTAAGCAAAAGTTAAGAAGAACGCACCCGGAAGTTTTGATCAAAGTAAAGGCGGAGATTGAAAAGCAATGGAATGCTGGTTTCTTAGAGGTGGTCAAATATCCACAATGGGTGTCTAACATAGTAGTGGTACCTAAAAAAGAGGGCAAGATTCGAGTCTGTGTGGACTTTAGGGATTTAAATCGGGCTAGCCCTAAAGATAATTTTCCTTTACCACATATAGACATGTTAGTTGATAATGCAGCTCGTAGCTCCGTGTATTCCTTTATGGATGGTTTCTCAGGTTACAATCAGATAAAAATGGCGCCGGAAGATAAGGAGAAGACGACGTTTGTTACACCATGGGGGACTTTCTGCTATAAAGTCATGCCATTTGGGTTAAAGAATGCTGGTGCCACTTATCAAAGGGCTATGGTGACTTTGTTTCATGACATGATGCACAAGGAGATTGAAGTATACGTGGATGACATGATCGCTAAATCGGGAAAAGGAGAGAATCATGTCCAAATATTGAAGAAATTATTTGACAGGTTAAGAAAATATCAATTGAGGCTTAACCCTGCAAAGTGTTCATTTGGGGTGAAGTCTGGGAAGTTGCTGGGATTTGTGGTAAGTGACAAAGGAATAGAAGTAGATCCGGAAAAAGTAAAGGCTATTCAGGGTATGCCGACTCAGAGACGAGAAGGAAGTAAGGGATTTTTGGGAAGGTTAAATTACATTGCTCGATTCATATCCCAATTAACCACAACCTGCGATCCTATTTTCCGTTTGTTGAGAAAGAAGAATCCTGGCATTTGGAGCGAGAATGTGAAGAAGCGTTTGAGAAAATCAAGCGATACTTGCTTAAACCACCTCTCTTGGTTCCCCTGTACCAAAAAGGCCATTGATTTTATACTTAACGATGGCCAAAGCAGCGATGGGATGTGTGCTTGGGCAACGAGGATGAATCGGGAAGGAAGGAAAAGGCCATTTACTATTTAAGCAAGAAGTTCACGAGTGTGAGTCTAGATATGCTATGATTGAGAAGTTGTGTTGTGCATTAGCATGGGCTGCAAAAAGGTTGCGACAGTATATGTTGTATCATACCACATGGCTAATTTCTAAATTAGACCCGTTGAAGTACATCTGTGAAAAGCCCTATTTATCCAGCCGAATCGCCAGGTGGCAAGTTCTGCTATCTGAATATGATATAGTGTATATGACAAGGAAAGCGGTGAAAGGGAGTGTCATCGCTGATCACCTAGCGGACCATGCTATGGAGGATTATGAGCCGTTAGACTTTGATTTTCCTGATGAGGATGTGTTTTCAGTAGAAGAAGGAAAACCGGATGGTGGACTATGTACTTTGATGGTGTCTGTGAGCGTATGTGGTAACGGAGTCGAGGCGATGATAATATCTCCTGACAAGAAGCAATACCCGGTGTCAACCAAACTGCAATTCGGGTGCACTAATAACACAGCCGAGTATGAGGCTTGTATTCTTGGTTTAGAGACTGCATTGGATTTGGGCGTAAAGAAGATAGATGTATATGGAGATTCGATGCTAATTATTTGTCAGGTAAAAGGGGAATGGCAAACCAAAGAAGAAAAGCTAATACCCTACCAAGAGTACTTATCTAAACTTGCTAAAGAGTTTGAGGAAATAGAGTTCACCCATCTAGGAAGGGAAGGAAATCAGTTTGCAGATGCTTTGGCCACTCTAGCTTCTATGGCTAGAATAGACTTTGGGCAAAGATTACAGCCGATACACATCGACATCAGAAATAACCCGTCTCATTGTTGCTCAGTTGAAGGAGAAATAGATGGAAACCCTTGGTACTACGATATCAAGAACTTCATCCAAAATCAGACTTATCCCATGGGGTCATCCAACATCGAAAAGAAGACCTTGAGAAGGTGGCCATGGATTTTACCTTGATGGAGAAGTTTTGTATAAGAGGTCATCCGATGGGACTTTCTTGAGATGCCTAGATGGGGTTGAAGCTAAACGCATTGCGAGAAGTGCATGAAGGGATCCGCTCGACCCATGCTAGTGGACATATGATGGCAAGGAAAATACAAAGAAGCTGGTTACTTTTGGATGACATTAGAGAAGGATTGCGTTGACTATGTCCGCAAATGTCACAAGTGTCGGATCTATGGGGACAAAATGAATGCCCCTCCGATACCTCTATTTAATTTGTTATCTCCGTGGCCTTTTGCAATGTGGGGATCGATGTGATTGGACCTATCAACCCAAAAGCCAGACAATGGTCACGAGGTTCATCCTCGTGGCAATTGACTACTTCACAAAATGGGTAGAGGCCGGGTCATTTGCTCATGTAACACGGAAGGTGGTGAAGAGGTTAATTGAGAGAGATCTTAAATGTCGGTATGGGCCACCAGAAAATATTAAAACCTATAATGCCCAAAACTTCAATGGGAAGTTGATAATGGAACTTTGTGCTAAATGGAAGATCAAACATTCAAATTCCTCTCCTTATAGGCCCAAGATGAATGGTCTCTGTAGAAGTCGCTAACAAGAACGTCAAGAAGATTGTTCGGAAGATGGTAGTTACCTATAAGGATTGGCATGAAAAGTTGCCATTTGCTCTTCATGCAAACCGTACTGCAGATTCGAACCTCAACAGAGCCACTCCATACATGTTGGTGTATGGGATGGAGGCGGTAATGCCTTTAGAGGTAAAAATCCCATCACTAAGAGTCTTGATAGACTCCGAACTAGATGAAGCAGAATGGGCAAAGGTCAGATATGAGCAATTGAATTTGATCAGTGAAAAGAGGTTAGCCGCAATCTGTCATCATCAATTATACCAAGGAAGGATGGCCAAAGCATATGATAAGAAAGTCCGACCTCGAAAATTCCACGAAGGCGATTTGGTGTTAAAGAAGATATTATTTGTACCAGGGCAAGATCAGAGTAAATGGGCCCCAAACTATGAAGGCCCATATGTGGTGAAGAAGTCATTCTCAGGAGGAGCTTTGCTATTGTCTAGAATGGATGGAGAAGATCTAGCTAGGCCTGTGAATTCTGACTCTGTAAAGAAATATTATGCTTGATATGTTGTAACCTTCCTCAATAGATAAAATTCGGCCATGAATTCTTGTTGCAAGAAATCTTTTCCAAAGCACATGATTTTATAATATTTATTTGCGTTCTGTCATTTATTTTTGATCTATTTTGTGCCCCACGCTGGGGGCAAGATTATAAAATAGCTATTTGTTTTAAAAGTGTCAATTTGCAAATAAAAACCCTGGTTTGAAATTCTTTCAAGTATATATAATTTTGAGTTTTTAGACCTGAATAAAAAATAGAAAAAACTACAATGGAGCTATAAGGGGTCCCGTGTGGAACAAAAGAGTCTCGCCGCCGAGCATAAAGATAGGACATCCACCATGAAGAGAGGGGGGACCTATGTTTCCAAAAGAGGTAACCAAGCATGCATATTATTGTCATAACACTAACCTGACCTGAAAGGTGTGGTGAAAGGATGCAATTTCGAGTCATGAAAGATATGGAGAAACAAAATCTCAGGTCGACAAACCATGGTAAATGAATTGAGAATCGAGGTTGTTTCGTTCCTCGAGCCGGGTCGGTCACCCATAAAAATGAGACCATGATAGCCGGGTCGGTCACCCATAAAAATGAGACCATGATATCCGGGTCGGTCACCCATAAAAATGAGACCATGCTAGCCGGGTCGGTCACCCATAAAAATGAGACCATGATATCCGGGTCGGTCACCCATAAAAATGAGACCATGATGTCCGGGTCGGTCACCCATAAAAATGAGACCATGACATCCGGGTAGGTCACCCAGAAAAATGAGACCTCACTAACTCGGGTCGGTCACCCAGAAAAATGAGACCTCACTAACTCGGGTCGGTCACCCAGAAAAATGAGACCTCACTAACTCGGGTCGGTCACCCAGAAAAATGAGACCTCACTAACTCAGGTCGGTCACCCAGAAAAATGAGACCTCACTAACGAGGGTCGGTCACCCAGAAAAATGAGACCTCACTAACCAGGGTCGGTCACCCAGAAAAATGAGACCTCACTAACTCGGGTCGGTCACCCAGAAAAATGAGACCTCACTAACCAGGGTCGGTCACCCAGAAAAATGAGACCTCACTAACTCGGGTCGGTCACCCAGAAAAATGAGACCTTTCTAACTAGGGTCGGTCAAAAAAAAAAAAAAAAAAAAAATGAGACCTCTTTCCTTTCTAAGTTGGGGTGGTCACCCGTCATAATAAGACCCGGGTAAGTCATGTGTTGCAATGAGACAAATTCCAGGTTTTTCTTTACAACACTTACTAAGCTAAAGTCTTTTACAAAGACTTTAGTCGTAAGCATTGTAAAGAAGGGGGCAACTGTTGTAACCCAATTTTGGGTCATGTCCCAAAACCATCAGAAAATAGCAAAAAAATAAAATAAAATGAGGGATGGTGTCGGTAAAAAAAAAAAATGAAGTTAAAATTTGGAACATTTTTGAAAGATTGATTGTACCCTTTTTGTGCCCAGAAATGAAAAAACGTGGATCCAAGGCCAAAGTAATTTATTATGAGATAAATCCGCGTATAAATTAAGTCATAAAATATAATTATATTTTTTATGGACCAATATGATATAGTCGTTGGTTCATATAAAAGCGTAATTATATTCAGGAATTAATTTAGGTCCAGTTGAAGGGTTTAATTAAGCTTGACGACTTAATTATACTTTAAATTGATCAATTTAATTTTATTAAAGGCTTAGTCAATAAGAAATCAAGTGTTTAAATTTAATTCGGGCTCAATTGATGATATTTGAATTTTCGTGGATCAATTTGAATTTCTTCAAGCCAATTAAGCGAAATCGGGGACCTAATTGAACAAATGGAGAGTTTATGTTGGAACGGGAAATCATATTGCACAAATAAAAATCGAGGATCAAAGTAAGAAGGTGCGTAAAATTTAAAGTTAACTTTGAATTTTTTCCAAGGACATAATTGCACAAAATCATAAATTTAAGTTTAATTAAGGGTGCAATTAGAGGAGTAACAAATTGAGAAACCAAAATTGTACTTTGCACACAAAACCTACAAAAACTTGAGCCACAAAAAAAACCCCACTTTGAAGACAAAACTCTCCACCATCCACATGGGATTTTGGAATTAAAAGACAAAGACATAGAGCCACCCACATGGAGCCTATTAGGCAGACATAACCTTGAGCCACCACCCGCGGTTTTTGCAGACATGACCTTGAGCCACCACCCGGTTTTTGGAACCGGTCTTGATATAAGAGGAGGATTTCAGAAAAGGGGGATTTGGACGGAAAAAAGGGCTTGGAATTCGATACACATTCTCGATTTTTTGGCGTCTTCAACTGGGTCGGTTCGATCTTGAACTAAAAGCGTCGACTCTCTCTCCCTCGAAGTCGCCTCTCCCTCTCGAATTCGTCTCCCTCTCCCTCTCGATCATCATCTCTCCTTCGAGGCATCGAAACAAAATCTCCTCCCTCCTCTCTCGGAAGCGTCTCCCTCTCTGTTTCCCTCTCGGTCTGTAAAAACAGACCGCCCGATCACTCCTCTCTCTCGGTGAAGAAACTTTCACCATCATTGCTCTTTCATCATCACACTAAGCCACCCTCAAACCTGTCAGCTCATTCACCTCTCGGACAAGGAATGAAGTAGCATCTCTCTCTCCCGCTCGGTCTCTCTCTCCAGCCTCTGTTTCTCTCGGCGAAAAGGAAGCCAGCATCAACCGACGCCATTTGCTCCCTCAAACCACCTTTCCAGTCCACCTTTCACCACCATTAACTTCCCAAGACCCTCAGCATCTCAGCCCTAATCTCCGTGAGCAAGCAGCAAGCAGCAGCTCAGTCGCGACGAACGTGCCCGGTGACTTCAAGTCCATTTTCCGGCGAGCTCAGGCCACCATTTCCGACGAGACAACGACCAGAAGAATCACCACAACATCCTCTACAACCAGGTATTAACCATTTCCCTTTTCTTCATACTTGAAAAATCGCCATTGCACTGTGCATCGTCTTCGTTTCGCATGTTTTTTTTTTTTTTTTTTTTTTTGTCCCTCGGCCTGGTCGGATTCGGACCGGACCGGACCGTGAGTGAGTGCAGGCCACGGCCAGTACTGCTAATGTACGGGCCACGGCCCAGACTATCATTGATGCATCTGATCGACCACCACTGAAATTGTCGGGTCATCACCAGATTATTAAAGGTGAATTGGCGATCCACTCACCCTAAAATGTATATAATATATATATATAATAATATAATAAAATAATAAAAGAATAATAAAAATAAAAAATAAAAAATAAAAATGTTGTTTTTTATATATATACAAAAAAATCTAAAAAATGTGTTATTTTTCTTGCATAAGACCAATACACTAGCATATTTTAAAATTGTTTTCTTAAAGAAAAATATATATTATCTTGGGTTTTTGGGAAAATGAAATTTTAGCATGGATTTTGCTAAAGGAAAAATCATTTCTTGCATTTTGAGATTCTACAACATGTTTGTAAAATCCAAAGGGTATTGGCCAATATTCAAAAAAATATAAAAAAACTTTTCGGTGATTCATATTATTTTTTTTTTTCGGAGTTTGGATAAATTCTATCCAAAATATTCAAGTATAAATGATATATCTTCAACATGTAAATATTTTATATATATTTTAGCAATTATAAGACAAACAAAAACATCAAGCGACTTACCTTAGGTAGGGCGTACTAGGAGTGCTAAAACCTTCCCTTTACGTAACTGAGTCCCTTACCCTAGAATCTCTAAAAGACCAGTCATAGGTTTCCTAGTAACCATAGTACTAGGTGGCGACTCCCTTTGTTTTAAAATAATTAATCCCCGACATTATTTAATCATCCCGCTTATGGGGACAAGTCAGCTACTGGCGTCGCTCCTAGCCATTTTTGGGGTGCGACAAGTTGAATACAAAATAAATTAGAGAGCAACTACGTTATCTTTGATTAAAGGGCAGAATTGGAAAGGAAAATAATTAAAAAAAACAATTAGGATCAAATTGAATTTTTTTTTTATAATTTTGAATTGAGGGATGAAAATCAAGGAGAACAAAGAAAATACACTGATCATGGATGAAAAAGCTATTAAAAGCAACCATTTCACGTGTACGTTGAAAGTGTTAGTGCATGAAGAGAGGTCGCTGAGACACTAGGCTAGTTTTTTGGTATCGAGGATACTGGCACACTCTTACAGTCTTTCTATTCTGAAAACCAGTAAAAGACTCTACTACCCTCATCATACCTGTCAGACTCTGCTACCCTCATCATACCTGTCAGATTTCTATAGAATGAGGGTGGGCAAAAATGTACTTTCACTATCACAGCCCCCAAGAGCTATAACAATATGTACTGTGGTTTTCACCCTTCCCATTTCGTATATTTTTAGTTATTTTTTATTTCTCTAAAAAGAATGAACAAAAGGGATGGAGATGAAGACAAAGCCAAGTTTTTTTTTTTTTTTTTATCTTTAATTTATTAATGTGTCTTAAATATTTTATGTTTTTTTTTTATAATTTCAGAAGATATTCTATCACAAACACATCAATATTTTTTTATTATAAAAAAGAGTTTTTAAGAATGTACTTTTATTAAAAGTTTGTTTCTCTTTTTTTTGTGAAATTAGTGTGTTCAAATAAATTTCTCAAAATAAACTATAGATTATCTTATACATAAATAAAACATAAAAATAAAATAAAGATGATAATAGTTTTAAATAATTGGAATTTAAATGATGAAGAGGTGAGTATTAATTGGTAACAAAAATATTCATTTATGATGAAATTATTTTTTAATTTTTTCAACTGTCAAATATTAAATTCATATTGATGCAAATATTTTATTTTATATATAAATGATTTAACCATTTATTTTATTATTAAGATATGTGGATAAATCACTCTATGACAGAGTCAATCATAATTTGTTTATATTATATTTTAGTACTAAATTATTATTATTTACCATTATTACAAATTCTTTTCTACATGATTATGAATTTTAATTTACTGTTCCAAGTATTGCATGTTTGATATATATATATATATATATATATATATATATGGCTTAATTAAATGAAATTAGACTTGAAACTAAATTAAATGACAGAGTTAAAATGTAAAACATAGAGAAAGAATATGGTTAATCTCAAATTCAAAATAATTTTTATTTTTACCTTTTATTTTCTAGATTAGAGAGAGTAGAGAAAACGTTACTAAAAAATACCGCTAAGAGAGAAAGTTGTTAGTTGAATTATTTATCAGTGAAAAACTTGTATATATATATATATATATGATATATTTATTATTTTTAGAATAATTTAATATTACTATTCTAATATATTTTTAATATGATAAATAAATCTTAATTTTTTTAAAACAATAATTATGATGTCATTGATAGTATGACCAATAATAATTAGAATATTAATTATGTATAATAATATTTATAATGACAACTATAAAAATTGTGATAAAAATTAATTGATCAATGTTATTTTTTTATGTATGATATTTCAGATCTCATATCACTAAAAAAACAATATATGAAACCACACGGAGACAAAACTAGTTGAAAAATTGTGCCAAATTATCTATAATAATAAAGCAATAAATTGCTCTGCATTTCATCGCAGCCGACACCAAATTTTTTCATATGTAATAAAATTATTAATAATCCTAAATTTTTATATATATTATTTTTGTAACCTTTTCCTTAATAAATAGGAGAGACTAATTATATATTGTGATATTTTTTGATATTAACATCTTAAAAATATATATACAAAAATTTAATTGACTTTTCCTTGTAAATCTTATATTAATTTAATCTTAGTATTCTAAAAAATTAATATAATAATATGAAGCAAAAATCTAAAAAAAGAATCTTTGCTAATTTTTAACAGTTGTATTTTGCTATTTGTCAAATAAATTATTCTTCAAATAGTTAAAATAGACCCAACAAACAATCAATATATTTCAAGAAATAAATAATATATCTTAGTCAATTTAATCAATTATGATTTTGCTATCAACCAATTAAATTATTACCAAAATAGTTTAGACAAACAAACCACCAATCAAATTGTTTGATGTATAAAACAAACCACTCATCTATGCTAAAATTCAAGAATTATAATTTTACTATTAGCTAATGAAAGAATTCATGAAACAAATAAAATATAAATAGAAATCAATTAGTATGTTACATGGAGCATGTAGCTCATTTTAGCAGAATTTTTATTCTAACTGTACAATTTGCGATAAAATAAATATTAAAATAGTTTTAACGGTAGCAATATTCTTTTATTTTTAGATGGAAAAACCTTTTTTTAATATATTATATCCATTATAATTTTATTAATTAAACATTAAAATAACAAGATTTTTTTAGCGCAAAGCGTCTACAGATTAACTCGTATTATCTAAATATTATCTAATTATCGCATGACATCTTTTGAGATCTCTATAATAATAACTTTTATTCTATAGAAATGGTAGAAAAGGTAAGGAAAAGAAAGAACGAAAAACAACTTCATTTAAAACTATAACTATTAGACTCGGTATAGGATTTGACTTGATTTAAGACACATGATATCAATCGTGAAATTAATCCTGCGAGATCACAAGTTGAATTTTCAACTTGTTGTTGAAGTTGAGCCAAACGAGTTAGCTAATCACAAACTAACCCATTAAATCAATCGAATTTAATCAAATAAAATAATTCACATAAAAGCTCTTCCTCCATCTACTGGCATATGTTTGAGAGTAGTTGCTTTGCTGGAACCCTCGTGTTTCAGAGGGGAGAGACGTGGGTTCCATCCAAGTGAGAAGATAGAATGTCAGACGTGGAATGAGGTTCGAAGCAATAATCTCTTAACCATCCAAGTTCCCATAAGCACCACCATCACCATCACCAGTAATGAGTTCCAGCTATACTCGGAGTAAAAACCAGGTCACAGTACATAGCAGTAAACCAGCAGCGGGGAAGATTCAACGGGTCTGATTTGAGTTTCTTTTCCTTTCCTTTCAATCTTTCAACACTGTATATCTGCAATACTGTTTGTATTCTGCCAATGAAGTAATGCCACAGAGATATCTTCTTCATGAGTACTCTCGGTGTCTAATCCTAATCAATGGCTATCATTACTTACCCATCTGGTACATAACTGTGCGTGAGGTTATCTACCTCCCCCACCTTTCATGGGCGGCTCCTCCTTTGTTCACTAGCTACCTACCAGCTGAGCTGCTGCTGTGTGCTATTTCCTTTAGACTTTGACATTAATCGATACTCTTCTCTATTCACCACAGTTATGAAACTTGAAGGAAGTATCTCTAGGTCTACGTCCATGAGCAATTTAAATTTGCATGCATTGCTTCTTGTTATTTGATTTTATTTTTTATAGCTTCAGAAAGATGCCGACGCTGCTTGTTACGATGATTATGGTTTTAAGAACTAAATTCAAGAAAATAAATTCAAAAAAATAGCTGTACATCTCCTTTAATCCATGGAAATTGAAAACTTTACTTGGATATTGTCAACACGCACCGAACAATCCGCATCTTAAGCCAGTGAATTTTGTAATATTTATTTTCCCTCGTCTACAAGCATAAAATCGCAAGTTCAGCACAGTACTCCACCATGCAAGCATTGGAAGACTAAAAAAGCATCAAGCAACTACAGAGAGAGGGTCATGACTAGCACTGTCAGTTTCCATATTCATCGTCTTCTTGACTCTCATGGGCAAGAATCATCTTCTAAGAAAGTGCCTTAACTAGCCAGCTATAGCTATTACAAACCCTTCTTGCATTAACTAAATTCGGCCATGAACAAGAAACTACCTAGATACAACGTTAACCCACCATAATAAAAATAATGTATACCAAAAAGATCATACTTGATACCACTAAGAAACACTAAACCACCATAGATGGAGGAGGAGCACCAGCAGCACTCTTGTTGCCATCGTGATGACCACCAAACCCTGTCGCCAACTTTAAATCAAGCTCCACATTGCCACCGCTAGTTCCTTTCCCTTCAAAATTACTAAACAAATGCGCCACAGAAGTAACGACTGCACACTTTCTACCACCATTGCCAATCATTTTGTTGTGTTTAGAATTGCTAGTCCTCCTCTTCACTTCTGCATCGTTTAATCTTGAACCTGAACATGCACTTGGGGGAGAAGGAGAAGAAGGTATAGGAGGCAAGACAGGAGGAATTTCAAAGTTAGTTCTTGCTTTAGCACCTCTAAGTCTTCTAGCAGCAGCGTCATAAGCACGCGCGGCCTCCTCCGCGGTGTCGAATGTCCCAAGCCAGTGACGGCACCGCCCTATACGGTCTCGTATCTCAGCCGACCACCTCCCCCATGGCCTCTTTCTCACCCCTCTATAGGTCCTTTGCACTGGAGCCCCATTATTAACACAGTTTCTCTTAGCCCCACTTTCTTGTCTTCTTTCTTTTGACCCGATTCGTTGAGAAATCGAATCAAATTCCGATGTTTCTGAATCCTTGGTATTGGCCGTGCCAAAAAGGACTTCTTGGCCAACAACAGCACCAATTCCATCAAGAACCAGTGGTGCCTCGGTGATTATACCGGGGAGTGAAACAATAGCCGAAATATCGGTCGATACAAGAGAGTAATCTGTGGGGTCGTAGTGATTAGAGCTAAAAGGTGAGGAAAATGAAGCAGGAAATGATGAATTTTCATTCAGGAGACGAAACATTTCCGATAAATGATATGTTTCGGGTTTCGGGAAGAACGGGACGGGGAGTAAATTTTTGTTATTCATGGTGGGGTGAAACAAGTCGCATGGCTAGGGAACCAGGCAGGGGTTTATATAAACGAGGTGAAAATAAAATAATTATTTATTGAAGAAATTGCATATTAAAACAATAAATATATTAACCATTATTGATTTATTTATTTAAGAATTTAAAGATACGCCTGTCAAATTTGATGGACCGTAATCCGTCATATTTACAGGCCTGTCCTTCCTTGGCAGGAGGGATATCATCCTTTGAGTCATTTCTAATGTCAGAAATAACCCTATACTTTCTTGAAGGTATCTGTTTTATATATACATCTGAGGACCTGAGAAAATCTTATGGGTGTAAATCATTAGTTATAAGAATTAAGATTCGGACTTGGAGGGTAGCAGATCAATGCATGTATATCCACCAATTAACTCATTTTTTATATTAAAAAAATATTATATTTATTTTTCAAAAATAAAATATTACTTTAGTGAAAAGAATCAGTTCAAAATAAAATCTGAATACGAATGTTTTCGAAATCAACAAGTTATTTGAAAGTATTTATTAATATATTAAATTAAACAACACAGAATTCTACAAATTATGAAAGAAAAAGATGGGGGGGACACAATCGTAAGGAGAAGAGAGAAGCAGTACAGGTTTTGCGCAGAACCTGATGATTTGATGGGCATTAAGGGACGTACGTGTGTGCATAGTATCGAGGTAGCTAGGTAGGGGGTGTATTCATTAATAGCCGTTGGATTACGTAAATCTTTTTTAGCGTCACGTTGTCGTCAAAGACAAGATTGTTTGACTCCAATTCGTGCATAGCTTTCTACAGATAAACGATTGACGCAAAGTCCATAAACCTAAAGGCTTGGGTGTGGAGACAATCAACGAAGGACGCCATTGTAACCAAGAAGAGAGCACGTAGAAAACCAGGAAGAAAGGTGGATTTGGTGTACGATTTGGTCATGGAAATGGTTCATTGGCGTATGATGACATACAAATGGTCTTGATCATGTCAATCACCACTATTTCTTATAGGTGGATTACATTAGGGTTTTGAATTTTTCTTTATTTTTTTTGTTTTTTTTTATTGAGGTGGGGCAAATATCTTGATTAGACTGTAATCTCTTGGGGTGGTGCAAAAGAAATTAAATGGAGGGGATGAAAGATCTTCTTCTTCAAAATGGTGTAGATCTCTAGGGTTAGATAATGATGGTTAATGTAAATGTTAGCAATCAAAAATCTTCACTGTATTATGCGGCTACAAACAGGTGCCTTACGAGTTACCGAGGACACCAGAGCCACAGCCACCGCTTGGGTATATTTTATTAGTTGATTTTTTTAAAATTATTTTAAAATATTTTTTTAAGTAACTATTATTATACTTTCAAACATACATGTTTTGAAATGTGTTGGAGGTTTTATGAAAAAATGTTTTTTTTAAATATATTAAATTATTTTTTTTAATTCTAGATATTAATATATGAAAATCACGAAAATCATCTAGATTTGTTTTTTTATAATCGGTTTGAATTTGAACAATATTTCGAAAAATAAGTTAAATAAAATTACGGAAAAGAGTCTAAAAAATAGAATGTATAGGCTGTTAGAGGAAGACAATATTAGTAAATGCAGATGGTTATTTGACTCTATTCTAGTGATTTTATATGCAATATTTCCTTTAATTAAAATGAGGTCGTGAGAACTAGATTCAGTGGATTTTCTTATGTGGCATTTTTTATATGTATAAAAGGTTACGAGTTAGAGTCATCTAAACCTCCTAGAAGATACAGAGTACAACCTCCCTCCTTATTTTTTATTTTTCTTTTATTTCAGTTTCATCTCCTTTTGTTTTCTTAATTTGATTTCATTTTTTTTTGAAAAGAAAAACAAAAAATGCTTGCTGAGATTGTTGCTCATGTTAATGGCAATTGCAGATATGTTTTTTTTTTAAATAACAAAAAATAAATAAATGAGTGGCAGTGAATAAGTCTGTCGATATGCAATGGAGATGGTTAAATAAATAGAGAAGAGTGGGAAGAGATAGTTTTAGCGAGGTTGGAGTTGCTAAAATGCTCTAGTACTGTTGCTTGGAAGGGGTTTGTGGATTCAATCTATGGAGGCCTAACACTCGTAAGGCTAGACTGCTTGGTGGGGTAGCATGCTGCTGCTACATGAAGACTGTTAGCAACTACGATTATTTCGAAAAGAGAATTCATGGTGGTGTATTGTCGTTGAAAACATCTTGATCTCACACCTTTTTGAAGAGGACCTAAAAGCCCAGAATCGTATATCTGAAAATATACATACATGTCATGTTCAACATGGCAATCATGATCGGTGGAACTCATAGTATGAGATTGATGCATGACAAGTGAATCATCTATTTTCTTAATACAGAGGGAATGATTATTGTTAAGGAGAGGTAAAAGAGGTTTAGATGAGGCTTGTAAAAAAAGACAGAAAAACAATGATTTGGAATAGATTTTGGATTTGTTTGAAGTTGTGGATGACTGTTTTACATTATTGTCGATGGGGTCCATGTGTAATAGCTTTACAAATGTGTAAATTAATCTATTCCTTGAGTGACGTAATTGCAAAAGATATATATAACCCCTTGGTTCATAGAAATTGTTGTAAAAATTATTTAAAAAATCTTTATTTCATATTGGAAAACACAACTAATCTTTATGAGCATAAAAAATATATATAGGACTCTCTATCTCATATTGAAAACGTAAAACTTTCATCAAGTGTTTATATAATAAAACATGAGGTAATACAATAACCAACAAAGAAAATAAAAGAAGCCTGTACTTACAAGGTTAAGCCGATTAAAAGGAAATTCTCCGATTCATCCTCCTTATGCGCGAGGCAATACTTGTGCTCTCTAAACTTTTTCCCCCCAATATTACAATATTTTTTTGATGATCCTTAAACTGAAATCATCATATTTTAAACACTTGGAAATTTATTTTTAACAGTCATAGAATTTAAATTTATTCCTATTTATTCTTTCTACCAGCTATAATAGATACAATCATTGAATTCCTTAACAGCTATATTTTAAATTATTTTAACAACCCTTTTAATTTCATAATAAAAACATGGTTGTTGAATCATGGTTGTTGTAGGAGAGAATATCCTTAAGAACAAGAACAGTGCTTGTGCATGTCTCAAGTTTTCTGTTTCTGTATCTTAATTTGTTGGCCTTCGGTTTTCAATGGAAATTGCTCTTAATGATGGAAGACATGAAAATCAAAGTATCTCTCCGTTTTGTTTCCTTTTATATTATGTTGGCTTGTTGACATGAAAATCAAGTATTGTTTTGGATGATTTAATCCTAATTGAAAACCAATGACTTGATTTCCTAGGTAATTAAGGGTGAAATTGAAAAGAGAAGTACAAAAAAATATCAAATATAATTATGATTTAATTCTAAATTGATTTCTATGAATAAAAGTGAAAGAAGATTTGCCAAAAATAAATTAGAAAAATGAAAAGAAAAAAATATTAAAATTGATATAAGCCATATAATAATCTTGTTGTAAAAATAAATAAATTAACATATAAAAACATATATATTTATAGTAAATTTAAAAGAGACAAGAGAGAAATACTTATATGATGCAGCCTTCATAATTCATGGAAATTCAAGAGACTAAACTCAACAATCATGACATTCAAAACATATAATTATGGATTTATATCATAACCTTCATAATTTAACAAGGATTGTAATAAACAGAGAAAACAAATATTGTGAACAAGGTTTTATTTTTATTTAGCTGGACTAAGATTTCATATAATATCTTAACAAGCACCACGCTGAAAGACAGAGAGACCTTGTGGAACGTCTTGCTCCCTAGCTACTTGTTGCACCTGCTCTTAATATTGGCAAACAGCCTGAAGATATATGGTGAGAAGAAAGCACCTAAGATTATCGCCCATGTCTTTGGTGTTTGAGGTTGCACAGCACCAACCGAAGCAACATACGCGAAGTTCATGCAATAAATGGAAATCAAAGTCTCTGTCCTAAACGGGCTTTTCAGAAGCAAATAAAAGATGGTGCTGGTTGCTGCAGAGAAGGCCAGCGTGTTAACGAAGATGAAGGTGTCGTAGCGAATCTTAGCACGAGAGTGTAGAACGCTCGTCCCCGCCCGCGCAATGACAGTAGTGACAAGGGTACAGTTCTCTTTGAGGTCGTACTTGTCGTCTTGCCAGACCCCGCCCGGAGGATTGAGCGCAGCTTGAAAGGTTACGGCTACGATCAAGGTGGTCACCACCAGAAGAGTGTTTCGATCCTCAATTGAGATGCTGCGCGTATCAGTAGCCATCTTTTGGCAGAAACTACGGCCGAGGTCTTACGTTTTTGCTTGAAGAATGATTGTCCTCGCTTGTTCATCTGACTATAAATAGATAGAGAAGTAGAAGGCCAGACATGTGTGTGGGCTTGTGAAGCCACATTACTAGTTTTTTTTTTTTTTTAGGGTCATGTAAAAAATAAATAAAAGACGATGCGTCATTTACTTGCCCAATTTCAGTCATCAAAGAGGCGATCTAGAAATTGGTTTGGGGTTTGTAGAATAAAAAAACTCATTTTTCTTAACAAATTAGTGTTTGCCGAGACCAGCGACTAGCGAGGGTAGTGGCAATCATTCCATTTTGACGGCATCCTTCATTTAGGTTATGTTTAGTGTTGTTTTTGTTGTTGTGGTTGAGGTTTTAAAAAATTATTTTTATAAAAAATATTTTAGCTGCTGTTCATAATAATTTTTAAAGTGTTTGGTTAAAACTGTGATTGATTTTGAGGTTAATGATGATTACCAAATTTTTTATATTGTTTTCAACTTGTAAAATTATTTTAAAGTACGCGTACACACACATACATATATTAGTATGTTGGTAAATTCTGGATTAGTTGGTTTAATAAGAAGTAAAATATTTTTGTTACTCTTTTAGAAAATCTATCCCCCGAATGTTTTTTGTTGGTGTGGTTGTTTGGCACAGTTGTATTTTTTTTTTATAAAATTAATACTTTTGATTTATAATTATTTTAATTTTAAAAATAAATTTCAAAAAATACAAAAATATTTTAATACATTTTAAAATAAAATAAAATAAAAAATAATAAAAATCTCTACCTGCAAAAAGAAAATGGGATGAACACAGAATTGAGAAACAAACATAGACCCATCAATCTCTGTAAAATTGCAAATGAAATCCAACTCTCGCTCTCTCTAGTCTCTGTAAAATTCTTTCTTTAGATAAATAAAAACAACGACAACAATTCATCTATTTCTTCTACTACAATCCACAATCCACAGGTGCCTCCGCTTCCCAACAATCTCCTTACCCTCTCCTCTCTGCCATCGATGAAGACCCACAGGTCAGAAGCAATGCAGAGTTGCATGCATCAATTCTAGAAGAATAGAAGCTTCCTCTCTTCTCTGTATACTCAGTTTGAAACGCAACAAAATTTCTGAATACAAGCAGCTTATCTTAGATAGGACGTTATACAGGTGCTAAAACCTTCTCTTTACGCAAGCAATCCCTTGCCTCATAATATCTGAAAAACTAGTTTAAGTTTCTTAGTAACCATAATAGTAGGTGTGCGTCTTCCCTTTTCAGAAAATATAAATAAAACCAAGACATGAATTTTACTCCTCACGGGGAGAGTCGCTGCGACGCTGCGCTCTTGCGGAGGGTTCAACAATTTGCATGAAGCTAAATCAAACACTAATGTAAGCAAATTAATGGTTTTTTTTTTTTTTAATTTCCAGTCAACAATAACCATCATACTTCTGTTTATCAAGCTTCTTGTCTATCAATAAAAAAATAATAACCACAAGTTATTTACAGCGTACTAAGAATATAAGACAAGTTATTTATTTATATAAAAAAGAAATGAAATTAAAGATTATGAAAATTTAAAAGACTAGACTTAATAATTATGTTCAAATATAACATGGAGAGGAGAGAGAGCGGGGGGTGGGGGGGGGGTGGGGGACCTTGTGGGGCTTTACCTCTTTATAATATTGGAAAGCAAACATGAAAGCAACTGAAAGTAACCCCCATTTCATTGTTTTTGGAGGTTGCAGAGCACCACCTGAAGAACCATACGATGAATATATGGATAGCAAAATCTGTGTCTGATAAGGGCTGTCCAGTAGCAAACCAAGGATGGTGTTGGTAGCTGCAGAGAAGGCCAGCGTGTTAACGAAGACCAAGATGTCATAGCCTGCCTTATTACGAGAGTGAAGTATGCCTGTCCCCGCATGCCTAATAAAAAATGGCCGGCGAGCCCTTGGTGGTGGTTTTTATTGTCGTTGAAATAAAAAAAATCTGAGTTTATTATAATTTTGTTGTGAATTTTAATTTCATTTCATTTCCTTTAAAGCCCTACGCTAAGAAAATGGAAATGAAATTTAAGCACTCCAAATTCCACTGCTCTTCATTTCGTTATAATTTCTAAAAGTATAAACTTTAAATGCCATCCTCTCCTTTAGAGCTTTAAGCGAAAGGGTTAAGATAAGTGACAGCTGAGAGTATCTGATGGGATCAAAGACTTGTGCACAAGACTCGGAACTTTCCCACCGTCTATTCTATATCATGAAAGTATATTTTTATAGTAGGAATGATAGAAAATAATATAAATTATATTATGGTGTCTCACTTATAATCTTAAGCTTTTAGGTGAGATGGTTCTTTAATATGGTATCAGAACCTTGTTGACCCAGCGGTCACGAGTTCGAATCTCACCGCCCTCATTCTATTTGATAAAAACCAAGCACAAGGTGATGTGGGTCCGAGCAAGTTTCAAGCCCAAAATGCTTTCACTTGAGGGTGTGTGTTAGAAAATAATATAAATCATATTATGGGACCTCACTTACAAGTTTAAATTTTTAGATGAGATAGTTCCTTAACAAGTAACAAAAGTGAAAGAAGACTTTGAATTTTTCGCAGGCAAAGACTTGGAAACCGCAGCCATGTACCATTATTATCCTCTCGTAGTAAGGTTGGCTATGGCATAATAATTTTATGATATGGATATTTGTGATGCTTCCTGAGCTCTCATGGTGCCAAGGATGACCTACACTCTTGAATCGTGGAATAGACTGCTACCATTTATGTCTATCAAATAGACCAATCGACTTTAATATCAATTAATACGGTTTATGAGATTTTTATTTTTTTTAGATTTTATAACCCTAAATTATAAAAAAACTTAATAATTAAATATATAATACAATAAAAATAATTATAACAGAAATAATAAAGAAATTGTAGCCCGTCATTAGCCTCATTATTCCTTTGCAGCGACATAGAAGCAAGAGTGTGGATTAAACTACCAAAATATCTATTTTATTTTCTTTGACCTTTTGCCTGCTTGGAGAGAAAAATAAGAAACTTAGAGCAGAAAGAGTTTGAAGATCGTGGACACAGTTTCTGAGAATTAAGAGACTTTATTGCTGCTGTATTGTAAAAAAACAGAGGATACATTTCTTGAGTGTACTGCTACTATTTAAATACATGGAGAATTGAACATCAAGGGCTATAATAAAGGAACAAATGATATTTGTTCTCTTAATTGTTTCTGTTGCCATTCTGGGTTGATGTTACCGCTGCTTCTTCAATGTTGTAGCATGAAACTTGGGATCCAGTATCTAGTTGCTGTGATTGTTCCCTTTGATTTTGTTTCCTGTTTTCATCTTTGCATAATGGATGTTGATAGCCTTGAGATTTCACTTCTTTATTGCATGGATTGCTTTCCTTATTGGGATTACATTCTTCATTTGTGATGCATGGATTGCATGGAATGCAATCTTCTTCTCTGCTGCATTCTTCATTTCTGCGTGGATGTGGAGTGGTGTTAATACCCTCCCTCAAACTTTGCCGAGGTCGAAGGCATAGTTTGGTTCGAAAATAAGAGAGAGCTGATTTGGACATTGGCTTGGTGAATAGGTCTGCCACCTGTTCTGTGGAAGGGATGTGATGAGTGACAAGGAGACCCAAAGCAACCATTTCACGTACAAAGTGATAATCCAACTCTATGTGTTTACTGCGAGCATGGAACACAGGGTTGATAGTCATGTGCAGGGCACTCAAATTGTCACAGTATAGTAGAGGGGGTGATGCTAGTGGGATGCGAAGGTCTGCAAGGAGGAATGATAGCCATGTGAGTTCTGTAGCTGTGTTGGCCATAGCTCGATACTCCGCTTCAGTGCTCGATCGAGAGATGGTATGCTATTTTTTTGCACACCAGGAAACTAGATTTTTTCCAAGAAATATACAGTAGCCTGTAGTTGATCTCCTGGTGGTGGGACAACCTGCCCAATCTGCATCAGAAAAAGCACAAAGATCAAGTGTGGTGTGAGATGTAAAATGCAAACTCGTGGTTATTGTGCCTTTGACATATCTGAGGATTCTGCGAACTAATTTTAAGTGAGCAACCGTGGGAGCATGCATGAATTGAGATGCGTAATTCACACTGTAGGAGAGGTCTGGTCTGGTGAGTGTTAAATATTGTAAAGCACCCACAAGTCCACGAAAGTAGGAGGGATCATCAAGAAGCTCAGAGTCAGGTGAGACCTGCAATTTTGTTTCAAGTGGAGTATTCATGGGTTTGCAATCAACCATTTGAGCTTTTTCAAGTATAGTAAGAGCATAGTGTGATTGAGAGAGATGAAGTCCATCAATGGTATTTGTAACTTCAATGCCGAGGAAGTGATGAAGCTGTCCCAAGTCTTTCATAGAGAATTCAGAACTTAAGAGTTGGATGAATGATGAAACAAGTGTGGATGATGACCCTATGAGAAGTATATCATCGACATAGAGGAGTAGAACAAGTGTTCCGAGTTGTGAGTGGAAGATAAACAAAGATGGATCTGCCAAGCTGCAAAAAAAACCATATGTTAGAAGAAAAGTGCTAAATCTATCAAACCAAGCACGAGGTGCTTGTTTGAGGCCATAGAGTGCTCTTTGAAGCTTGCACACATGATGGGGATAATTGGGATCAGCCATGCCTGGAGGTTGTTCCATATATAGTTCTTCAGAAATTAAACCATGAAGGAAGGCATTTTTTACGTCTAGTTGACGCAACTCCCATTTTTTAACAAGAGCAATGGTGATGACCAGACGAATGGTCCCAGGTTTAATGACTGGGGAGAAAGTTTCAGTATAATCTTGGCCATCCACTTGATGATACCCTTTTGCTACAACCAGTGCCTTGAAATGATCTAATGATCCATCAGTTTTGAGTTTCGATTTCTGAACCCATTTGGATCCAATTACATGCATGTCCAAGGTTCGTGGAACTAATTTCCAGGTTTTGTTTTTGTTTAGAGCTTCAAGTTCTTCAACCATTGCTGCCCTCCAACCAGGATGAGCAAGAGCAATGCGTATGTTACGAGGCTCACGAGGAATGTTAGCCAAGAGCAGATCACTAGTCAGAGCATATTTGGGATTAGATTTGACTATCCCTTTTTGAGATCGTGTGACCATGGCATGTGTTGGTTGAGGCTGTGATGTGTGACCCTGTAATTGTTGACTGTGCGTGTGAAGTTCCTGTGTGTGCTGATCTGGAGAATTAAAATCAAAGGATGGAGAGAGCTGCTCAGTCATGCTAGCAGAAGATGAAGATGAAGATGAAGAATGCATCAAGGACTGTTGAGTATCATTATGATGTGGGGAAGGGTCTGGAATGACACTTGTATTAGTTGTTAGCAAAGGTATAGTAAGAATAGGTGGTGAGCTTATTGGTGTGGAATTGTGGGACTCGTTGGTTATAGTGTGTGCAGATGTATTGTGTGGTAACCATGAATCAAAGATGCTTATGACCTGCGGTGTAGTTGAAGTAGCATGAGAGTGCTGTGTGTGCTTGTAAGGGAATATAAATTCATCAAATACCACATGCCTTGATATAAAGAATTTTCTGCTTGGGGGGGGGGGGGGTGAAAGCATTTGTAACCTTTGTGTATATTACTGTAACCTACAAATACACAGAGGGCTGACTTGGGATAAAACTTGTTTTTTCGTGTATCCCAAGTATAAGGAAAGCACTTAGAGCCAAATACACGAAGTGAACTATAATCAGGGTGTGTGCCGTGAAGTTTAAAATGTGGTGTAGAATGATTAAGTGCTGATGAAGGCAGTCGGTTCATAAGGTAAACAACAGTGGAGAAAGCTTCCACCCATAAAAATAAGGGAACACCACTGTGAAATAGCATAGTCATGCCTAACTCACGTATCACCCTATGTCTTCTTTCAACCATACCTGTTTGCTGTGGTGTGTATGGACAAGAAACTTGATGTATTATTCCAGTAGACTGAAAATGCGAAGATAGCTTTGAATTTATGAACTCACCTCCTCCATCTGAGTGGAATATTTTGATCTTGCTTTTGAACTGTTTGCTAATATATTATTCAAAGGCTAGATATGCATTCACAAAGTCAGATTTATTTTTCAAGGGAATGATCCAAGTATATTTAGAAAAATCATCCACTAGACATGCATAATATTGAAATTTCCCAATGGATAAAACGGGGGCAGGTCCCCATAAGTCACAATGGATTTTATCAAAAATATGTGAACTAGAATGCTGAGAATGTGAGAAAGGTAATCTACTTAATTTCCCTATCTGACAGCTATCACAGACATGTTCAAGTTTTACATTCCCAATAATATCAATCAATCCTTTATTTTTTAGCAGCTTCAAGGCCGAAGCTGTAGGTGTCCGAGCGTTGATGCCAGATGAAGGGAGATCCAGCCTTGAAACAATGAGAGAAATATAATTCTGGAGAATTGGAAAGAACATAGAGGTCACCCTTGCGCCTCCCCGTAATCACCACTTGCCCTGTCTGTCGTTCCTTAACAAAGAAATCAGCATTAGTAAACTCACACTTAACTAGATATTGGTCTGTTAGATGGCTTACTGATAACAGATTTTTCTTTAAATGAGGAACAAGTAAAACGTCATTGAGAGGTAGGATTTTATTTTTCTGTTTGATGCTGGAATCCCCAATACCAATGATTGGTAGAGAGGATCCATCACCAATTAAAACTGAGTCAGATCCTGTGTATTCTTGAATGTTGGTTAACATACCTTGCTCACCTGTCATGTGGTTTGAGGCGCCTGTGTCAGAGGTCCATTCTGTTTCAGTGACAGTGTTGTCCAAGGTGAGGGCTGCTAAAGCTTGTGGGATGTTGCTGCGTGGAGTTGTTGATTTTTTTGGAATCCACCAGCATATTTTTGCAATGTGTCCCATTGTCCCACAATATTGACATTTCTCTTCACGATAGAGATCCCTCTCTGTAGCAGTCATGCGTCTTTCTCCTGGTGGTGGAGGTCGTCTGTGTTGAGAATTAGGATCAGCTTTGGATAGATATCCATGGTTGTGATTTTTTGACTGCTGTGCCTGGAATCCTCTCCCTATTGAGATAAAACTTGGTTTGCCTTGGTATCCTATTTTCTGATACTTTTGTTGGTGCTGTCCGTAGAAGGCCATTTGAGAAGTGTGTAAATTGGTGTGATTTGAGAACCAATTTCGTCTTTGATCAAGGTTTTGAAGCTGTGATATGAGTTCAGAGTATGAGGGTCTTGGTGGTTTAAGCATGGTAGTGGTGAAAGTTTCATATTGAGGACCAAGGCTGGTAAGGAGGCAGAACACTTTTTCTTTATCTGGGACTGATTTCCCAATGGCAGCTAGGCTGTCACATAGGCTCTTAAACATTTGAATGTGTTCTCCAATTGTCTTGTTGTCATCTTTTCGAAGGTATGTCACCTGTTGTCTGAGTGTGAATTCTCGTTCAAGAGAATCCTCAACATATGCATTTTTGAGTGCATCCCATACAACATGTGCTGTATCTAGTCCCACAACAAGTCCAAGTGATTCCTCAGAGAGTGTTCCAATTAACCACCCTAGAAGGAGACGATTCTGTTTTCTCCATGTGATGTATGCTTCATTCATACTGGGTGCTGAATTTTCTGTATTTGAGGGATCTGGTGTGGAATATTTGGGTGGGGCTGGGTCCTCATTGGTGAGGTGGCCAAGTAGTTCTTGGCTTTCTGCAAGACCCATGGCTTGTTCACGCCAGAGTGGGTAATTTGTGGGACTCAGCTTGAGTGTGACAAAATTCCCTACGTTGAGTGAGAGGGAAGTCATGTCTGTGTTTTTTTTTGAACTGGATCTTAGTTGTGACCACGAAGAAAGGCTCTGATACCAAGAGAAAAATAAGAAACTTAGAGCAGAAAGAGTTTGAAGATCGTGGACACAATTTCTTTGAATGAGAATTAAGAGACTTTATTGCTGCTATATTGTAAAAAACCAGATGATACATTTCTTGAGTGTACTGCTACTATTTAAATACATGGAGAATTGAACATCAAGGGCTACAATAGAGGAACAAATGATATTTGTTCCCTTAATTGTTTCTGTTGCCATTCTGGGTTGATGTTACCGTTGCTTCTTCAATGTTGTAGCATGAAACTTGGGATCCAGTATCTAGTTGCTGTGATTGTTCCCTTTGATTCTGTTTCCTATTTTCATCTTTGCATAATGGATGCTGATAGCCTTGAGATTTCACTTCTTTATTGCATGGATTGCTTTCCTTATTGGGATTACATTGTTCATTTGTGATGCATGGATTGCATGGAATGCAATCTTCTTCTCTGCTGCATTCTTCATTTCTGCGTGGATGTGGAGTGGTGTTAATACTTGGCACTTAAAAAACCAAACTCAAAGCATTTTAACTCAACAAAGCATAAAGAAGACTTTATTTTGCAGGGACACCAGCCACGTAGTCCGGCCCAGTATCCGGCGAAGATGCAAAATATCCTTTGAAGTTTTTTTATACATCTTCTTCAATTTGCTTCTTAAAAAAGGACGACGACGGTGTGAATCTGGAGTTGGAGAAATCCTTTGCTCCTATCAAACTCCAAAATTTTGAAAAAAAAACTTTCACGTCAATTCTTTTCTCATCTCCCCCTCTTACTCTCCGGTTTCTTTCTTTCTTTAAATGCCACAGGTTAAACAAACAGGATGTTTTTTCTCAAAACATGGGTTTCGGGTGGCTCAAGAAAAATGGGTAGCTCAATGTCTTTGTCTTTTAATTCCAAAATCCCATGTGGATGGTGGAGAGTTTTGTCTTCAAAGTGGGGTTTTTTGGGTGGCTCAAGTTTTGTTGTTTTTGGATATAAAATACAGTTTGATCCCTCCATTTGTTACTCCTCCAATTGCATCCTTAATTGAACTTAAACTTACGATCTTGTGCAATTATATCCTTGTGAAAAATTCAACGTTAACTTTATTTTGCGCACATTTGGTCCTTGATCTTTATCTGTGCAATATAGCTCCCCACTCGACCATAAAACTCTTAATTTGTTCAATTAGGTCCCCGATTTCGCTTAATTGACTTGAAAAAAAAATTCAAATTGATCAATGAAAATTCAAATATCATCAATTGAGCCCGAATTAAATTTAAGCACTTGATTTCTTAATGACTAAGCCTTTAATAAAATTAATTCGATCCATTTAAAGTATAATTAAGTCGTCAAGCTTAATTAAACCCTTCAACTGCACCTAAATTAATTCCTGGATTATATAATTACGTTTTTATATTAACCAACGACTATATCAAATCGGTCCATAAAAAATATAATTATATTTTATGACTTAATTTATACGCGGATTTATCTCATAATAAATTACTTTAGCTTTGGATCCGCGTTTTTTCATTTCTGGGCACAAAAAGGGTACAATCGATTTTTTCAAAAATATTCAAACTTTTAACTCGATTTTTCTACCGACACCATCCCCCATTTTATTTTATTTTTTGTTATTTTCTGATAGTTTTGGGGCATGACCCAAAATTGGGTTACAACAATACCAAACACGTCGAAGTCGACTATAATTTTTTTTTAAAGAAAACCTTAATCAAAAAATTATACAATTTCTGTTTGTAAGGTCAGAAGATCAGTTGACTGATGTACTCACAAAAGCGGTTTCAGGAAGAGTGTTTCACGGTGCAATTAACAAGTTGGGCATGATGAACATCTATACTCCAACTTGAGAGGGAGTGTTAAAATGCAGCTATAAAGAGAGAATGGAGCTGTTATAACAGAGTTTGTTATAACTGGTCTTGTCCCTTAGTATTAGGAAATATTTGTGTGTGTTTTGTTCTGTAGTATGAGTAGTCTCTATAAATATATATTCCTGCATTGTAAAGAATGATATGAAGAAAATGAGATTGAAGAAATATACACTTCAATTTCAACAATTAGCATATTAAAATCATGAAAATCATATGAAAAGCATTTTTTTAATTGGTTTGAAAAAGTAAGATTTTCATCAAATATTTATATAATAAAACTTGAGTTGAGACAATAATAATAATAAAAAGAAAAATGAGCTCACGCTTATAAGTTTGAGTCGATTAAGAGGAAAATCTCCAATTCATCCCCTCTATGCACAAGACATGGCCTGTTATCTCTAAACTATTTCCCCCCAAAATTTTAATATTTTTGATAATCCCCTCTACGCACGAGACATCACATATTCAAACACCTGGAAATTTATTTTTAATAGTCATACATTTTTTTTTCCAGTTTATTCTTTCTACCAGCTATAACAAGTACAACCATTTAATTTCTTAACAATTATATTTTAAATTATTTTAACAATCCTTTTCATTTCATAATAAATTAAACATTATTATTGTTGGGGAAAATATGTTTAAGAACAATACCGTGGATGTCTGAAATTCTCTGATTCTGTATCGTTCTTGGCCTTCTGTTTTCAATAGAAATTGCTTTTAATGATGGAAGGCAAGAAAATCAAAGTACGTCTCTGTTTTTTTTTCCTTTTATATTATGTTGGCTTGCTGAGATGAAAATCAAGTTTTGTTTTGGATGATTTAATCCTAATTGAAAACCAATTACTTTTGATTTCTTAGGCAAGGGTGAAATTGAAAGGAGAAATACCACAAAATATCAAATATAATTATGATTTAATCCTTAATCTTTTTCTATGAATAAAACTGAAAGAATATTTGTCAGAAAAAATTAAACAAATAAACAAATAAAAATATTAAAATTGATATACTCTATATAATAATCGTGTTAATAACATGTTCTAAAAGAAGGACTAATTAACATATAAAAACATAGATATTTAAAATGAATCTTAAATAAGACAAGAGAGAAATACTTATCGTATTATGTATTCTTCTATTATCCTAAGTTTTAAGGATACAAAACAAGTAAATCTATTTATAGAGTAAGAAAATGATCTCAATAATCATAAAAATTCAAGAAACAGAAATCAAGAATCATGGACATTTATTACATATAATCATGGATTCATAACATAACCATCCTAATTTAACAAGGATTGTAATTAACAAAGAAAACAAATACTCTGACCAAGGTTTTATTTTTATTTAGCTGGACTAAGATTTCAAATAATATCTTAACAAGCACCACGCTGAAAGACAGGGGGGCCTTGTGGAACGTCTTGCTCCCTAGCTGCTTTGTGGCTCTTTATAATATAGGGAAGCCTGAAGATATATGGTGATAAGAGAGCAACGAAAAGTAGCGTCCATGTCGTTGGTGTTTGAGGTTGCACAGCACCAACTGAAGCAGCATACGCGAAGTTCATGCAATAAATGGAAACTAAAGTCTCTGTCTTGAAAGGGCTTCCCCGTAGCAAAAAATAGATGGTAATGGTTGCTGCAGAGAAGGCCATCGTGTTAATGAAGATGAAGAAGCCATAGCGAATCTTACTACGAGTGTGTAGAACGCTTATCCCCGCTTGAGCAAGACGAGTACAATTGTTAAGATTACCTGGGACAACGGTACAGTTCTCCTTGGGGTCATACCTGTCTTCTTGCCAGACCCCAGCCGGAGGATTGAGCGCAGCTTGAAAGGTTACGGCTACAATCAAGGTGGTCACCACCAGAAGAGTGTTTCGAGCCTCACTTGTAATGTTGAACGGATCAGTAGCCATCTTTTGGCAGAAACTACGTCCGTGGTTTTACGCTTTTGCTTGAAGAATGATCGTCCTCGCTTGTTCATCTAACTATAAATAGAAATAGAAGTAGAAGGGGTGGCTACTGCCTGGTGATAAAATAATAATAATAGTAGTAGTGATAATAATAATAATAAGAAGAAGAAGTGACAGCTGAGAGTATCTTTGGGGATCAAAGACGTGGAATTTTCCCACCGCCTATTCTATATCATGAAAGTATATTTATATTTTAGGAACAGAAGAGAAGACCTTGAATTTTCCGCAGCGAAGACGAACTTTCCATGCAGCTGCTCTGTGACTGCAGACACCTATCCCTCTTCTTCTTAATTCTTTACATAATTTGCACACATGCTGTATTGGAATGTTGAGCTGTATCCATCTTTTGGCAGAAACTATGTCCGTGGTTTTACGGTTTTACTTGAAAAATTGATTGCCCTCGCTTGTTCATCTGACTATAAATAGAAATACAAGTAGAAGGCCAGACATGTGTGGGCTTGTGAAGCTATATTACTAGGCTTTCTTCTTCTTCTTTTTTTGAGGGTCATGTCAAAAATAAATAAATAAAAGATGATGCGTAATTTTCTTGCCCAATTTCAGACATCAAAGAGGCGGCGGTCAAGAAATTGGATTGGGGTTTGTAGAATAAAAAAACCCATTTTTCTTAACAAATTAGTGTTTGGGTAGTGGAAATCATTCCTAATTGGCGGCATCCTTCAACATTAGTCTCAATCAATTAAGCTAGTTGCACATGCAGCCATGGAAATGGCATAATGGATAGAGTGTCACGTGCCTTTTCCAATTACTTCTTTTCCTTTGGTGGCAGAGCAGTTGCATGAAGCTAAATCAAACACTAAAGTAAAGAAATTTATGGTTTTTTTTTTGTTTATTTCCAGCCAACAACAACCATCATACTTCGGTTTATCAAGCTTCTTGTCTATCAATAAAAAAATAATAATCATGAAGAACACTTCATTTGACAAGTCATGAGAAATTTATACCATACAAGATGCTAGGGATATAAGCATACCCAAGTTAATTGTATGTATCCGTCAACCACCAAGACAAGTTGTGCATTAAATATTTACATATTCTTTGGGCCACGTTGGCAATACCCGTGATGAGATCAACATTCAAAATCCACTGGAATCCATCGATTCTAGACAGTTAGCCCCCTAGCTAAACTCTGAAATACTTTTAAATGTCAAAATACAAACACGCTAAAGATTTCTTTTCAGCAAAGAGACAACAGCTTGAATGTCCTATTTGCTCACAAGTTTTTTCTCTCTTATTCATTCACTAGATTTTTTTAATCATAACACATTTAAGATTTTGAGAAAATAAACACAACTTATAATCTTTAACGATCATAATTTAATAGGATTGTAATTAACAAAGAAAACTAAAATCCTCAACAATTTTTTTTTTAATCTTAACAAGAACCATGCTGAAAGAGATAGAGAGACCTTGTGGAACTTCTTCTTCTCTAGCTACTTGTGACTTAGTAGAAAATCGCAAGGGAATACGACCAACATCAATATTCCGTAAATCAAAGTTAACGAGAGGAACTCTCAATAAAAACTCAATGTTTGTTTAATAAAATGATAATTAAGTCGGTCGGAGGCTTTACAATGATACTTAAAGTAAAAACCATAGCCTAACTCATGACAGAAAAGGAAACGACACTTAAGCAATAAATTTACCATAAATAACAAATTTGAAATAAATGCAGAATATGAAAGGCCTATAAACCCCGAGCAATAAGCAATTGACAAAAGTCAATTCGGACTCACGAATCAAGAGTTATGGCTAAAACGAGACTTTACTAAAATAGCAAAGTTGACGATTTCGGGGCCTAAACGATGGAATTTGGCCAAAAAACGATAGACAATAGGGGCTTTGCCATTGAATTCTTCCACAAACGGTGAAACGCATTGACTAGGTGAGTTTCATGCCATTCCAACTTTGATGACCCAGTTGCCGAAATTCAGTTGCCTTTGAATTTCGGGTGATCTCTCTTGAGCATATAGGCTTCCTATTGGAAGATATGGAAAGGAGATGGAGTTTATCCAGCAGATAATCAATGTTCTCTTGTATGTATATTAAGGGGTGCCTTCTGTAAATGTTATTTTCGTGTAATTTCAGCAGTCTACATTGTTGCATCATAGGCATAGTGCAATGTAGCTATATTCATTTTTACTATGCATAGATTCCTGGGATGAGAAGTCTTGCCTTCATCCTGTTAGGATTTCCTTTTCCTGTAAAGAGGACTAGCCTCCATTATTTATATCCCTGCATGTTCTGTAATGTAGGTATGAAAAATACACAATACAACAAAGAAATCTTCTTTTCATTTTCTTCATGGTATCCGAGCAAGGGAAATAAAGAAAATTATTTTGCATCTCATCTGCATGATCTTCATTTTTCTCTTCTGCATTTTTTACACAAATGGCTGAAAGATCACTCATCTGCATTTGAAGTAGAAAGTTCATAGGTTATTCCTACAGTCAATGTTTCTGAGGTAGATATAAACCCAAATCAAAGATTAAGCTCAATCTTATTGAATGAGTTTAATTATCTGCCTTGGTCAAGGGCAGTATCTCTTGCGTTATGAGGAAGATCCAAACTTGGATTTATAAATTGAAGCATTGCAGCTCCAGAAGCTGGTTCATCAGGTTATGAATCATGGCTTAGTAAGGATCAGCTGGTGATGTCATGAATCTTGAATTTTATGGAGCGAAAACTAGCTGAAATATTTTGTTACTCAGAATTATCACTCACGCTATAGGAAACTGTCAAGAAAATGTATGGCAATCAGAACAATGCTGCAAGAGTCTTTCAATTGAAAAAAGACATCGAATCTGCAGCCAAAAGGGAAATCGTTTGTACAACTTCTTGGCTGTATGAAGAGCAAATGGAATGAACTGGAAACATATCATCCTCATACCATGGATTCATCTATGCTAGTGAAGAGGGATGAAGAAGACAAGATATTTCAACTCTTGTCTAGTCTTGATTCAGAATATGAAGACTTGCAAAGTCACATACTGATGAACCCAAAACTGCCCGCATTCAACAGTATATGTTCAACCATTCAATGTGAAGAAGTTCGAAGAAAAGTCATGAATATTGGTATAAAAACCGATGTATCTGAAGCAAGAGCATTCATAACAAATGATAAAAGGTATAAAGGGAAGCATCCACACTTAAAGTGTCAACACTGTAACTATTCTGGGCATGCTAAGGAGACTTGCTGGATTTTACATCCACAATTAAAGCCAGAATTCATGAAAGAAAACAGGGGAGAAAACAGGGGATCATAAAGGCCTATGCGTTCCTTCCACAAGGCTAACACTGCATCTGTTTCCACATCCAAGGGAGGTGACAATCTGAACAACTTCACGACAAATCCAACTGCACTTATAAATGAGTTTGCAACGTATCTTCAAGGGAAAAATGGAGGGGTTGGAGCTCACAACTAGCACCAAAGAGGGAAACTCATCAGCATTACTAGGCAAATTTGTTGGGTTTCTAGCCGACACCGAATGCATCCCTCAACAAGAAATGCCAAAACTGCTCTTGATATAAATATGTTGCATGATTTTTAGGTCGTAGATTCGGGTGCCACATATCACATAACCAACCATATATCTAAGCTTTATAAGTTTGAAAAATTAGCCACACCTTCTCAAGTCTCAATTGCAAATGGTGAAGGTGCTGATATTTTGGGAAAGAGAAAAATCAATCTAATATCAGAAGATATTGAGTCAATAGCCTTATATGTTCCCACCTTTCCATTCCAACTTCTATTTGTGGGGAAAATCACAATGAACTTAAACTGTTTAACCATTTTTTCTCCTCACAATGTTATTTTTTAGAATTGTATCACCAAGAGGACAATTGGTGAAGGGTTCTATCTAGATGGTCTTTACTACATATACAGTTCCAGAGTTTTTCAAGCCAAGTCCATCTCTCTTCAAGATAACCAATTGTGGCATCAACGTCTAGGTCATCCATCTCAGCCAGTTCTGTCATCCTTATTTCCAAAACTAGGAACTTTATCCATTCCATGTGAAATCTGTCATATGTCTAAGGATACTAGACTACCTTTTAGCTCATCTTTATCTAGGTCTAATAAGATATTTGAGCTTGTTCATTCGGATGTATGAGGGCCAACAAGTGAATCTTTTGATGGATTCAAATATTTCATAACCTTTGTGGATGATTTTTCGAGAACTATATGGTTGTATTTGTTAAGATCTAAAACTGAAGTTATGGAAGTTTTGACAGATTTTCATAAACTTGTTACAAACCATTTCGCTTATGAAATTACACAAAAATAGCATTTACAAAAGGCACCCTTAATATGCATACAAGAGAACATTGATTATTTGCTGGATAAACTCCAGCTCCTTTCCATATCTTCCAATACTTCCGCTACCTGTTCTACATCACCTTCTACCTTAAAAGTTTAAGGGCTGAAATGAAAATCACATTTATTAAGATTTTCAATTAAAGGACAAAGTTGCAAAAATAGAAACTTTTGTACCGTATATATTAAGCTTTTTTAACTCAATTCGAAAATTAAAAGAAGGAGAATCGAAGTGAAACATTAACATTTAATTAATTACAATTGAAGGACCCAATCAAACAAAATCAATACTTATATAACAGAAATCAAGACCATACACAAGGATCGAAGTGAAAAGCTACAAAAACTGGGGGGCTTTTCTGCACTTTTATGTGCAGGAGAGAGAGAAACGGTGAAACCGGCTTTAACAGGCCACCGCCGCGTACACGGCCATCGTGGGAGAAAATGCGTCGCACTTGGAGGTAGACCAAGTGGAGGCACACTGGAATAAACGCCGATAGGACATTTCCGGCCACCATATAAGCCTTCACGCGCCATCTGAAAGGCAAGTGAGACGGAATACTGTCGGTCGCTTGGACCGCACGCGCCGACAGTATTTCGAAAAATAAATAAATAATAATAGTCAATTACTGGTATACCCCTGTTCTTAGTTAATAAATTTTATCTTATTAGGAGCTATAACTATATTTATCCATTTAAAAAAAGGTTGCGACGGACCGGACCGGTTCGTATACGTGCAATTACAACCGTAGCCCTCAACCGACACCATTTTTTGTCTTATTATTTGGGGTAAAACCGTTAAAGCACTGTTCACATCAGTAAAAAACAAAAAAAAAAGGTGAACGAACTCGCACGACGCACGGACAAAAAATATCCAGTCCACCATGCCAATGAATCTTGGTGAATAGTTAGTGGCCAAGCTCTTTTAGTTCTTTTACTAATTGGTGAATTATTATGCATCCTAATCTATACAAAAAAAAACCTAACAGAGTCTCCCCTCCCGAGGACACACTGTAGGCTACAACATAAAAAAATTGTTGTCGCTCAAAGGTTGTGGTTAACACAGGGTGTATAGTTTTCTATTGTTCATACATTCATATATCCATACATATAAAAAACTCACTTTGTACACAAAATGATTATTTTTAATTCCTTATAGCATTTTCCCTTACATTACCTTAAAACAAATCCCTGAAATAAAAATTATACGTGCAAAGCTGTTTTTTTAGGGGCAAGAACACTTGTTTATTGGCTGTGGGTAAATCTGACACGGGTAAAATGCAATTTTTATTTTACACCTTCATCCCTAAAGTGGACGGTTTTTCATATTTAGTTCCTTAGTTTTAGGATTGTTCATTATGTTACACAGACTTTTATTATTATTGTTGTAACCCAATTTTGGGTCATGCCCCAAAACTATCAGAAAATAACAAAAAAATAAAATAAAAAGTGTTGGTGTCGGTAAAAAAAAAATCAAGGTAAAATTTTGGATATTTTTGAAAGTTCGATTGTACCTTTTTGAGCCTAGAAATGAGGAAAAACGCGGATCCAAGGCTAAAGTAATTTATTATCAGATAAATCCGCGTATAAACTAAGTCATAAGATATAATTATATTTTTATGAACCAATTTGATTTAGTCATTGATTAATATAAAAGCGTAATTATGTTCAAGAATTAATTTAGGTCCAATTGAAGGGTTTAATTAAGCTTGGTGACTTAATTATACTTTAAATTGATCAAATTAATTTTTATTAAGGGTTTAGTCAATAAGAAATCAAGTTCTTAAATTTAATTCGGGTTCAATTGGTGATATTTGAATTTTCGGAGAACAATTTGATTTTTTCCAAGTCAATTATGCAAAATCGGGGACCCAATTGAACAAATTGAGAGTTTAATGGTTTATTGGGGGACTATATCGCATAGTTAAAAAGTCAAGGCTAGTATTGAAATTATGAAGGAGGATATAATTGTACAAAATCATAATTTTAAGTTCAATTGTGGGTGCAATTAAAGCAGTTATAAATTGAAGGACCAAATCACATTTTACACCCCAAAAGTAACAGACAACACATGCCTGCGCCACGACGCTTGCAGCAGACGAACCCCATCACCTTCCAACCCCTTTTCCGGCCACTACAGGCGACCATTTCCGACGCCACCACGACTAGAAGAACCACCTCGACATCCTCTACCAAAAGGTGTTAACAGGTTAGCTTTTCATCACACTCGAAAATTCATCATTGTTCATCTTCTCTATTGTAGAAGGGCACTGAAGAGACGGGCTTCCGCTCGTCCAGAGTATTGGGTCGGGAGCTCGGTCCAAGGTGGGCGGGCTGGCAGCCCGGCCCAAGGAGGGGGGCCTGACAGCCCAGCCAGTGGGCGGGTGGCAGCCCGACCCAAGGAGGGGGGCTGGCAGCCCAGCAAATGGGTTGGCAGCCAGCCCACCCATAAATAAAAAATAATATAATAAAAAATTAAAAAAATATATAAAAAGATGTTTAAAATTTTTTTATATATAGAAAAAAAATCTAGAAAAAAATGTGTTGTTTTTCTTGCATACGCCCAATACACTAGCATATTTTAAAAAAATCTTATTTTTTCAAAAAAATATATTACCTTGGAATTTTATAGAAAAAAGTGTATTTTAACATGAATTTCACAAAGAAAAATCATTTCTTGCATTTTATGGATTTTTACAACATGTTTGTAAAATCCAAAGGGTATTGGCCAATATTCCAAAAATTATAAAAAACTCTTTTTGGTGATTCATATCATTCAGTGTTGGTGTTTAGATAAATAAATTTTAAAGGGTTAACATCCAAAATATTCGGTGGGGATGATATGCTATTATTCACTGTCAGTGTTTGGATAAATAAATCCTACGGGGTTAATATCCAAAATATTCGGCAGGGATAATATATCATCAAATTTGTTTTTTAAAAAATCAATATCATAGCAATTATAAGACAAACAAAACGTCAAGCAACTTACCTTAGGTAGGGCGTACTAGGGGTGCTAAAACCTTCCCTTTACGTAACCAATCCCTTACCCTAGAATCTCTAAAAGACCAGTTTAGGTTTCCTAGTAACCATAATACTAGGTGGCGACTCCCTTTCACAAAAATAAAGATAACCCCCTCGATATTTGAATCCCCGGCCACAATTGGGGAAAGTCTTTATGACGTCGTGCTCTTCATTTTTTGGGGTGCGACAACTATATTAATTTTATTTTTTATATTTGGATTGTGAGAGATGAGAGAACTGACTACATTTTAATCACAAAATTAGTCAAAATTTCGTTGGCAATTTAGCTAGTTTTTGGAAATAGAGGCCAAATGTTATTTCAACCTAAGTTTTTGTATCTTTTAAATGTGATTTTACATAAAATTTCAAGATATAATTTATATTATTTTCTAACATATTTTATAAGCTTGTTGATTTATATAAAATATAATAGGAAGATAATATTTAAACTAATGAATATTTTGTCAATCAAATTTTGATACCATATAAAAAATTATTTTATTTAAAAATTATATATAAAATGCTAAGATATAACTTATATTATTATTTAATAATAACATAAAAAGAAAAAGTCTTCACAATTCAATGAACAAAAACTTGGTGTATAAAATCATTGATATTTGACACCGGTGAAGATTTTCTACAGTTTATTACTATATAGCTAAAAGAGGTCGTTCATTTGAACAGTCAATGAACATTGATTTACATTGTTCCTTAGTGTTCAAATGGGGCTTTCCATTTTTTTGGTAATCATCTTTTTTTTGTAGTTTTTTTATAACTGGGTATCGGTGATAGCTTACACGTATCACGACTAATTTATATACCTATTTTTTTTACATTTTTTCTTATTTTTGTTTTTTCCACTTATACGCGAAGTTCGTCGAGTAAATTGAAATTAAAACCTCTATCTTATAAGGGCTATCCAGTAGCAAATAGAGGATGGTGTTGGTAGCTGTAGAGAAGGCCAGCGTGTTAACGAAGACGAAGATGTCATAGCCAGTCTTATTACGAGAGTTAACACGAAGACGAAGAGGTCATAGCCAGCCTTATTACGAGAGTGTAGCATGCTTGTCCCCGCATGCCCAATAAAAAATGGTTGGCGAGCCCTTGTTGGTGGTTTTTGTTGTAGTTGAAATAAAAAAAAAAAATGAGTTTATTATAATTTGTTGTGAATTTCGATTTCATTTCATTTCCATTAAAGTCCTACGCTAAGTAAATTGAAATTTATGCACTCCAAATTCCCCTACGCTTCATTTCATTTTAATTTCTAAAAGTTTAAACTTGCGCCATCCTCTCCTTTAGAGCTTTAAGCGAAACGAATTTTTTTTTTTATTTTTTATGTAGCAACCTAGAGTATTTACTCTTGACGGGAGAGTCTGCTAACTTTTTTTTTATATGGATTGGGATGCATAGTTATTCACCTATTATAAGTGTCTATTATAGTTATCGCACCCCAAAAATGGTTAGAGAGCGATGTCGTGGCAATTGGTCCCCGTGAGCGGGGAGATTAAATGTCAGGGGATTATCTATTTTTGTAACAAATGGAGTCGCTACCTAATATTACGGTTACTAGGAAACCTAGGACTGGTCTTTAAAAGATTCTAAGGTAAGGGACTCGTTGCGTAAAGGGAAGGTTTTAGCACCTCTAGTACGCCCTACTTAAGGTAAACTGCTTGGTATTTTTGTTTGTCTGATGATTGCTAAGATATTGATATATAAAAAATATATTTTGGATATCAACCCTTTAGGATTTATCTACCCAAACACCGATAGTGAATAATAGCATATTATTCCCGCCGAATATTTTGGATAGAATTTATTTATCCAAACACCGAACCATGAATAATAGCATATTATTCCCGCCGAATATTTTGAATAGAATTTGCTTATCCAAACACCGAACCATGAATAATATGAATCACCGAAAAAGCTTTTTATATTTTTTTGAATATTGGCTAATACCCTTTTGAATGTTGTTAAATCTCAAAATGCAAGAAATTATTTTTTCCTTTGCAAAATCCATGTTAAAACCCATTTTCTCTTCAAAACCCAAGATAATATATATATTTTTTCAAAAGAAACAATTTTTAAAATATGCTAGTGTATTAACCTTGTGCAAGAAAAACAACACATTTTTTAGGTTTTTTTTATATAAAAAACAAAAATATTTTTATTTTATTTTATTATTATTATTATTATTTTTTTATTTACGGGTGGGCTGGGCTGCCAGCCCACCCATTTTGATGATCTGGGCTGGCAGCCCAGCCTCTCTCGGGTTGGGCTGCCAGCCCGCCATTCTTAGCGAGTTGGGTTGAAAGCCCATCCCACGAGTCTGGGCCGTGGCCTAGACGGTCTCGGGTGTGGGCTGTGGCCCAGATGGTCTCGGGTCTTGGCCGTCAACCCAAACAATCTCGGGTCTGGGCCGGACACTGGGCCGACCCCACCCGGTTACCCTCAACAGTTACCGGGTATTTTTTTTGCAAAAAACAAAGAAGATGCACAATAATATATAGATTTTTCAAGTACAACGAATGGAGATTCTGTTAATACCTTCGTGTAGAGGATGTCGAGGTGGTTCTTTTGGTCGTGGAAGCCGGAATAGTGACTTGTGGTGGTCGGAAATGTGATCGGAAGGTCACGGGGCTGTCGTTGCAGGCGTCGGGGCTGTCACCTTTCCTTCAACGGGGACGATGGCTGAGCTTCTAGGGGTTGTGGGAAGTTGATGGTGGTGGAAATGGTGGTTTTTGGTGGGGAACGACGGCTATTGGAGGAGGATGAGGGGACGGTGTGGCTGTGTTTTTTTTAGAGAGAGATAGGGGCGAGAGAGAGAGACTGAGAGGGGCTTCTGTTCTTGTGAGGTAGCCAACAAAGGCCGAGAGAGAGAGAGAGATGCGACGGAGATGCTGAGGAGGTGTCGACGGTGAGGTGAAGGAGGTGCCGATGAGTTTTGTTCTTCAACCGAGAGGGAGAGAGAGACAAACCAGTTGCCCTGGTTTTGGTAGAGAGGGAGACAGGAAAAGCAGAGCACGGGAGGAAGAAGAGAAAAATAAAAAATGCAGACCCGAGAATGTGTAGAAAACAGCAACAACAAATGAAATTCTAAGTTCTTTTTACGTGAAATCCCCCCTGATTTCTTCAGTTTTTTTCGTTTTCTTTTTTCTCCCTTTCTTTACTTCCTATGATCTTCCTTTATATAGCCACAGGTTACAAAAACTGGGGGGTTTCATGCGGGTGGCTCAATGCTATGTCTGCAAAATGGGTTTCATGTGGGTTGCTCAATGTTATGTCTACAAAATGGGTTTCATGTGGGTTGCTCAATGCTATGTCTTTGTCTTTCAATTCCAAGGTTCCATGCGGATGGTAGGGGAAATTTGTCTACAAAGTGGGATTTTGTTGGGTGGCTCAATGTTTGTGGCTTTTGGGTACAAAGTGCGATTTAGTCCCTCAATTGGTTACTCTTTTAATTGCACCCTCCATTGAACTTAAATTTATGATTTTGTTCAATTATACCCTCCTTCATAATTTTCAATATTAGCCTTAACTTTAAACCCCATTTTATTTCGGTCCTCAACTCTTATCTGTGTGATATAGTCTCCCAACAACCATTAAACTCTTAATTTGTTCAATTTGGTCCCCAATTTCACCTATTTGGCTTAGAAAAAATTCAAATTGGTTTCCGAAAATTCAAACATCACCAATTAAACCCGAATTAACTTTAAGAACTTGATTTCGTATTTACTAAGCCTTTAATAGAAACTAATTTGATCAATTTAAAGTTTAATTAAGTCGTCAAGCTTAATTAAACCCTCTAATTGGACCTAAATTAAATCCTGAATATAATTACGCTTTTAAACCAACGACTATATTAAATTGGTCCATAAAAATATAATTATATTTTATGACTTAGTTTATGCGCGGATTTATCTTATAATAAATTACTTTAGCTTTGGATCAGCGTTTTTTTTTTTGGCACAAAAAGGGTACAATCAAACTTTCAAAGATGTCCAAAATGTTAACTTGATTTTCTTACCGACACCACCCCCCATTTATTTATTTATTTTACTGATAGCTTTGGGGCATGACCCAAAATTGGGTTACAACAATGTATTGATTTATTCTAAATTTTTTTAATTTTTGGGATTTTGTATTGATTTATTGTAAATTTGTTTAATTTTAGTTTAATTTTTGGAATTTTATGCATTATGCTAGATGTAAATCACTTTTATTTAATAAATTACACTAGATTTGATGCTCGAAGAAAGGGCTAGACAAATCTTTTTTCAATGTAAGAAAATAATGTTATGAAAGTATTCATTACACTTACATGCTAAATGTTTGTATAAACTAGTTCATGTATGTGGATTATTAAATGTACCAAGGGCAATGATTTGGGACTTAAACTCAACAACATGATTTAATCTTCCCACATGAGATTATGATGATATTATATAGATTAAAGTGGACCCAAATACCACCATTCACATTTAATAGACTTATCAGGGATCACATAAATGTAGTCCAAATTTGCTTGTAGTATCAAAAAATTGTAACAAGAAAACACAAAGAATAAATTCATATATCAACATGAACATAACAAATTCAAATAGCAATAACAATTGAGTATTTATAGATAATTAAAAAATAATATTAATATAAATAGTTATATTTATAATTTGCAAAATAATGAGTCATGAATTAATTACTGAAATTGAAAATTGTGGAGGAGAGAGAAAAAATTAATAACTTGAAACTTCATTGACCATGGATGAAAAAGGCATCAAAAGTCACCATTTCACGTGTAATTGTCAACAATTATTTTTTTGATATTTATTAAATATTAAAATTTAAATTTGCCTCTATTCTCACCATAGTTGTAAAATCCGTTCCGAGTACCGTTCCGATTTTTTGTTTGGAACGGAACATTCTGGTTTAGGTGCATTCCGGTGTTCCGTTTTGGTTTTGTACTGTTCATATTTATTTAATTATATATATGAAAAAAATAAAATATTAATTTAACAAGTATAATTTAAATTCAAGATAAATGAAATTTAAATTATACAATACAAACACAAAGTCAAAAAAACATAATCTCAAAATTAGAAATATCTCTAAAATTTCAAAATATTATGAAAGTAAAATGTTCGAAAATAAAAGTAATATAAATTAAACATCTTCTACATCATTAATAAAAGAACCATTTTTTTTATCTTATTTTAAATAAAGTTCAAGTATTTTATATATAGTTTAATGATACAATTAATTATATAATAAATAGGAGTAAGTTATATAATTAAATAATTGATTTTGAAAAACCCTCCAACAATAAAATTATTATTTTTAATTATATTTAAATTTAAAAAAATGAATTTAAATATAATTAAAAGACCCACAAATTTGAGATTTGAAATTTAAAATAATATTTAAAAATTAACCCTCCAAAAAAAAATTTATTATTATTATTATTATAAATTTATAACCCCCTGTAAAAAGTTAGAAACCTTTTATTATTATTATTATTATTATTATTATTATTATTATTTATAACTAGTATAAAATGCCCCCCCAATAACATAACCCTAAAGTCCTAAACATATCCCACGCCGCCGCCCACCCTCAGGCCTCATCTTCTTAATACTTTCTACTAATTCAATCTGGGTCTTGATTATGAAAGCGATTTTGTACCTCACCATGGGTCTTGATTTTTCTACCAAGGCTGCACGCAAATCAACCCCAACAACAGGAGGCATGAAGAAGCCACACAGATACAAACCTGGAACAGTTGCTCTTCGTGAAATCCGCAAGTACCAGAAGAGCACTGAACTGCTCATCAGGAAACTCCCGTTCCAGAGACTTGTTCGTGAAATTGCTCAGGATTTCAAGACTGATTTGAGATTCCAGAACCCGGAACGGAACGCCCGGTACGGAACCGGGGCGTTCCATCCGGAATCCGGCTGGATTTGCCGGATCGGACCGGGATTTTTACCGGGACAAAAACATCGTCGTTTTGTCCTGGATTTTTAAGTGGAACATGCCGTTCAGGTTGTTCCGGCCGGAACGGAACGGGATTCATAACTTTGATTCTCACCTACTAAAAACAAATCTAGGTTAAAATGACCCTTGACCAATGAAAACATTTCTTTGACATTAAAGGCAATTGATATCGCCATTTTTTAAAATTTATTAAATATTTAAGTAGAAATATTCAATATCTAGCTGGACTAAGATTTCAAATAATATCTTAACAAGCACCACGCTGAAAGAAAGAGAGAGACCCTGTGAAACGTCTTGCTCCCTAGCTACTTGTGCCTCTTCGTAGTATTGGAAAACAGCCTGAAGATATATGGTGATAAGAGAGCACTTAAGAGTATCGCCCATGTCTTTGGTGTTTGAGGTTGCACAGCACCAACTGAAGCAACATACGCAAAGTTCATGCAATTAATTGAAATTTAAGTCTCTGTCTGGAAAGGGCTTCCCTGTAGCAAACAAAAGATGGTACTGTTTGCTACAGAGAAGGCCAGCGTGTTAACGAAGATGAAGGTGCCATAGCGAACAAATGTTATTTGGGAAAAAAATTAAAATCTTTTTCTTTACTTTCTTTTTAGTTTTTAAATTATTTTGATATGTTATATTAGAAATAAATTTTAAAATATACCCATTTGAAAATATACTTGTTTTTTTAAAATTTGATTTAACCATGTTAATATTATATATTAAAGTATATATTTTTTGAAAAAAATTGAATAAAATTTTAACCCTCAAATGAGGGGAACTAATTTTTATTTTGATCTAAAATATATTCATTAATTGTGTATTTTTGAAAAAAAATCAAATTTCTAACAAGGACTTCTACAAAATTCGTTTCTGCGAAGAGCCTTCCAAGTTAAACTCTTTAAGATAAATTATAGAATGTCGTGTTCAGGATACATAAATGTTTTGACTAGACTAAGTGAGGATAGAAAGAGGGATCTACTCTTTTTCTAGCCATCTTGAAAATACCGATTGTATTTTATGATGATGTTCTCACTTTTTGGTAATAGGCGGGATCAATTTTTAATTCATAACGTTGGGTTCCTTTCCTTCCTGGTGCAACAAAGAGTTTAATGTTAAATGTCTTACTTACACTCAAGTTTTATTATTTTTCCTTCCAACATTTATGTTCAATTTTAGATCTTCTATTACTTTTTATATTTTAGGAAGTAGATTTGTTTGCCCAGTATATTTTAGTTTTTTAGCCTATTTAAAAGAGCATAAACCAGGGGCGGATAACAAGTATTTCTTGCAGAATAAAACTAGTGTTTGCAGAGACGACCGACTAGCGAGGGTAGTGGAAATCATTCCAAATTGACGGCATCCTTCGACGTTAGTCTTAATCATTGAAGCTAGTTGCACATGCAGCCATGAAAATGGTGTTAAAGAACCACATCATCTAAAAGTTTAAGCTTGTAGGTGAGGTCCCATAACATGATTATATTATACTCTAACACATTCCCTCAAATGAAAGCCTTTTGAGCTTGAAACTTGTACAGACTCACATTGCCTTGTGCTTGATTCTTTTATCAAATAGAATGGGGATGGTGAGATTCGAACTCGTGACCGCTGGATCAACAAGACTCTGATACCATGTTAAGGAACCATCTCACCTAAAAGCTTAAGCTTGTAGGTGAGGCCCCATAACATAATTATATTATACTCCAACAAATGGCATAATGGATTGGGTGTCACGTGCCTTTTCCAATTACTTCAACATTCGTCTTAATCACGACCTTGTGGCACTTCTTCTTCCCTAGCTACTTGTACCTCTTTATAACAATGGAAAACACCCTTAAGAAATATGGTAACATGACTTTAGTCATAAAAATTCAAGAGAATAAACTCAAGAATCATGAATATTTATTACATATAATTATGGATTCATTACATAACCATCATAATTTAACAAGGATTGTAAATAACAAAGAAAATAAATATTCTGACCAAGGTTTTATTTTTATTTAGCTGGACTAAGATTTCAAAGAATATCTTAACAAGCACCACGCTGAAAGACAGGGGTCCCTTGTGGAACGTCTTGCTCCCTAGCTACTTTGTGGCTCTTTATAATATGGGGAAGCCTGAAGATATATGGTGATAAGAGAGCAACGAAAAGTAGCGTCCATGTCGTTGGTGTTTGAGGTTGCACAGCACCAACTGAAGCAACATACGCTGAGTTCATGCAATAAATGGAAACTAAAGTCTCTGTCTTGAAAGGGCTTCCCAGTAGCAAAAAATACATGGTACTGGTTGCTGCAGAGAAGGCCATCGTGTTAATGAAGATGAAGAAGCCATAGCGAATCTTACTACGAGTGTGTAGAACGCTTATCCCCGCTTGAGCAAGACGAGTACAATTGTTAAGATTACCTGGGACAACGGTACAGTTCTCCTTGGGGTCATACCTGTCTTCTTGCCAGACCCCAGCCGGAGGATTGAGCGCAGCTTGAAAGGTTACGGCTACAATCAAGGTGGTCACCACCAGAAGAGTGTTTCGAGCCTCACTTGTAATGTTGAGCAGATCAGTAGCCATCTTTTGGCAGCAACTACGTCCGTGGTTTTACGCTTTTGCTTGAAGAATGATTGTCCTCTCTTGTTGATCTAACTATAAATAGATAGAGAATTAGAAGGGGTGGCTACTGCCTGGTGATAAAATAATAATAATAATAATATATGTTGTATTGGAATGTTGAGCTGAATCCATCTTTTGGCAGAAACTACGTACGTCCGTGGTTTTACGCTTTTACTTGAAGAATGACTGCCCTCGCTTGTTCATCTGAATGTAAATAGAAATACACACAAGTAGAAGGCCAGACATGCGTGGGCTTGTGAAGCCACATTACTAGGCTTTTTTTTAGGGTCATTTCAAAATAAATAAATAAAAGATGATGATTCATTTTCTTGCCCAATTTCAGACATCAAAGAGGCGGTCACGAAATTGGATTGGGGTTTGTAGAATAAAAAAACCCATTTTCTTAACAAATTAGCGTTTGCGGAGACCAGCGACTCGCGAGGGCAGTGGAAATCATTCCAAATTGACGGCATCCTTCAACGTTAGTCTTAATCATCGAAGCTAGTTGCACATGCAGCCATGGAAATGGCTTAATGGATTGGGTGCCACGTGCCTTTTTCAATTACTTCTTTTCCTTTGGTGGCAGAGCATTTGCATGAGGTCAAACTCTAAAGTAAACAAATTTATGTTTTTTTTTTATTATTTCCAGTTAACGAACGGTTTATCAAGCTTCTTGTCTATCAATAAAAAAAAATCATGAAGACCACTTCATTTGACAAGTCATGAGAAATTTATACCGTACAGTCACCTTGGCAATACCCGTGATGAGATCGACATTCAAAATCCACTGGAATCCATCGATTCTAGACAGTTGCCCCCCTCGCTAGACTCTGAAATACTTTTAAATGTCAAAATACAAACACATGAAAATTAAACAGATTTAGAATAAATCAATAGTATAATATATACATACGAGCGGTTTTGCAATCAATAGTATAATAGATACTTACGATCTTCTACTTCTTCTTATTGTTGTTGTTGTTGTGTTAATAATAAAAAAAATAAAAGATTTAAAAAATCTAAATAACTTTAACAAAATATTAAATTAAAAAATAAAATAAAAATTTGTCAGAAACATAGTGTAATTGAAACGTGAAGTGACTAGCATAGTTTTTTAATTGTAGATAATCCAGGTAAATTTATCCAAAAAAATTTGAGTTGTCTTTTCCCCCATTAATATTAGATTTTAAATATTAAAAATAAAAATATTTTAATTTCTTAAGAAATAATCTAAAAAAATATATAAATTTAAATTGAAAGCCATTTTTTATTTTATAAGATTTATTAATCATATTATTATATTAAATTTATTTTAAAATACAAATATTAAGTATTTTTTTTAAAAAAAAATTGTATGTCATTTTTTTTCTCTCCATCTCTCTATATTTTTAGGCAGTAATATTCAATAGCGGGGGTATGCGTGCAATTACAACCGTAGCCCTCAGCCAACACTGTTTTTTGTCTTATTAGTGGGGGTAAAACTGTTAAACCATTGTTCACATCAGGAAAAAACAAAACAAAAGGACGAACGAACTCGCGCGATGCACAGACAAAAAATGTCTAGTCCACCATGCGAATGAATCTTGGTGAATAGTTAGTGGCCAAGCTCTTTTAGCTATTTTACTAACTACTAATAATAGGTTAATTATTATGCATCCCTATCCAGACAAAAAAAAAACCTAGTAGAGTCTCCCTTCATGAGGAAACACGATATACCCGCGCGAAGCGGCGAGTTTTTTTTATCTATGTAGAAACTTTATTGTTTTTATATGTATTGTATTTCATTATTTTGATATTTAGTTGGTATAATTATATTTAAGAACTCTGATATGAATATTTATCCTTCAAAAAATCAAAAGTCATTTTTCCTCTCTCTCAATATATTTTTAGGCGATAATATTCAATAAATATCAAACATATTAGAAATAAAAATATTGTGATTTGTTGTTCAAACATAAACTTGATTTTTTTGTGTGCTATAATTATTTATTCGCCGTCTAAAAAGAACAGTCTAATGGAAACGGGAAGTGACTTGTATATTTTTTAATTTGACTTGTAGATAATGCAGGTAAATTTGTAAACATATTTTTTTTTAGATATTTTTTCCCGTAAATATTAAATCTAAAATATTAAAAATTAAAACATTGGAAATTCTTATAAGGAAATAAACTTAAATAAAAGAGCACAAAATTAAATTTTGAAGCAATTTTTTTTAAAATAAGATTTATTAATCATATTATTATATTAAATATATTTAAGAAAACATGATATGAATTTATGTCCTTCAAAAAATTCTAGGCGATAATATTCAATAAATATTCAAACATATAATTAGTTTTACATATTTTAATTTGACATAAATATATAATTAATTTGACATAATTTTCATAATATATTTAATTTAAAGGATAATCTTAGGCTATTTTGTTCTCTCTTTATATATTCTTAGGCGATAATATTCAATAAATATTAGAACATATAATTAGTTTCATATATTTTAATTTTATATAAATTCAAAAATATATAATTAAAAAGTCAAAATACTGCAAATTTATTTCAAGAAATAAAATTAAACAAAAGAGCATAAAATTTAATTTTGAAGCCAATTTTTTTTTTAATTTTATAAGATTTATTCATCTTATTATTATATTAAATGTAGTTCAGAATATTGATATGAATTTCTGTCCTTAAAACAATCCTAGGTCATTTTTCCTCTCCCTCTATATATTTTTCTTGAGTTCCATTTTCTCTCTAGCAATATTAGATCTGACACATTAAAAATAAAAATATTTAAATTTTTTCAAAAATGAATTAAATTTTTTTACATGCTATAATGACTTATTTGCCATCTAAAAAGAACATGAATCGAAATGGGAAGTGACCCGTATATTTTTCAATTTTAGATAACCTAAGAAAATTTGTAATATTTTTTTTAGTTTAATTTCCCCCCAGTAATATTATATTTAAAATAATAAAAATGAAAATATTGCAAATTTGTTTTGTAAGAAATAAACTTAAACAAAAGAGTTCCAAATTTAAATTCAAAGGCAAAATTTTTTTTTGTAAGATTTATTAATTTTATTATTATATTAAATGTATTTAAGAATATTGATATTAAATTTTTTTTAAGAAAAAATCCTAGGTCATTTTTTTCCTCTGTCTATATATTTATAGGTGATAATATTCAATAAATTTTGTTTATGTTATTCGATTAATTTATTATATTGTTATATAAAATGTATTTAAGAATATTGATATTAAGTTTTTCTTATTTAAAAAATCCTAGGTCATGTTTTCTTCTCCCTATATATATTCTTATGCGATAATATTCAATAAATATTAGAACATATAATTAATGATAGACTAAAAATATTTAACAAACTTTAATAAAAGATAAAACATAAAAATAAAATAAAAATAAAAATTAGCATTGCTATTATTATTATTATTATTATTATTATTATTATTATTATTATTATTATTATTATTATCATTGTTAGTCGAATGCCCGCACTACGTTGCGGATGTAGTGCACGCGAAAAAAATAATTTTTACAGCTGTTGAGATTAAAATATAACATTTAATATATAAAATTTGGTATACTCAAAGGTATCAACATGGTCTATTATAATAACAATAATATCGAAGTCTCAACTTCTAAAATCATCTTTACTATTATTGTCAAAAAATTAAACACTATTGAACAAATCTAAGAGGGAAAAAACATATGAATAAAAAAGCACGTTGGAATAAATATTAAAATCAAAGGCTAAAAAAAGCTTAAAACATTAACCAAAGAGCACATAAAAAAATAAAATAGATGATAAAAAATAAAATGAAAGAAAAAAATAATTTTATTTGAAAATTTAAAAGATTAAATCATCATCGTCATCATCATCATCATCATCATCATCATCATCATCATCATTATTATTGTTACTATTATATTTTTTTATAATGAAAGAAAAAAAATGAAAGAGCAAAAAAATCCTAAAAACCTCAACAAAAGATCAGATTTTTTTTTTATCATTGTTATCACTGTTAAAACAATAAAAATTATCAAATTATCCTGAGAGAAAAAATATAAACACATTAACAAAAGAGTAAGGAAAAAAAATATTATTATTATTATTATCATTATTGTTGTTGTTGTTGTTGTTGTTGTTGTTAATGGAAAATAAAACACAAATATCAATTTATCAAGGGATTAAAATAAAAAATTAAAACTATAAGGGCCAAAATGAAAATTCAATATATTATCAATTTAAATAAAAGGATCCAATTGAAGAAATCGAAACTTCTGTACTGTATTTATTGAATAATTTAAACCGAATCCGAAAATTAAAAGAAGGAGGACCGAACTGAAAGATTGACATCCAATCAATTCCAATCGGAGGACCCAATTGAACTAAATCAAAACTTATCGAACCAAAATCAGGATAAAAAACAAAATCAAAAGTCAAGGGAGTGAAGTAAAAAGTAGCACAAAATGGGGGACTCTCCTGCACTTTTACCTGCAGGAGAGAGAGAGAAACGTGGTCGACGACTTTAATCGGTCCCCAGCGTGTCAATGAATATTTTTATGGCACACGCGCCACCGCGGGAGGAAGACCACTCCCAGAAGAACCGCTCTAGATGTAGGAATCTCGTCTCCGTCCACCGTATGACGCTGCACGCGCCACCTAAATAGGGCGTGGGGCGTGAAAAAGGTATGCACGTGTTACACACGCACTGACAATAACCGGGAAAAAAAACAAAAAAAATTGGTCAATTACCGGACAACCCCTAGACCAAAAGCAATGTTTTTGTCTTATGCGGGGCTAGAACCGTGATTAACCATTTTGAAAATATTAAAAAAAATTGTGGCGCACCGGACCGGACCGGTCTGGTCCGTACGCGTGCAATTACATGAATAACCCTAATCCTCAGCCCTTTTTACCCTCAGCCCAATCTCTATTTTGTCTTATTACCAGGGCTAAAATCGTCGAAACACTGTTAATTGAAAAAAAAAAAGCAGATGAACAACCGCAAAGCACGGCCGAAAAATGGCTAATCCACAGTGCATTTGTCTCTATGGCTACAGTAGCGACCCCCGAGCTCTTTTAGCTCTTTTGTTAATTGTTTATACATACATTCATATATTCATACATATAAAAAACTCACTTTGTACACAAAATGATTATTTTTAATTCCTTGTAGCATTTTCCCTTATATTGCCTCCCCGAAATAAAAATTATACGTGCAAAGGTGTTTTTTTAGGGGCAAGAACACTTGTTTATTGGCTGTGGGTAAATCTGACCCGCATAAAATGCAATTTTTATTTTACACCTTCATCCCTAAAGTGGACGTTTTTTCATACTTATTAGTTCCTTAGTTTTAGGATTGTTCATTATGTTACACAGACTTTTATTATTATTATTATTATTATTTGGATTGTGAAAGATGAGAGAACCGGCTAACATTTTAATCACAGAATTAGTCAAAATTTCGTTGTCAATTTAGCTAGTTTTTGGAAATACAGGCCAAATGTTATTTCAACCTAAGTTTTTGTATCTTTTAAATGTGATTTTACATAAAATTTAAAGATATAATATATATTATTTTTTAACATATTTTACAAGCTTGTTGATTTATATCAAATATAATAGGAAGATAATATTTAAACTCATGAATATTTTGTCGATCAAATTTTGATACCATATAAAAAAATATTTTCTTTCAAAATTATATATAAAATTCTAAGATATAACTTATATTATTATTTAATAATAACATAAAAAGAAAAAGTCTTCACAAATCAATGAACAAAAACTTGGTGTATAAAATCAATGATATTTGACACCGGTGAAGATTTTCTACAGTTTATTACTATATAGCTAAAAGAGGTCGTCCATTTGAACAATCAATGAACATTGATTTACACTGTTCATTACTGTTCAAATGGGGCTTTCTATTTTTTTTTTGTAATCAGCTTTTTTCTTATAACTGGGTATTCGTGACTGCTTATGCGTACCATGACTAATCTACATACCCATTTTTTTTGCCACTTTTACATTTGTTTTCTTGTTTTTGTTTTTGCCACTTATACGTTTTTTTTTGTTTTTTTTTTATGAATGGGGTGTCTGAGTCAGTTTATGCGCACCATGATTTTTTCTTTCCCATTACCGTTTGAAAAGGTGTTTTCCCCATGCACCTTTTTTTTAATAACCGGAGTGTTCGGTGCAGCTTACACGCACTAGGACTAATCCCCGGACCCACTTTTTTTTTGAAATAGTTTTTGCATGATTTTTTTTGCCACTTATATATTTTTTTTATAATTGGGGTGTCTAGGTTAGCTGGCGCTTACTTTCAAACATGAATGAATAGTGAAAATCACAATAATGAACAGTAGATGTGCTTTCCCCTTGCATTTGTTTTTGATTTTTTAATAA
>CM063603.1:22442206-22525809 GCA_032356905.1 Salix exigua | reverse complement strand
CCTCGCTGTTCAAGACAATAAGACAACGACTAATCTCCAAAGCTATTTTTTTAAAAAAAATTTCCTTTTTTTTGTTTTTTTTATGACCTAGATGTCTCGGACAGTTTATACGCACCTTAATTTTTTTTCTCGTTACTGTTTGAAAATGTGCTTTCCCCTTGCACTTTTTTTTAATAACCGGGTTTCCTTTTTTTGTTTTTTTTATAACTGGGGTTTCCAGGAAAGCTTACGCGCACCACAATTAATCTCTAGACCAACTTGTTTTAAAATTTTTTTGCCTTTTTTTATGCCACTTATATATATATATTTTTTTATAATCGGGCTGTCGAGATCAGCTTATGCTTACTTTTATATAGGAATGAATAGTGAAAATAACAGTAATGAACAGTAAAAGTGCTTTCCCCTTGATCGTTTTTTTTTGTTTTTTTAATAATTGGGTTGTTAAAGGCAGTTTATGCGGACCACGACTAATCTCCGGACCTACTTTTGTTTAACATTTTTTTCCTATTTTTTTCTTATAACTAGGATGTCGGGATCAGCATACGCGTATCATGATTTTTTTCCCACGTATATATATTTTTTTATAATCGGGATGTCCAAACCAATTTACACGCGCCACGAATAATCCCAAGAAACTTTTGTTTTTACATTTTTTCCTGTTTGTTTCCCCATTATACATTTTTCTTATAATTAGGATGTTCGGGTCAGCTTATGCGCACCACAATTATTATTATTAAGAAAACATCTAAAGGAGCTCGCTCAAACACTGTGCACACACTCACAAAACATTGTGGATTACAACATTGTATTAATGATTTCGCCCCTTGGTGTGTCTCAGCCCTTGCATTGGGATCAGGGTATTTGCAAATTTTCAATGGGACCAGTTGCAATTACCAAATTATTTTAAAAACAATTTCCTTTTTTCGAAAGAATATTATTTTGAAGATTAAGGAAAAATAGTGTTGGCCAATTTTTTTTGATTTTACAACATGTTTGTAAAATCCAAAGGGTGTTGGCCAATATTCCAAAATATATTAAAATCTTATTTTTGGTGATTCATATTATTCATTGTTGATATTTGGATAAATAAATCCTAAAAGTGTTAATATCTAAAATATTGGCGGTGATAATTCATTATTATTCACTGTTGGTATTTGGATAAATAAATCCTAAAAGGGTTAAAATCCAAAATATTGGCGGGGATAATTCGTTATTATCCACTATTGATATTTAGATAAATAAATCCTAAAAGGGTTAATATTCAAAATATTGGCGGAGATAATTTGTTATTATTTACTATTAGTATTTGGATAAATAAATCCTAAAAAAAGTTAATATCCAAAATATTAGCGAGGATAATTCATTATTATTCACTGTTGGTATTTGGATAAAGAAACATTTAAGTGGTAGATATCCAAAATATTTTTACAAGAATAATACATCATCATCATCTAACCAACATATCTTTGAAAGATCAACATCATATCAATTATAAGGGTAACCAAAACACCAAGGAACTTACCTTAGGTAGGGCGTATTAGAGGTGCTAAAATTTTTCCTTTACGCAACCAGTCCCTTTGCCTTAGAATTTTTGAAAAATCAGTTTATGTTTCCTAGTAACCATAATACTAGGTGGTGATTCCTTTTTTTCCCCACAAAAAATAAAGATAAAACCCCAACATGTATTCCCCGCTCACGGGGAGGGTCGCCGCAATGCCGCGCTCTCGCAGAGGGTGCGACAATGGCGAGGAAAGGAAAAAAAAACTCGGTTTAATTTGGGTTTTTCTTGATTGATGAGTGGCCTTGAAAATATAATTTTGATCTTGGGTTTGGTATATATGATTGCAAAACAAGTCTCTCTCTCTCTCTCTCTCTCTATATATATATATATATATATATAAACACTAGCCAATGCCTCGACACTATAAAAAAATACTAAATAAATTAATAGCGAATAAAAAATTCAAATAAAAAAGATTGAAATAAAAAAATAAAATATATAATTAATTTCAATTGAAAGACAAAATTGAAACAAATAAATATATTGGGACCAAAACAAATAAATATATTTTTTTAAAAAAATGCAGTGTAATTTTGTTAAAAACAAATTAGAAGAAAAATGATTGAAATGAAAAGTAGCATATATGATTAATTTCAATTGAAGGACACAATCAAAATAAATTAAAACAAACTATATAAATAAAACCTTGGGATTGAAATAAATAAAAACATTTAAAAAAAATATTGTGTAGTGTTCTTACAAAATTAAATGAATAAGGACCGAAATGAAAGATAGAATATATAACAAATTTCAATTGGAGGACCTAATCGGAAGAATTAAAACATGCATATCGAAATAATTAAAATAACCAAAAGCAAACCAAAATTCAAAAGGATAAAATTGAAACCCAACATATATAATCAGTTTCAATTGACAAGAAAAATTGCAACAAATCAAAAATTATTCTAAAAAATGAAATCCAAAGCAGGGAACTAAATTATCACTTGTGACATCGGTACAATGGCTGGGGAGTACTTGTCTTGCCAGACCCATTGGTATACTGAGTTCACCAATGCAATCGTTATCTCTTCTGGCTAGTTCCCACAGTCAGATGCTAAGAGATAAGCATGCCCAAGTTAATTGTATCTACCCATGGACCACAATGACAAGTTGTTTACACATTCTTTGGGCCACCTTGGCAATACCCGTGATGAGATCGACATTCAAAAATCCACTGGAATCCATCGATTCTAGACAGTTGCCCCCCTCGCTAGACTCTGAAATACTGTTTGCTCACAAGCTTTTTCTCTTATTCATTCACTAGATTTTTTTGATCATAACACATTTCAGATTTTGAGAAAATAAACAGAACTTATAATCTGTAACGATCATAATTTAAGAGGATTGTAATTAACAAAGAAAACAAAAATCCTGAACAATTTTTTTTTAATCTTAACAAGAACCACGCTGAAAGAGAGAGAGAGAGAGACCTTGTGGAACTTATTCTTCTCTAGCTACTTGTACCTCTTTATCAAATTGGAAAACAGCCTTAAGATATATGGTAAAAACACAGCAACTGCAAGTAACCCCCATTTAAATGGTTTTGGAGGGTGCACAGCAGCAAGTGCAGCACCATACGCGAAGTTCGTTGAGCCAATGCAAAGCATAACCTCTGTCTGATAAGGGCTGTCCAGTAGCAAGTGATAGATGGTGGTGGTAGCTGCAGAGAAGGCCAGCGTGTTAACGGCGAGGAATAATTCATAGCCTGTCTTCTTGCGATAGTATAGAACGCTTGTCCCCGCATGCCTAATAATAGTGCAATTGTTATCACTTGTGACAACGGTGCAGTTGGCTGGGGAGTACTTGTCGTCTTGCCAGACCCCACCCGGAGGATTCATCGCTGCTTGAAAGGTTACGGCTACAATCAGGGTGGTCACCACCAGAAGAGTGTTCCGAGCATCACTTGGAGAGTCTCGTCCGAGCTTAAACCGGAAGTACTTGTTGAAGCCCTTGGCTGGATTCTCTGGAACGTTGAGCAGATCAGTAGCCATCTTTTGGCAGAAACTACGAACGTGGTTTTACGCTTTTGCTTGAAGAATGATTGTCCTCGCTTGTTCATCTAACTATAAATAGAAATAGAAGTAGAAGTAGAAGTGGTGGCTACTGCCGGGTGATAAAATAATAATAATACTAGTAGTGATAATAATAATAATAGTAATAATAAGGGACAGCTGAGAGTATCTTCGGGGATCAAAGACTTGCAACTTTCCCACCGCCTATTCTATATCATGAAAGTATATTTATCTTTTAGGAACAGAAGAGAAGACTTTAAATTTTCCGCAGCAAAGACGAACTTTCCCTGTGACTGCAGACACCTATCCCTCTTCTTCTTAATTCTTTACATAATTTACACACATGCTGTATTGGAACGTTGAGCTGTATCTATCTTTTGGCAGAAACAACGTCCGTGGTTTTACGCTTTTACTTGAAGAATGATTCCCCTCGCTTGTTCATCTGACTGTATATAGAAATACAAGTAGAAGGCCACACATGTACATGTGTGGGGTTTGTAGAATAAAAAACTCATTTCTCTGAACAAATTAGTGTTTGCAGAGACCAGCGACCAGCGAGGGTAGTGGAAATCATTCCAAATTGACGGCATCCTTCAACTTTACAAATTGACCAGCGAACATTTCGTTTTAATTTCTAAAAGTTTGAACTTTAAGCGCCATCCTCTCCTCTTGAGCTTTATGCGAAACGAAGCGAAAACAATTTTTTATGTTGTTTCTTGTAGATAATAATATAAATTATATTATGTGACCTCACCTATAATTGTAAGCTTTTAGATGTGGTGGTTCTTTAATATAGTATTAGAGCCTTGTTGATCTAGCGATCACGAATTCGAATCTCACCACCCCCATTCTATTTGATAAATATTAAACACAAGATGATGTAGGTCGGTGCAAGTTTCAAGCCCGAAGGGCTTTCACTTGAAGGGAAGTGTTAGAGAATAATATAAATCATATTATGAGACCTCACCTATAAGTTTAAGCTTTTAAGTGAGATGGTTCCTTAACAGTTTCCTTGGAGAGAGTTTGCATAATAATTCACCTAAATATTATAAGTATCTATTATAGTATGTTAAAGAAAACTACAAATACAGAATACAACAAACTAATTCTATTACATAAAATATCAAATTTGTATAGTTTTGCATGCTGATGTTATCCGGTTTTTATTGTGATATTTTTGACGTAAACTTTATGCTTTTCATACATTCATAAAAACAAATATATGAGCATTACATGATCCATTCAAGTCCTAGAGTCACATGACTCTATATGGATTTTAATAAAGCATAAGAGATCGTGTGTTAGAATAGTAAAGACAATGGAAACAATGAGACAATTCCATAAATATTATGTTGGTGGTCATCTGTAAAGCCATGTATTTTTATTTTATATATAGATCGATAGATAGATAGGACCTTGATCGCTTCTCTGAGTAAAAATAAATATAATTTTAGATTAGATTATTATATTGAATTTTTTGTTCTAGAAAATAAGATCGATCAATTCTATAATATATCAGCTGACGACTATATTTGAATAAATTTTTTTTTATTTTTTTATTTCTTCTTCTTCTTCTTCTTGTTTTGTTTTTTCTTTTTGTTTTCTTCAACAAAACGATACCGTACAATAACCACACAATAACAATGCATAGAAATAAAAGAAAAGAAAGGCATAAAGGAAAACTAAAAAAAAAAAAAAACCTAGCTCTCCGTGGTTGGCAATTTGTTTTGATTGCTGGAGAAAAGGAGCGACGGGCGTGTTGATTGATGCTTGGGGAGAAAGGTATCTAGATCTAGAGTTGAGCAGAGGGAACTTGAAGCAGAAGCACTGGAAAGATGAAGCAGATTTGTTATGCACAAAACAAAACACAAATTCACACGGCTTTGGCACCTGCGACAGTCATGAAGAACGGTGATGAAGCAGACCGATGGGGAAGGTGTGGACGAGAAGAAGAAGTACTGAAAGATTGTAGCAAGTTGCAGAGTGATAATCTGATTAGGCTTAATGTTTGATTTGTGGCTGACACTGCTGCTCACTTTGCGACGAGACTGCCAACCATCGATTCTGAAATCAAGCAACTAATCGTCATCGGAAAATAGAAGGAGAAGAGGATGGAAGAGCCACAGTTCTTGTTGTTGCTCTCTGCTTTCTAGAAGGCAATGTGAACTGGATCTGGAACTCAGAAACGTTTTTTTCTTTTTCAGCCTTCTTACGAGTCTCTTCATCTTCACTAGCAGATTCATCATCTTTGCTTGATGCTACAGGAGTAGCCTGTGGTTTTTCAAGCTTGGCAGCTTTATTTGTACCAGGACCAAACTTGACGTGCGCCACTTTCTCAAATGGAATTTCATCGACATCAGCAGAAAAATCAGAATCATTTTCAGAATCAACACTGCTTGATGAAGAGAAGTTGGAGGATGGTGTTCAATCTGGTGATAGCCTTTCAAGCACACCAACTGGAGGTGAGACTCCTAATGTTATTGACCTTCGTAAGCAGCAGAGAAAAGAACCCGAGAGGCCTTTCGAAGAAAAACAGTAGTGAATCGTTGCTGCTCTGTTTCAGCTTCATCTTTTTTTTTTTGCTCTGCTGCTGCTCTGTTTGAGCATGAGGAATATTGTAAATGAGGAATAGGTTTTTTTTTTTTTTTGAGGGTCATGTAAAAAATAAATAAATAAAAGATGAGGCGTCATTTACTTGCCCAATTTCAGTCATCAAAGAGGCGGTCAAGAAATTGGTTTGAGGTTTGTAGAATAAAAAACTCATTTTTCTTAACAAATTAGTGTTTGCGGAGACCAGCGACTAGCGAGGGTAGTGGAAATCATTCCTAATTGGCAGCATCCTTCAACAGTAGTGTCAACCAATGAAGCTAGTTGCACGTGCAGCCATGGAAATGGCATAATGGATCGAGTGTCACGTGCCTTTTCCAATTACTTCTTTTCCTCTGGTGGCAGAGCAGTTGCATGAAGGCCAGCTTGTTAACGAAGGCGAAGATGTCATAGCCAGCCTTATTACGAGAGTTAGTATGCTTGTCCCAGCATGCCTTATAAAAAATGGCCGGCAAACCCTTGTTGGTACTTTTTGCTGTGGTTGAAATAAAAAAAAATCTGAGTTTATTATAATTTGTTGTGAATTTCGATGTCATTTCATTTCATTTTGCTGCACTCAAATTCCACTGCTCTTTATTTCGTTTTAATTTCTAAAAGTTTAAACTTTAAGCGCCATCCTAACAAGCTTGGTTGTTACACTCTCTAACAAGCTGTTTAAATTTTCTTTTAAACACAACCACGCATAATTCTGAATGTGTTGTACAAATCAATTAACATGTGCAAAATCAGTAAAAAATGCTATGAAGATTTTACAGTCAAGATATGAAATTCAAGATGAAAAATAAAAATAAAAGGATAAAATAATATGGCATGAGAGGGAATTGAGAAAGAAAAAGATAAAATAATATGGCATGAGAGGCAAACCCTAAAATACCTTAACTTAATTGTGATGTAAGAAGTTAATAAAAATTAGATAGGAATTTATTGTATTTAAATAATATGAATAGCCTTTTAATATTTTGTTATTCTCAGGATCTTAGCTTGATTTTTGGATATTATATTTTTCTTTTCTTTTCAGTTAGAGCCTTGCTTATTCCAAGAGATTGTAATTCTAGAATTAAAAAGAGTGAATTATTTAATAATAAAATTATGAATTAAAATTGCTGAATGGCACATTCTTTTAAAAATCCTGTTATTCCTCTTCAACTTGCTTATTGGATTTTATATTATTTTCAACATTAAGTAATCAATCATGAAGACTCTAAGTTTGGAGAGAGATTCCATCCCAAGTCTTCAGTCAATGAGGCACGAGGAGTCAATGGTTGAAGGCTAAAATAAATGCTGTGAAAGAATCCTCTGGGAGAACCACACAAGGGCACCACCCCACAAAGCCATATTGGAATATTTTTAATTTTTATTGTATCCTTTTCATCCATAAAAAAAAAGGGTATTTTCCACAGCAGAGAAGGTGGAGAGATTGGGAGTACTTTTACCCATAAATAAATTACCCTAAAACACAATAATCCCACTTGGGCGGCGCCATCAGCAAGGATTTATTTTCACGTTTCCCCAAAGATGACGACTCCACAACTAAAATTGCTCACCGCATTTCCTTTTCATCCATGATGAGTTCCTCGCAGAAAGCGAGGACACAAACGACAACAATTTGCGATAAATTTCAAACAATTTGTTTTTTCTTAGCTGGCTCGAGATACAGTTCTTGTTGGTATGACAATTCTATAGTTGGTTAAGGTATAGTTTCAATCTAGACTTTGGCTACATGATCTTCAAATTCATTTATTTTTAGATGATTCCTTTTATCATCCGGTATTTTACAGGGAGTTTCTTCTTATCATGATTGCTTTGCTTTCATGATTCATTTTCTTTCTTTCTTATCCCCGAAGCAGCACCCTTCTTATTATTATTGCTGTTGTTGTTACACTCTCTAACAAGCTGTTTAAATTTTCTTTTATTTTTTAATTTAAAATAATGTTTAGGCCTCCAGCTAGAGATGGTCTGACCGTCTCCCTCCAGTTGATCAACCTTGGTTTTGGTTGGATTTTTCAAAGTGGGGATAATTCTTAACTAGAGCCACTTTCAAACTGAATCAAATTACTATTTTTTTTTTGGTATTGTTAACAAATTTCTATACTAACAAAAATTATGCATAAATAAAACTTAATCAAGCAGTGAGTTAATAAGAATACAAAGGCAAATAATTCATAATGTTTATGGCGAGGAAAGGAAAAAAAACTCGGTTTAATTTGGGTTTTTCTTGATTAATGAGTGAGCTTGAAAATGTAATTTTGATCTTGGATTTGGTATATGTGTTCTGCAAAACAAGTCTCTCTCCCCCTCCCTCTCTCTCTATATAAAATCCTTCTATACTTAAATCACTACAAGCACGAAAAGAAGTATGATGTGTAAAAAGATAAAATAGCAATATACTATATTAGTATTTAGAGTGTATTCATGTATATTTATTGAACTACTGTCTATTCTTCCTATTCAAGTGAGGCTAAAATAAGAATTGCAGATAATAAAATGATTATAATGATGTAGGAAAGGAAGAGTGGGGTGAGAGGCTAATTTCAATTTCTCTTGAATCCCCTATCCCTTTTTTCTTATACCCATTGGAAAATATACCGTGTATTTTAAAATTTTGATTTTTGATTTTAATCATGTAATATTATATATTAAAATATATTTTCTTGAAAAAATTGAATAAAATTTAACCCTCAAATGAGTGGATCCAATTTTTAATTTGATCTAAAGTATATTCATTAATTTTGTTTTTTTTAAAAAAAAAAATCTAACAAATAATTGTACAAAATTCTTCTTTTTGAAGAACGTTTCAAGTCAAACTCTTTAAGATAAATATGATCGAACAAGCTTGTTCAGTTCTAGTATACAAATAATACTTATATTATTATGTAATTTTACTATTTCAATTCACTGTGTATTTGAGTATAAATAAACAATGAAAAACCTTGTTCAAAACTGCGTTTTGTTTGAGCTTTTGTAGTGATTCCAATCCACAGTGCATCTAACTATAGATGAACAGTGAAAAACATTATTCAAAAACCTGTTTTGTTTTAGCTTTTGTAGCAATTACATCTACAACAACAAATTAAACTCATTTCTTTAATGGTTGCATACAAAAAAGCAATGAATGTTTTGACAAAGATGAAGGAATTTTGATTCAATAAATATATAAACCCCTTAGTTCATAGAAATTGTTGTAAAAGTTATTTGAAAAGTCTTTATCCTATATTGGAAAACACAAGTAATTTTTATGAATACAAAAGGTATATATAAGACTCTTTATCTTTTATTGAAAAAGTAAGACTTTCATCAAGTATTTATATAATAAAACTTGAGATGAAATAATATCAAACAAAGAAAATAAAGTGAGTTTGTGATTACAAGGTTAAGCCGAGTGAGAGGAAAACTTCTGATTCACCCTTCTATGCGTGAGGTAACGCCTATGCTCTCTAAACTTTTTTCCCCTGTATTAAAATATTTTTGATGACCTTTAAACTGAAATCATCATATTTCAAATACCTGAAAATTTATTTTTAACAGTCATAAAATGTAAATATTTTCCTATTTATTCTTTCTACCAGCAATAACAGGTACAATTATTTAATTTCTTAACAATTATATTTGAGATTATTTTAACAACTCTTTTAATTTCATAATAAATCAAAATGGTTATTGCATCATGTTGGAGAGAATATCCTTAAGATCAGTGATCGTGAATGCCTTAAGTTTTCAGTTTCTGTATCGTTCTTGGCCTTCGGTTTTCAATAGAAATTGCTCTTAATGATGGAAGACATGGAAATCAAAGTATCTCTCGGTTTTGTTTCCTTTTATATTATGTTGGCTTGGTGACGTGAAAATCAAGTATTGTTTTGGATGATTTAATCCTCATTGAAAACCAATTATTTTTGATCTCTTAGGTAAGGGTGAAATTGAAAGGAGAAATACCAAAAAATTTCAAATATAGTTATGATATAATCCTAAATCTCTTTCTATGAATAAAAGTGAAAGAAGATTTGTCAAAAATAAATTATAAAAATGAAAAGAAAAAAATATTAAAATTGATATAATCCATATAATAATAGTGCTGATAATATGTTGTAAAAAACATTTAACATATAAAAACATAAAATACTCAAAGTGAATCTTATAAGAGACAAGAGAGAAATATTTTTTTTTTATTAAGATTTTTTTTTTGAAGTTCTAAGAATACAAGACATTTGGATCAATAAATAGGATAAGAAAATAAACTCAATAGAAATGGAAATTCAAAAGACTAAGCTCAAGAATCATGAACATTCAATATATTGGAAATTCAAAAGAGTAAGCTCATGAATATTCAATACATATAATTATGGATTGACAAGATAATCTTCATAATTTAACAAGGATTGTAATTAACAGAGAAAACAAATATTGTGAACAAGGTTTTAGCTGGACTGAGATTTCAAATAATATCTTAACAAGCACCTCGCTGAGAAAGAGAGAAGGAGACCTTGTGGAACGTCTTGCTCCCTAGCTACTTGTACCTCTTTATCATATTGGAAAACACCCTTAAGAAATAGGGTAACGCGAAAGCAACTGAAATTAACCACCAATTAAGTGGTTTTGGATGGTGCCCAGCAGCAACTGAAGAACCATACGCGAAGTTAATTGAATAAATGGAAAGTAAAACCTCTGTCTGGAAAGGGCTGTCCAGTAGCAAATAAAGGATGGTGTTGGTAGATGCAGAGAAGGCCAGCGTGTTAGCGAAGACGAACAAATCATAGGCAACCTTACTACGAGAGTGTAGAACGCTTGTCCCCGCATGCCTAATAATAGAGCAATTGTTATCACTTGTGACAACGGTGCAGGTGGCTGGGGAGTACTTGTCGTCTTGCCAAACCCCACCGGGGGGATTGATCGCTGCTTGAAAGGTTACGGATACAATCAGGGTGGTCACCACCAGAAGAGTGTTCCGAGCATCTCTTGGAGGGTCTCGTCCGAGCTTAAACCGGAAGAACTCGTTGAAGCCCTTGGCTGGATTGTCTGGAACTGTGGGCTGATCAGTAGTCATCTTTTGCCAGAAACAACGTACGTGGTTTCACTCTTTTACTTGAAGAATGATTGTCAAGTAAAAATAGAAATAGAAGGGGGTGGCTACTGCTTGCTGATAAAATAATAATAATAAAAAAAATACTACATTATTCTACATCTTCATCCCTGAGGCTGATTGTTTTTGCATATTTTGCTCCTTAGTTTTAGGTGTGTTTATTATGGTACTCAGCCTTTTTTATTATTATTTCTTAATATTTGGATTGTGAGAGAAGAGAGAACCGGCCACATTTTAATTACAGAAAGATTTTAGTCAAAATTTCATTGGCAATTTAGATAGTTTTTGGAAATACAACCCAGATGTTATTTGGACAAAAACAAATTAAAAACTTTTTGTTTAATTTTTTTTCAAGATTTTAAATTATTTGATATGATGTATTAGAAATAGATTGTTTACTCGTGAGGGGAGAGTCTGCTAATTATTTTTTTTATGGATTGGGATGCATAATAATTCACCTATATATTATAAATATCTATTAGAGTATTGATCCATTTATTCTAAATATGTTTAATTTTAGATATTTTTTGGGATTTTATGCTTTATGCTAGATGTACAAGCATGTTTGTTTAATAAATTACACTAGATTAGAAGCCCGAAGATTGGGCTAGACAAATTCTTTTTCAATGTGAAAAAAAAATGTTATGAAAAAATGATATTCCACAATCGTTAATAAAAAATCCATTCTCATTCCAAAATTAATTTTAAAGTTTCTCTAGATTTGCAAGTGTTTAATTTACAATTTGAATATTAATATTCACAAGCTTATAAAAAATAAAATGAAAACTATTTGGAATGCTCTTAAATTTAAAATTTATTGAGAATTCTAGTTTTAAAAATCACACTAAAACTATCTATCTGGAAAAATAGAAAAAAAACTAATCTCCCCTTTTTTGTCACTTCTCATATCCAAACCTGCCAAAAACAAATGTGGGGCAAAGGGTTTAAGATAACCAAAAGTGGCAGTCAATGACCAATTTGATCAAATTATATGTGAAGCGATCGATTGGGCCAAAGTTGAATACTAGAGGGACCACCTAAAAAATATGAATTTCTTGACAAGCACAAGAGATTCCATGACTTGTAACTGCGCGTGATAGTGCCACAACCACAAGATACTGTAAGATTCTATGACTTATAAATTCTTGACTTGTATTTTCAGGACTTGTGGCGGTTTTCTTGGTTGAAAATCATGCCCTCATCCTAATTGTGTCTACTCTCAACCATTTGTTTTTGCTATGATTATTGTTATTGTTCTTATTATTATTATTATTATTATTTTAAAGTTGCAGAAATTAAGGAAGCCACTGGTGTGGTTATGATAAAATTCGAAAACTGTAGATAAGGTTGATTAGGCTTGGAAAGCCACGAGTTTCAGGATAAGACTTAAAAATTAAAAAAAATTGAAAAAGCAATGAATGTTTTGACAAAGATGAAGGAATTTTGATTCAATAAGCAAAAGCAACATGCATATATATAAATATATATATATATATGTAAAAACCCTTAGTTCATAGAAATTGTTGTAATAGTTATTTGAAAAGTCTTTATCCTATATTGGAAAACACAAGTAATCTTTATGAATACAAAAGGTATATATAAGACTCTCTATTTTATATTGAAAAATAAAACTTTCATCAAGTATTTGTATAATAAACTTTGAGATGAGATAATAACAAATAAAGAAAATAAAGTGAGCTCGTGCAAGGTTGAGCCGAGTAAGAGAAAACTTCTAATTCATTCCTTTATCGTTAGGCAACGCCTGTGCTCTCTAAACTTTTTTTCCCAGCATTAAAATATTTTTGATAACACTTAAACTGAAATCATCATATTTCAAATACCTGAAAATTTAATTTTAACAGTCATAAAATATAAATATTTTCCTGTTTATTCTTTCTACCAGCTATAACAGGTGCAATTATTTAATTTCTTAATAATTATATTTTAAATTATTTTAGCAACTCTTTTAATTTCATAATAAATCAAACATGGTTGTTGCATCATGTTGGGGAGAGTATCCTTAAGGAGAATATCCTTATCAGTGATCGTGAATGCCTTAAGTTTTCAGATTCTGTATCGTTCTTGGCCTTCGTTTTTCAATGGAAATTGCTCTTAATGATGGAAGACATGGAAATCAAAGTATCCCTCGGTTTTGTTTCCTTTTATATTATGTTGCCTTGTTGACGTGGAAATCAATTATTGTTTTGGATGATTTAATCCTCATTGAAAACCAATTATTTTTATCTCTTAGGTAAGGGTGAAATTGAAACGAGAAATACCAAAAATATCAAATATAATTATAATTTAATCCTAAATCTCTTTCTATGAATGAAAGTGAAAAAGGTTTGTCAAAAATAAATTATAAAAATGAAAAGAAAAAATATTAAAATTAATATAAGCCATATAATAATAGTGCTGATAACATGTTGTAAAAATAATTAACATATAAAAACATAAATACTCAAAGTGAATACTTTTTTTTATTATGATTTTTTTGAAGTTCTAAGAATACAAGACATGTGGATCAATAAATAGGATAAGAAAATATAATTATGGATTGATAAGATAACCTTCATAATTTAACAAGGATTGTAATTAACAAAGAAAACAAATATTCTGAACAAGGTTTTACGTCTATCTACCTGGACTAAGATTTCAAATAATATCTTAACAAGCACCACGCTGAAAGAGAGAGAGAGAGAGAGCTTGTGGAACGTCTTGTTCTCTAGCTACTTGTACCTCTTTATAATATTGGAAAACACCCTTAAGAAATAGGGTAACGCGTAAGCAACTGAAATTAACCACCAATTAATTGGTTTTGGATGGTGCACAGCAGCAACTGAAGTACCATACGCGAAGTTAATTGAATAAATGGAAAGTAAAACCTCTGTCTGGAAAGGGCTGTCCCATAGCAAATAAAGGATGGTGTTGGTAGATGCAGAGAAGGCCAGCGTGTTAACGAAGACGAACATTTCATAGGCAACCTTATTACGAGAGTGTAGAACGCTTGTCCCCGCATGCCTAATAATAGAGCAATTGTTATCACTTGTGACAACGGTGCAGATTGCTGGGGAGTACTAGTCGTCTTGCCAAACCCCACCCGGAGGATTGATCGCTGCTTGAAATGTTACGGCTACAATCAGGGTGGTCACCACCAGAAGAGTGTTCCGAGCATCACTTGGAGGGTCTCGTCCGAGCTTAAACCGGAAGTATTGGTTGAAGTTCTTGGCTGGATTGTCTGGAATGTTGCGCTGATCAGTATCCATCTTTTGGCAGAAACTACGTACGTGGTTTTACGAATTTACTTGAAGAATGATTGCCCTCCCTTGTTCATCTAACTATAAATAGAAATAGAAGGGGTGGCTACTGCCTGGTGATATAATATTAGTAATAAAGAATACTACATTATTCTACATCTTCATCCTAAACCTGACAGTTTTTGCATATTTAGTTCCTTAGTTTTAGGTGTGTTTATTATGGTACTCAGGTTTTTTTATTATTATTATTGTTATTTCTTAATATTTGGATTGTGAGAGAAGAGAGAACCGGCCACATTTTAATCACAGAAAGATTTTAGTCAAAATTTCATTGGCAATTTAGATAGTTTTTGGAAATACAGCCCAGATGATATCTGGAAAAAAATTAAAAACTTTTTGTTTAAAAGTTTTCAAGATTTTAAATTATTTTGATATGATGTATTAGAAATAGATTTTTTACTCGTGAGGGAGAGTGCTAATTTTTTTATATGGATTGGGATGCGTAATAATTCACCTATACATTATAAGTATCTATTAGACTATTGATCCACTTATTCTAAAGATGTTAAATTTTATATATTTTTGGGATTTTATGCATAATGCAAGCATTTTTCAATAGTCTAATTAGTAATAAAAAGATTTTTCTTATTAATGATTGATACATGCATTTTTGTTTAATGAATTACACTTGATTAGAAGCCCGAAGCTTGGGCTAGACAATTCTTTTTCATTGTGAAAAAATTGTTATGAAAAAATAATATTCCACAATCATTAATAAGAAAAATCCATTCTTCTTATAAAATTAGTAATTTTAAAGTTTCTCTAGATTTGCAAGTGTTTAATTTACAGTTTGAATATTAATACTCACAAGCTTATAAAAATAAAAGAAAACTATCAGAATGGTCCAAAAATTAAAATTTATTGAGAATTCTAGTTTTAAAAATCACACTAAAATCATCTATCTGGAAAAATAGAAAAACTCATGTCTTGTCACTTCTCATATCCAAACCTGCCAAAAAAAAGCGGGGAAAGGGTTTAAGATAACCAAAAGTGACAGTCAAGGACCAATTTGATCAAATTACCTATGAAGTGATCGATTGGACCAAAGTTGAATACTAGAGGGACCACGTAAAAAATATGAACTTCTTGACAAGCTCAAGAGATTCCGTTACTTGTAACTACGCGTGATCACGCCACAACCACAAGATACTGTAAGATTCTGTGACTTGTAAGTTCTTGGCTTGTACTTTCAGGACTTGTGGCGGTTTTGTTGGTTGAAAATCTTGCCCTCATCCTAATTGTTTCTACTCCCCACCATTTGTTTTTTTATTATTATTAAAGTTACAGAAATTAAGAAAGCCATTGGTGTGGTTATGATAAAATTCAAAAACTAAAGGTAAGGTTGATTAGGCTTGGTGTGGAAAACCACGAGTTTTAGGATAAGACTTAAAAATTCGAAAAACACCTTGTGGTCTAGAACTTTAAAATAATACGTTGACGATAAAATAAATTTTAAAGAATAATAAATAAATATTTTATTTTAAACTAATTGAGAACAAGAAATTATATTTTTAAAAAGAATTATCACTATAAAATCAAACACTGTGATAATTCTTAGCAAAATAATCAATAGAAAAACAATTCTGTCATGTCTTCGTAGCAGATAAAACAATCATTTTTTTGGCATAAAAAATAGTTTGGCCGCATGATACATGTACTAAATTTAATTACGTAAGAAACTAATTCGTGTGGGTTTTTATTTTTATTTTTATGGAAGCTAATCGATAATGATTTTTAAAAATAATTTGGCTAGAAATTAGTATATAAAAAATATAAAATATTAAATTAAAATAAAAAGAAAATATTTAAGAAAAACAATTATTGTGACATGATTAAGATAAGTGACCGCTGAGAGTATCTTTGGGGATCAAAGACTTGTGCACAAGACTTGGAACTTTCCCACCGCCTATTCTATATCATGAAAGTCTATTTTAAGAGAACAAAAGACTTTGAAATTTCCGCAGCTAGCAAAGACGACCTTTCCATGCAGCTGCTCTGTGCAGCCATCATTAATTCTAACCCTGAAAAAATTTGAAGTCCGGAAAGCATGGTTGGGAGATATGTTATTCTGGATCACTTCGAACATTGATTACACTGTATTTTCCAAGTGTAAATCAAGAGGCAATATCAATGCTCAATGAATATCATAAAATAATTATTTTATGAATAACTTGTAAAGGTGGGTTCATAACCATCATTCCTGTTTTGGAATGTAGAAGATTATGATATGGATATTTGTGATGCTTCCTTAGCTCTCATGGTGCCCAAGATGACCTACACTCTTGAATCGTGGAATAGATTGCTACCATTTATGTCTATCAAATAGACCAATCGACTTTAATATCAATTAATACGGCGTATAAGATTTTTAATGTTTGAGATTTTAAAGACAAAAAAATACTTATGGTTCTCAAGACCTACAATTACAAAAAAAAAAAACATTCTTAATAATTAAATATATAATACAATAAAAATAATTATAACAAAAATAATAAGGAAATTGTAGCACATCATTAGCCGCATAATTCCTTTGCAGCGACATATAAAGAAGAGTATGGATTAAACTACCAAAATATCTATTTTATTTTCTTTGACTTCTTGCCTGCTTGGCACTACAAGTTTTAATTGCTTCAAATTAGGTCCTCAAATTAAAACTTGTCATATATTTTATCTTTTTACGATGTTTATTCTTTTAATTTTTCTAAAAACATTACACAATAATTTTTTGTTAAATATATTTATTTATTTCGGTCATAAGGTTTTATTTATTTCAATTTTTTCCTTCAATTCAAATTAATTATATAGTTTATTTTAATTTGTTTTGATTGTGTCCTCCAATTAAAATTGTCATGCATGCTAAATTTCATTTCAATCTTTATTCTTTTAATTTTTTGATAAAATTACAATGCAATATTTTTTAATATCTTTATTTGTTTCGGTCCCAAGATTTTTATTTGTTTCAATTTTGTACAATTTTGTCATTTAATTGGAATTGAGTATATTGTTTTTTCATTTAGGTCCTTATTTTTGAATGTTTTATTTTCTATTATTGTCTATGATTTTTCTATCATTCTTGGACAACATTTATTTTTTATCCATATTTATGCATTTATGCTTTTAGTTTTTGGTTTTAGTTTTTGTTGTTTTATTTTTTATTAGGGATTTATTTTTATTTGGTTCAATCCTAAAATTTTAATTTATGTTGGTGATCATTTTCAGATTAATATTGATCATTTTTTTCCCTTTGGTCTTTTTTGTGTTTTCTGTTATTATTATCCGCTCTTGAATCGGATGATTTTATTGTTTGTGCCATAATAATGATAATTTTAGTTATTATTTTTTATTGTTTTTGTATAAATGTTTTGCTTTTTTATTTTGTTTTGTGGGTAATTTAATTATTTTAATTGTTTAGGCAATCATATTGATAATAATTTTAATCGCTATAGTATAGATAACGATGGTAATGTAGGGATGAATTTATAATTTATGTTTTCTTCTTTTGTTATAGTAAAGATAATGATGAATTTATAATTTAGATAGAAAATTAACTATTTATTTTTGTTATTTGATTATTGCAGGTGTTTTGACAATTTATTTTTGTTTTTATGTTGAATTATAAAATAAACTAATCTTAATACGGTGAATTAAATAATTCAGATATCCTAATCTTCTTGTTTTTTAATGATAATACTAATTTTTGCGTTGAAAAAATATAGTGCCACCCACGACGAGTGCAGGGAATTGACTAGTAATTGATATAATTTTAATCAGACAATTGGAACAGCCATTGACATTGCATAGAAAGTGATATAAAAAAGGAAATCGTTTCATTGAATTTTAAAGAAAATGGCACCATTAGTTTGATTGGTTATATTGATTACATAAACAGGTGGATTGGAAGAGCATACATCACTGTCCACCTTTTAAATCATGAAATAAATAAACAGCAATATGATACTGATTTTTCTAGCTACCAATGACACCCTCATCTCTTCTGGCCCCCACGATCAGATGCATACCCCAGTTAAATATATCTACCCATCAACCACAAACACAAGCTGTGCATGCATTAAATGTTTACACATTCTTCGGACGACCTTGGCAATACCCGTGATGAGATCAACATTCAAACTCCACTGGAATCCATCGATTCTAGACAGTTAGCCTCCTACCTAGACTCTGAAATACTTTTAAATGTCAAAATACAAACACCCTAATCATCAAGAAGGTTTCTTTTCAGCGAAGAGACAACAGCTTGTATGTCCTATTTGCTCACAAGTTTTCTCTCTTATTCATTCACTAGATTTTTTTAATCAGCGCACATTTAAGATTTTGAGAAAATAAACAGAAATTATAGTCTTTAACGATCGTAATTTAACAAGTTGTAAGAGAACAAATATTCTGAACAAGGTTTTATTTCTATCTAGCTGGACTAATTAAGATTTCAAATAATATCTTAAAAAGCACCACGTACGCTGAAAGAGAGAGAGACCTTGTGGAACGTCTTGTTCTCTAGCTACTTGTACCTCTTTATACTATTGGAGAACGCCCTTGAGATATGTCGTACTTCTCGCGCGGCGTCCCGGGATCCGGCTTTGCAGAGGATTTGAAGAAGTCGCCACCTGGCTGTTGAGGGTCGCTAGGAAATCCCGATTTGTATTGGTCCGCTTCGGAGATTCAAGGGTAATGGATCTGGTTGCGTAAAGGGAAGGTATTAACACCCTTGTATGCCATACCGAGGTAAGTTGCATTATATATTTTGATGTGATTTAAAAAAATTTCAAATGTCATATTTATTCACAAAAAATGTTATGATAAAAAAAATCATCACAGCTTAGAAAAATTCTTTTAATTTTATTGATTATTATCATCCCCGCCGAATATTTTGGATACTAACCCCTAGGAATTTATTTACCCAAACACCGAAAAGTGAATAATAAAATATTATTCCCGCCGAATATTTTGGATACCGATTTGTTTATCCAAACACCGAACAATTAATAATAGCATATTGTTCCTCGAATATTTTGGATTTTTTTAATCCTTAAGATTTATTTATCCGAATACCGACAATAATAATAAATTCCAACAAAAGATTTTTGTATTTTTGAAATATTGGACTTATGCAAAGAAAACATATTTTTATTTTATTTTTATTTTTATCAAAACAAACATAAAATTCAATGAACACAAACACAACACACATTCTCTTTTTCTTTTTCATTATATTTTTAAAAATGAAATACAACTCACACACACATTGTCTTTTTCATTTTGTTTTTCATTACATTTCACAAATAATAATTAAAAATACAATAAATTCAAATAAAAGAACAAACATAAGGAAAATTACAAAGGGAACCCGTAATCAGTCTGGAACAAGTGTCGTCAGTGGAGAGGGCGAGTGGTGTCGCTCTGATCGGTGAAGGAAGAATCAAAACGGAGAGGGAAGGGAAAGGGGCTGGCCGGTGAGTGAAGAAAGAAAGAAAAATAAGATGGAAATGGGGGATTGATCGGAGACGGAAGGAAAATTAAAAAATGGGAAATGGCCGATTGTGGGGCTGCAGCTGCCACAATTGAGGTCTCGCGGCTGCAGCCCCTTCGGAGAAAAAGAAATTAGGTTTTCTGTTTGTGGGGTTTTGATTTGTTCTTTTCTTTTGATTTTTCAGTCCCCCTTCCCCATGATGCAGCTTTCATGCTGCCATTTATAAAGGATTAGCTGCCTTGGTGGCTTAGGCATGGTGGTCAGCTTTTGGCTGAATGGAGGATGACTTTTAGCTAGTGGGTTGTCGGTGAATGTATTTGATCCTTCAATTTACGTGTCTTTTTATTTTGGGCCTGCCTTTTGTTTTATGCAATTTGACCCTCAATTGAGCATTAAATTCTCAATTGTCTTCAATTTGGCTCCTAATTTGCATAATTAGCTTGGAAAAATTCAATTGGGTTTCCAAAATTCCAATCTTCTAAATTGAATTGAACCGGATTAAATTCAAGGGTTTGACTTTTTGTCAATTAAGCCCGTAATAAAATTAATTTGATCAATTTAAAACATAATTAAGTTCTTGTACTTAATTAAATTCTTCAATTGGACCCTAAATTAATTCTCAAACATAATAATATTTTGAATTAGCCCATGATTAATTCAACGTGGCTTATAAAAATATAATTATGATTTTGACTTAATGTATACCTCGAATTTGTATTTTTCTCATTTTTAGGCATAACAGGGATATGATTAAACTCAGCAAATATTCAAAATTTTCACCACAATTTTTCTAACAACACCAAACCACTTTTATTTTATTTTTGACATTTTTGTTTTATTTTGGGGAGTAACCTAAAAATTGGGTTACTGACAAGATATATGGTAACATCAAAGGAACTGAATATAACCCCCATTTCATTGTTTTTGGAGGTTGCACAGCTGCAACTGAAGCACCAAACGCGGCGTTTATTGAGTAAAACCTCTGTCTGAAAAGGCTGTCCAGTAGCAAATAAAGGATGGTGTTGGTAGATGCAGAGAAGGCCACCGTGTTAACGAAGACGAAGATGTCATAGCCTGTCTTCTTGCGATAGTATAGAACGCTTGTCCCCGCATGCCTAATAATAGAGCTGATTAGCAGCCTTGGTTGAAGTTCTTGGATGGATTCTCTGGAATGTTGAGCTGATTAGCAGCCATCTTTTGGCAGAAACTACGTACGTACGTGGTTTTACACTTTTACTTGAAGAACGATTGTCCTCGCTTGTCCATCTAACTATATTACAATATATATGACAGCCGTGAGAATCCACTGTGCATTTAGACACAGTTCTCTTTTTTTTTGACATATTTGTGTTTTTTTAATTTATACTCTTTTTTTTCGTTCTTCTTCTATTTTTTTTACTTTTTTTCCAAATTATTCTTTTTCTTCTTTTTTTTCCTCCGTTTTTTTTTTATATTTTTTATTTTTTATTATGTATTTTTTATTTTATACAAAACTTGCACTTCAAAAAAATTATATACATATTTATTATTTTGTCTAAATTTATGCTATGATAAAAAATCATACATAATAAATATTTTTTTATGTTGAAAAAAAGATGTTTTCTTTTATTTTTGTTTGTTCTTTGTATTAGATAATTTTTATAATTTTATTATCTGCACAATAATAATGATAATTTTAGTGATTATTTTTTAATAAAAATATTTTGATTTTTTTTAAGATTTTCCTGAAATTTTAATTTATATCGGTGATCATTTTAAAAGTAATATTACTCTATTTTTTCCTTTATTTTTTTTGTTTTTTGTTTCTTTATTTGTTCTTTAGATTATATGATTTTTATGATTTTATTATTTATGAAATAATTATGATAATTTTAGTTATTATTTTTTATTGTTGTTTTATAAAAATATTTTGTTTTTTTTTATTTTTTCATGGAAATTTAATTATTTTAATTGTTTTGGTTGTAATGTTAGCAATAATTTTAGCTTTTATAGCAATGATAATGACAATAATATCAGGATGAATTTTCAATCTATGTTTTCTTCTTTTTGTTGATAGAAAATTAACAACTTATTTTTTTATTTGATTATTGTAAGTATTTTCACAATTTATATTTTATTTTTGTTTGATTTAAATTGAATTATATAATGAATTAATCTTAATACAATTAACTTAATAATTCAGATATCTGAGTTTTCTTGATTTTTTAATGATGATGATAAATTTATGTTGGTTATTTTGTTTGAAACTACTAAACAAATAAATTTATATCGATTTTAAATTCATATATTTTATAAAAAACTTGCATTTGACATGAATTCTGCACATATTTATTATTTTAACTAAATTTATATTATAATAAAAAATACACACAATTAATATTTTTTATATTGAAAAAAATATTTTACCGCTCGCAGCGAAATGCTGGGTATTGTCTAGTATAGAAATAGAAGAGGTGGCTAATGCGTGGTGGCATTACAATAATAAGAATACTATATTATTTTACAACTTAGTTTTAAGTTTGTTCGTTATGGTACACGGACTTTTATTTTATTATTTTTAATATTTGGAGTGTGAGAGAAGAGAGAACCGGCCACATTTTAATCACAGAAAGATTTTAGTCAAAATTTCGTTGGCAATTCAGATAGTTTTTGGAAATACAGCCCAAATGTTATTTGGAAAAAATTTAAAAACATTTTGTTTTATTTTTTATAATTTGAAATTATTTTGTTACATTATAAAATTAAAATTATATAAATATATATATTTATTTTATGTTGATCTACTTCATAATAAAAAATATTTTAAAAAATAACTAAGATCACAAAATCAATGCTATGTTAATTGTTAACAAAATAATCAATGAAAAAACAAAGCCAACGGCTGGCTAGCCGTTGGTGGTGGTTTATGTTGTAGTTGAAATAAAAAAAAAAAACATCTGAGTTTATTACGAATTTGTTATGATTTTCACTTTCATTTCGTTTCCTTTAAAGTCCTACGCTAAGTAAATCGAAATTCATGCACTCCAAATTCCACCTCTCTTCATTTCGTTTAAATTTCTAAGAGTTTAAACTTGCGCCATCCTCTCCTCTAGGGCTTTAAGCGACACGAAAACAATTTTTTTTTTTTTATGTTGCAGCCTAGAGTGTTGACTCGTGAGGGGGGAGTCTGCTACCTTTATATATATATACCAGCGGTTTATATGAATATATTTTTAGTGGATAATATTCAATTAAATCCAAATATATAATTAGTTTTATATATTTTAATTTGACATAAATATACAAATATATAAATATTTTTTATAAGATTTATTAATTATATTATTATATTAAATATATTTAAGAATATTGATATTAATTTTTTTTAAGAAAAAAATCATAGGTTATTTTTTTCCTCTTTTTATATCTATAGGTGATAATATTCAATAAAAACATTTTTATGTTATTCGATTAATTTATTATATTATTATATAAAATGTATTTAAGAATACGAATATTAATTTTTTTATTAAAAAAATGCTAGGTCATGTTTTCTTCTCCTTACATATATTTCTATGCGATAATATTCAATAAATATTAGAACATATAATTAATGATAGACTAAAAATATTCAAGAAACTTTAACAAAAGATAAAACAAAAAAATAAAATAAAAATAAAAATTAGCATTGCTATTACCGTCAAACCAAAAAAAAATTAAATTACCCGGAGAGAAAAAATATTAACAGAAGAGTAAGAAAAAAAAACAATTAAATTATTATTATTATAATAATAATAATATTAATTATTATTATTATTATTATTGTGTTAAGTACAAAATTAAAATTCAAGGACAAATTTTTTCTATGTTATCTGATTTATTCATTATATCATTATACTAAGAATATTGATATTAATTTTTTTTTGTTCAAAAAATCGTAGGTCATGGTTTCTTCTCCCTATATACATTCCTATGAGATAATATTCAATAAATATTAGAACATATAATTAATACAAAAAATATCATAGAAACTTTAAGAAAACAAAAAAAAAATATCATTGCCATTATTGTCAAAACAATAAAATTTATTAAATTATACGGAAGAAAAAAAACATTAACAAAAGAGCAAGTAAGAAAAACAATTAAATTATTATTATTATTATTATTATTATTATTATTATTATTATTGTATTAAGTACAATAACAAAACAAATGGAAGAACATCACATATGAAAGGAAAATAGAGATCGATATAGATGTTTCAATCATTAGGCTCAACATCTCACAGGCTAGAGTCTATCACATTCAGTTACTTTTATTCCAAATAATATCGCTGGACTAAACAACCTTTAAGAAGCAAGTTCATAATTCAATCATGTTATGATTTTTCTTGAGTCTAACTGAAAAGTTGTTCATGACATTAACATTCAAAATAAAAAAAACAAAACAAAAATTGCCCAAGTTTTTTTTTCAAGATATTGGAGAAAAAGATTTTCAAGAATGCACCCCTTTGAACCAAGAAAGTGAATTAGCTGCTCATGCCGTTTAGGTTGCTGCCAAATCTGAAAAGAAAATGATGGAGAAAAAAAAATCCCTTGCTTGCATGTATCTTCCCTTTTATTCCGGAAGAGTCCTAACCCTAATGTTGTAACTCAAGCTAAAAAATAGGAGATAAGTGTTGTAGAGAAAATCTCTCTAATCTTTGACATATTAGAGAGCATATCCCGTCATCCAGATTGCACCAGTATTTTCGTGATTTAGATGATTTTTCCTGACTTTGGTCTCTTCATGAAAGTTGTATCCATAAATGTGTAGATAAATTTGGGCTTTTGAATCACTTGATTTGGATATCGTATGCTCCAGATATGCCCAATTCAGTGTTGGTGCGCGAACAGAGTCCGGGTTGACGTTGTTGTTCCAATTGGATGCCCAAATCTGCATTGAATTTTTGCCACAATACTTTTCCAGCAAGCTTGATATCTATAATTCCAATTTTTAAGCTCCTCTTTAGGAATTAAAACCTGAAACATGCAACAAAGGTCCGAAATATAAAGTGCAAAATTTCCTATTTTATAGCAAGTAATCCACAAAGTCTCTTAAACATGTCAAACCCATAAAATAACTTTCAATATGTTGAAATAAGCTTGAAAGATGTTAAAAAGAATAATGTTAAAGGAATACAAATAGAGTGTATGTTGCACTTGTCATCCATTTTTGTAAAATAATTTATCGGTCCATTTTTATGTAGTAATCCTTGAATAAACATTCAAATATATATATATATATATATATATATATATATATATATATATATATATTATCTGTAGTGATTCGACAACAATCCTCCCATCCGAGGTTGCTAGCAGATTTCGAAGAGTCGTTTCCCACTCCTTTTCTGCAGCAACACCACCGACTACAGCAGCAGTTATACCCAATGCTACTGCTCCAAAAGCATCGACAGCTCAACTCTTTAATGCCCTGAAGATGATCTCTGAGTAATCTATGATTCCCAGGTACCTATCTCTCCAATCCACTCTTTCCTGCTTTTTTTCTTTTTCTTTTTTTATCAAGAGCATATGCTGTATTCATATCAAATTCTATCAGCATCAACAACTGACGTGTTCGCTAAAATTTCAATCAACGAAAATTTTATTATGACACCTTTTAACTAGCCAAGAAATATATCATTTGGTATACAAAGGGCATAGACTAACTGCAGAAGTAAGAACGTTAAAAATCAACTTTGCCACCAGGAACTTGTGGTAATGACCAAGCTGGAACCAGTGTAAATGCATGCAGCAGCTAAGGTCTCCAGCAATGGTAGTGTCGCACCCCAAAAGCGGCTGGGAGCGGCGTCGTGCCAACTTGTCTCCATGAGCGGGGGAGATTAACTGTCGGGGGATTATTTATTTTTATAACAAGGGAGTCGCCACCTAGTATTATGGTTACTAGGAAACCTATAACTGGTCTTTCAGAGATTCTAGGGTAAGGGACTGGTTGCGTAAAGGGAAGGTTTTAGCACCCCTAGTACGCCCTACCTAAGGTAAGCTGCTTGATGTTTTTGTTTGTCTTATAATTGCTAAAATATATAAAAAATATTTACATGTTAAAGATATATCATTTATACCGAATATATTGGATAGAATTTATCCAAACTCCGAAAAAATAATATAAATCACCGAAAAGTTTTTTTGTATTTTTTTGAATATTGGCCAATACCCTTTGGATTTTACAAATGTGTTGTAAAATCTCAAAAATGCAATAAATGATTTTTTCTTTGCAAAATCCATGCTAAAACTCATTTTTCTTCAAAACCCAAGATAATATATATTATTTTTTTTAAAAAAAAAAAGAAAACAATTTTAAAATATGCTAGTGTATTGGCCTTATGCAAGAAAAATAACACATTTTTTTTTAAGATTTTTTTTTGTATAAAAATAAAAATATTTTTTATGTTTTTTTTTATATTTTTTTATATATTTTTTACTATTTTTTATTATTTTATTATATATTTATTATATTGGGTGAATTGGATCGCCATACCACCTGATCAAATCAGATTGTCAGCCAGTAGGTCTGGTGGGCTAACGACCGACCTTTCTTAGTCGTGCGGTCGTGGCCCGACGATGTGAAGTCTGGCCGTGGCTCGACGTTACTAGTGCAGGCCGTGGCCCGATCACTCACGAATGCGGGCCGTGGCCCGGACATTCACAGTCCGGTCGGATCCAAAGCCTGACCGACCGAGGAGAAAGAAACCACATGCATTGGAGAAGATGTGCGGTGTTTTTTGAAATTTTCGAATGCGATGAAGGGATTAACGGCTCATACCTTTGTATAGAGGACGACTAGGCGATTCTTATGGACGCCGTGGCGTCGGAGATGGAGGTCCGAGTTCGCCGGAAACGGATCGGAACTCGCGGGGCTCGCTGCAATGGAGCTGCTGCTGCTGTTGTTGCTCGTCTACGCCTCGCTCGAGGATGTCTGGGGTGTAATGGAGGCTGCTGGAGACAATGCAGGGTGGTTTGAGGTGGTTCCTGGAAGAGAGAGTGACGCCAGGTCGCTGGTTGTAGTGAGAGAGAGAGAGGAGCGATCGCTCGGGAGAGACAGTGAGGGAAAAGACAGAGCCCGAGAGAGATGATGGTGGAAGCTGGTGTTGAAGGAGTTTGAGGGCTTGGTTGGTGTTGGCGTGGCTGGCCGAGCAAAAGAGAAGGGACTCGACGGTGGGCTTCTTCAAAACCGAGAGGGAGAGGGAGACAAACCAGTTCCCTGGTTTTTTTGTGTCGAGACCGAGAGGGAGACAGAGGTTCTGTGGTGGTCTGTTTTTTAAAACCGAGAGGAGAGCTTGCTGAGAGGGATGAGAACACGGGTTTTTTGTGTTCTAAGAGGGAGGGACAGAGGCGAGATGGAACAGACCGAGTAAGAGAAGGAAAGAAGAAAAATCAAGCATGCAGACCCCTGAATGTGCACAAAACCACAACAGAAAATTCCAAGTTTTTCGTCGACCCCTCCTCTCTTTGGTTTTTCTTCTCTTTTCGTTTTGTTACGTATTTTTCTCCTCCGGTTTACGTCCCCTCGCTTTTCTTGGTTTCTTTGAAGAGCGAAACAGAAGAGCTCCTCTTTCTATTTTCTCTCCCTGAACATCTTTTTTTCCATTTGTCCCCCCCCCCTTTTTCTTCGGTCGGGCCCTTTTACATGCCCTCGGTTACGAAAACCGGGGGCTCATGCGGCTCAAAGTCTTTTTGAAAAATGGGTTTCGGGTGGCTCAATCACAATGGAGGTGGGTATGTCTGAAAAAGTGGGTTTTTGAGTGGCTCAAGTTTTGTTGCTTTTGGGTATAAAATACAGTTTGGTCCTTCAATCGGTTACTCTTTTAATTGCACCCTCAATTGAACTTAAATTTGTGATCTTGTGCAATTATGTCCTTGTGAAAAAAATTCAAAGTTAACTTTAAATTTTGCGCACCTTTTTACTTTGGTCCTTGATTTTTATCTGTGCGATATAGTTCCCCACTCGACCATGAAACTCTTAATTTGTTCAATTAGGTCCCCGATTTCGCTTAATTGGCTTGAAAAAATTCAAATTGATCAACGAAAATTCAAATATCATCAATTGAGCCCGAATTAAATTTAAGCACTTGATTTCTTATTAACTAAGCCTTTAATAAAATTAATTTGATCAATTTAAAGTATAACTAAGTCGTCAAGCTTAATTAAACCCTTCAACTGGACCTAAATTAATTCCTGAATATAATTACGTTTTTATATTAACCAACGACTATATCAAATCGGTCCATAAAAATATAATTATATTTTATGACTTAATTTATACGCGGATTTATCTCATAATAAATTACTTTAGCTTTGGATCCGCGTTTTTTCATTTCTGGGCACAAAAAGGTACAATCGATTTTTTCAAAAATGTTCAAAATTTTAACTTGATCTTTTACCGACACCATCCCCCATTTTATTATTATTTTTTCTTATTTTCTGATAGTTTTGGGGCATGACCCAAAATTGGGTTACAACAGTTGCCCCCTTCTTTACAATGCTTACGACTAAAGTTTTTGTAAAAGACTGTAGCTTAGTAAGTGTTGTAAAGAAAAACATGGAGTTTGTCTCATTGCAACGCATGACTTACCGTGTCTTATTATGACGGGTGACCACCCCAACTTAGAAAGGAAAGAGGTCTCATTTTTCCGGGTGACCGACCCTAGTTAGTGAGGTCTCATTTTTCCGGGTGGTCGACTCGAGTTAGTGAGGTCTCATTTTTCCGGGTGACCAGGCCGGAGTTAGTGAGGTCTCATTTTTCCGGGTGACCGACCCTAGTTAGTGAGGTCTCATTTTTCCGGGTGACCAGACCGGAGTTAGAGAGGTCTCATTTTTACGGGTGACCAGGCCGGAGTTAGAGAGGTCTCATTTTTACGGGTGACCAGGCCGGAGTTAGTGAGGTCTCATTTTTACGGGTGACCGAGCCGGAGTTAGTGAGGTCTCATTTTTCGGGTGACCGACCGGAGTTAGTGAGGTCTCATTTTTATGGGTGACCGACCCGCATCTCATGGTCTCATTTTTATGGGTGACCAGACCCGGCTAGCATGGTCTCATTTTTATGGGTGACCGACCCGGATATCATGGTCTCATTTTTATGGGTGACCGACCCGGCTAGCATGGTCTCATTTTTATGGGTGACCGATTGGATATCATGGTCTCATTTTTATGGGTGACCGACCCGGATATCATGGTCTCATTTTTATGGGTGACCGACCGGATATCATGGTCTCATTTTTATGGGTGACCAGACCGGCTATCATGGTCTCATTTTTATGGGTGACCGACCTGGATATCATGGTCTCATTTTTATGGGTGACCGACCGGATATCATGGTCTCATTTTTATGGGTGATCGGCCGGATATCATGGTCTCATTTTTATGGGTGACCGAGCCAGGCTATCATGGTCTCATTTTTATGGGTGACCAGGCCGGATATCATGGTCTCATTTTTATGGGTGACCGACACGGCTAGCATGGTCTCATTTTTATGGGTGATCGCCCGGCTAGCATGGTCTCATTCTTATGGGTGACCGACCGGATAAAAGATGATGATTATGGGGATGCAATGCATGATGATGCATGTATACTTACCGAGAAATATAGGTCCCCTTTCTTTGATGCTCCATTGTCATAGGATGTCTTTGCCTAGTGTCCAAAGCTTTGTTGTCATCAAATCTCAAACACATTGCTTCTTCTGGCGTATCTGCGATGATCTCTGCTCTCAGTGCTTATAAAGTTTAACATTGCCCCCAGGTGTGGTATTGTTTGATTCACCATGAAGGAGTGTAACCAACCATCCATCTTCTTGGATTCTCTCAACAACAGCTCTCTGGTTTGCGTGTGTTTGCTAGCAATCATTGCAAAGCTTGCTAATGCTGACCTCATTTTCGGTTGTCGATCAATTAATCAATTTTCTTCATCAATTGAATCATGTTTCTCTTGGAGTACGTCATCATCAACCTTCATGGAATTCTCAAATCATCCATAAATGCATCCCAAACTCATCGGTGCATGCTCCATGCTATCATCAAGAAATTTCTCTTAGCTTGTGAGAGGAGATGTAATGCTACTATCACCGACATTCATGCGATCAATCTCGCCTTGAATTGATGCAACTGTTCCGGCCATGCAATCTGAAACTCTTCGTCACAGACTCCATTTCTTCTAAAAAAAATCCATTTTGTTTGCAAAGAAATATGATATTGTCATTAACAAGGTTTTTTCTGTCTCTCGTATTTATATGGTGAACTGAACCTTGAGTCGACTAGCTTCGCAACAATTACCTCATGATCAACCTTTACGACTTGTATACTTTCCAACATTTATTAAAATGCAACCATGCAACAAATCTTTGGAGACAAACAAATCTGCGAGTTAGATGATATTTCTGAAATCTGAAATTCCCCTTCAAATGCAATCTTATTCTCAATCACTGCTGAAGCTTACCACACCATCACTCTCTATTAAGCCATGCTGCCCTGAGTTGAATCTGTTGGTGCTCATTGATGAATTTCACTAAATCAATCATTTGCTTATGCTTCACTACCCCCAAGCTGATGTGAAATTATTTGTATTCCTATCAAGATCCACATTCTGGCCTCTAACTGCTGAGCATTCCGATGATAGCCAAGAATCATAGGCTCAAAAAGTGTTTAAGGGTTTCATGCGACCTAGGACCACCATCATCTAGTCATTAACTCCTTTGCTCTTGTTGTCTTAGTAGAAGAGACCACATCAAAATACGTTAATTATCTTAACGTGATTTTTTATCAATCAACCAATGCTCTAAAAATCTCTACGACCATGTCATTCCTTTCATTGACAATTTCAGACTTAAAAGGGGATTCTAAAATTCGAACCACCATTTGTCATCAAATGTTATTTCATCTCTTGTTGTACCCAACATAGTATAACAAAACAATTCTGCACAATCTTCCTTTGATGGACAACTTATCTTGCAGAAAAAATCTTATTAACATTTCTTCCCACATGGGGTTTGACCACAAATACCCACGGACATGGCATAATTCAATATTCTCTTTTTTTCATTTTTTCCTTTTTTTCTCTTTTTTTTCGAACTTGTCCTTCCCATTGATTCTTGGTTTTTGTCATGTCCTATCTCAATTTGATTGTTCCCAATGTTGGTTTTTCAACGTTAAACATCCTCCCTTCTATTGATTCTTAATGTTGTCACTGTATCCTCAAACTTCAAATCTCTTATTGTCCCTTACTGTACTTGCCCCCAATGTATTTGCCCCCAGTGTGAGTTTGATTGATTTTCCATTTAGCGCAGAGTTCTATAATCATTATTTCATTGAAGTTCTGAGCATTGTCAGTTATGATCTTTTACGGTGGTCGCGATCGACATATCAAGCAAATTTCTTCAACACCCTTCTACGTTACATGAGCAAATGACCCAACTTCTATCCATCTTGTAAAATAGTGAATAGTCACAAGAATAAACCTATGATCCTTGCTGGCTTTTGGTTGATATACCCAATCACATCAATTCCCATCATTTGCAAAAGGCCACAGAGATATCAAGTTAAACATAGGAGCCGAAGGGACATCCATCTTGTCACCATGGACTTGATATTTATGGCACTTGCGAACATAATCCATGCAATCGATCTCTAATGACTTCCATAAATAACCATTTCTTTGCATTTTCCTATCCATCATATGCCTATTAGCATGGGTTGAGTGAATCCCTTTGTGGATTTCTCGCAACACGTTTCTGGCTTCAACTCCATCTAAGCATCTTAGCAAAAAACTGTCAGATGACCTCTTATGTAAAAAATCTGTCGTTAACCTTCTCAAGGTTTTTTCTTTTTTTTCTTTGTTTTTCTTTTTTCTTTTTTTGATTTTTTTCTTTTTTCTTTTCTTTTTTTTTCTTCTTTTTTTTTTCAATTTTGGATGCCCCCAGGGGATAAGCTCGATTTGGATGAAGTTCTTGATATCGTAGTACCAAGGATTTCCATTTATTTCTTCTTCAACTGAGCAGCAATGAGTTGGTTTAATCTTCTCATATCAATGTGTACCGACATCATTGCTCTCCTTGCTTTTGAGGTCGCCTTCACCGAGGATGTAGAACTCTCTAAATTGTTCGGGCTTCTCTTACCTTCGATAGATTTCTTTGTTCCCTAGAGTCAAGTTTCTTCTCATTTCTTGCTCTTCCCTTGCTTTCATTCACCGGTAATAGATTCCACTGGAGTTACAGTCTTGACATCTCTTTTTCTGGAAGATCATGTTCTTCTTTGGCTTTTCTTTTGTTACTTTGGATATAAAAATCCTTACTGTCTCCAGCAATGGTACTATGGAATCGGGTCACATAACGAGTAGGTTTTTTTTTTTTTTTTTTTTTTTTGCACCTTTTGCTCATTTTGTCTGCCTAGTTTGCCACTGCTTCTAGAATTTTCAGCATACCTAGATAGTCCTGAATGACTATTAATACTTTATCTTTTGCAAGCATCTCTAGGAGCTGTTTTAAACAAGGATTCATATGGCGGTTTTGCTAAGATGACCAATTTTCTCTCTTTAGGATCCTTCACTAGAGTTGCCCCATTCTGGTTTGTCTACAAGGTCCTCGCATTACCCAATATCCAAGGCGAGAGTTTGACTCTTGCCAGGGAAACATTCAGCCGCCTTTCATCAGCGATGAACCCAATACTGCTGGAGCTTAATCCATTCATAGATGAACTTGAATCAACTGCTCTTACAGTGGAAAGCATCAAATATCATCCTCTAGGTCCTCCTTTTGAAAAATCATTTCAGCTCAACTGCAGCTTTAGCCTCACGTTCAATATAAAAGACGATGCATCGGATTTCTTACCGCGAAGCTCCCGGCCTGTCTGTAATGTCATAGAATAAAGAAAGGTCAAAACCCTAATCATGAAAGTGCTTGATTTGTTTGACCTTTGCTCTCCGTTCATCAACTTGTCTGGCAAATCTGCTTTTTTTTTTTTTTTTTTGTAATTGGCTTGAGTAGCCTTTATAGGATTCTCTTCTATCCTTTTGTCACTCACTACAAATCCTAACTTCCAAAATTTCAAACCGAATGAACCTTTCACGGGTCAAACCTTAACCTTTTAAACAATTTCTTAATATCCGGACGTGATTCTCTTCTTCTAAATCCAACCGGCATGACTTTATAACAAAAGATTTCTCATGGTATCACAAAGGTTCTATTCTCCTCATGTTGTGCCCTCTTATTTGATTATCCCTAATCAAACTTCTGGATGAGTTCTTAAATTTTTGCTTAATCAGCTTGCATCCCGTTTTTTTAGTGGTACCCTGTACACTATGATATCTAATCCATGAATCTCCTCATGACACCGAGCAAAAACATCTATGTAATCTCTCTGGCTTTCAGTAGTGTAATTGAGTCTTTCTTTTTGTGTGATCAGAGTTCTCATCTGAGCTCTGTGTGTGATCAAACTTCTCTCCCTCGGCTAGCTTCCAAATACATGTATGGGCCATAATTCCCTAGGAGCCTAGATGGATGATTCGGTAGCTCTTCGTCCTTTCTTTGGTGTCATGGGTCCCCAATGTTTCTCGGTCAAAGAGGCGTGCACAAATGCATGAGAAGTGCATGATATAATGTGTGATTTTAAAAAATGCTTTATATAATAGGTATGTATGCATTTTTCTTGTGAACGATTGATAGCCACCATTTCATAAACATAGGGTTTCGGTCACATTGCTTTGCTATGCGTATTGCCTTTCAAGTCGATGCTAGAGTCACACTCACCAAGAGCCAAAATTTGAAAAAAAAAAATGGATCAACGCCCCTTTTCATTAATGCTTGATAAGTTACTACATCTTTGAAAACATGGAGAAAAAACATTAATCTAATTCTCTTCGGCCAAAGGTAGGAAGGCAAAACCGTGATTCTCGATTTTCTCCAAAAAGGTGTCAGTCTCATCTAGACTTTGGCGGTAGCGGATGATATCTCTTCCAACATTTCGTGCATTGATTCTAATGACACGAGCATGCCCAGCAGCTTTATTCATTTGTTCATCCATCTTGGTCATCTTATCTATAAGCAACATATTGGTTCTATTTAACGAAGTATTGTTGGTATCAATTTGATCCTTGTGTTTTTCTAATCTCGCCGACTTCTCATCCAGATGCTTCACCTTTTCCCTCTCTTTATCCAGCTTGGTTCTCAGAGTTTTTATCTCTTCTTCCTTAACTGCTAATTCTGCTTCGATGCCTTCAACTCTTTCAGGCCCCGTCGAGCAACTTCTCGACATTAAATACCTCTTATCCTTTTCAAATTTATCCACCAGCCCACCCTGAACTTTTGCAAACTTCTCTTGGTAATATTTTACACTCTCTTGGCATTCGTGATGCTCAGTCTTCAATGCGCTGAGCTCGGAGCAACTTTGCGTCCACTTCAGACTCATCTCCGTTAATTCTTTCTCCATTCTCAACCTAACATTCTTCTCCTCCCCTAACTCGAGCTTGGCTAGTCTTGCATCTCTAGATTGTAATTGTTCATCTAAAAATGTTTTCCTATTGTCGCCTTCCAATGTCATTTCTTCCAATGTTGCTTTGTCTTTTCTACTTTTGCTTAATTTTACCTGGAGTTTTTCTATCTGTATTCTCAATTCCTCTTCGTTGCCAAACCCTTTTCTCCTAATAGGTTTTTCACCAATTTGAGAGAGCTTGATTTCTTCATTAATCACGGTTGAAGCAAATGAGTCTCTCCATGTTGCATACCCTTCACTTGCACTTGGATGTCCCATACCTTTTATTTCCAGCAAGAAGAGATGCCTCTAATCTTGTCTGATGATCTGCAAGACCTCTCGTGAAACAGGATCCTTAAACCAACCACAAAACTGAGCAATTCCCATGGTCCTCGGAACAAAATGCATGCCCCCATGCTGCCTTACCACAAGGGCGGGAGCATAACTCACGTAGCCGATAATCCCTACCAATGGAACCCAACATCTTTGCCTGCAACTCATTAGGACATCCACTGCTTTAACCCAAAGAGCTCTCCATTTGAAACCGCTATTGGGTAAAACTTTTAGCTTTTCTACCCAACCTTGGTTGTCTACATCTCCCCATTCTTCTTCCTCCACTATCCTCAATGGTTTTGGTTAAACCACCAAAAATTATTAAAAACATGCGTTTTTGTTTCAATATGGCTAACCATCCAAATATATAGTAACTGCGTGCAACATCTCATTGCTCCTTTCCTAGCTCTTCCACAATGGTTAAGTGTTATGATGGTTTCAGCCAAAATAGAGGCCACTAGGTTGATTCGTGTATTCTCATATTCCACGTAAGCGGCAGCAGTCTCAAACTTATTATGCCTGCCAGGCTTGGGAACAACACAAGGCCAATTATGCCTAAGGCAATCAATCTCTCTTTCTCTGATCCGGACCTATGTTCTAGTTCAAACTCCAACACCTTCCATTTCAAACTAGTAACCTTCTTCTCTAAAAACCTTTTCAAATTGGGGATTCCAAGAAGCTTCGACAGTTCAGGGATGATTTTGTCATATCTTAAGGAGAAACAAATTTTGTACAGATTATTCGGAAATTCAGTCAACATTCCGTATTCCTCCATAGTAGGACATACCTCTATGCTCCCAAAAGAAAAACAACGGTAGCGAGGTCCCAAAATGAACTAGGGCCCGCGACTGCTGGGCTTAAGACTTCTACCTCCGCGATCTCCATCAAAGCGTCCATATTTTCTAAAAATACGTCCTTATCCACATACTCGAAAATGGGTCATTAACTTGTTCACCTCATTCTTGATGGGTGATGACCTCATAGCATCGCTTTTAAGGCAGTCTCCTTCAGCCAATTGTGACAATTCAGAACTTTTCCCATATTCCATGATGGAAAGTTTAATGGTGGTGGCCATTTCGTTCACAAGACCTGTAAAAAAAATGTCTTTTTTAGGGTTTTTCTTTTTATGCAAAAGATATTATGGAGCATACACCCTAACGATAGGTTCTAGTTCTTTTATGTGAGACATGGGGTAGGCTTACTATTTGGGCTCTAAAGAGGGTCTCTCGCTGTCCCAGTGATCACCTTCGTGAAGGCAATATGGGGTCTTAGCAGATAATGGGATGGTACGTATACCAATCACTATCATCTAAGCTCTCAGCAAAGAGTTGGGGTTTACACAAACTTAAACCTTGACTCAAGTCATAGGTAAGCTGCTAGTTCCCCACGTAACTTAAAGTTAGTGTGTGCTCTCAAAATAAATAAAAAGTGATGCATGACGAGGCATATTATGATGACAGGATGAAAAGATGCATGCTAAAGCTTTTAAACAAATATATAAATAATTCATAGCAACATGAGAATAAATGAATGAACAAACACATAAATAATTAACATATCATAAACAAACAAAATTATCAAGCTTAGTCCACAGTCCCCAGTGGAGTCGCCATTCTGTCGCACCCCAAAAATAGCTGGCAAGTGGCGTCGTGGCAACTTGTCCCCATGAGCGGGGGAGATTATTAAATGTCGGGGGATTATTTATTTTTATAACAAAGGGAGTCGCCACCTAGTATTACGGTCACTAGGAAACCTAGTACTGGTCTTTCAGAGATTCTAGGGTAAGGGACTGGTTGCGTAAAGGGAAGATTTTAGCACCCCTAGTACGCCCTACCTAGGGTAAGCTGCTTGGTGTTTTTGTTTGTCTTATGATTGCTAAAATATTTTTTAAAAAAAATATTTACATGTTGACGAGATATCATTTACGCCGAATATTTTGGATAGAATTTATCCAAACTCCAAAAAATAATATAAATCATCGAAAAGTTTTTTTGTATTTTTTTGAATATTCGCCAATACCCTTTGGATTTTACAAACATGTTGTAAAATCTCAAAAATGCAATAAATGATTTTTTCTTTGCAAAATCCATGCTAAAACTCATTTTTCTTCAAAACCCAAGATAATATATATTATTTTTTTAAAAAGAAACCAATTTTAAAATATGCTAGTGTATTGGCCTTATGCAAGAAAAATAACACATTTTTTTTTAAGATTTTTTTGTATAAAAATAAAAATATTTTTTATGTTTTTTTTATATATTTTTTTTATATTTTTTACTATTTTTTATTATTTTATTATATTATATATTATTATTATATATATATTGGGTGGATGGATCGCCACTTCACCTCGTCAAATCAGTCGACACTAGTCGGCTCTGGTCGAGCTAATGACTCGACTTTTCTAGTCGTCTGGCCGTGGCCCGACGAGTAGTGGTCCGGGCCGTGGCCCAGACGTTCACGTGTCTGGCCGTGGCCCGACACTCACGAGTCCGGGCCGTGGCCCGGACCATTCACGGGTCCGGTCGGATCCAAAGCCCGACCGACCGAGGAGAAAGAAAACCACATGCATTGGAGAAGATGTACGTGTGTTTTTTTGAAATTTTCGAATGCGATGAAGGGATTAACGGCTCATACCTTTGTATAGAGGACGACTAGGCGATTCTTATGGACGCCGTGGCGTCGGAGATGGAGGTCCGAGTTCGCCGGAAACGGATCGGAACTCGCCGGGCTCGCTGCAATGGAGCTGCTGATGCTGGTTCTTCGCCTGCGTCTGCCTGGTGGATGTCTGGGGTGTAATGGAGGCTGCTGGAGACAATCTGGGGTGGTTTGAGGTGGTTCCTGGAAGAGAGAGAGTGACGCCGGTGCTGGTTGTAGTGCGAGAGAGAGGGAGCAGACTGCTCGGGAGAGACAGTGAGGGAAAAGACCGAGCTCCAGAGAGATGATGGTGGAAGCTGGTGTTGAAGGAGTTTGAGGGCTTGGTTGGTGTTGGCGTGGCTGGCCGAGCAAAAGAGAAGGGACTCGACGGTGGGCTTCTTCAAAAACGAGAGGGAGAGGGATGACAAACCAGTTCCCTGGTTTTTTTGTGTCGAGACCGAGAGGGAGACAGAGGTTCTGTGGTGGTCTGTTTTTTTAAAACCGAGAGGGAGAGCTTGCCGAGAGGGATGAGAACACGGGTTTTTTGTGTTCTAAGAGGGAGGGACAGAGGCGAGATGGAACAGACCGAGTAAGAGAAGGAAAGAAGAAAAATCAAGCATGCAGACCCCTGAATGTGCACAAAACCACAACAGAAAATTCCAAGTTTTTCGTCGACCCCTCCTCTCTTTGGTTTTTTCTTCTCTTTCGCTTTGTTACGTATTTTTCTCCTCCGGCTTTACGTCCCCTCGCTTTTCTTGGTTTCTTTGAAGAGCAGTAAACGTAAGAGCTCCCCTCTCTATTTTCTCTCCTGAACATCTTTTTTCCATTCGTTAGCTCCCTCCTCTTTTTTCTTCTGGTCGGCTCCTTTTACATGCCCTCGGTTACGAAAACCGGGGGGTCTCATGCGGCTCAAAGTATTTTCGAAATATGGGTTTCGGGTGGCTCAATCAAAATGGAGGTGGGTATGTCTGAAAAAGTGGGTTTTTGAGTGGCTCAAGTTTTGTTGCTTTTGGGTATAAAATACAGTTTGGTCCTTCAATCTGTTACTCTTTTAATTGCACTCCTCTAATTGCACCCTCAATTGAACTTAAATTTGTGATCTTGTGCAATTATGTCCTTGTGAAAAAAATTCAAAGTTAACTTTAAATTTTGCGCACCTTTTTACTTTGGTCCTTGATTTTTATCTATGCGATATAGTTCCCTACTCGACCATGAAACTCTTAATTTGTTCAATTAGGTTCCCGATTTCGCTTAATTGGCTTGAAAAAATTCAAATTGATCAACGAAAATTCAAATATCATCAATTGAGCCCGAATTAAATTTAAGCACTTGATTTCTTATTAACTAAGCCTTTAATAAAATTAATTTGATCGATTTAAAGTATAACTAAGTCGTCAAGCTTAATTAAACCCTTCAACTGGACCTAAATTAATTCCTGAATATAATTACGTTTTTATATTACCCAACGACTATATCAAATCGGTCCATAAAAATATAATTATATTTTATGACTTAATTTATACGTGGATTTATCTCATAATAAATTACTTTAGCTTTGGATCCGCGTTTTTTCATTTCTGGGCACAAAAAAAGTACAATCGATTTTTTCAAAAATATTCAAACTTTTAACTCGATTTTTCTACCGACACCATCCCCCATTTTATTGGATTTATTGTTATTTTCTGATAGTTTTGGGGCATGACCCAAAATTGAGTTACAACAGTAGTAGTGATCGTTATGGAACCATCTCACTAAAAACTTAAGTTTTTAAGTGAGATAGTTCCTTAACATGGTATCGAAGCCTTGTTGACCCAGTGATTACTGATTTGAATCTCACCACCCTCATTCAATTTGATAAAAATATCAAGCACAAAGTGATGTGAGCTCGTGCAAGTTTCAAGGCCAAAGGGTTTTCAATTAAAAGGGGTGTTAGAGTATAATATATTCATATTATAAGGTTTCACAAGCTTCGATACTATGTTAAAGAATTATCTCAACTAAAAACTTGAATTTATGAGATAGATTTTTAACCGGAATTCCTCCTGTACTGCATGTTCTCAAAATATGCGTCATGGCTTGAAAGTTTTCGTGACCTGCTGTTGTCCCTCTATTTCCATACCTTTTTATAGTGCAGAATTCGAATTTCGTAGGGAGTAAAGCAAAATCTGGATTGTAACACCCCATGAACATTGCACGTACTGAATTAGAATCACAAGAATGCGGATTTCATAGCTGGCATTTGCTTGACATCTGACATATTAAAACAATTTTCCAATCTTGTACAGGAAAAAGGCTAAAATTTTCAATTTAGCCGCAAGCAAATACGTCAGAGACTTTTGGGGTCATCAATGCTCAGCATGCTAATTAAAGCTCATGACGTTGCATGATACTAGCAAGAAAATATATTAAAAGGGATCTTGTGTCAAAAGATCAATTCCACACTAACACGCCTGCAAGCTGTCATAAACTCTCTGTCCAGACGTTTGATTTGGGATTCAGGTTCAGAAAAAGGTTATCCCTATCCCTTCCCTTAATTCAGTTGTGCTGATTCCACCACCATTATGATTATCTATAATTAAAAATATATGATTTATTTCTCGTTTTGATTATATTGTTTTTTAGACGGTAGATAAGTAATTATAACATGTAAAATAATTAGGTTTATTTATAAAAACAAATTACAATATATTATTTATAATGTGTCGATCTAATATTACAAGGGAAAAAGGCAACTCATAAATGTTTTTGACAAATTTACCTGTATTATCTACAATTAAAAAATCTACGAACCACTTCCCATTTCGATTATACTATAAAATATATGAGACTAATTATATATGTTAATATTTATTGAGTATTATCGCCTAAAAATATATATAGAGAAAAAAAAATGACCTACGATTTCTTGCAAAAAAAAGTAATATCGGTATTCTTGAATACATTTAATATAATAATATGATTAATAAATCTTATAGATATAACTTTGGCTTTGAATTTAAATTTTGTATTATATACTCTTTTTTTTTGTTCTTTTAATAAACGATGACCTTTTTTTCACATAGTTTATTTTTTTAATAACCGTGGTGTCCAAGTCTTTTTTTTAACCAGGTTTCTTTTTTTGTGTTTTTGTTACCGGAGTAATCAGTAACAATAAATTTCTAATAAATCATTTCACCTTCTTAGCAAATTTTATAACAAGTTTTATCAAAAGTGTTTTTAGCAATTGTTGTAACCCAATTTTGGGTCATGCCCCGAAACTATCAAAAAAATAACAAAAAAATAAAGTAAAATAAAAAATAGGGGATGGTGTCGGTAAAAAAATCAAGTTAAAATTTTGGACATTTTTTATTGTACTTTTTTTGTGCCCAGAAATGAAAAAACGCGGGTCCAAAGCTAAAGTAATTTATTATAAGATAAATCCGCGCATAAACTAAGTCATAAAATATAATAATATTTTTTGTGGACCGATTTGATATAGTCGTCGGTTAATGTAAAAGCGTAATTATATTCAGGAATTAATTTAGGTCCAGTTGAAGGGTTTAATTAAGCTTGACGACTTAATTATACTTTAAATTGATCAAATTAATTTTATTAAAGGCTTAGTCAATAAGAAATCAAGTGCTTAAATTTAATTCAGGCTCAATTGATTATATTTGAATTTTCAAAACCAATTTGAATTTTTCTAAGTCAATTAGGTGAAATCGGGACCAAATTGAACAAATTAAGAGTTTAATGGTTGTTTGGAGACTTTATCGCATTGTAAAAAATCGGGACCAAAATAGAAAAGGCGTACAAAGTCAAGGCTAGTATTGAAATTATGAAGGAGGGTATGATTGAACAAAATTATAAATTTAAGTTCAATGGAGGGTGCAATTAAAAGAGTTATGAATTGAGGGACCAAATCGCACTTTGTATCCAAAACCACAAACATTGAGCCACCAACAAAACCCCTATTTTTGTAGACAAATTCCTCGAGCACCTGCATAAAAATCAGTAGCCGAAAGCAGGTTACCGTTGGTAACCTGCTTTGGCTATTTAAACTAAGCACCATGAGAGCATGAGGAAAAAGGAGGGAGACAGGCAAATAAACAGAGAGGAAGCAAAGTGAAAGTTGACGCAAAAATAGAAACAAGACAGAAAAGGGGAGGGGATGAAGCCGAAGGGCGAGAGCAAAAGTTGACGTGGAGAAAAATAGAAACAGAAGAAAAAAAAAAAAGAAAAAAGAAGAGAGAAGAGGAAAGAAAAGAGGAGAGACAGAGGAAAGAAAAGACGAAGAAGACAGACCAAGAAGGAGAGGAAAACGAAGGAAGAACAGAGAGGAAGAAAAGAAGAAAAAGAGCACAGAAAATCAAAGGAAATTTTACGTAACATTTGAGTTTCCATCCCTTTTATTGCTTCTCTCTCTCTCTCTCACCTCTTCTCTCTCGGTCCCGTGCCTCTCTTCAGAAACTAGAGGGCTCCCACTCTCTCTTCCAAACAAACGCATCACCTCCACGGAAAGAAAGAACAGAGAGCACGCGAACACCCTACTGCTTCATAGTTCCGAACTCACAGCCACCAGCCAGCCTCATCATCACCATAAACCACCCTTCAACCCCAGAAACTCCTCCATTATCTCAGACGAAGGAACGGACGAAGAAAGCCGAAGCAGCAACAACCTGGCGACGTAACCGATCGCCGTTCGATGACTATTCCGCCACCACAGTGGCCATTTCCAACGCCACCTCGACCACAAGGACCACCTCGACGTCCTCTACACGAAGGTATTAATAGAATCCCCATTCGTTGTACTCGGAAAATCACCTGCTATCGTGCATCTTCTTCTCCTTTGCTCTGCATGCGGTGTGTTTGTCGGGTTAGCTCGGTCGGGTTTGAGACCGGACCCACCATTAAAAGGCACAGGCTCGGCCGCTTAGAGCTGAAGCTCTGACCTGAAGAGAGACGCTGGCTCGCGACTCACCCGCTAAAGGTGGCAGTGAGTGGAAGCCCGACCGAGACAGTCGAGTGACGACCTAGGCGCTAAACGGGTGGGTTGGCGATCCAACTCACCAGTAAATAATAATATTATAAAAATATTATAAAATAATAAAAATAATTAAAAAATATAAAAAATATTTTTGTTTTTATATAAAAAAATCCTAAAAATGTGTTGTTTTTCTTGCATAAGGCCAATACACTAGCATATTTTAAAAATTGTTTCTTTTGAAAATATATATTATCTTGGTTTTTTGAAGAAAAATGAGTTTTAGCATGGATTTTGCAAAGAAAAATCATTTCTTGTATTTTTGAGATTTTACAATATATTTGTAAAATCCAAAGGGTATTGGCCAATATTCAAAAAAATATAAAAAAACTTTTCGGTGATTCATATTATTCATGTTTCGGAGTTTGGATATCATCAACACGTAAATATTCGGCATGGATGATATATCATCAACATGTAAATATATTATATTTTTATATCTCAACAATCATAAGGCAAACAAAAACACCAAGCAACTTAACATAGGTAGGGTGTACTAGGGGTGCTAAAACATTCCCTTTACGCAACCAGTTCCTTGTCTTAGAATCTCTGAAAGACCAGTCCTAGGTTTCCTAGTAACCGTAATACTAGGTGGCGACTCCCTTTGTTACAAAAAATAAAAAATTCCCTGATATTTAATCTCCCCGCTCACGGGGACAAGTTGCCACGGCGTCGCGCTCAACCATTTTTGGGGTGCGACAAGCAATAACAACATTCAATCATTTTTGGTGGAAAAAATCGCTTTTAACAAATTTTATCAATTACAATTTTACTAATTAAATATTAAAATAACAAAACATGACATGTATAAAATCAATTAATTTTTACATAGATAAAAAGCACAACAGCATCGCCCGAGCAAATTCACTCGTTTTTCTTATATAATATAAACATCATGGTGGGCAACTAAAGGAGAAACACCACGACAATCCCTAGGTTTCTCCTTACTACGTGCATTAAAAATGCCTTCGTTTTTTGAATTTTTGTGTGTATATATATAATCCTTAGGTTTCTCCTTACCACGTGCATTAAAAATGCCTTAGTTTGTTTAAAAAAATTGTGTCTATATATATATATATATATATATTATAAGTAAGACTTTGTTTTGAACTAGTCCATTTACAATATTTATGATGAACAGATGTGGATGTTAACTGAGGCGGACATAAATTAGGGTCTCGGCAGAAATAGATAATGATGTTAACTAAATATAATAATAATAATAAAAGTGAAAGTCAACATAAATACTTTGACAAGTTATTCCAGTGTCATAGAACGAGTCATGAGAAATTTCTAAACCCTAGTCTTAAAATACGATATACCCAACATAGTTGAGCACCCCTTCTCTTATTTATATATTCAACACTCATTTGCCCAGTCTTGCTACGGATGTAACCCTGATAAACTGCCTTCATAGCTTCTTCGTGCTTTTTTCCAGTAGTATATTTTAAAAAGAGTTTTTGAAAAAATATATATCTATTTTTTATTTTAATGTTTTTTTTAAATAATTTTTTTAAGTAAAAATATATTATATACACAAATTTATAAATTAAAAATATCTTAAAAATAATTTCAATTATACTTCCAAGTAACTCTTCTCTCTTCCATGATATACTTATGCGCTTGAGTCTTTTACATCAGCAATCCATTGTTTTGTATTTAAAATTATGTTTAAATACAAAAATATTAAATTGATATTTTTTAAGATTTTTTTATACTTTAATACTAAAAAATATATATTTAAAAAATATATTTTTAAACAAAAACACTTCTATAAAAGTCAATATACAAACACACTAATATCAAAAACATTTCTATTCAGAAAAGAGACAACTTGTACGTCCTACTTGCTCAAAAGTATTTTTTCTATTATTCATTCCCTAATTTTGTTCTCCAAACTAGTATATTGTAAAAAAAACTATTCTCAAATTAACACTTCAAGCTATGTGCGTGGGTCACATGTACATGATTTGATGTTTTTTTTTCCTGTCGTGTGTCAACCAACGGATAAGTTATAAGTAGACAATTTTTTTTTCGTTTATAATGCATGACACGCGTCATATAAAAAATACTCTCACCACTCTAATGTTGAAATCAGTTAATCTTGTTTTGGTTGGTAGCAAAAACATTTTTTTTTTATATCCAGAGATAAAATTATTTGAAATTATAATTTCAAACATAAGTAAAATAAAATAAGACCTGAACCTATATAAATTGATTAATTTGATATAAATTGATTGATTTTATGAGTCCATAGATACAATAGAAAATTAATAAAAATATAGTTTGTCTAAAAAAATCAAATTCACATCTGAAACAATATATTCAAATGATGATATATTGGATCAATTCAAGCCAACCTAGGTTAACATTTCTAATATGTAACCTGGTTATAAGATTATGATAATTTTAAATAAAACAAATCAAAGTAAATTAAAAATTTCAATTCCTAATAAACTCATTGTTGATTAATGAAAACAACAAAAAAAATACCTTAAAAAAAGACACAATAAAATGATTTTTTGAACAAAATTATGAACCAATTTTGCTTGGTTATCATCAATCTTGCAAGACCGTTGTATTCTCTTATTACACTGAAATTGTAACCTAATATATATCAATATATCAAAAGACTCATTGTAAAATTTTATCTTAATATAACAGTCAAATTAAGAGATATGATTGATATTATAAAGTTATACATTATTTAGAAAAAAAAACACTATTTGGCTGGAATATAACTAGCATAACAAAACCGAAATGGTCCAAGTGAAATTTGGGTAAAATTTTCAAAACACACCAAGATTGTGAGCGAGATAAAATTTATTTTAATTTGTTCTTTTTTGAACCGAAACAAGATATATTGGCCATTCCAAACTAAAAAAACAGGATTGACAACCTTGGTTGAAATAAACTCTTCAGTCACAACATGTTTCTTTCAAGCTCATATATAATGCTCGATGTAGCTGAACTTATTTCAAATGTAAAGGGCTGTTTATGGAATTTAATGACATATATTTTTTAAAATATTTGTTTCAAATAATACATTAAAATATTTTTTTTTTATTTTGAATATAGATAATCATCTAAAAACACTAAAAAATAATTAATTTAAAATAAAATAAAAACTTTAAATTCTTGAAAAATATTTTTCAAATACAATAATCCGCTGAAATCTCACTGACTTACTTGAAAGAAAGACGTCGCTCATGTGTTGGTTCCACATCTTCATATATAAAATCAATACGGCATTCGTACGTCCTATGTATTTCTTTTTAATAATAATTATAGAGATTCTCTTATCAATTCACTCATTTTCTTAATAGTATAAATTAAAACTAAACACAGTGTTTAAACCTCTAAAATCTTTATTAATACAATGATAATACATTGTAGATTTTGAAATATAACCACAAATTATAATCTGTAACGATCATAATTAATTTCACAAGGATTGTAAGAAAACAATATTCAGAACAAAGATTTCAAATAATATCTTAAGAAGCACCGCGTACGTTGAAAGAGAGAAAGACACCTGGTGGACCTTCTTCTTCTCTAGCTACCTGTACCTCCTTATAAAATTAGAAAACACCCTTAAGAAATAGGGTAACATGAAAGCACATGCAATTAACCCCCATTTCATTGTTTTTGGAGGTTGCACAGCACCAACTGAAGCACCATACGCGAAGTTCATTGAATAAATGGCGAGTAAAACCTCTGTCTGAAAAGGGCTGTCCAGTAGCAGATAAAGGATGGTGTTGGTAGCTGCAGAAAAGGCCAGCGTGTTAACGAAGATGAAGATGTCATAGCTAGCCCCAGAACGAGTGTGTAGAATGCTTGTCCCCGCATGCCTAATAATAGTGCAATCGTTATTATCACTTGTGACTAAGGTACAGTTGGCTGGGGAGTACTTGTCGTCTTGCCAGACCCCAGCCGGAGGATTGACCGCCGCTTGAAAGGTTACGGCTACAATCAAGGTGGTCACCACCAGAAGAGTGTTTCGAGCATCACTTGGAGTGTCTCGCCCGAGATTAAACCGGAAGTACTCGTTGAAGTTGTTGGCTGGATTCTCTGGAATGTTGCGCTGATCAGCAGCCATCTTTTGGCAGAGACGACGTTCGTGGTTTTACTCTTCTACTTGAAGAATGATTGTATCCTCGCTTGTTCATCGAGCTATAAATAGAAATACAAGTACAAGACGTGGCTACTGCCTGCTTGATACGATTAGATTAGTAAGTTGTAAAGCCGGAAAGAAAATGGCTGGCTAGCCCTTGTTGATGGTTTTTGTTGTAGTTGAAATATAAAAATCTGAGTTTATTATAATTTGATATCAAGTTCAATGACATTTCATTTCCTTTAAAGTCCTACGCCAAGTAAATCGAAAGTTATGCACTTCAAATTCCACTGCTCTTCATTTCATTTTAATTTCTAAGAGCAACTTGGGAGAGTTAAAAGAAAAGATAAAAAAAAAATTAGTTTTTATCCATTATTTGTATAGATCCAAGAAGAGAGTTATATTGAAAAGTTAAATTTTATTTCTAAGTTAAAGAGCTATTTCTACTTGTTTGATAAAACAAAACAAAAAACAAAAAATTGTTTAATATATTTATATGTAAAATATTGATTTTAATTGTACTTGTATTAGTTATTTATTATTAATAAATAATTACATCAATATTATATATATCAAATAATAAATAACTATATCAATATTATATATATTAAAATAGAATTGATTACTCTAAATAATTTTTTTCTATTAGATTTCAAATATAAAAAATTATATTTACCCTATTTAAAAAATTATATTATTAATTTAGTTTCTCCTCTAAAAATTTAAACTTGCATCATCCTCTCCTCTGAGCTTTAAGTGAAACAACAACAAAAAAAATTTATGTTGCAGCCTAGAGTGTTTACTCCTGAGGGGAGAGTCTGCTAACTTTTTTTTTATATGGATTAATTGACATATTATAAGCATCTATTATATTATTGATTTATTCTAAATTGTTTTAATTTTAGATTTTTTTGGGATTGTATGCATTATGCTAGGTATATAATCAATCTCATTTAATAAATTACACTAGATTTGAAGCCTGAAGAAAGGTCTAGACAGATCTTTTTTTCAATGTAAGAGAGCAATGTTATGAAAAAATAATATTACCCTCGAATTACTAGTTTAATTGGTGATTTAAATAAAATAATTAAAAATAATAAAATAAATAATAGCAAAACAAAAAACAAAAGAATCTGATTTTAGTCAATTCAAAATATTAAATAACTCAATGATGAAAGAAAGAATTAAATAAAACCACTTCAATTAGGTTAGCTTACAAACTTTATTACCAAAAAACAGAAGATTTGGATAACATCATTGAAAATAACATATGAAAACAAAATTCAAATACCAATTCCTAATAAATTAAATGTGTATATGATAACACTACAAAAAGAAAAATATAATGGAAAAGGGTGAAGCTCAATCTCGAGAAAATAAAATGTTGAAGAGAAAAGAAATTTTTTAAAAATAATATAATTTAAAATGGTTAAAAAAAACCTCGATTTGATACTACCTTAACACCGTCATAATATTAAGGTGAATTCGTTTGAAGGTAAATTGAATAATTTAATAAAACTTAATTATCAAATAATTTAATGTTGAAGAATAAAATAAACAATAACTTATGAAAGTACCGTGAAAAAAATAAGAGTCAACTCGGATTAACCTGTAAACCATGTGACCATGAAAATTGTGAAACGAGTTCAATTAAAAAACTTAATTCTTAATTAATCTTATTAAATGTAATATACTAATAATACCACAAGGGCAATGATTTAAGACTTTAACTTAGAAACATAATTTAATCTTCACTTTTATAATAAAGGTGTTGCACTTGAGATTATGATGATATTATAGTGATTAAAGTGGGCCCAAATACCATAATTTATATTTATTAGACCATAGACCTATCAGAAATCGCATCAATCTAGCTTAAATTTTCTTTTAGCATCAAAGAAGGGTGAATAAAAAAAACATAAGAAAAAATTAACATGCACATAACAAATTCAAATAACAACCAAGAGTTTTTAGATAAGTAAACAAATAGCATTAATATTTTATAAATATCTACATTTTTCATTTGCAAAATAATGAATCATGCATTAATCACTTCCATAACCACTTATGTAACATTGAAGAAAACGCTTAACATTTATTCATTTATACTATGTTGATTGATGGATAATAAAAACAATTACTATACAATTAAATTATGATAAAAATATAAAATATTTTGAATATAATAAATATATTTTTGTGGAAACACTAATCAAGAAAAACAACAATAAATAAATAGATTCGTTAATAAAAAGTGTTATAGACAAAACCCTATTCTGTGAGAAATAAGTGTAATGTAATCCGTCCCTAGTTTGTGCTCCTTTAAATAGACTAGAAAGCTAACATCTTTCAGTTATGATAGGTGTATATCCTGAACACAACATTTTGAAATTCACCTTAAAGAGTTTGACTTGAAAGGTTCTTCACAAAGAAGAATCTTCTAGAAGTCTTCCGAAATTATAATTTATATTTTTTATGCAGATTTATATGCTTATTGTATTTTAAGATTTAAGTTTGACGGTACTTCACAAATAAATTCCATAGCATTTTTTGTTCTAAAAATCATTGTAAGAATAAATCGAAGGAGATACGTTTTATAAATTAAATACTAGTTCATTGATAGAGTATAATATAATAATATTATGGGACCTCATTTACAAGTTTAATCTTTTAGATGAGATTGGATCTTTAATATGATATCGGAGACTTGTTGACCCAACGGTCACGAGTTCAAATCTCACCACCCCCATTCTATTTGATAAAAAATAAAGCAAGCACAAGAGCAATATGAACTTGTGCAAGTTTCAAGCCTAGGGAGCTTTCATTTGAGAGGGTGTGTTAGAGTATAATATAATTATATTATAAGTATCAGCTAAAAACTTAAATTTTTAGATGAGATATAATTTTAACACTCATCAAACCTCTCTCTCCTCTGACTTCTATGCTTTATTTGTCAGTTGTCGAGAGATTTCAGGTCAAATTTGCTAGAGTTCATGAACTTTATTTAGTAGCGCAGCTAATGAGGTACTAAATAAATTGCAAGGTTTCTCCAGGCCTTGGAAGCCCATTTCTGATGAACCAAGTCGATGGTTTTGGCACGTGAGGGCCGAGAAGGGGCTGATTCAGGTCCTCAGTCAAGAGACGGATGCATTGGCCTTCCCTTCCATTTTCAAGATGAAGGACCATCTTCACTCTCTGTTTAGCTGATGGGGGCAAGAAGGTTTATTCTTCAAGCATATTACACAGTAACACAAAATGGCTACTGATCAGCTCACCATACAATAATTGAAATTCATCAAATAATCTTAACAAATACTGTCGGTTTAAGATTGGTAGAGATGCTCCAAGCGATGCATGAAATACCCTACCAGTGGTTTGCTTCCCTGATTGCAGTTGTAATCTTTCAAGCTGGTATGAATTCTCCATGAGCATATCCATCCTTTGTTAGACGAAGCCTCAAATGTATCCTTTTGTCATGACTTTTTTTATTTACACTAGAATAAACCCTCAAAGATAATGGCAACTTAATAGAGAATAAAATAAAAACGGAGCTCCCAGATCGATCCGCTCAACCACCGGGCAATTGATCTCTATTATCCGATATCAACAAGACCCTTTCTTTCTACCTAGTTATGTTTAGACTGGGTAAGTTAACTAATCAATCTATCAAATTAAACAACTACTTCAATGTCTTTTCACATTCAAATTGAAACCCAGCAAGAATCAAGCTCTGAGTTGCGGGTTTAGTAACTAAAAACTTCAGTTCATGAATGTCTCCTAGGTCTCCATATCATACGCCTGATTGTGTATGAACGGTATCTTTTTGGTCCTAAGAAATAATGTTCAGGATATTGATATTCTAGTCAATTGAAGTAAAATGAATGCTTTTATTAATTAATCCTGACCAGGATTTCATAGCGACAAGAATATCATCATAAATTAATACGTTATATCAGCCACTAATTAGAAACCACATCCCTGAGGTCACTCTTCAAATATGACATTTCTACAGAAATGGATTCAACTCTTCACAATGTAAGGGAAAAAAATCGAATGATGAAAACCTTACAGGTTCAGATATATGGCCAACCAACAAGGAAATTATTATTTTTTATGAACTGATGAGATAATGAGAGCAGTAAAAGGTTTACAATCATTAAAAAGACTACCACAAACATGTTTAATTTTCCATTGCGGAGCTTCAATAAACAACTCGAATAAGACGTGTGTACTAATAATGGATGAAGTTCAAGTGAAATGGTCCATGCAAATCCAGTACAGAATCAAATAAAAGATAGATGACGTGCAACATCAGCACCGCCCGAAAATGGCTGCTTCAGGTGCTTGCGCTACAGTACCGGAGGCAGGGGTTGCGTCACCATTACTTCTAGCCTGGTGTTTGGCACGGCAAGGATTGGCGCACAATGTTGGCAGATAAGTTCCTGCAGACATTGTTTTATTGTATAAAAAATTTAAGTACTTCTTAAAGTCATGTGAAAAATTATAAAAACATACATATTGCTATTTGCTACATCGATCGGTGGCGGATAAAGAAGTGTATATGGGTACGTACCTTCTCCCAAGGCCATATTGGAGTATAGATCAACAATGTTAGGGCAAGCTTGATAGCATTCATCTGAGCAAAGTCTAGCCAAAAACTGAGGCTGAAGGAGATTGTCTGATGAAACACCAACAGTTTCTCGATGGAGGCCACACGAACTAACACATTCATCACTCTCAATCCATCCATTCAAGGTATCCACGAAAATCTCTGATGTCTTGCATTGGTACATAACAGTTCCATCTATTTCTTTGTAATTCTCTAACAAGCATCTCTGACCAGATGTTGCGATTGAGTATGCGCAAAGATCCACCGGCAACTGCTCACATATAAGCTCACCTGGTAAATAAGTAAGAAATTAGTGCAAAATAAAATAAAATAATAACATACAAAATGAGGAAGGTGGTGGATGGATTTACCGAGAGCTCCATGAAAGAGAAGAGAGAAAGCTAGGAAGATGATCATGGCCATATTCAATGTAGAAGCAAATAGAAAATGTACTATCGCTATAGCTCGTGTGGGACGTTCGGATAGTAGGGTTTGCGTTTATATACAGAGAGACTAGCTAGGGATAATCGGGTTTTTATTCTAATTAATTAACAAGGAAATTATTTAATTTTTGGTATCAAGAGTAATTTGGTTGCATGATTAAGGCGTCATTAAGTGGTGTTTTAGAGGCACCTGAAGAACAATTTATAATTTCATTTGCTTTAGTGATCCTAAGCAGATCTCTCACATAGACGTGTGGTTGGGATAGAAACTTGAATTTAGAGCAAATTAAATGATATCGAAGCTTACCATTTTAATTTTAATATTACCTAACTGAGTTTGCTGATTTTTAGTTACAGATTGGAGGTAACATTCGATCTACAGAATCCCTGCTCTTGTGATTGTGTTTCTTCGATTTCATATTGCAGGATATCTTTCCAATTATAAGAACTTTGATCATGGGTGATTGATTAGATTCTTGCACGATCATAGTTGTTAATCTTTGCAAGACTGATGATCATTCTACTAACACTATAAAAAACAAATATTTTTTTTTTATTAAATTGAACCCTCAGTAAACCCAAACGTTGAAAGACGAGATTTAATATAAAATTTAACTAAAAAAATGAGTTAAGTTAACTCCAGTTAACTTGCCAAATATGAGTTATAATACTACGATGATCCTATAGAAAACAAATAAAAAAAATTATGAAAATAAATTCTCAATCAACTTAGGAGGTGTTTGACACTGTGTTTTAAAAATAATAATTTTTTATATTTTATTTTTTTACTTGAAATAATTTTTGTGTGTGTTCTTAGATCATTTTCATGTGTTAATGTCAAAAATGATTTTTAAAAAAATAAAAATATTATTTTGATGTATTTTTAAATAAAAAATATTTTCAAAAATAACTTCAACCACACTCCCAAACAGTAACTTGATATTGAAAGGAAAAAATAAAAAAATAACATAAAAAACCACTAAATTAACCGACTAAACCCGTGATCCAAGTAATGAGAATGAGACAATTTCCAACTGAAATAATATTGACGTACGAGACTAGAAAAATTACATGACAACTACCCTAAACCAAGTCAACTTAGATTAAGTCAGTTTTGTATATATTTCATTAATCAAAGTTGTAAAATTCATTCTGGTCGCCGTTCCGGTTTTTTAATTGGAACAGAACATTCTGATTTCGATGCATTTCGGCATGCCATTCCGATTTCGTATTGTTTATATATAATTAATTTTCTAAATCATCACTTGTTGTGCTCAAACTCCTACAAAAAATAAACATGAAAAAAATTAAAAAAATTAATATCAATATAATAAAAATAATTATTAATATAACAATATTGATATTTTACCTAAATAGAATTTTATTAAAAAATAGTCCAGTCCCGCATGCAGACATATAATTTTGCTGGTGGATTAAAAATTCAGACGACACATGTTTCAAATTTGTAAACGACGCCTCTGGTTTTCAGGTTTTTATTTATTTATTATTTTTGTAATTATTATTATTATTATTATTATTATTATTATTTATGTTACATTGAATTTGTAGCAATCCCCAAAAGTTTTTTTTTTGCAGAAAAAAAAAAGTTTGCAGACAAAAGGCAAGAACAAAACGCACCGACTCTCTCTCTCTCTTGTTGTCGTTGACACAAAGCAGAAGCTTTAGCACAGCGAAAGCCAGCCAAGCTTGAGAGAGAAGAAACCCAATAATCGAGAGAAAAAAACTATTTCTGCTTCATTTCTTTTTGCATCTTATCTGATGAGATCATGAGAGTGTCTTCCCTTGTTCTTTTACCACATTTGAAAATTGAAACACTTTTGCAAGCCTAAAGTCTAAACACTTCCATTCCATCCTCCTCCCCGATAGCAATCTCTCCAGAATGAACTGAAAAATCCAGGCAACTCTCTCTCTCTCTCTCTGCAACATAGGCAAGATCCACAGATGGGCATGTTCCATTTGTTTTTATATATATATATATATTAATGGATTAGGGATGGAGAACTTGAGATTTGAGTTGAGATGATGGCAAATTGATTTGGGAATTTTAGCGTGCCGGGAGTGTTTGTGTTTGTTTAAGACTTTAAGCGGCGGCGTTTTGATTGTTCCGGCTGAAATTGATAGGAATTTCCGGAACCGGAGACCAAAACAATGTCATTTTGCCCCAGTTTTATTACTAATATGGTATATTCTGGCCGGAACGGAACATATTTTATAACTTTATCACTAATAACATTATTAAAAAACTATAATCTGTAATTTTTTTTATAATTTATTTTTATTATAGTTATAAAAACCAGCACAATATTAATCACACCCTTACTTTGGTTTGTTTTTATGTTTTTAGTTCTGTATAAATTGATAATGATGATGATAATTATTATTATTATTTATTCTGAAGACTTCAATTTTTGTTTTTTTATACAGAAGAGAGGAGTGATGCGCCTTTTCATGTGTGAGTGGGTGGTGTTCTTCTCTCTCTCTCTCTTTTCTTCTTCTCCAGGAGCACTTTACTGTTTCTCTCCTTTCCCTTCTCTCTTGTAAAGAAACTCGAAAAAGCTCTCCTGTATAGAAACTCAAAAAAAGCCTAATTTTTTCTTTCTTTCTTCCACTTTCTGCTCTTCAATACCATACCATCTCAAAGCTTGTTAAGGTTTGTTTAACTTATCAATGATTATTTTTTCTCTTCAATTTAGTGTTTTGCTTGATTCTGTCTCAAAGTTGAAGTCTTTTCTTGTTTTTGCCTTCAAGCTCCTATATGGGTTCATGTGATTTTATGATCTCTCTGACTTTCATTTTTCTCTCCCTTTGATTTTTCGGGTTGTTTCTGTCTCAATATTTTGAGAGAGAGGCTGCGTCAAAAATGAGAAATCAGAATGTAGAAATTAGAATACTATGAATCGGTCCGATTTTACTATCCCGTACGATTTTACTGTTTTTTGACACCCAAACTTATTTTTTAACCCGATTTAAGAAGGTTTGATGAGTTGAAATATAAAATCAACTCGCGAGTTTAACTACTATGTGAAGAATAACGTAATAGAAATCATATAAAATGCTTAGATTAACTTAATGTTAAATGATTAAATTTAAAATGTTATTAATTTTTTATTTTTTTGCTTAGGTACAATCTGGAAATGAGCTAAAAAGAAAGTTTAACAAGCTGTTTACAATTATTTCCAAAACAATTCTAATTAGTGAACCGTGTGGATCCCATGTGGGACCTTCATAGTTCAGAGGGTTGTCAGAAACCTTATCATCATTGGTCTTTAGCATTATTCTGCCAGTCAATGAAAAACTCAAGTCAATGACCAAAATGATCTGAAAAGTGAGATTTTAGTTTCCAGACAAAAGGGCTTAGTTATTCTTGTGTTCTTCTGAAGAACCTCCTCTTTTGATGTTTTTTTCCTGAAAGATTTCTCACATCACTGAAATCTTGATAAACTATATATGGGAAACTTGTGCTCGATTTCCATATCATGCGATAAATTACTCTCTGGTTGCTTGGATATCACTTTCAGAAAAGCTGTCTACATATCCAAGCTTAAAGAAAATGTCGATCATTTGCGGATTGCAGTGGAAGAACTAAAAGATCTACATAGTGACGTGAAGAGAAGAGTGGAAGTTAGCGAGGAGCAACAATTGAAGCAGCTAGACCAAGTACGAAGATGGATTTCAAGGGCAGAAGCTGCTATATCTAAATCTAATGAACTGCTAAGTGATGGTCCTCAAGAAATTGAAAAACTGTGTCTTAGAGGTTACTGTTCCAAGAACTACAAGTCAAGCTACAGGTTTGCCAAAAAAGTGGATGAGGGGCTACGGGATGTGGCTGATTTAAAGGCCAAGGGAGGTTTCGAAATTGTGGCTGAAAAGATTCCTGCAGCTTCAGGAGTTCCAAGGCCCAGTGAGCCAGCAGTGGGGTTGGAGTCAACATTCAATAAGGTGTGGACCTGGCTGAGAGAAGAGAAACAGGTGGGAATTGTGGGGTTATATGGAATGGGAGGCGTGGGAAAAACTACCCTCTTGACTCAAATCAACAACGAGTCTCTCAAGAAACCCAATGATTTTGATATTGTGATTTGGGTATTGGTGTCAAAAGATTTGAATCCTAACACTGTTCAAGAAAGCATAGGGAGAAAGATAGGCTATTCTGATGATTTTTGGAAGAATAAAAGCTTTGACGAGAAAGCCACGGACATATTTAATGCCTTGAGCCAGAAAAAGTTTGTGATGTTGCTGGATGATATATGGGAGAGGGTTGATTTAAATAAACTTGGAGTTCCTGTTCCTAGTAAGAACAATGGTTCCAAGGTAGTTTTCACAACTCGTTCAGAACAAATTTGTGGCCGGATGGAAGCTCACAAAATTGTGAAGGTGGATTGCTTGGAACCGGAAGACGCTTGGGATTTGTTTCAGAGAAAAGTAGGAGATCAAACTCTTTGTTTTCATCCTGATATTCCTGTACTTGCAAGAGCTGTTGCCAGAGAATGTGGAGGTTTGCCCCTTGCGCTCATCACTATTGGTCGGGCTATGGCTTGCATGAAAACACCTCAAGAATGGCGTCATGCTATCGAGGTCTTAAAGAAATCAGCTTCAGAATTTTCAGGCATGACAGATGAGGTATTCCCTCTGTTGAAGTTTAGTTATGATAATCTACCCGAACAAAAAATAAAAACCTGTTTTCTGTACTGTAGTCTCTTTCCAGAGGACTTTCTGATAAATAAAACTGAACTGATAGATTATTGGATTGGCGAGGGAATTTTTGATGGATGTGCTGACAGGGAAAGGGTAGAGAATTGGGGGTATCACATTATCGGTCATCTTCTTCGTGCATGTTTATTGGAAGATAAAGATGATTGTGTGAGAATGCACGATGTGATTCGCGATATGGCTTTGTGGATAGCATCTGATATTGAAAGGGATCAACAAAATTTTCTCGTGCAAACTGGTGATCAACTAAGGCAGGCTCCGGAGGTTGGAAAATGGGAAGGTGTCAGAAGGGTTTCGTTGATGGCAAATCATATTGTGCATCTTTCAGAAACACCAAACTGCTCCAATCTTCGAACTCTGTTTCTTGGAAGTATTCATTTGAGTAAAATCTCTAGAGGTTTCTTCCAATCTATGCCTAACCTAACAGTTCTAGACCTGTCAAATAACAAATCCTTACTCGGATTGCCTAGGGATGTTTGTAAGTTGGTTTCCTTACAATATCTGAATCTTTCACGAACAGGCATAAAGGAGTTGCCAACAGAGTTGAATGCATTGGTAAAGTTGAGATATTTGAACCTGGAGTATACGCATTCGCTCTATCTGCTACCACACGGAGTGATATCTTGCTTCTCGATGATGCATATATTAAGAATGTTCCGTTGTGGTTCTTCTGAACAGGAAGCTGAAGACTGTATTCTTTCAAGAGATGAGTCCTTGGTAGATGAACTGCAGTTCTTGAAAGAACTGAACGTGCTGACTGTCACCATAAGAAGTGCTGCTGCTCTTGAGCGATTGTCAAGCTTCCAAGGGATGCAGAATTCTACTCGAATTCTACACCTCGAGCTTTTCCATGATTCAAAGCTAGTCAATTTTTCATCTTTAGCAAATATGAAAAATCTGGATACTCTGCACATTTGTCATTGTGGGAGTTTGGAAGAGGTGCAGATTGACTGGGAAAGGGAACTACAGAGGATGCAAGCTCCCAACAACCTTGCACATGTGGCCACAACCGAGAGACCCTTCCCCAGCCTCTCCAGTGTATATGTAAAAGATTGCTTGAGCTTGAGGAACTTAAACTGGCTTATACTTGCTCAAAACCTTACATTTCTTAGCGTATCAAACTGCCCTAAAATGATAGAGGTAGCAAGTGTTGAGAAACTACCCGAGGTTCCTGAGGTGGTGGAAAATCTAAACCCATTTGCAAAACTCAACGCTGTTGAATTAGTATCCTTGCCTCATCTAAAAAGCTTCTATTTGAATGCCCCGCCATCACCATCAGTGAAGCATGTTCAAGTTATTGACTGCCCGTTTCTGGAAAAGCGGCCGGCCTCTCAAAACTAGCAGCGCCAAGCAGCAAAATGACAACATCGGGAGAAAAAAACTGGTAGAAAGAGCTGCTGAAATGTCAGAATGAAGCTCTACAAAAACAATGCTTTTCTTCATCATCACATCATACTTAACAGAATCGCAATTTTGTTCTAGTTCATGATATTTATTGACTGCCTTCCTTCTTTATCTCCCCTTTTCTTCTCTTGTTCCTAGTTTGTAATCCGGTCTTATCCACTTCTATATAATTGATTTGTGAGTATTATCTTTTTGATGGTATCTTCTTTGTGCTCAGAGCCTGGTGTTGACCCAGATCCTTCAACACTGCTGAGGAAAACAAATTAAGCGAAACCGGAAACCACGTTTGTTTTTGAAACCGCAGGTGCTTGAATAACAATGGAGAACGATGCCATGCATTATGGATTTGCGAATATAGAAAAAAAAAAGTCTTAGTGAGGCATTTCATTTGTTTAGGGAATCCCTTCCGGCTAGTTCTGCAAACAAGTTTAATCAATTCCAAAACATATATGCTCTCAGTAAAGGTTCTCCGACTTTCATGTGATAAAAATCTCAAAATGAAAGCAGATCGAAGTTTCAAAATGTTATTTCATAATAAATCCACAAGGGATATGCTAATATTCAACAAATTGGTGCTCGATCACAGTATTACATATTTTACAATCACAGCCAAATAATCCAACTGCTAGAAGTAACAATCATCCAACAGAAGATCCTGAAAACATGATTTTCATATAATTGTAAATAATGATCGCTTAGAGAAATGCATTGCAAACTGATCCAACCATCTCACATGGTTCACCACCATTTTTTCATGGTGATAACTATGAAGCCTTGCCCATTAGAAGCATTACATTTCTGGGAGGCGACATAAGAAATTTATGTTGTTCTTGAATTACCTGCAAATCTAACAATAGCTCAAACATAGATTTGCAAATAAAAAAAAAAGAAGGAACTCCAGAGCTAAAGCCTGTTGATATCTTGCCATTTCAAATACAATATTAACAAGAATAATGAATTTGGAGTTTGCAAAGGGTACTTGCGACTATCTTAAAAAAGAATACCAACACAATTAAAGAACCAAAAATATGCAATTACTCTACTTGATCACAAAACCAGAAATGCAAAAGATGAAGGAGACAAAAAAAAAATAATGATGCAATAAAGTATGATATAATCAGTAGAAAGACCACACTAGAAACAATTCATGGAATTAAGAAAATATTAAAGGGGTGGTTAAATCATTGTAGCCATACTTATAAAATATTATTTATTGAAATAACATTATATATATATATTATAATTTTACCTTTTAACAACTTACTTTTTTGATTTAGTATTCTTTTTTTAATTATTTCCTTTAATATTAGGCTATTCTAAAAATTACACTTCATAATCAATAAAATATTAAAGAGTAGAACTAAATCACCTTAGAAACAATCATAAAATATTATTCATTAAAATAATATTTTTTATTTTTTATTTCAATTTCATCCTTGGACAATCCAATTATGTTTTCCTTCAATATTAGGTTGATTTGAGAATTATGTTTTGTAATTTTTTTTTGTTTTTCTATTAGGCTATATACTGGTATGATGGATTTCATATTATTTTCCGTGATTGCAACCTTTAATATTATATTATATTAAAGTGAGACATCATAGTTTTTTTTTCTTTCTATGAATTTATCTTAATCTCATAATCTAGATCACGAGTTTAATAGGGTAACTTAAGTTAACCCTGATCATTTTTTGTTGTTTTTTTTTCTAATTGATTTTTTTTCTGATTTTATTCTTAAATATTGGGGTGGTTGAAGATTGATCTTCATTATTTTTATTTGCTTTTTATGAGGTTATCCTGATTTTATGACTTAGATCGTAGGTTTGACATATTGACCTAAATTGACATATTTTTATCATTTTCTAATTGAATATTTTGGAATTAGGCTTAAAAAAAATATTCACTTTATATGGAATTATCTCAGTTTCATCTATTTAATTTGGTTTTCTAGATTTTAACCTTCAATATTGGATCTATTGGAAATTGAGCTTTCAAGTATTTTTTTTATTTTGTTTTAATGAGGTTATCCTGATTTTATAACCCAATTAACAAGTTATTCACAATTGATTTTGATTTTTTAATACAACCTCCAACATTGAATTGGTTTGATATTGAGATTTGTATTTTTTTTTATTTGCATATTGTGGGGTTATCCCTATTTTATTACTCGAGTTATAAGTTTGATAATTTAACTTAGGTTGACTCCGATAATTTGTTTTTGTTCTTTTTTATTTTAATATTTATTCAATTTCATAATTCAATATTAATTGATTAAAAAATGACATTAATAACTTAGTTTAATTTTTTTATAGGGTTATTACAATTTCATTACTCAGATTACAAATTTGAGAGGTTAATGATAATATTTCAAGAAAAATATCATCCAAAAAATCTTCATATTAATGTTTTCATAAGATATCGTCCAATAGACAATGTATTTTGAGTTAATGATTAAAATATAATTATTAGAGAATATGTAAGCAATGTTAAAAAAAATTGATCAACATGCAACGGGGGCCAATTATCTAATATATGAGTAATCCTTGATTAATATTTAATAGGTAGCATAATTTATTTTTAAATTATTGAAAGTAGCGTTACAATTAGTGTACCTTTTTCTTTAATTCCGAGTTTTTGGGAAGAGTCTTTTCCAATTATATCTATTTACTAACTTTTTTATGGTCTCATTATTTCACTTGACCATTGAAACAAATGACAAAGGACTTTGAATTTCGATCCTTTGCAGATTGCAAGGACTGAAAGCCAAATATTGAAGAATCATATATTCTGATTTTCATGCATAAATCAAGAAACATGATGTCAAAATTTTTCAGCTTTACAGCATCCCGGGACTGGTTCTACCGCTTCTCATTCGCCAAGGCCGGTCTTCGCGCCCAGTCAGCTAATCTTGGAGATGGCACCATTATGCATTGTTGGGTACCGAAAATCATCAAATCATCGAAACCCAATCTTCTGCTTCTCCATGGCTTTGGAGCCAATGCAATGTGGCAATACGGTCAGCATCTCCATATCTTCACATCACGCTTCAATGTCTATGTTCCGGACCTGCTTTTCTTCGGCGAGTCCTACACATCCAGGCCTGAAAGAACCGAGTCTTTTCAGGCTCAATGCGTCATGAGGCTAATGGAGGCTCACGGGGTGCATAGAATGAACCTTGTTGGGATCAGTTATGGAGGATTTGTGGGGTATAGTATGGCTTCACAGTTTCAAGAGAATATCGAGAAAGTTGTGCTTTGCTGTGCTGGGGTTTGCTTGGAAGAAAAGGATATGGAAAATGGTTTGTTTGCTGTTCCAAATTTGGATGAAGCAGCCAGCATTTTGTTGCCACAGACAGCAGAGAAATTGAGAGAGTTGATGCGGTTTTCGTTTGTCAAACCTGCCACTGGCATACCGTCTTTCTTTCTCAGAGATTTTATTGATGCAAGTCCTTCTAACCATCTGTGCATTATTAAATTTAGTGGAATTTTTCGTAGGTTAGCCCCAATAATCTTTCGGTTGACAGTCTGTAATGTTTCTGCTCTGACAGGTTATGTGTAAAGCTTATGTCAAGGAGAAGAGGGAATTGATCCAGGCCATACTTCATGGTCGAAATCTTTCTGTTCTACCAAAGATCACACAGGTTCCGTACCATTTTTGACCTATCTAGTTCGAATCCTTGATTTTGTGCCAATTTATAGCCCCTGACAATTGACAACATAGGAGGCATTGGTGCTGAAGGATTAGTAAATGAATCTTTAAAACAGTTTCTTTTCCTTTCCTTTTCCTGCAAAGCAGCCAGCATTAATAATATGGGGAGAGAAGGATCAAATTTTCCCTTTGGAATTGGGGCACAGATTGAAAAGGTTAAAACAAAACTCGTTCTTGATTTTGGCATTTGAATTTCTGAAAATTTCAAGGATTTTTTTTCCTGTAATCAACTATTTCCTAACAGTTTAAATTCTTCAACTGCTCTTTTACAGGCATGTGGGAGAGAGTTCTCAATTAGTGATCATCAAGAATGCAGGACATGCAGTTAATTTAGAAAAGGCCAAGGAATTTGCCAAGTACTTGAAATCATTCCTCATTGATTCAGCCGCATTTCCATCTCCATATCCAGGATCTTTGACAGATTTCATCCATGACAAGAATGAAGGGTGAACATTTGCTTAGAACTTGATGATTGAAAAATATATAACAAAAAGCTATTATACCTAGCAAAAACTGTTAATGCTTTGTCCAAGGATTAAAGAGGCTCTGAATTAAAGTCCTGTTTTTGGATAGCTTATGTATTTCTACTTCTTGTGGGCTATCAGTTGTGGAATCTCTATTCGGAAAAACATGGTGGATCTAGTCCTGGTGTGATTGACATGGCTAGTTTTGATCATGTCCCATTCCAGGTAAAAAGAAAACAAAAGGAAGCTGTCACATACTGTTTCAACAGGCTGGGGAATATTTTGGAGTAGAATTTACTGATATTTGTTTCTTACATGTAATCATCAAGAGTGAAAGTATGTAATAGCAGGAATATTGAAGACTTCTCCATCAAGGAAAATTCTATCACAAATTATTTCTTCTTCTTTTTCCTTGATACACACACACGCATACACACATATGTATATATACTCCCTCATGTTTTGACCAAGGAAGAAAAATTAAGGTATTGGAGTTGTGTAGAATTAAATTAGTATGGATGTTAATAGGTAGATAAGATATGAACTTTACAAAAGAAAAGAGAAAATCCTCATTTTTCTTACCATAGAGTTTCGACCCATGCTTGTTCAGAATGAAAGGATTTTACTTTTGACCCCGTTGATTAGAAAATTATGTTTAAACATATTCAATTGAAGTATCCAAAAGCTTAATGTAAATTATGTTTAAACGTGTTAAATTTTTTATCTAAATTATAATTGCATCATTCCTAGCACACCCTACTTAACTATATTATTATTTGATTGTTTTTTAAATTAAATTTTTATTTGTTGGTCTTTTCTATGACACTGCATTCAGCCCAACCTTTGCTTACTGTTCACATGCATATGAATAGTAGTTAGTGACTGGAGGATGACAGGAGATGGTTGACCTGTTGTTGTCGCCATCTAGAGGACGTCAAGCACAGATCATAATGGTATGCCGGCCGATCGGTCATTTAATTTTGTTGTCAAGAGCATTCACACACACCAGCTACTTCATTTTTCAGTTTAAATGCTACTACAGTTGGACGGAAATTTTGGTGAGAATTCATGACGAAAAGTGTGTACTCTTCACACACGTACCAAACATGCTAGTGATTTGAAAAATAATATTTATGAATGATTTTTGATCATAGGCATCCTTATACGATGACCCTATATACATGTACAACACCAACCATCCAAATCACAATCGATTCATACTACCAATACTCCGGCAGCTTCAAGCATAACGTAAAATTTGTACTCTTTTTCTCTTTAAATTGGCGGCTATCACTTAATTTCAATGTAATTTCATTTTTTTCATTTTTAATTTGTGTCCTTCAACCTTTCATAAGTGTTTTTTCTTTCTAATTGCCTGCTTAAATCTATGGGTTTTTTTTCAATATTTAATTTATTTAAAATTGATGTTCATGATCTTTTCATATTTTGTGCTTCCTAGATTATTCTTATTTTTCCATCTCATAAATCAATGTTGGTTTTTTTAAAAAATAGGTTTATAATTTTTTATCTAACGTATGAATTTAACAAGTTAACGTAATGGGTTCAAGTTTTTTGTGGCTTACAATTATTATTATTTTTATATGTATATTTCTATTAATTTCATACTTTAATATTTAATAAGTTGAAAATTGAGCTTGAACATTTTTAAAATTTTTGTTGCTTCTTATCAAAGGGCTCAAGTTACAAGTTTAATAGTTTACCGGATATTCATTTCAATTTTTAAATTTTTTTATTAATCAACATCGGTTTCTCTTATTAAAAATCATTACTTTTTAAATATAATTACCATCACTAAACATTTTTTGTGTATTAATAAAAGCATTCAACCTACCTCAGAAAGATCAAGACGGCTACGAGAGAGAAGAATGTTGAGCGCTGATGAAAATGGAAAGAAGAAAAAACAACATATTTACACAAGAACAAGTCAGCTACGACGAAAAATGGCGAGGGCGGCCGACAAGAACAGCTATGAAATCACACAAAACATTCTTAAAAATAAGACCTGATGCATTTTGAACCAACGTACGTGAATGAACCAGAAATTCAAGAGTAAATTAAAACACACAAAACATTCTTAAAAATAAGCTTTTTTAAACCTCATCACAAACGTCACACCTGTTTTATAATATAAAATCCAACAACTCTGTTTTTTAAACCAAGACATTGAATAATTCACGTAAAACTGAAAGTTGGAGCGAATAGAACAAATGACATGAATCTCCATTAATGAATATTCAATTCATCCTATATATATATAGTAATGCATCTACTGAGTGGATCGATTCCGGCCGGTGAAATGAATATTCCCAGTAAAAAACAAGGATTTGTCTACGATATATTTTGTACCTCTACCAGACGTCTCTCCAAATATATGGTTCGAGCCTCTCCAACGGATGGATTGGAAGGGGAACGTGATAAGAATACATGAAACCGACGCATACCAACGCTCAATATTTAATCAAACCTTTCATGTCATTTGATGAGAGAGAGAGGGTAAAAACTACAGATATTTAAAAGCAATTTTTACTTTGATCATAGAGATATTTTCAGATCGGTTTGGGTGTCAACAACCAGAACCATAATTAAATATCTTGGTGAATAATTTGGAATGCTTATTTTCCATTTCGTGCTGTGCTTTCAGAAAATTGAATGGCAAGTCAAGATTTAAAACCAAAATATAAAAAGAATAGCATATATATAGCTCTTTAACTATGCGGCCAACTTCATGAGATATACTCATTTTGTTTGGTGGCAGCGTCTTCATTCCTATCATTCACCATAGCTGTTTGAGAGAGAGATGGCTGATAAACCTCATGCTGTGTGCGTACCTTTTCCAGCCCAAGGACACATAAATCCATTTCTCAAACTAGCGAAAATCCTCCACTTCTATGGCTTTCACATTACTTTTGTTAATACCGACTATAACCACAGACGCTTGCTCAAGTCTAGAGGCACTGGCTCTCTCGATGGCTTGCCAGATTTTCAATTCGAAACTATCCCTGATGGTCTTCCTCCATCAGATGCTGATTCCACTCAAGACATCTTGACTCTTTGTTACTCCACCTCCAAAACTTGCTTAGCCCCATTTCGTGATCTTATTGCCAAGCTCAACTCTTCCAGTGTTATACCCCGTGTAACATGTATTGTCTCTGACGCTGTAATGAATTTCACTCTTGATGCAGCTGAAGAATTTGGAATTCCTGATGCGCTGTTTTGGACTCCTAGCGCCTGTGGTGTTTTGGGCTACACAAAATGTCGCTCACTTTTTGAAAGAGGCTCGATACCTGTTGAAGGTATCTTTTAAAACGAAACTCGAAAGATTGTGTTGTGAATCCAAGTAAAATGCATGATATTTACTTCAATCTTACTATAAGGTTTGTGTTTGCATGCAGATCTAACAAATGAATTCTTAGAAACAACTATAGAATGGATTCCAGGAAAGGGAAATATCCGTTTGAGGGATCTTCCAAGTTTAGTTACAACTGCAGACGTGGATTATAAGGCCTGATCTAGTTGAAGGCGATTCTGCGATGTTGCCATCTGAATTTTTATATGAAACGAAGAAGCGAGGCATGTTAGCAAGCTGGTGTCCTCAAGAACTAGTCTTGAAGCATCCTTCCATTGGAGGGTTTCTATGTCACATGGGGTGGAATTCTACAATGGATACTATCTGTGCTGGTGTGCCACTTATTTGCTGGCCGTTTTTCGCTGATCAACAGATCAACTCCATGTTTGCTTGCACTGAATGGGGTATTGGCATGAAGATTGATAACAATGTGAAAAGAGATGAAGTGGAGAAGCTTTTGAGGGAGATAATGGAGGGAGAAAAGGGAAAGAATATGAAGAAGAAGGCGATGGAATGGAAAACCAAAGCGGAGGAAGTCACTAGGACTGGTGGTTCCTCCTTTGAGAACTTGGAAGCGTTGGTGAAAGTTCTTGCATGTAAGCAGAAAACTTAGAATCCTTTGTGGCCGATCTTTTTCCTTGCATTGAGCTGGAAAAAAAACTATCTTATGACCAAAAATAAGTATTAGTTTACATTATTTTTCAAATAATGTTCCAAATGTTCACGTAATCTCAACTTATAGCAACAAATTTGGTTGCATACCGCATAATTCCTATTTCTAAAAACATTTGTCCTCTTGAATTTCTTTTTCATTTCTATTGTTTCATGCACCAGATCTTTGATCACTACTAATAAGAGTGTTTTGGTAGTTAGCATAGTTAAAGAAACGTTTTTAGTAAAATAGTATTGATGGGAAATTATTTAGACCTCTAGCATAGTTGAAAAGGCAGGAATTGACGTTTGCAACACCCAAGTCACATATGCCATATGACTCGCAGATGCCAAAAGACACTCAAGTATTGCATATAGGGCCTGCAAATCATCTAACAAAGTCATTCTGGAATAAATGTTTTTGCCATTAACACCTCGTATCATCTAATAATTTAATTTTTTAGTTTTTTAAATAAGATCTTGATATATAATTTCTTGATAATCAACAAGACTCTGATACATGTTAAGGAAATATTTTATCTAGAAACTTAAGCTAATATGTAAGGTCTCAGTATATAATTTATATTATTCTCTAGCAATTCTCACAATTAAAATGCAATTAATTATAATAATCAAATAAAAATAAAAATAATAATAATAATATACCTGAGAAAATAGCAGACACTCGACAATTTAGTTTTTAGACATGTTTACATAGTTGCTAGTATTCATATACAAGCATAGCTCCCCCCCTAGCTGTAATTAGGAATGAAAAACAAATCATGAAGTATTGTAAGAAAGTACAATGGTATTGGATTGCAAGAAATACTCATGAAAATAAAACTTTCAAACAATTATAATATGTATGTTAGAGCACATATAATCAGTTAATCTGTACTAGCGTTTACTGGAGGGGTTTTAAAATTAACACCCAAACATGTCAACTTGATGTAGTAGCCTCATAAGAACTGGTTGGAGGCACCCATTATAATATAAGATCACAAAAAATATCTTAATCAATTGACCCTCCATGGCTTGTCTTAGGATTCCATCTCTATGAAAACCGATCAACATGGCCACAATAACAAATCATGCAAGAGTTGAAAACCAGTAGAGCTAGAGAGAGAGATGGCTGATGTAGTTCTATTGTGGGTGATTTAGTGCAGTTGTGTGAGAGAGAGGAGGAAAGAAGAAGAAAAAGGGGAAGAAACGATCTTTGAAGGTAAAATTCAAATCATGTGTTGCAGATCATGATATATGCAACAAATGAAAGTATGATAGATAGATCTCTCTTTTTTTTAACCATATTATTTTACTATATTTTTTTAATTGTGCTAAAAACAACTGCTAGTAATAAGATAATAATTGAAGCTGTCATAGCTGTCTTGTTCTTTTATATAAACATGTGTTTTTTGTGCTCTTTCCACTGTCGGCAGCACTCAAAATATATCCTTGTCGCTGACAATTAGTGCAGTTTTTTTCTCATTTTAATCGGCTTTTTTAGCTCACCCCTTTAACCTTTAGCCTTGTATTTGAAGAAAAATGAAAAAATGGAGTCGTGTAGTAAGAAAAGTAACTGAACTTTCAGCAATGTGTAAATGATCCAAGAATAACAGTTGTTATCACACCCCTTTTGATTATATACGGACCCCATTTGTTATCACTATGCAACACAATGTTAGGTAAAAAGATTCAATTATTTTTAAAATGATTTTCAAATGTAATGTCAAACATAACCTGTTTTGTTCTTGGTGAGAAAAGCGATTCTGGCTCATGTTTGATAATTGGATTGTAACTTGTCATTTGCTGTGGGAAAGAGCATGCATAACATTGTTGTACTATTTGCCTATATTCAAGCTCGTGGATAATTACATGGGTCCAGCTCCATTATGAATCATGGATTTTTCAGGCATGGCTCAACCTAATGGGGTTAAATTAGATGGGTGATATTCCAATTATAGTCACTGATCTTATCTGATATGTATTTTTCACAAAGAAGACAATTGAGGAAAAAAATGTATAGCAAAAGGGGGCACTACCAGAAAAAAAAATACAGTTTTACCAACAAAAATATTCGTTAGCAATTTCATCTAATTTTTGTCACTAATTTGTTTCCCAACGACCATACGAATGAAAACCTTTCATCAGTAATATGTTTGTCGGTAATTTTTGTTCCGTTTGTAACTCCCTCACAATTAAATATTCTGACGGAATCACCAACGAAACGAAATATTATGTTGGTCTTTTCCATAAGTGATTTCGGTGGTATTCCTTGTTGGTGATTCCGCTGGTATATTTCATTGGTGATTCCGGTAGTCATTATATCGGTATATTACGTAGATGATAATGGTACTTTGAGTAATTACTATTAAATTCTCTGGAAAATACTACTGTATATTTTTGTCTATAATTCTATCACTAATAATTTATTTATTTTAAAAAAAGGTAATTGGAAAATAATTTAAAATTGAAATATTTTCAAAGTAAATTAAATTGAAATTAAAATATTTGTTACAAATTATTAAATTTTGAACATATAAATTCAAATACAATAAATTTAAAACAAAGGTTATACTGGAGGAGGAGGAGGATAGTCAGTACCATGGGACGTGGAAAGAGCACATAGATCACTCCAATGTGATTGCATATACATAACCATTTTGTACAGTGCGTTAGTCTTGCCATGTAACTTAGATATCTCATCATGCACTTTCTTAATTAAAACCACTTCAAATTCCAGATTTTATGTGTATGAAATTGATTTGAAGGACGTCCTAACTATTGAAACACTATGGGTCATGGGTAAATTGTCAACTATAGAGTTAGAGAGTCCGTATACCCAATTTATATAGAGTCCACCGGATGATCCTGCCTCCAATCACACATTCGGATCGAAATCTGGATGGGTCAAAGGATCATCCCTGTATTCCCCCTTCAACCGGCTATTATATGTTTCCTATTATCATTTTTTTTAAAAAAAAAGTAACAAAAAATATAATCAAACAATAATCTAAGAAAAAATGAAAATTATCACCATACCACAAATTGATAAGTCTAAATTCCACAAATTGTTGTTGCATTCCTTTTTTGTAGTCTTTACTCCGTACATGCATCTAAACAAAAAGATCTATTGGTAATAGATTGTGTCTAAAAGTCGCAACCTGCAACAAAAAAATTGTCAATTACAAATTTTAAGAAAAACAATTATAAACAAAAAGTGATGTAATTAAAAAAAATTACCATCCATTTCACATGCAAAACAAATGGCACGGAGCTACTAGAGTGTGTGGTAATGTAACCTAGAAAATGTTGGTTCCAGTTTCGCGCTCTAGTTTGAGCATCTTGTGAAACGCTTAGAGATCACATGATCAATGTAATCTATCCATATTGCCTACAGATATGTATGAGGCTACCATGTTCTCCTATTTTTGAAGCTCTTTTGCTCGTGTATATTTTGTTTCTCAAATTGTCTCCGTAGCTTCCTACATACGAAGATTAGCCACCTATTTTGCCAACTATCTCAGCAATGGCTTTCCCAAATTATTCCATCGATTTGTCAACAAAACAATCTCACCGTCTTGCTAAGAGCGCAAACACACTCTGATACCACATGTCATAGGGTCAACTTTCTCATCAAAAATTTTGGCCCTTACATGGTAGTCTAGTAACACTAGACTCAGCCTTTTTGTTAACTAATTCACTCATGTTTGCATAGAACTAGTTTGTCCCATAAGCCCAAGAGTACTCTCACTCTTCTAATTTAGTAAACAAGTGGAATACGCTAGCGAATACAAACAACAACAAGCACACTAAAAATTACAGGAATTCATCGCAACCTTTTATTAACTCAAAAGGGTATACACAAGTCTGTTTGTATGGGTGTTATGCATATATGTTCTACCTACAAAAATTGCATGTCAATTATATATGTAAAACCTATACAATGAGTACCAACATACAAGAATATATGTCTCCCTAAAAACTGAAAAATATATGGTCGATACTCCCCAAAACAGTAATGCTCAAAACTGTTGCATCTCCTAGGCCTGCCACACAACAAACTAGTTGTCTATCTTGCCAACGCACACGTTGCTAGGATAGGTGTGTTTGCATACCTTTGGATTGTCTATTGTTCAAAGTCTAAACTCTCGACAGCCTAACATTAATATGCAATTGTTGCTGAATTGCTAAACATATATTGTTGTCAATTCTATTGATGCCCTTGCACGTTGATTCTCACATAGACATGCCAATACAGGCTGTCAATCATATCAGTTGTGTTTTTAGTCAAGTCTTAGACTGTCCCATTGTCTAGACTTATCTTCAACCTTTGGTATCGATTTTGTCATCACTGCCAATTTTGTTGACGTTGTCAAACTCATTAGTGTTGTCAATCTCGATATTGCCTCATCATTTCTTTCCTGCACTATTCCTCATCAGCTTTCCCTAATGAATTTAGCCCGGTAACACCTAGAGTCTATATACCTAAAAGCTTTGGTATTTTGCTTACTTATTATTGTCTTTTCAATTTGTTGTTATATAAGCGACAAGAAAATCTTGTATTCTTTAAATGTATGATAAAGTGTTTTGACATTCACAAAACATGTGTGAATTGAGATTTTTTTTTAAAATTAACTTATTATTTATCCATGTCAAAGTAATGTATTGCAATTCATATATGATATAAGACTTATTTATGAAATTTGATTACTTAATACTTAAATATGAATAAATATATTGAATACAATATATTGTTTGATTAATTAATTGGAAAAAAAGATTATAATCTCATATTATCATCACTGGTCAATAAAACAAACCATTAAGGTTTTTTGATAAGAAATTTAAAGACATTATTGCTTTTATAATAATATTAAGTCGTTATTGAATTAAGAGTAGTTTAATTATTTTTTAGTGTGTTGAATTACTTTCATTCATAACATTGATTTTAGTTATTTGATACCAAGATACTTCTTTTACGTAAACATTCTAAAATAAATAAATAAATAAATAAATAAAATCATCTATTCAAGCGTGGACCACATGCAATGAACTTAAAAAAAACTAAACTATTTAGTTTCCACCAAGAAGAAAAAAGAAAAGGATTGGCGCATAGTTTTATACTTCCACGATGAAGTGTTATTTTTTTTTTATCAAAATAAATATTGAGAAAATTAATATAATTTAAAAGTATATTTATAAAAATGAACTGAATTATTCCTTTTCTAGAAAATGAAGTTGACATTATTGTTTCGTTAAAATCAATAAGTAAAAGCTTAAAATTAAATAAACAAAATTTTGAATCAAGTTATAAAATAATTATTTTGTGCTAGTTAAAAGATATATTTAGTCAAATATTCATAAGAAAAAAAGATTATTTTTTTCCAAAAATAAACTAAAAATTCACCTTTAATTACTGAAAGATATCAAAAAGAATATGCACTTTTTTTTTATGTTTTTCGCAATATTTGAGAAATTAATTTGGAAGTCAATATTCACTTTGAAATGTGGGGATAACCAGATGCTTATCACTTTATTCATTGGCTCACAATAGAAAATTAGTTGATTACATTCCTACTCTATCAGCCATATTCAATCACCCATTTGCTGGAAGAAGAAATAATTCATAAATAAGAAAATAAAATAAAAATATATAAATTTGAACGGCATTATTGGTAAGCTGTCATATCAATTTTTTAATGAAAAAATATATATTAGTGTTGCTAATGTTTTTTTTCTTCTAATAGTGTACAAAACTAAACTATAAGATGATGAACTTGATATGATCTGATCAACTTGATAAGTTCAAAGACAACTTAAATGTCATGTAAAATCATAATTTCACTCAAAACAAATATTCAATATGATTGTTTTATATATAAATATTAAGATGAAAATATATCAAGTTATGTGATCATGATAACTCTATAGAAAACAAATTAAAATAAATTATAAAAGACTAGTTTTCTAATAAACATAATGTTGAAAATTAAAATTCATAAAAAAAAATCAATTGATAAAAATAACCCCAAAAAATGATTTGAGTCAACTTGAGTTAACCTGCAACCAAAATCATAAGATTATGATAACCTAATAAAAATTCAAAATTAAAACAAATCATAAATTTTAATTCTCAATAAACTTAATGCTAAAGGATGAAATTAAAAAAAAAATCAATTTAAAAGAAACACTAAAAAAACAACTCAATTCAAACTTGTTACTCAATTAATGAAACAAGAAATGACATTATAAAAAAAAATCTCCAAATCTAATTCTTAATCATACTAATATTAATGGACAAAATCAAGAAAAAAAAAGTCAATTGAGAAAATAGAAAAAAAATCAAGTTAACAAAGTTCATCCATCAACCTAGTAGTTTGATTCCTTATAAATCTAATATTAAAGAATAAAATCAAAATTAATATATATATATATATATATTGAAAAAATATATTTTTTATTTTAATAAATAAGAAGGATACCGTGCAACCCTACTTTCGAAAAAAAAATAAAAAAAATCTCCTAGTTCAAAATTCAAATGGATAACAAACACTATTCTAGTTTTCTTGCATTGGTCTTAAGATAAGATGTACCCAAAAGTCTAGATCTAGTTTCGGTTGAAGGTTTGGGCTTTTAGTATACGTTCAATACGGGGTGGATCAACGTATTAGAGATTGAGTATCCATTCTGGTTTTAGTTTGTAGTTAAATCTCTGGCATATTGACAGGAATTATAGTAAATGTTTTGCGTGGCATCGAAGTAAACAACTTGAAATGTCTTCTGAAACAACTTCTTTTTGACAAAGAGCAACTGGCAAGCCACAGAGCATGCCTAGTTCACCTCTGAATGAATGAAACTCCACTTCCAGTAGGTCAGAAAACTCATTGGAAACTGTGCTACACAAAGATTGAAAATCAAAAGATAAAGAAACCTCACTGAATGTATATTCAAATGGCCATCATTTACAGTCTCTTGAGGATAACATATAAAATACAGTGACTACAAGGTAACTTACAACAACTAGCAAGTACATACAACGCACACAAAGCAGGGATCACACCTATTCCTCGCTGCAAACATTTTCCTCAACCCCACAGCAGAGATTCTCCGGCCAGCATCTGCTACAAGCCAACTTTCGAGGCCAGGGAAGAAATGTAAAAGGAAGAAACATAGAAGGAAGCTGATTTTGAAATATAGAATGTACCGATGACCTCATCGACAGAGGAGGTCTTGTTTCAAAAAGGTTGAGTTTATAATGTCGAGAGATGCCAGCAATGCTTCTCATCATGTATGCCAGAAGATCAAGCATCATAAACAAACATCTCAGATACTCTCCTGGTTCAATCCAGTGGCATTCATATTAAGACCTATCCTAAATCAGCAAAAGTTTGTTTTGGAGTTGTTCATATTTTACCCCTAAACAGGTTCGGATCCATGAGCAAGGTCATGCATCTTAAACCAAGATCTCAAATATTGAGCTACCCTTAGATTTTGGCCTTGCAGTCCGGACACATGTAGCCAACTGAGTCTGACTGCATTTCTGTATCAAAAGCCTCGTGGCTGAACTCGATACCACACCATACACACATGGTTAGTTGTTGTCTGTCAGCTGTGTCTACAATGACATCTGATTCAAACTGCAGTGAGGAATCATATGCTGCTTCCATCTCAGCAATATTTCCCACACCTAATGGAACCTCATGCAGAGTCATAGGCTCTTGCCCAGTCACCAAACTAAATTTCAGATGCTCTATTTCATCCAGCTTCAGCTCGTCAAATCCTGTTACTTTGGCATGTATTTGGTCAGCTGTACCAAATTCATTTTCTCCCTGTGAAAAAAGCATAGAAAACATCAAGCTAATTTATCATGAAAAATATGCACAGCCAGCAAATACTATCATGAAAATCCAGGTAGCTGAAAAGAGAACACAATGTATCATAAAATTAGCCCTTGTTGCTCAAGTATCGAAAATCAAATGAATTTCCCAAATCGCAGCAGCAACAAGCCCTTTCCAAACGGCAACAACAACACAAAATAAAATATTTTACGAGAGGAGCCTTCGATCTATGCCTACCATTAGACGTAGATTGAGTACACAATCTATTATTTATAGGTAGATCAGGGACCCCACTCAATAATTTCTTTTCCAATTTTTTCTTTCCATCATGGAGATAATTAGCCATGATCAATTAATTAATCCCCATGATCAATCAATTGATCCCCATGATCAAACCCCATGACCTATCTTCATGGTTATGGGTTTGCATGATCAAGAACATGGGTGTGTCATGAGGGAAACAAATGGAATTTTTTCAACATTCTCCCACTTGACCCTTATGACACAAAAACTCCTTATTATGTTCTGTTCTTTTAACATGATCATGGAATCCTCCCACTCATTAAAGGAATACTACACATGAATCATGGCGGTAGGACCATTATTTAATAAGTCGTCCCTTCCATGTATTACATATAAAATATCCCTTAAATAAGTACTATATGGGCATTCAAACTTTATGAATAAACTTCCTATAAGTTATTCGGGTCCAAACTTCATTTTTATCCTCATGGATAAAGTAATAAATGTGCACAAACTTTATTACAATAACTTGATGTATATATACAAAATTAAGACTAAGTACAAAATGAATCAATCAATCCCATATGCTCCACATGACTTTTAAATAACTTTACCGGTAAACCTTTAGTCATGGGATCCGCAATCATCAATTCAATGCTTATATGCTCAATAAACACTTCGTGCCTTTTGATATTATCTCTCACACGAAGGTACTTAATGTCGATATGTTTACTTCTGCTTCCACTTTTATTATTCTTTGAGAAGAATATGGCAGCACGATTATCGCAGAAGATCTTGATTGGTCTCTCTATAGAATCGACAATTTTGAGACCACCAACAAAATTTTTCAACCAAAGTGCTTGTGTAGTAGCTTCATAGCATGCAATAAATTCTGCCTCCATTGTAGATGTAGCAACTATAGTCTACTTGTTGCTTCTCCAGGATATAGCCTCTCCAGCAAGAAGAAAGATATATCCTGAAGTAGACTTTCTGCTATCTACACATCCTGCAAAGTCAGAATCCGAATATCCTACCACCTCCAAATGGTCAGTGTGTCTGTATGTCAAACTGTGATGTTTAGTTCCTTGCAAATATTACATAACTTTCTTTGCAGTTTTCCAATGTTCCAATCCTGGGTTGCTTTGATATCGACCCAACATTCCAACTGCCATTGCTATGTCGGGTCTAGTGCAGACTTGTGCCTACAAAAGGCTGCCAATTGTAAAGGAATTGGGATATCCTTTATTTGTTCCTTTTCCAATGCATTTTGAGGACATTGATCATTATTGAATCTATCCCCTTTAATGATAGGTGCTACAAATCCATTACATTTCTTCAGTTTGAATCCCTCTAAAACCTTTTCAATGTAGGCCTTTTGAGACAGTTTCAATATTCTTTGTTTTCTGTCTCTATGAATCTCTATTCCTTTGACATAAGAGGCTTCACCCAAATCCTTCATTTCAAAGTTTTGAGATAGGAAACCTTTGGTCTCGTGTAGCAAACCTAAATCATTACTTGCAAGCAAAATATCATCTACATACAGGACTAGAAAAATAACTTTACTCCCACTGACCTTAAGGTATATACATTGATCAACAAGGTTCTCAATAAAACCATATGAGGTAATGACCTTGTGAAATTTGATATACCATTGACGGGAGGCTTGTTTTAGTCCGTAAATAGATTTCCTTAGTTTGCAAGCTTTCTGACTGTTATCATCAAAACCTTCAGGTTGTTTCATGTAAACCTCCTCTTCAAGATCCCCGTTTAGAAAGGTTGTTTTCACATCCATTTGATGTAGCTCTAAATCAAAATGAGCTACTAATGCCATGATTATCCTAAATGAATCCTTCTTAGATACTGGAGAGAAGGTTTCATGATAATCAATGCCTTCCTTTTGAGTGAAACCCTTGGCCACAAGTCTAGCTTTATATCGTTCAACATTACCAGAAGCATCTGTTTTGGTTTTGTAAACCCATTTGCAGCCTATGGCTACAGCTCCCTTTGGTAAGTCAACGAGATCCCAGACTTGATTTTTAGCCATGGATTCCATCTCTTCTTTCATGGCATTAATCCATAATGTGGAGTTTTCTCCACTCATGGCTTGTGAAAACGTTTTGGGATCATCTTTAGGCCCAACATCAAAATCGGACTCTTGGAGATATACAATATAATCACTAGAGATTGAAGGTCTAATTATTCTAGAGGATCTTCTTAATTCTACTTGCTCTGTATTTGGCAGAGTCTGAGTAGGTTCAATCTGAACTTGTTCCTCATGAGTTGATTGTTCTGTAATTGATTGTGGCTCAAGGTAATCATTTTGAATTTCCTTGAGTACAATCAAACGTCCTTGAGGTAAAGGAGTTTCAGTCAACTCTTGTGTTTCCTCAAATTCAATCATTTGAGGACAAACACCTCCACTAGGTTCAGCATCCTCTAAAAATTTTGCATTTATAGACTCAACAATTCTAGTACTATTAGAAGGACAATAAAACCTAAATCCTTTGGAGTTTACTGCATAGCCAATAAAATAACCGCTGGTTGTCCTTGGGTCTAATTTCTTCATGTTTGGATTATAAATCCTCACTTTAGTAGGACAACCCCATATGTGTAAGTGATTTAAACTTGGTTTCCATCCATTCCACAATTCAAAAGGTGTCTTAGGAACAACCTTGGATGGGACCCGGTTTAATAAATACACGGCAGTTTTTAAGGCTTCACTCCATAAAGATAAAGGCAACTTAGAATTACTAATCATGCTCCTTACCATGTCCATTAATGTGCGATTCCTTCTTTCTGCCACACCATTTTGTTGTGGTGTGCCAGGCATTGTGTATTGAGCAACAATGCCTTCCTCTTCAAGGAATTTTGCAAATGGACCTGTCATTTGTCCCTTTTCTGTGTACCTACCATAATACTCTCCTCCTCTATCAGATCTTACGATCTTGATTTTCCTGTCCTTTTGTTTCTCTACTTCTACCTTATAGGTCTTGAAAGCATTTAATGCCTCAGCCTTATCATTTAGAAGATAAAGAAACATGAACCTTGTATGGTCATCAATAAAAGATATAAAATATCTTTGACCATTTAAGCAGGGAGTAGGAAATGGTCCACAGATATCAGTATGTATGATCTCAAGAATGTCAGAACTTCTTTTGGCACCTTTAGTGGTCTTGTTGGTTTGCTTTCCCTTTATGCAATCCACACAAGTACCAAAATTAGTAAAATCAAGAGTTTTTAAAACTCCATCATTTACTAACCTTTTAATTCTCTCTATGGAGATATGTCCCAATCTCCTGTGCCATAACCAAATAGAGTTCTCATTCATAAGACTCCTCTTTATGCCAATGTTTGTATGTAATGATAAATAATTGTTCTCAAAGTTGGGATCTAATTCAATTTTGAATAAACCATCGATTTTTATTCCACCACCAACAAGGTTTTCACCTTTAAAAATACTAAAAGTTGAGTTGATAAACCAAAAAGCATAACCAACAATATCCAATTTTGAAACAGAAATCAAGTTTCTTGAAAAATGCGGAATAAAAAATACATTATCCAGATCCAAAACATATCCGGATTTCAAAATCAACCTAAATGTCCCAACTGCTTCAACTTGAGAAAACAATTTATTTCCAGAATACACACGTTGTTCATGGCTTGCTGGTTTCCTTGTGTTGAGAAAACCCTGCATTGTATTAACAATATGGATTGTAGAACCAGAATCAATCCACCATGTATTACTAGGAGCCTCAACAAAAAAAGATTCATGACAAACTAGAGATATGATATTACCTTTCTTTTCGAGCCAATTTTTGTATTTCTGGCAATCTTTCTTCATATGCCCACTTTTCTTGCAGAAGAAACAAGCATCCTTCTTGTCATTTTTCTTTATTGACAACTTGTTGTTCTTCTTGAGTTTGTGAGCATGATTGCCTCTCTTGGCATTTCCCTTATCATGAGTAGCCATATGAACACTTAAAGGCTTCTCATGCTTTAACCTCTCCTCTTCTTGAACACACATGGTCAGAAGTTCATTTACAGACCATTTGTCCTTATGTGTGTTGTAAGAAATTTTGAAAGGACTATATTCAGATGGGAGAGAGTTCAGTATGAAATGCACCAAGAATGACTCGGAAATATCAACCTCTAGGGACTTCAGTTGAGCAGACATGTCCCTCATTTCCATGATGTGCTCTCGCACACTTCTGGAACTGTCAAAGGTTTTGCTTGATAGCCTTTTCATTAGAGTGCTGGCTAAGGCTTTATCAGAACTGACAAATTGTTCCTCAACAGCTTTGATAAAATCTTTAGCCTTGGTGCATTCTGGGATTGAACCCCGAATGCCTTTAATGACGTGAGATTTCATAAACATGAGACTTAAGCGATTAGATCGCTCCCACCGTTCATGTTTAGCAATCTCTAATGCCGTACTGGATTCCGTTAGGGCGGGTGGTTCGTCCTCACGGAGCGACAAGTCAAGTTCCATGCACCCCAATGTAAAAAGCAAATTTTCTTTCCACTCAGAAAAGTTATTACCATTTAGCATCGGAACTATTTCAATCAAAGCGGAAGGAATAACTGCAATTATCAAGGAAACTAAAATTACTATATTGCTATGAAATAACTTTATTTAAATTAACCAATGTTAATTTAATAATAAATTTCAACCTACCTGTGGGCAAAGGTTGCATCACGCATGAAATTTACTACTTATTAATAAGTCTAATAAATTTAAATTTTAATAAATAAAATTTTCCGTACCTGTGGGCCTAAGATAAATTTTATTTCTTAAATATTAAATTTACTATCTTATTCTAATTAATTCATAAAAATAAAAACATCCCTGTGGGGATTAGCAATTAAATTTATGAATTAATTACAACCCGATGTTAATTTTCCTTATGAAGTTCACATACATTATTTTCTTGATGTAATTATCATTTATAAAATCAGACGCTGTGGCATTTCTAAAATTATTAATGATAATTACTACTTCATTAACATCTAATAATTATGTCGATGCCTAGATAACATACTTTAGTAATCAAACAAACCGGTATGAATTAAACAGTATTTTTCCAAATTACAACCAGGTAAGTTCCCAGGAAAGTGAGGTGGGTCTCAATGGACACGCTTAAATACCAAGACTTTCCTAGACAGAACTTTCCTAGACATTGAAAAATGGATAGTACCATAAAATTCATTAACATATATGGTTTGATTGATTATTCTTATGTCTAGGCATTAATTAATTTATATTTAAATAATATAAATTACAAGATTTATTCCTAAGTTAATGTACCGTATTAATTTAATACCTCATAACATAAAACAATAGGAATAAAACTACATTACATAAGCTTAAAGCATTTCAAGTATAAAATAAAAGAATTAAATACTTCATCATGCTTGCATAAAATAAATACACAGGATAATATACTATATAGTGTAATTTAAAGTCAATTAAAACTGCATTTATTGCCAATAAAAGAAGCATAGCTTAGTGGAAACTTTCTGAATTGTGGACGGGGACACCTGGGTTCGATTCCCTGCACCCACGATCCCTTATCCTTTTTTTTTTTTAATTACTGTACGGGCGGGTCACTCATTCAATCGGTCGGTCTGTATTGGGTTTCACCAAACCGGTCCACCCATTTAATGACCCGGTTTTATTCGACCCGGTTCCTTATGGGTTTTAACCCTTACCCGAATATTTGACCCGATAACCCGTTTAAACCTTCACCGTCTCCCCAAGCGCCGGCAACTGGCTCACCGACCGGAGACTCACAGACCCATATGCGGCGGCCACAGAAGCCGCCGCTTAGTCCATAAACGGCGACCCACTGGGTCGCCGTTTGCCTTGAGTATCCAGCGATCTTCACAGATCGCTGGTACTCCAGACCAAAAATGGGGAGAGGCCAGTGGCCTCTCCTTATGTCACAATCGGAGAGAGGCCACTGGCCTGGCCTCTCTCTGTGATGTAGACAGCCCTTGAATGGCCGTCGTTTCCCTCAATGGCGACCCGTAGGGTCGCCAGTAACTGAACGAGGAGAGGCCAGTGGCCTCTCTTTTCTTAATTTTTTTTTATTCAGTTACCTTTGTTGTCAATAACAGCATGGCACATAAACTTCGGTTACACATGTTGTCATATACAACAGTTTACGTAAAATAACAACGTTACTCCATAAACCGAAAATCAAAATAAATGATTCAATATACGAGAATCATTAACCAAAATACTGAGCAAAATAGCATAAAACCAGGCTCTGATACCACATGTTAAAAATACTTTAAATAATCAAATGCTAAATACATATAGCAGCGGAAATTTAGATTATAAATACCTCCAGCCATTGTTGCTCAAGTATCGAAAATCAAATGAATTTCCCAAATCGCAGCAGCAACAAGCCCTTTCCGAAACGGCAACAACAACACAAAATAAAATATTTTACGAGAGGAGCCTTCTGATCTATGCCTACCAGTAGCCGTAGATGGAGTACACAAGCTATTATTTATAGGTAGATCAGGGACCCCACTCACTAATTTATTTTCCAATTTTCTCCTTCCATCATGGAGATAATTAGCCATGATCAATTAATTAATCCCCATGATCAATCAATTGATCCCCATGATCAAACCCCATGACCTATCTTCATGGTCATGGGTTTGCATGATCAAGAACATGGGTGTGTCATGAGGGACACAAATGGAATTTTTCAACATTACTGCCTTTTTTCCCATCGGAAACAGTCACCCACAAATCCTTCCAGGTCAAGAAAACACCATCACGATCAGTGGCTACACCGTCTCCTCCTCCCCTACTGCTTGGCATTGGAACAACAGTTTTTACTTCCAGTGCGGCCTTAATCTCTTGGTTATAACGCAAAGATGTTGACTGATAATTAAGTCTATGATCGCTTGAAGATGATTGCTTGGAAGGGCGAGGAAGAGAAGCCATGGTGGAGTGTGTGAGTTGAGTGCGCAAGGGAAGGAGCTAGTGGTGTGTGCTCAAATATTGCACGTAGGTTTGTATTTATAGGGGGATGGTGGGTACCTGAACCTCGGATAGATTTCTTCTTCTTCATGGCTTCATACGCATATATAATAATTTTATTTGTTAAAACGACAAATAGGTGGTTGTGAATAGTATCTCAGATCATGATCACATGCATGTGGACAGCTTTAATTGCTTTATAAATTATGGTCAATAATAAATTAATTATTTTGTTTTACCTCTTGAAAGAAACTGAAAGAGTAATCCCAAAGAATGAGATATCTCGATCCAAGATTCAAACTTGTAATAAGCTCGTGGATATAATTTGTGATGGATAGGTTTGTATTGCGAAGTCATCACTTGCATGTATAAGTTCTACGTATGGACATTACATCAACATAAATTACTGTATTAGGGTTTCATTATTTTTTAATATAAGATAGCATCACTCAAGTTCTATATTGTCATCAAGAGTTCAACGCTCTTATAAAAGCCTTCTCATCTAGAAACCGATGCCTCCTATCTATCTACTTCTAACCTAGAAGTCACGATTTACAATCTATCTACATCTAATCAAGAGTAATAAATAAGAATATATTAAATATATCATGAATTATATAAATATTTGGAGTGATCAAGAGATGAGAGTATTGATTGCAAAGTAGAATGAGATATGAAAAAATTGAAATCTTCAAAGAATCAATGACTATGGTGTTGAGAACAAACATGATTTAACAAAGTAAATATATTTTATTCTATAATATCTAAATCAAAACATTGTGATGAATGAATAATAATTACACTGAGAAACTAGTCATTGAAAGTTTAAGTCAAACCACTTTTAACTCTTTGAATATTCATAGGATCATTACAGATTACTAGATATTGTACTTAATCTTTAAATATAAATCAATCATTTATTGAATTGATAATAAATTAATTTGTTTAATTCTATTTTATTTAGAACCATAATTTATATTTGAGTTAACTTATTAGAAAAATTAATAGCTCACACACATAAGAATCATTGATCAAAAATTAAATTAGGATGATTAATCAAGTGTGACATGATTGTTAATAAATTTTAGAAATAAGATCTATAATGTAATTTCCACAAGAATTATTGTTTTGGACCTAGAAAAATCAAGTAGAGACTTGATTGAATAGATTTATAAAACTATCTTAAAATAATAAGTGTAATATTATTCAGGTAACAAATTGATATTTGTCCATTTATATGGTTTTCAAGATTCCTTATAAATAGAATATTATACCTTTTATTTCAAGTACAACATGTAGTATACTGTATACTGTACAATACAAAAACTTCTAAAACACACGGAAAAAAACAAACAAACAATGACATAACACTCATTTCTAAGAAGTCTTCCTTACATTATACGTTTAAGAAATGAAATAAGACCAAATTAGGAACGTTTGTCGTGTATATTTTGTGGACAAGAGCTTTTATCTTTATCTATATCAATCTTTCAACTTTCCAGTTCAGTCCCTGGTTATTATCGATGATTTTTTTTTTATATCTATAAAAATAATTTTTAATTTATTTGATAAAATGCATGCATTTTTCTTTTGATTTACAATTTTTTTTTCAATTCTTAATATAAAAAAACACAGTAGAAGCACTTGCACATTCATGTTTGTGCACATATATTTATAATTTGACTCGCAAGGGATAAATAACCAATAACACATGAAACACGTTTATCAATCCAGGTTAATGTTTCAATGTACATTTCTAAGCGTATAATATAAAATTTATTGTAAGGAAAAAAAACAATAATTGCACGGTCTAGGGTTTGAATTGTCCCTACTTCCGTTCCACCATCTCCCTTTCAATGGAATTTCTAGCCACACATCGATGAAAGGAGTAAATGAATGAAAACTACAAGTGATGTTACTCATCACAAGCAGCCAAATACAAAAAAAAAAAAAAAAAACCTGGAGTAGTTATAAAATTCAATATTTGCTTGGAGGCATCGATTGATTTAGTGGAGTAAGAAATAGTTTTATAAAATTATTGAAAACCTAGCTCTCTCTCTCTCTCTTGTTAAAATATGAATTTTTGGAGGAGACTTCAAATATGAATTTCCATCAAACTCTGTATCAACGTACAATTAATTCCAACGAATCTGCACCATTCCTTTAAAAGGGAGGAAGTTAATGGCAATAACTACTCTTTGATGGAGATTTTTAGAAGTTATTTGGCATGAAGTTTCACCCGTCGTGCTGCAATTTTTATTTTTTCATTTTAAGTAAATATATTTTTGTATTTTTAGATCATTTTGATGTCATTGATGTTAAAAATAATTTTTTAAAAAAATATTATTTAAATATATTTCAACATGAATAATACTTTAAAAATTACCACAGTCATCCTCCCAAACAGGTATTTAGTATCCCCGCAATGTGTTCACACTTTACAGAGTAAGTGTTTCGTGTTTCGCGTGTATAGAACAAGTTCACACTTTAG
>CM063603.1:22433206-22441706 GCA_032356905.1 Salix exigua | reverse complement strand
CAGATTACACAACCTTCACGCCATAGACTAGTCGACCACTTGCAACGGAGCTAAATACAAGTCAATAAAAACAAACCAAACGCAGAGAAGAAGAAGAAGAAGAAGAGCGGGGCATGATTTTTCCTAGTTAAAAGTGTTGAAAAATTCCATTTGTGTCCCTCATGATACACCCATATTCTTGATCATGCAAATCCATGACCATGAAGATAGGTCATGAGGTTTGATCATGGGGATTAATTGATTGATCATGGGATTAATTAATTGATCTGACCAATTAATTGATCATGGCTAATTATCTCCATGATGGAAGGAGAAAATTAGAAAATAAATTAGTGAGTGGGGTCCCTGATCTACCTATAAATAATAGTTTGTGTACTCCATCTACGACTACTGGTAGGCATAATTCAGAAGGCTCCTCTCGTAAAATATTTTATTTTGTATTGTTCTTGCAGCTTCGGAAAGGGCTTGTTGCTTGCTGCGATTTGGGAAATTCATTTGATTTTCGATACTTGAGCAACAATGGTCGGAGGTATTTATAATCTAAATTTCCATTGCTATACTGAATTTAGCATTTGATTATTTAAAGTATTTTTACATGTGGTATCGAGCCCGCCTTTATGCTATTTTGCTCAAGATTTTGGTTAATGATTCTCGTATATTGAATCATTTATTTTGATTTTCGGTTTATGAAGTAACGTTGTTATTTTACGTAAACTGTTGTATATGACAACGTGTGTAATCGAAGTTTATATGCCCTGCTGTTATTGACAACAAAGGTAATCGAATAAAAAAATTAAGAAAGGAGAGGCCACTGGCCTCTCCTCGTTCAGATCTTGGCGACCCTTTGGGTCGCCATTGAGAAACGACGGCCCTTCAAGGCCGTCTACATCACGAAGAGAGGCCGTGGCCTCTCTCCGATTGTGACATAGTGGCCTCTCCCCATTTTTGGTGCAGAGTACCAGCTGATCCGTGAAGATCGTCTGGATACTCAGAACAACAGCGACCCAGTGGGTCGCCGTTTATGGACTAAGCGGCGGGTTACGTGGCGCCGCATATGGGTCTGTGAGTCTCCGGTCAGTGAGCCGATTCTCGACGCTGGGGAGACGGTGAAGGTTTAAACAGTTATCGGGTCAAATATTCGGGTTTTGTTTTTAACCCATAAGGAACCGGGTCATTAAGTGGGTGGACCGGTTTGGTCCAACTCAATAAAGAACCGAACCAATGGTTGACCCGCCTGTCATGATAATTAAAAAAGAAAGGATAAGAGATCGTGGGTGCAGGGAATCGAACCCGGTGTCCCCGATCCACACTTCAGAAAGTTTCCACTAAGCTATACTTCTTTTATTGGCAATAAATGCAGTTTTAATTGACTTTAAATTACACTATATAGTATATTATCATGTGTATTTATTTTATGCAAGCATGATGAAGTATTTAATTCTTTTATTTTATACTTGAAATGCTTTAAGCTTATGTAATGTAGTTTTATTCCTATTGTTTTATGTTATGAGGTATTAAATTAATACAGTACATTAACTTAGGAATAAATCTTGTAATTTATATTATTTAAATATTAATTAATTAATGTCTAGACAAAAGAATAATTAATCAAACTATATATGTTAATGAATTTTATGGTACTATCCATTTTTCAATGTCTAGGAAAGTCTTGGTATTTAAGCGTGTCCATTGAGACCCACCTCACTATCCTGGGAACTTACCTGGTTGTAATTTGGAAAAATACTGTTTAATTTATATCGGTTTGTTTAATTACTAAAGTACCTTATCTAGCCATCGATATAATTATTAGATGTTAATGAAGTAGTGATTATCATTAATAATTTTAGAAATGCCACAACGTCTATTTTTATAAATGATAGTTACATCAAGAAAATAATCTATGTGAACTTCATAAGGAAAATTAACATCGGGTTGTGATTAATTCATAAATTTTAGAAATGCCACAGGGACGTTTTTATTTTTATGAATTAATTAGAATAAGATAGTAAATTTAATATTTAAGAAATAAAATTTATCTTAGGCCCATAAGTATGAAAATTTTTATTTATTAAAATTTAAATTTATTAGACTTATTAATAAGTAATAAATTTCATGCGTGATGTAACCTTTGCCCACAGGTAAGTTGAAATTTATTATTAAATTAACATTGATTAATTTAAATAAAGTTATTTCATAGCAATATAGTAATTTTAGTTTCCTTGATAATTGCAGTTATTCCTTCCGCTTTGATTGAAATAGTTCCGATGCTAAATGGTAATAACTTTTCTGAGTGGAAAGAAAATTTGCTTTTTACATTGGGGTGCATGGAACTTGACTTGTCGCTCCGTGAGGACGAACCACCCGCCCTAACGGAATCCAGTACGGCATTAGAGATTGCTAAACATGAACGGTGGGAGCGATCTAATCGCTTAAGTCTCATGTTTATGAAATCTCACGTCATTAAAGGCATTCGGGGTTCAATCCCAGAATGCACCAAGGCTAAAGATTTTATCAAAGCTGTTGAGGAACAATTTGTCAGTTCTGATAAAGCCTTAGCCAGCACTCTAATGAAAAGGCTATCAAGCAAAACCTTTGACAGTTCCAGAAGTGTGCGAGAGCACATCATGGAAATGAGGGACATGTCTGCTCAACTGAAGTCCCTAGAGGTTGATATTTCCGAGTCATTCTTGGTGCATTTCATACTGAACTCTCTCCCATCTGAATATAGTCCTTTCAAAATTTCTTACAACACACATAAGGACAAATGGTCTGTAAATGAACTTCTGACCATGTGTGTTCAAGAAGAGGAGAGGTTAAAGCATGAGAAGCCTTTAAGTGTTCATATGGCTACTCATGATAAGGGAAATGCCAAGAGAGGCAATCATGCTCACAAACTCAAGAAGAACAACAAGTTGTCAATAAAGAAAAATGACAAGAAGGATGCTTGTTTCTTCTGCAAGAAGAGTGGGCATATGAAGAAAGATTGCTAGAAATACAAAAATTGGCTTGAAAAGAAAGGTAATATCATATCTCTAGTTTGTCATGAATCTTTTTTTGTTGAGGCTCCTAGTAATACATGGTGAATTGATTCTGGTTCTACAATCCATATTGTTAATATAATACAGAGTTTTCTCAATACAAGGAAACCAGCAAGCCATGAACAACGTGTATATTCTGGAAATAAATTGTTTTCTCAAGTTAAGGGTGTTGGGACATTTATGTTGATTTTGAAATCCGGATATGTTTTGGATTTGGATAATGTATTTTCTATTCCGCATTTTTCAAGAAACTTAATTTCTGTTTCAAAAATGGATATTATTGGTTATGGTTTATCAACTCAACCTTTAGTATTTGTAAAGGTGGAAACCTTGGTGGTGGTGGAATAAAAATCTATGGTTTATTCATAATTGAATTAGATCCCAACTTTGAGAACAATTATTTGTCATTACATACAAACATTGGTATAAAGAGAAGTCTTATGAATGAAAACTCAATTTGGTTATGGCATAGGAGATTGTGACATATCTCTATAGAGAGAATTAAAAGGTTAGTAAATGATGGAGTTTTAAAAACTCTTGATTTTAGTAATTTTGGTACTTGTGTGGATTGCATAAAGGGAAAGCAAACCAATAAGACCACTAAAGGTGACAAAAGAAGTTCTGACATTCTTAAGATCATACATACTAATATCTGTGGACCTTTTCCTACTCCCTGCTTAAATGTTCAAATAAATTTCTATCTTTTATTGATGACCATACAAGGTTCATGTTTCTTTATCTTCTAAATGATAAGGCTGAGGCATTAAATGCTTTCAAGACCTATACGGTAGAAGTAGAGAAACATAAGGACAGGAAAATCAAGATCGTAAGATCTGATAGAGGCAGAGAGTACTATGGTAGGTACACAAAAAAAGGACAAATGACAGGTCCATTTGTAAAATTCCTTGAAGAGGAAGGCATTGTTGCTCAATACACAATGCCTGGCACACCACAACAAAATGGTGTGGTAGAAAGAAGGAATCACACATTAATGGACATGGTAAGGAGCATGGTAAGTAATTCTAAGTTGTCTTTATCTTTATGGAGTGAAGCCTTAAAAACTGCTGTGTATTTATTAAACCGGGTCCCATCCAAGGTTGTTCCTAAAACACCTTTTGAATTGTGGAATGGATGGAAACCAAGTTTAAATCACTTACACATATGGGGTTGTCCTGCTTAAGTGAGGATTTATAATCCAAACATGATCAAATTAGACTCAAGGACAATCAATGGTTATTATATTGGCTATTCAATAAACTCCAAAGGATTTAGGTTTTAATGTCCTTATAGTATTAGAATTGTTGAGTCTATAAATGCAAAATTTTTAGAGGATGTTGAACCTAGTAGAGGTGTTTGTCCTCAAATGATTGAATTTGAGGAAACACAAGAGTTGACCGAAACTCCTTTACCTCAAGGACGTTTGATTGTACTCAAGGAAATTCAAAATGATTACCTTGAACCATAATCAATTACAGAACAATCAACTGATGAGGAACAAGTTGAGAATGAACCTACTCAGACTCTGCTAAATACAGCGCAACTAGAATTAAGAAGGTCCTCTAGAATAATTAACTTGCAATCTCTAGTGACTATATAGTATATCTCCAAGAGTCCGATTTTGATGTTGGGCCTAAAGATGATCCAAAAACATTTTCACAAGCAATGAGTATAGAACACTCCACATTATAGATTAATGTCATGAAAGAAGAGATGGAATCTATGGCTAAAAATCATGTCTGGGATCTCGTTGACTTACCAAAGGGAGTTGTAGCCATAGGCTGCAAATGGGTTTACAAAACCAAAACAGATGCTTCCGGTAATGTTGAGCGATATAAAGCTAGACTTGTGGCCAAGGGTTTCACTCAAAAGGAAGGCATTGATTATCATGAAACCTTCTCTCCAGTATCTAATAAGGATTCATTTAGGATAATCATGGCATTAATAGCTCATTTTGATCTAGAGCTACATCAAATGGATGTGAAAACAACCTTTCTAAACAGGGATCTTGAAGAGGAGGTTTACATGAAACAACTTGAAGGTTTTGATGATAACAATTAGAAAGCTTGCAAACTAAGGAAATCTATTTACAGACTAAAACAAGCCTCCCGTCAATGCTATATCAAATTTCACTAGGTCATTACCTCATATGGTTTTATTGAGAACGTTGTTGATCAATGTATATACCTTAAGGTTAGTGGGAGTAAAGTTATTTTTCTAGTCCTGTATGTAGATGATATTTTGCTTGCAAGTAATGATTTAGGTTTGCTACACGAGACCAAAGGTTTCCTATCTCAAAACTTTGAAATGAAGGATTTGGGTGAAGCCTCTTATGTCATATGCATAGAGATTCACAGAGACAGAAAACTAAGAATATTGAAACTATCTCAAAAGGCCTACATTGAAAAGGTTTTAGAGAGATTCAGATCGAAAATCAGAATCGGCTTCAGTAGCACCTATCATTAAAGGGGATAGATTCAGTAATGATCAATGTCCTCGAAATGCATTGGAAAAGGAACAAATTAAGGATATCCCATATTCATCTGCAGTTGGCAGCCTATTGTATGCACAGTGCGCACTAGACCTGATATAGCAATGGCAGGTTGGAATGTTGGGTCGATATCAAAGCAACCCGAGATTGGAACATTGGAAAGTCTGCAAAGAAAGTTATGCGATATTTGCAAGGAACCAAACATTACAGCTTTGACATACAAACACACCGACCATTTGGAGGTGGTTGGATATTCGGATTCGACTTTGCAGGATGTGTAGATAGCGAAAGTCTACTTCAGGATATATCTTTCTTCTTGTCTGGAAGGGCTATATCTTGGAGAAGCGACAAGCGGACTATAGTTGCTACATCTACAATGGAGGCAGAATTTATTGCGTGCTATGAAGCTACTACACAAGCACTATGGTTGAAAAATTTTGTTGGTGGTCTCAAAATTGTCGATTCTATAGAAAGACCAATCAAGATCTTCTGCGATAATCGTGTCTGCCATATTCTTCTCAAAGAATAATAAAAGTGGAAGCGTATAAACATATCGACATTAAGTACCTTCGTGTGAGAGATAATATCAAAAGGCACGAAGTGTTTATTGAGCATATAAGTACTGAATTGATGATTGCGGATCCCATGACTAAAGGTTTACCGGTAAAGTTATTTAAAAGTCATGTGGAGCATATGAGATTGATTGATTCATTTTGTACTTAGTCTTAATTTTGTATATATACATCAAGTTATTGTAATAAAGTTTGTGCACATTTATTACTTTATCCATGAGGATAAAAATGAAGTTTGGACCCGAATAACTTATAAGAAGTTTAAATGCCCATATAGTTCTTATTTAAGGGATATTTTATATGTAATACATGGAAGGGATGACTTATTATATAATGGTCTTACCGCCATGATTCATGTGTAGTATTCCTTTAATGAGTGGGAGGATTCCATGATCATGTTAAAGGAACATAACATAATAAGGAGTTTATGTGTCATAAGAGCCAAGTGAGAGAATGTTGAAAATTTCCATTTAGTGTCCCTCATGACACACCCATGTTCTTGATCATGCAAACCCATGACCATGAAGATAGGTCATGGGGATCAATTGATTAATCATAGGGATTAATGAATTGATCATGGCTAATTATCTCCATTATGGAAGGAGAAAATTGGAAAATAAATTAGTGAGTGGGGTCCCTGATCTACCTATAAATAATAGCTCGTGTACTCCATCTACGACTACTGGTAGGCATAGATCAGAAGCATCCTCTCGTAAAATATTTTATTTTGTGTTGTTCTTGCTGCTTCGGAAAGGGCTTGTTCTTCGTCGCGATTTGGGAAATTCATTTGATTTTCGATACTTGAGCAACAATGACTGGAGGTATTTATAATCTAAATTTCATTGCTATACTGAATTTAGCATTTGATTATTTAAAGTATTTTTACAAAAAGTCGAAATAAACGATGGGGTGCTACCGTGGAAAGAACTTTTGGGGAAGAAGTGATGAACCGATGAGGTGTCATCGTGGAAAGAACTAAGTCGTGGATTTGAGTTTGAGGGAAAATGAGTTGGGGTGCCTCGAAAAATCCGAAATGTACTGGAATGCACAAATAACACAGCTTAGACAGACTTGTCTTTCCACTGGTTCTCCTCAAGCATCCTTGAGGATAACTTTTTTTTAATAAACCATGTGGTTTTCGGTGCTGGTCAAGATTAATTTATATTTATACTGAATGAGTTCTGAAAGTGCTTCCAAATAGTCGATTCTATATAAGAGAAAGGGTCGAACTATTAACCTGTTTTAAGAAACGAGACCATCTTCACCACTCACGTCAAGACCTCATGGAAGCTTGAACCGTCGTGAAGGTGGGCTTGAGTTTCTCAAACTCAGTCTGGAGGGCAAAAACAAGTCCAAGCACCCGTGTATTCAAGTTCCCCAAGATGAGGCTCCCAAGTGCAGAAGCAACTGCCTCAGCCATAACTAGAGGCAAGCAAACACTGTTTTTTTTTTTCCTTACGTAACTTTAAATAACTATTACTTCAGTTAAATGCATTTAATTTTGTAGTTAAATTATGTAGACAGAAACCCTCTACTTATTTTTCAGTAAAAATAAATAAATAAAATCATTATAACAACCATCACAGGGACTTCGATAAAAGTAGAGTACTCGTATTGCTTGCTTGACACACACCTAAACATTTCCGGCTACAACTTGTTCCCTTCCCTCGCTTCTACGTTTTCAAGAGCAAAGCTGGTCAGTCTGCGCACCATGTGGGAGCACAAGCGGTCGGCCAATACACTTTTCAAAATTTCCTTAGCTCATCTCATACTGCTTTCTGTCTTCTCAATATTTACTTTTTATTTCTTAGCTTCAGTTTTCCTTTCACCTTTTCTATTCCAAAGAAAAATCTTTATTATAAAAGCACAATCTGCTCCAGAAAATGACTTGAGTCCGTCTTCATAATTGATGAGAGAGAATCACACGTTTACCTAGTCAAGCCTGTGCTCCATGTGGAGCCCATGCGGTCGGCCAATACACTTTCCATCTCTCATCTCATCCTGCTCCCAGTCTTCTCAATATTTACTTTCCATTGGATTAAATATTATTATTATTATTATTATTAACAATACGGAGAAACATTGCAGCTCCCACACATTTTACTTTAGATTTCAACAGTATTTTCTTCTTTTCTTTTGGTTTTTGTTTTTTACTTTCGGATTACAATTTTTCATTTCATTTTTTTTTAATTTAATTTTATTTTCTTTCCTTTCTTGTTTCTTTTTTGTTTTTCTTATTATTTTTTTATTTATCTTCTTAATTTAGTTCATGATAGAAGTGTAAGTAGTTTGATGAGAGAATAAAAACGAGTATATAATTTACTTGAATTATTAATTACATTTTATTATTATGATAATTAAATCTACAATATTTAAAAAATATATATGTATAAAGTCATTTC
>CM063603.1:22425706-22428206 GCA_032356905.1 Salix exigua | reverse complement strand
ATCAGAGGTGCGTAGTACCTCAACACCCAGAAAGTAGCTTAGATCACCAAGTTCCTTCACAGCGAAGTCAATGTGAAGATGCTGAATGACTTGATGAATTGCAGCAGATGAGGAACCTATAAGGATAATATCATCAACATAGATGAGAATTAAAACCAGTGCATTAGGTGTATGCCAAATGAACAGAGAGGGGTCTGCCTTGCTTGCAACAAATCCAATAGTCTGCAACTTGTCAGTTAGCCGAGAGAACCAGGCCCTTGGAGCTTGTTTAAGTCCATAGATGGACTTATGTAGTTTGCAGAGGTGATTAGGCATTTGAGGATGAATAAAGCCTTGAGGTTGAACCATATAAACATCTTCTTCGAGGAGGCCATGAAGGAAGGCATTTTGTATGTCAACCTGTTGAATATGCCAGTTATGCGAAATTGCCATAGACAGTACAATTCTAATTGTTGCATGTTTTACAACAGGACTGAAAGTCTCATGGTAGTCAATTCCCTCTTGCTGATGAAACCCCTTGGCCACCAAACGAGCTTTATATCTTTCAATGGACCCATCGGCTTTGCGTTTGATCTTATATACCCAGCGGCAGCCAACAATATTGGCAGATGAGGGAGGTACAGTTAATGTCCAGGTACCATTCCTCATTAGTGCATCAAATTCAGCATTCATAGCTGATCTCCAATGTTGGTGTTTGATGGCCTCAGTGTAGCAGGAAGGCTCAGTATTAGAGGCATGCAAGGAAGCAAGAAGAGCTCTCGGTAGTGGATACCTGACAAAATCATCAGCAGGTGTTTTGGTCTTGAAAATGTTGTTGAGAGACCTTGTTGTCATTTGATGAACACGTGACTGGTGGACTGGTGCTGGTGGTACTGAGTTATCATCAGGTTGTATGATCTCCCCTTGAACATCAGAAGAAAAAGTAGATGTATTATCAGCAACTGGAATAATAGCAGATGGTTGCTGATATGAATCAGCATGAGGTGCTGAATTGATTGTGCCTGCAGAGAGAAAATTAACTGGAGCAGGAGCATTAGTAGTAGTTAAGGCAGTAGTATGTATATCAGTAGCACTGGCAGGAGTGGGTAATAAGGCAGAGGAGGGGAGTGCAACATGTGTTGAGTGATCAGAAGACAAATTGTCGTGATTTGAAGACACGGTAGATGAAGGATCTGAATTATATGGAAACAAGTTTTCATCGAAGATGACATTTCGAGAAACATACACACGTCCAGTTGACAAGTCAAGACACTTGTAACCATGATGGTTAACACTATAGCCAATGAAAATACATGATTTGCTTCTGAAATCCAGTTTGTGTTTGTTGTAGGGCCGAAGGTTAGGCCAGCATGCACAGCCAAAGACACGTAAAAAGGAGACATCAGGGGTTCTGTGATAAAGGACTTCATATGGAGATTTGTTATGGAGGATAGGAGTTGGAAGTCTGTTTATTAAAAATGTGGCAGTGGTGAAGGCATCTTCCCAATATAGTTGAGGTAATTTCGAATGAGCTAGAAGACTTAAGCCTACTTCAACTATTTGTCTATGTCTTCTTTCAACAGATCCCATTTGTTGATGAGTGTGGGGACAAGCAAGACGATGTTGTATGCCATTAGTTTGAAAATAATTGTGAAGCCTACGGTACTCACCCCCCCAGTCAGACTGAATTGCCTTAATTTTACGTGTGAATTGTTTTTCAACAAAGGTTTGGAAGCGTAGAAAAACATCCTCAACTTCTGATTTGAATTTTAAGGGGAACAGCCACAGATATTTGGAGTAATGGTCCAAAAAGCTAACATAATATCGAGCTCCTGTAGTAGAAGCTACAGAAGCTGGTCCCCATACATCGGTAAATATCAAATCTAAAGGATTGGTGGACACATAGTCAGAAGCACGAAATGGTAAAGTGTGGCTTTTTGCTAATTGACAATCATTGCATACAGAGTGTCTTTTATTATCAACTGGAATTTTATTTGAAGACAAAACACGCAGGACAACCGAAGGTGAGGCATGTCCAAGGCGACGATGCCACTGAGGAAAAGAAATACGAACAGCAGAGTAGACTTGAGGGAGACTGTGTTTTGGAAGAAAATGATATAATCCATCACTGACATGGCCTCGATGAAGGACGATCCCCGAGTATCCCTTCACAAGAAAATATTGACCATGAAATTCAAAGTAAACATTATTGTCTTTGCAGAATTTTTGAACTGAAATTAAATTTTTCTGAATGTCTGGAACGTATAGAATTTGATCTAAAAGAAAAGAATGTGATGACAGGTTAAGAGAGGAGTTGCCAGTGTTAAGGATATGCAAACCTTGCCCATTACCAACTTGCAGTTTGTCCGTTCCAGTGTATTCATCTTCTTTCAAGTTCAGATTTTGCAGATCACGAGTAATATGGTGTGTTGCTCCTGTGTCTGCATGCCAGTCATTGTCCCAGTGTTGAGTTGCAAGAAAAGCTTGCTTGTTTTGAGGAGCAGTGTTTTGATATGTGTGA
>CM063603.1:22304796-22425206 GCA_032356905.1 Salix exigua | reverse complement strand
CTTTGGTATTCGGTGCAATTTACGCGCTAGTGGCTGATCTCCAAAGCTATTTTTTTAAAAAATTCCTTTTTTGTTTTTATGACCTAGATGTCTCGGACGGTTTATACGCACCTTATTTTTTTCTCGTTCTTGTTTGAAAATGTGCTTTCCCTTGCACTTTTTTTAATAACCGGTTTCCTTTTTTTTTTTGTATAACTGGGGTTTCCAGGAAAGCTTACGCGCACCATAATTAATCTCTAGACCAACTTGTTTTAAAATTTTTTTGCCTTTTTTTATGCCACTTATATATATATATATATTTTTTTTTATAATCGGGCTGTCGAGATCAGTTTATGCTTACTTTTATATAGGAATGAATAGTGAAAATACATGATAATGAACAGTAAATGTGCTTTCCCCTTGATCTTTTTTTGTTTTTTTAATAATTGGGTTGTTAAAGGCGGTTTATGCGGACCACGACTAATCTCAGGACCTACTTTTGTTTTACATTTTTTCCTGTTTTTTCTTATAACTAGGATGTCGGAGTCGACATATGCGCATCATGATTTTTTCCCACGTATATATATTTTTTATAATCGGGATGTCCAAACCAATTTACAGCGCCACTGAATAATCCCAAGAAACTTTTGTTTTTACATTTTTTCTGTTTGTTTCCCATTATACATTTTTCTTATAATTAGGATGTTCGGGTCAGCTTATGCGCACCACAATTATTATTATTAAGAAAACATCTAAAGGAGCTCGCTCAAACACTGTGCACACACTCACAAAACATTGTGGATTACAACATTGTATTAATGATTTCGCCCCTTGGTGTGTCTCAGCCCTTGCACTGGGATCAGGGTATTTGCAAATTTTCAATGGGACCAGTTGCAATTACCAAATTATTTTAAAAACAATTTCCTTTTTTCGAAAGAATATTATTTTGAAGATTAAGGAAAAATAGTGTTGGCCAAATTTTTTTGATTTTACAACATGTTTGTAAAATCCAAAGGGTGTTGGCCAATATTCCAAAATATATTAAAATCTTATTTTTGGTGATTCATATTATTCATTGTTGATATTTGGATAAATAAATCCTAAAAGTGTTAATATCTAAAATATTGGCGGTGATAATTCATTATTATTCACTGTTGGTATTTGGATAAATAAATCCTAAAAGGGTTAAAATCCAAAATATTGGCGGGGATAATTCGTTATTATCCACTATTGATATTTAGATAAATAAATCGTAAAGGGTTAATATTCAAAATATTGGCGGAGATAATTTTTTATTATTTACTATTAGTATTTGGATAAATAAATCCTAAAAAAAGTTAATATCCAAAATATTAGCGGGGATAATTCATTATTATTCACTGTTGGTATTTGGATAAAGAAACCTTTAAGTGGTAGATATCCAAAATATTTTTACAGGAATAATACATCATCATCATCTAACCAACATATCTTTGAAAGATCAACATCATATCAATTATAAGGGTAACCAAAACACCAAGGAACTTACCTTAGGTAGGGCGTATTAGAGGTGCTAAAATTTTCCCTTTACACAACCAGTCCCTTTGCCTTAGAATTTTTGAAAAATCAGTTTATGTTTCCTAGTAACCATAATACTAGGTGGTGATTCCTTTTTTTCCCCACAAAAAATAAAGATAAAACCCCAACATGTATTCCCCGCTCACGGGGAGGGTCACCGCAATGCCGCGCTCTCGCAGAGGGTGCGACAATGGCGAGGAAAGGAAAAAAAAACTCGGTTTAATTTGGTTTTTTCTTGATTGATGAGTGGCCTTGAAAATATAATTTTGATCTTGGGTTTGGTATATATGATTGCAAAACAAGTCTCTCTCTCTCTCTCTCTCTCTCTCTCTCTCATATATATATATATATATATATATATATATATATATATATATATAAACACTAGCCAATGCCTCGACACTATAAAAAATACTAAATAAATTAATAGCGAATAAAAAATTCAAATAATAAAGATTGAAATAAAAAAATAAAATATATAATTAATTTCAATTGAAAGACAAAATTGAAACAAATAAATATATTGGGACCAAAACAAATAAATATATTTTTTTAAAAAAATGCAGTGTAATTTTGTTAAAAACAAATTAGAAGAAAAATGATTGAAATGAAAAGTAGCATATATGATTAATTTCAATTGAAGGACACAATCAAAATAAATTAAAACAAACTATATAAATAAAACCTTGGGATTGAAATAAATAAAAACATTTAAAAAAAATATTGTGTAGTGTTCTTACAAAATTAAATGAATAAGGACCGAAATGAAAGATAGAATATATAAAAATTTTCAATTGGAGAACCCAATCAGAAGCAATTAAAACCTGCATACCAAAATAAATAAAATAACCAAAAGCAAACCGAAAATCAAAAGAATAAGAACTAAATTGAAACCCAACATATATAATCAGTTTCAATTGAAGGGCACAATTGCAACAAATCAAAAATTATATTGAAAAAAACAGTAATAAAAATGAAATCCAAAGCATGGAACAAAATTATCACTTGTGACATCGGTACAGTGGCTGGGAGTACTTGTCGTGTTGCCAGACCCATTGGTATACTGAGTTCACCAATGCACTCGTTATCTCTTCTGGCTAGTTCCCACAGTCAGATGCTAAGGAGATAAGCATGCCCAAGTTAATTGTATCTACCCATGGACCACAATGACAAGTTGTTTACACATTCTTTGGGCCACCTTGGCAATAACCGTGATGAGATCGACATTCAAAAATCCACTGGAATCCATCGATTCTAGACAGTTGCCCCCTCGCTAGACTCTGAAATACTCTTAAATGTCAAAGTACAAACACACAAATCATCAAGAAGATTTCTTTCCAGCGAAGCGACAACAACTTGTATGTCCTGTTTGCTCACAAGCTTTTTCTCTTATTCATTCACTAGATTTTTTGATCATAACACATTTAAGATTTTGAAGAAATAAACAGAAATTATAATCTTTAACGATCATAATTTAACAAGGATTGTAATTAACAGAGAAAACAAAAATCCTGAACAATTTTTTTTAATCTTAACAAGAACCACGCTGAAAGAGAGAGAGAGAGAGACCTTGTGGAACTTATTCTTCTCTAGTTACTTGTACCTCTTTATCAAATTGGAAAACAGCCTTAAGATATATGGTAAAAACACAGCAACTGCAAGTAACCCCCATTGAAATGGTTTTGGAGGGTGCACAGCAGCAAGTGCAGCACCATACGCGAAGTTCGTTGAGCCAATGCAAAGCATAACCTCTGTCTGAAAAGGGCTGTCCAGTAGCAAATAAAGGATGGTGTTGGTAGCTGCAGAAAAGGCCAGCGTGTTAACGAAGACGAAGATGTCATAGCCTGTCTTCCTGCGATAGTATAGAACGCTTGTCCCTGCATGCCTAATAATAGTGCAATTGCTATCACTTGTGACAGCAGTACAGGTGGCTGGGGAGTACTTGTCGTCTTGCCAGACCCCACCGGGGGGATTGATCGCTGCTTGAAAGGTTACGGCTACAATCAGGGTGGTCACCACCAGAAGAGTGTTCCGAGCATCACTTGGAGGGTCTCGTTCGAGCTTAAACCGGAAGTACTCGTTGAAGCCCTTGGCTGGATTCTCTGGAATGTTGAGCTGATTAGCAGCCATCTTTTGGCAGAAACTACGTCCGTGGTTTTACGCTTTTACTTGATCAAGAATGATTGTCCTCGCTTGTTCATCTAACTATATATCAATAGAAATAGAAGTAGAAGTAGAAGTGGTGGCTACTGGCTGGTGATAAAATAATAATAATACTAGTAGTGATAATAATAATAATAATAGTAATAATAAGGGACAGCTGAGAGTATCTTCGGGGATCAAAGACTTGCAACTTTCCCACCGCCTATTCTATATCATGAAAGTATATTTATCTTTTAGGAACAGAAGAGAAGACTTTAAATTTTCCGCAGCAAAGACGAACTTTCCCTGTGACTGCAGACACCTATCCCTCTTCTTCTTAATTCTTTACATAATTTACACACATGCTGTATTGGAATGTTGAGCTGTATCTATCTTTTGGCAGAAACAACGTCCGTGGTTTTACGCTTTTACTTGAAGAATGATTCCCCTCGCTTGTTCATCTGACTGTATATAGAAATACAAGTAGAAGGCCACACATGTACATGTGTGGGGTTTGTAGAATAAAAACTCATTTCTCTGAACAAATTAGTGTTTGCAGAGACCAGCGACCAGCGAGGGTAGTGGAAATCATTCCAAATTGACGGCATCCTTCAACTTTACAAATTGACCAGCGAACATTTCGTTTTAATTTCTAAAAGTTTAAACTTTAAGCGCCATCCTCTCCTCTTGAGCTTTATGCGAAACGAAGAGAAAACAAAATTTTTTTATGTTATTTCTTGTAGATAATAATATAAATTATATTATGTAACCTCACCTATAAGTGTAAGTTTTTAGGTGTGGTGGTTCCTTAATATAATAATAGAGCCTTGTTGACCTAGCGGTCACGAGTTCGAATCATATCACCCCTATTCTATTTAATAAAAATTAAACACAAGATGATGTGGGTCTGTGCAAGTTTCAAGCCCGAAAGGCTTTCACTTAAGAGAGTGTGTTAGAGAATAATATAAATCATATTATGAGACCTCACTTATAAGTTTAAACTTTTAAGTGAAATAGTTCATAACTGAGTTTCCTTGTGAGGAGAGAGTTTGCATAATAGTTCACCTAAATATTATAGTATGTTAATCCTCATTGAAAACCAATTATTTTTGATCTCTTAGGTAAGGGTGAGATTGAAAGGAGAAATACCAAAAAATATCAAATATAATTATGATATAATTCTAAATCTCTTTCTATGAATAAAAGTGAAAGAAGATTTGTCAAAAATAAATTATAAAAATGAAAAGAAAAAAAATATTAAAATTGATACAAGCCATATAATAATAGTGCTGATAACATGTTGTAAAAACATTTAACATATAAAAACATAAATACTCAAAGTGAATCTTATAAGAGACAAGAGAGATTTTTTTATTAAGATTTTTTTTTTGAAGTTCTAAGAATACAAGACATTTGGATCAATAAATGGGATAAGAAAATAAACTCAATAGAAATCGAAATTCAAAAGACTAAGCTCAAGAATCATGAACATTCAATATATTGGAAATTCAAAAGAGTAAGCTCATGAACATTCAATACATATAATTATGGATTGACAAGATAATCTTCATAATTTAACAAGGATTGTAATTAACAAAGAAAACAAATATTCTGAACAAGGTTTTATGTCTATCTACCTGGACTAAGGTTTTATGTCTATATAATTGTGGAACGTCTTGTTCTCTAGCTACTTGTACCTCTTTATAATATTGGAAAACACCCTTGAGAAATAGGGTAACGCGAAAGCAACTGAAATTAAACACCAATTAAGTGGTTTTGGATGTTGCCCAGCAGCAACTGAAGAACCATACGCGAAGTTAATTGAATAAATGGAAAGTAAAACCTCTGTCTGGAAAGGGCTGTCCAGTAGCAAATAAAGGATGGTGTTGGTAGATGCAGAGAAGGCCAGCGTGTTAGCGAAGACGAACATTTCATAGGCAACCTTACTACGAGAGTGTAGAACGCTTGTCCCCGCATGCCTAATAATAGAGCAATTGTTATCCCTTGTGACAACGGTGCAGGTGGCTGGGGAGTACTTGTCGTCTTGCCAAACCCCACCGGGAGATTGATCGCTGCTTGAAAGGTTACGGATACAATCAGGGTGGTCACCACCAGAAGAGTGTTCCGGGCATCTCTTGGAGGGTCTCGTCCGAGCTTAAACCGGAAGAACTCGTTGAAGCCCTTTGCTGGATTGTCTGGAACTATGGGCTGATCAGTAGACATATTTTGGCAGAAACAACGTACGTGGTTTCCCTCTTTTACTTGAAGAACGATTGTCAAGTAAAAATAGAAATAGAAGGGGTGGCTACTGCTTGCTGATAAAATAATAATAATAAAAATACTACATTATTCTACATCTTCATCCCTGAGGCTGATTGTTTTTGCATATTTTGCTCCTTAGTTTTAGGTGTGTTTATTATGGTACTCAGCCTTTTTTATTATTATTTCTTAATATTTGGATTGTGAGAGAAGAGAGAACCGGCCACATTTTAATTACAGAAAGATTTTAGTCAAAATTTCATTGGCAATTTAGATAGTTTTTGGAAATACAACCCAGATGTTATTTGGACAAAAACAAATTAAAAACTTTTTGTTTAATTTTTTTTCAAGATTTTAAATTATTTGATATGATGTATTAGAAATAGATTGTTTACTCGTGAGGGGAGAGTCTGCTAAAAAATATATATGGATTGGGATGCATAATAATTCACCTATATATTATAAATATCTATTAGAGTATTGATCCATTTATTCTAAATATGTTTAATTTTAGATATTTTTGGGATTTTATGCATTATGCTAGATAAACAAGCATTTTTGTTTAATAAATTACACTAGATTAGAAGCCCGAAGCTTGGGCTAGACAAATCCTTTTTCAATGTGAAAAAATGTTATGAAAAAATGATATTCCGCAATCGTTAATAAGTAAAATCCATTCTTGTTCTAAAAGTAATTTTAAAGTTTCTCTAGATTTGCAAGTGTTTAATTTACAATTTGAATATTAATATTCAGAAGCTTATGAAAAATCAAAATAAAATTATTTTGAAAGCTCTTAAATTTAAAATTTATTGAGAATTCTAGTTTTAAAAATCACACTAAAACTATCTATCTAGAAAAATAGAAAAAACTACTGTCCCTTTTTTGTCACTTTTCATATCCAAACCTGCCAAAAAAATGTGGGGAAAGGGTTTAAGATAACCAAAAGTGGCAGTCAATGACCAATTTGATCAAATTATATGTGAAGCGATCGATTGGACCAAAGTTGAATACTAGAGGGATCACCTAAAAAATATGAATTTCTTGACAAGCACAAGAGATTCCATGACTTGTAACTGCGCGTGATCATGCCACAACCACAAGATACTGTAAGATTCTATGACCTATAAATTCTTGACTTGTACTCTCAGGACTTGTGGCGGTTTTCTTGGTTGAAAATCATGCCCTCATCCTAATTGTGTCTACTCTCAACCATTTGTTTTTGCTATGATTATTGTTATTATTATTATTATTATTATTAAAGTTGCAGAAATTGAGGAAGCCACTGGTGTGGTTATGATAAAATTCGAAAACTGAAGATAAGTTTGATTAGGCTTGGAAAGCCACGAGTTTCAGGATAAGACTTAAAAATTCAAAAACATTTGAAAAAGCAATGAATGTTTTGACAAAGATGAAGGAATTTTGATTCAATAAGCAAAAGCAACATGCATATATATATATATATATATATATATATATATATATATATATATATATAAAAAACCCTTAGTTCATAGAAATTGTTGTAATAGTTATTTGAAAAGTCTTTATCCTATATTGGAAAACACAAGTAATCTTTATGAATACAAAAGGTATATATAAGACTCTCTATTTTATATTGAAAAAATAAGACTTTCATCAAGTATTTATATAATAAAACTTGAGATGAGATAATAACAAATAAAGAAAATAAAATGAGCTCGTGCTTATAAGGTTGAGCGGAGTAAGAGAAAAACTTCTAATTCATTCTTTTATGTGTTAGGCAACGCTTGTGCTCTCTGAACTTTTTTTCCAGCTCTAAAATATTTTTGATAACACTTAAACTGAAATCATCATATTTCAAATACCTGAAAAATTATTTTTAACAGTCATAAAATATAAATATTTTCCCGTTTATTCTTTCTACCAGCTATAACAGGTACAATTATTTAATTTCTTAATAATTATATTTTAAATTATTTTAGCAACTCTTTTAATTTCATAATAAATCAAACATCGTTGTTGCATCATGTTGGGGAGAGTATCCTTAATGGAGAATATCCTTAAGATCAGTGATCGTGAATGCCTTAAGTTTTCAGTTTCTGTATCGTTCTTGGCCTTCGGTTTTCAATAGAAATTGCTCTTAATGATGGAAGACATGGAAATCAAAGTATCTCTCGGTTTTGTTTCCTTTTATATTATGTTGGCTTGGTGACGTGAAAATCAAGTATTGTTTTGGATGATTTAATCCTCATTGAAAACCAATTATTTTTGATCTCTTAGGTAAGGGTGAGATTGAAAGGAGAAATACCAAAAAATATCAAATATAATTATGATATAATTCTAAATCTCTTTCTATGAATAAAAGTGAAAGAAGATTTGTCAAAAATAAATTATAAAAATGAAAAGAAAAAAAATATTAAAATTGATACAAGCCATATAATAATAGTGCTGATAACATGTTGTAAAAAAATTTAACATATAAAAACATAAATACTCAAAGTGAATACTTTTTTATTATGATTTTTTTTTTTGAAGTTCTAAGAATACAAGACATGTGGATCAATAAATAGGATAAGAAAATAAACTTAATAGAAATGGAAATTCAAAAGACTAAACTCAAGAGTCATGAACATTCAATACATATAATTATGGATTGACAAGATAATCTTCATAATTTAACAAGGATTGTAATTAACAAAGAAAACAAATATTCTGAACAAGGTTTTATGTCTATCTACCTGGACTAAGATTTCAAATAATATCTTAACAAGCACCACGCTGAAAGAGAGAGAGAGAGAGAGCTTGTGGAACGTCTTGTTCTCTAGCTACTTGTACCTCTTTATAATATTGGAAAACACCCTTAAGAAATAGGGTAACGCGTAAGCAACTGAAATTAACCACCAATTAATTGGTTTTGGATGGTGCACAGCAGCAACTGAAGTACCATACGCGAAGTTAATTGAATAAATGGAAAGTAAAACCTCTGTCTGGAAAGGGCTGTCCCATAGCAAATAAAGGATGGTGTTGGTAGATGCAGAGAAGGCCAGCGTGTTAACGAAGACGAACATTTCATAGGCAACCTTATTACGAGACTGTAGAACGCTTGTCCCCGCATGCCTAATAATAGAGCAATTGTTATCACTTGTGACAACGGTGCAGGTGGCTGGGGAGTACTTGTCGTCTTGCCAAACCCCACCGGGGGGATTGATCGCTGCTTGAAAGGTTACGGATACAATCAGGGTGGTCACCACCAGAAGAGTGTTCCGAGCATCACTTGGAGGGTCTCGTCCGAGCTTAAACCGGAAGAACTCGTTGAAGCCCTTGGCTGGATTGTCTGGAACTGTGGGCTGATCAGTAGTCATCTTTTGCCAGAAACAACCACTCTTTTACTTGAAGAATGATTGTCAAGTAAAAATAGAAATAGAAGGGGGTGGCTACTGCTTGCTGATAAAATAATAATAATAAAAAAAATACTACATTATTCTACATCTTCATCCCTGAGGCTGATTGTTTTTGCATATTTTGCTCCTTAGTTTTAGGTGTGTTTATTATGGTACTCAGCCTTTTTTTTTTTTTTATTATTTCTTAATATTTGGATTGTGAGAGAAGAGAGAACCGGCCACATTTTAATTACAGAAAGATTTTAGTCAAAATTTCATTGGCAATTTAGATAGTTTTTGGAAATACAACCCAGATGTTATTTGGAAAAAAAAATTAAAAACTTTTTGTTTTTTTTTTCAAGATTTTAAATTATTTGATATGATTTATTAGAAATAGATTGTTTACTCGTGAGGGGAGAGTCTGCTAAAAATATTTATATGGATTGGGATGCATAATAATTCACCTATATATTATAAATATCTATTAGAGTATTGATCCATTTATTCTAAATATGTTTAATTTTAGATATTTTTTGGGATTTTATGCTTTATGCTAGATGTACAAGCATGTTAATTACACTAGATTAGAAGCCCGAAGATTGGGCTAGACAAATTCTTTTTCAATGTGAAAAAAAAATGTTATGAAAAAATGATATTCCACAATCGTTAATAAAAAATCCATTCTCATTCCAAAATTAATTTTAAAGTTTCTCTAGATTTGCAAGTGTTTAATTTACAATTTGAATATTAATATTCACAAGCTTATAAAAAATAAAATGAAAACTATTTGGAATGCTCTTAAATTTAAAATTTATTGAGAATTCTAGTTTTAAAAATCACACTAAAACTATCTATCTGGAAAAATAGAAAAAAAACTAATCTCCCCTTTTTTGTCACTTCTCATATCCAAACCTGCCAAAAACAAATGTGGGGCAAAGGGTTTAAGATAACCAAAAGTGGCAGTCAATGACCAATTTGATCAAATTATATGTGAAGCGATCGATTGGGCCAAAGTTGAATACTAGAGGGACCACCTAAAAAAATATGAATTTCTTGACAAGCACAAGAGATTCCATGACTTGTAACTGCGCGTGATCATGCCACAACCACAAGATACTGTAAGATTCTGACTTATAAATTCTTGACTTGTACTTTCAGGACTTGTGTCGGTTTTCTTGGTTGAAAATCATGCCCTCATCCTAATTGTGTCTACTCTCAACCATTTGTTTTTGCTATGATTATTATTATTATTATTATTATTATTATTATTATTATTATTAAAGTTGCAGAAATTAAGAAAGCCACTGGTGTGGTTATGATAAAATTCGAAAACTGAAGATAAGGTTGATTAGGCTTGGAAAGCCACGAGTTTCAGGATAAGACTTAAAAATTCAAAAAACATTTTTTGACCAGAACTTTAAAATAATACGTTGACACTAAAATAAATTTAAATAAATAATAAATAAATATTTTATTTTAAACTAATTCAGAACAAGAAATATTATTTTAAAAATATCACCATAAAATCAAACATTATGATAATTCTTAACAAAATAATCAATAGAAAAACAATTTTGTCCTGTCTTCGTAGCAGATAAAACAATCATGTTTTTTTTTTGGCATAAAAAATAGTTTGGCCGCATGATACATGTACTAAATTTAATTACCTAAAAACTAAACAGCGTGAGCTTTTTTGTTTATATGGCAGCTAATCGATAATGATTTTTTTGTCTCGTAATTCTATTTATAAAAAACAATCGATATATATTTATATTTATAAAAAAAAATATAATTTTTATCTCGTAATTCTAATTTTATTTTAAAATTGTGTTTGGCATCGAAGAACCCTTTACGTATAGATTTAGTTTGGATTAAATTACAAGTAGCTTGATGAAAAAATAAAACAAGTGTCTAATTTACTTGTATTATTAATTATATATTATTATTATAATTATTAAATATTTAAAAAAACAAATTTTAGATGATATTGTACCATTGTTCCGGGATCGCAGAGACCTTCACGTATAGATTTAGTTCGTGATGAAATTACAAGTAGCTTGATGGAAGAATAAAAACAAGTGTCTAATTTACTTAAATTATTAATTATATTTTATTATTATAATTATTAAATATTTAAAAAAGCAAAATATATATGTGTGTGTGTTCTTTAAAGTAATTTCACAAGTTGATAGCAATATGAAAAACATGATAACCAAACATACGAAACTGTTTTTTATCAACCTCAAACTCAACCATAGTTTTAACCAAACACTTCACTGCTTATTTTGAACTGCAATAAAAATGCTTTTTATAAAACTGTTTTTTTCAACCTCAACCACAACAGCAACCGCAATACCAAAGAATCCTTATATAAGTGACAGTGAGAGTATCTTTGGGGATCAATGACTTGTTCACAAGACTTGAACTTTCCCACCCTATTCTGTACCATGAAAGTCTATTTTAGGAACAGAACAAAAGACTTTGAATTTTCCGCGGCAAAGACGAACTTTCCTTTTGAGCAATTAAGCTGATAAACCCAGAACACTCATCCTTCAAGTAAAAGTGTACAGTTTCTGACAAAATCTGGCTGCCGATCAGCTCAACATACCAGAGAATCCGTCCAAGAACTTCTACGAATACTTCTGGTTTAAGCTCGGACGAGACACTCCAAGTTATGCTCGATCGGAACACTCTTCTGGTGGTGACTTCACCGATTGTAGCAAGGTTACCTTTCATTCTGGGATAAATCCTCCAGAAAACTGTAGCGTTATTAGCCATGCGGCCGGGGAGAAGCGCACTAGCCTCTCGTAGTAAGGTTGGGTATGGCATAATTAATTTTATGATATGGATATTTGTGACGCTTCCTGAGCTCTCATGGTGCCCAGGATGATGACCTACACTCTTGAATCGTGGAATAGATTGCTACCATTTATGTCTATCAAATAGACCAATCGACTTTGATATCAATTAATACGGTGTATAATTGTTTTTTAATTTTTTAGATTTCATAACCCTAAATTATAATGAAAAAAAAACTTATGGCTCTCATGACCTATAATTACAAAAAATAAACGAGTGGCAGTGAATAAGTCTGTCGATATGCAATGGAAAATATGTTATAAAATAAAAGGGATGGTTAAATAAATAGAAAAGAGTGACAAGAGATAGTTTGAGATGGTTGATGTGGAATCAATAGAAACTTGGAATTGCAGCCTTATCCTTGTTATAGCGAGGTTGGAGTTGCTAAAATGCTCTAGTACTGTTGCTTGGAAGGGGTTTTGGATTCAATCTATGGAGGCCTAACACTCGTAAGGCGATTATTTTATTTTGAAAAGAGAATTAACTGCAGTACTTATGGAGGGCTCGGTGTCATTGAAAGCATCCTGATCTCACACCAGTTTGAAGAGGACCTAAAAGCCCAGAATCGTATCTGAAAATACATGTCATGTTCAACATGGCAATCATGGCAGGTGGAGCTACGTACTGATTGGTCTTTATACTGTTTGTCATTGACATATTGCCTTGAAGATGCACCAAATATATTTCTAGAACCATTTTAATACTTATTACATCCTCATCATCCACCACAACAGATTAAACTCATTTCCTTAATGGTTAAACACAGAAAAGCAATGAATGTTTCGACAAAGATGAGGGAATTTTGATTCAATAAATGTAAAGATAAGCAAAAGCAACATGCATATATTTTACAGTTAAATCATTTTTTATACCGTGGAATAGATAAATATTGTACCACCAACCATTGAAGAAATCATAGTAAGAGATTGATGCATGATAAATGAATCATCTATTTTTTTTTAATACAGAGGAAATGATTATTGTTGAGGAAAGGTAAAAGAGGTTTCGATCAGGCTTGTAAAAAAGACAGAAAAACCAAAGAATTTTTGGATTTGTTTGAAGTTGTGGATTAATGTTTTACATTATGGGCGATTAGGTCCACGCATGATAGCTTTTTAATTGTGTATCTATTCTCATTAATCTACTCCTTGAGTGACCTAATGGCATTGGCCGACGCTGGAAGAAAATAGACTTAAACTGGAATTTGCCCAAAGCTGCATGGTAATTTTCTCAAATGATCATCTTATAAATTAGAAAGTAGAAGACTGTTGTTAAAGAAAGATGAGGATGAGGAAGATGCACTAATGCTTGTATTGTAAAATCTCATGTATGTTTGGATTAAACATCAAATTAATGTAGTTGTCCCGCATAGAGGTTTGTTTTTCTTGGAAATAAAAAAAAAACAAATGAGAAGGCATAAATAAAAAAAATTATGAAAAAGACAACAAATGGTGGGAAGGAAGAAATTCCTGTTTAATAAGGTATGCATAAGGTTATCATGAAAAAACTTTCACACTAACAAGGTATTCAAAGAAATGAAAACCGCAAGCTGAACAATGTCAAGAGCAACCTCATCTAAGCTCCTAGCAACATTAGTATAGATAGTGTATTGTGCAAAATCTGTGAATTTAAAATAATATCGAGAAACAAGGGTGTTAATAAAAAGCCGTATGATACACACACACATAAATTCGGGTACCCTAAACTTCCATGGGATCACAATGTTAGGCACCAAGCATGCTTTGGCTGCCCTAATTGGGTCAGGTAGATCGTTCCCTTCCACTGCTCTTATCCTTTCTTCTAGTGCGGACCACTTGTCATATCCAGCGTGGTTAGGGACTCTGGCATTTTGTGGGTCCTCGTCTGTTAAATCTAATATAATAGGGATTGGGATGGGCCGAGTGGATCTTGGCTGTCTCTTTGGTGAACTTATTCCTAAAATATGGGGTGCCCCTGGGCTTTGAACTGTCGATGGTGCTTCATCGGTTTGAGCGAACGTGCCCTCTCCATCCCTTGCTCTTAAGGTCTTCTCCAGCAAACTAGTCAACCGTGCTACGTCATTCCGCATAGCTTCAAGCTCTCTTTGGTATTGGGATTCTAGTTCTGCCTTTTCGCTGTTTTCCATTCTTTTTCTCAGTCGAGTGTTGTGGACTTTAACAGGGGAACCTATGTTTCACAGACGAAATGTTCTGTTCGCAGATATGTATCAAAAAATATATGGTATAATTCATTCATATGATGAATATGCTTTATGCGATTCATGGATGCATTCTTCTTGTGAACTATTAATGACCACCACCTCATAAAATATGGGTTTCTATCACATTGTTTGCTGGGAGAACTACTTTTCGAGTTATTTGCTCAAGTCATATACACCCAAAAAGAACTGATTTTTTTGCAAAGAGATGGGTTAACACCCTTGCCATTTATGTTTGGACAAGATAACTGCATTTTTCAGAAAAAACATAAAGAAAAACAAATTAGTCTTCTTCCTTAGCCATGGGTAGGAGAGTAGATCCACGGTTCCCGATTTTCCTAAGAAAGCGTCAGTCTCAGCTAGACTTCGATGATAACGGATGATGTCTCTTCTTATATTTCTTGCATTGCCTCTAACGGCCCGAGCATGCGTAACAACTTCATTCATTTGCTCGTCCATTTTGGATATTTTCTCAACGAGTACCATGTTGGTTTTGTTTAATGAAATATTGTTGGTGTTGATTTGATCCTTATGCTTTTCCATTAAGGATAATTTTTCATCCAAATGCTTCACCTTTTCTTTCTCCTTGCTGAGCTTTACCTTCAAAACCCTTATCTCATTTTCTTTAACTACTGACTCTGCTTCCATGGCCTCTAGTTCTTCAGACTTTGTCGAACTACTTTCTGACATCACATATTTCTTATACAATTCATCACACTTCCCGATTCTATCCATCAGCTCACACTTAACCTCTGCAATTTTTTCTTGGTAGAACTCTATATTATCCTGGCATTCATTGTGTTCAGTTTGCAATATACCAAGTTTAGAGCAACTTCGCATCAACTTTGAACTTGTTTCTATTAGTTCTTCAATTCTCAAACTCATGCTCTCCTTTTCGACCAAATCCGACTCGAGCCTAGCTATCTTCTCATCTTTAGACTATATTTGTTCGTCTAAAAATGCTCTCCTCTTATCGCCTTCTATTACCATTTCTTCCATCATTGCCTTTTCCTTTTTATTCTTGCTTAGTTCCACCATGAGCTTCTTTACTTGTCTTCTCAATTTTTCTTCATTATCCAATCTCTTCCTCTTAACAAGCTTTTCTTTAGACTGAGGAGATTTGACTTCTTCATTAATCATGATTGTAGAACCTAACTCTCTCCATCTCGCGTATCCTTCGCTTGTACTGGATCCTTCAGACCTTTGATCTCCATCAAGACTAAGTGCTTCCAGTCTTGCCTATTGACCTTCAAAACTTCTTTTGCAGTGAAATTCACTCCCGCGCATGCAAATGCAAGAATGGAGACGATGAACAGTGATATTATGGATTTTCGAGTGTGATGAAAGGCTTACCTGTTAACACCTTTGGGTAGAGAACGTCGAGGTGGTTCTTCCAGTCGTCGTGGTGTCGGAAATAGTCACCTGTGGTGGCCGGAAATTAGGTTGGAAGGCGTTGGGTTGTGCTTGCTGTCGTCGGTGTTGCTTGGTTTTCTTCGCCGAATAAGGTGGCTGAGCTGCTGGGGTTGATGGTGGAGAGGACGGTGATGCCTAGGTGGTGTTGAAGGCGGGATGGGGGGTGATCGACGATGAACCGAGGAGGAGAGAGAGAGAGAGAAGGAGCTTCAGATCGTTTCTTTTAGAGAGAGAGGAGAGAAAACAAAACAGAAGAAAAAAAGAAAAATGAAGGCCAGAGGAGTGAAAGAAAAATGAAGCGAAAAAATTGAAGTTTTACGTGAAATATTCCTGGTTTCCTCAGTTTTTTTTCCGACCTTTTCTTCCCCTGCTTGTCGGTTTTTTATAGCCATTTGTAGGGTTGCTGTTGCACAAAGGTGGGCTGCTTTCGGCTTGTTGGTGGCTCGGGCAGGTGGCTGTCGGCGGATGCTGCAGGTGTGTCAACTTGGTGCATGCGCAGAGGGGTTGCTTTTAGTGGTGAAAATATTGTTGGGTCCTTTAACTTGTATTTACTTTTATTTCACCCCGAATCAAATTTATATTATATAATTTTGTACAATTATATCCTCCTTCATAATTTCAATACTGGCCTTGACTTCACGGGCCTTTTTATTTTGGTCCTCGATTTTTTTATCTCTGCGATATAGTCCCCAATTAACCATTAAACTCTCAATTTGTTCAATAGGGTACCCGATTTCGCATAATTGGCTGAGAAAAATTCAAATTGGTCTTCCGAAAATTCGAATATCACCAATTGAACCCGAATTAGATTTAAGAACTTGATTTCTTATTGACTAAGCCATTAATAAAAATTAATTTGATCAATTTAAAGTATAATTAAGTCACCAAGCTTAATTAAACCCTTCAATTGGACCTAAATTAATTCTTGAATATAATTACGCTTTTATATTAGCCAACGACTAAATCAAATTGGTCCATAAAAGTATAATTATATCTTATGACTTAGTTTATACGCAGATTTATCTGATAATAAATTACTTTAGCCTTGAATTTGCGTTTTACCGATACAATCGAACTTTCAAAAATATCCAAAATTTCACTTGATTTTTTTACCGATATCAGCCTATTTTATTTTATTTTATTATTATTTTCTTATAGTTTTGGGACATGACCCAAAATTGGGTTACAACAATATATTAAAACAATTTTCCAATCTTGTACTGGAAAAAGGCTATAATTTTCAATTTAGCCGCAAAAACGTCAGAGACTTTTGGGGTCATCAATGCTCAGCATGCTAATTAAAACACATGACGTTGCATGATACTAGCAAGGAAATATATCAAAAAGGGATCTTGTGTCAAAAGATCAATTCCACACTAACACGCCTGCAAGCTGTAATAAACTCTGTCCAGACGTTTGATTTGGGATTCAGGTTCAGAAAAAGGTTATCCCTATCCCTTCCCTTAATTCAGTTGTGCTGATTCTACAATGATTATGTAATTTAATTATCTATAATTAAAAAATATATGAGTCATTTCCTGTTTTGATTACATTGTTCTTTTTAAACTGTAGATAAGTAATTATAGCATGAAAAAAATTAGATTTATTTCTAAAATCAAATTACAATATTTGTATTTATAATGTGTCAGATCTAATATTACAAGGGAAAAAAAGCAACTCATAAATTTTCTAGACAAATTTACCTGCATTATCTACAATTAAAAAATCTGCAAACCACTTCTCATTTCGATTACACTATAAAGTATGTGACACTAATTATATGTTTTAATATTTATTGAATATTATCACCTAAAAATATAGAGAGAAAAAAAAATGACCTACGATTTCTTGCAAAAACATTATTATCGGTATACTTGAATACATTTAATATAATAATATGATGAATAAATCTTATAAAAAAAATTGGCTTTGAATGTAAAGTTATATTTTATATTCTTTTTTTTTGTTCTTTTAATAAACTATGACCTTTTTTTCATATTTTGTTTTTATTTTCTAATAACCGAATTTTCTTTTTTTTTGTGTTTTTTTTAACCAGAGTAATTGTAACAATAAATTTCTAATAAATCATTTCATCTTCTTAGCAAATTTTATAACAAGTTTTATCAAAACTTTTTTAGCAATACCAACATTCAATCATTTTTTGGTGGAAAAAAATCGTTTTTAACAGATTTTATCAATTATAATTTTACTAATTAAATATTAAAATAACAAAACATGACATGTATAAAATCAATTAATTTTTTACATAGATAAAAAAACTCAGCGCATCGCGCGGGCAAATTCTTCGTTTTTCTTCTATAATATAAACATCATGGTGGGCAACTAAAGGAGAAGCATCAATACAATCCCTAGGTTTCTCCTTACCACGTGCATTAAAAGTGCCTTAGTTTTTTTTCGAATTTTTGTGTGTGTATATATAATCCCTAGGTTTCTCCTTACCACGTGCATTAAAAATGCCTTAGTTTTTTTTAAAAAAATTTCGTGTGTCTATATATATATATATATTATAAGTAAGACTTTGTTTTGAGCCGGTCCATTTACATTTATGATGAAGATGTGGATGTTAACTGAGGCGGACATAAATTAGGGTCTCGGCAGAAATAGATAATGATGTTAACTAATAATAATAATAATAATAATAATAATAATAATAATAATAATAAAAGTGAAAGTCAACATAAATACATGTCATGTGAAAACCATAGCCACTTTGACAAGTTATTCCAGCATCATAGAACGAGTCATGAGAAATTTGTAAACCAGTAGTGTATTTTAAAAGAGTTTTTGAGAAAAATATATATCTATTTTTATTTTAATGTTTTTTAAAAACAATTTTTTAAGTAAAAATATATTATATACACAAATTTATAAATTAAAAATATCTTAAAAATAATTTCAATTATACTTCCAAGTAACTCTTGTCTCTTCCATGATATACTTATGCGCTTGAGTCTTTTACATCAGCAATCCATTGTTTTGTATTTAAAATTATGTTTAAATACAAAAATATTAAATTTATATTTTTTAAGATTTTTTTATATTTTAATACTAAAAAATATATATTTAAAAAATATATTTTTAAACAAAAACACTTCTAAAAAGGTCAATATACAAACACACTAATATCAAAAATATTTCTATTCAGAAAAGAGACAGCTTGTACGTCCTACTTGCTCAAAAGATTTTTTTCTATTATTCATTCCCTAATTTTGTTCTCCAAACTAGTATATTGTAAACAAAACTATTCTCAAATTAACACTTCAAGCTATGTGCGTGGCTCACATGTACATGATTTGATGTTTTTTTTCCTTTCGTGTGTCAACCAACGGATAAGTTATAAGTAGACAATTTTTTTTTCGTTTATAATGCATGACACGCGTCATATAAAAAATACTCTCACTACTCTAATGTTGAAATCAATGTGTTAATCTTGTTTTGGTTGGTAGCAAAAACATTTTTATTTATATCCAGAGATAAAATTATTTGAAATTATAATTTCAAACATAAATAAAACAAAATAAGAGCTGAACCTATATAAATTGATTGATTTGATGAGTCCATAGATACAATGAAAAATTGATAAAAATATAGTTTATCTAAAAAAATCAAATTCACATTTGAAATTATATATTCAAATGATAATATATTGGATCAATTCAAGCCAACCTAGGTTAACATTTCTAATATGTAACTTGGTTATAAGATTATGATAATCTTAAATAAAATAAATCAAAGTAAATTAAAATTTCAATTCCTAGTAAACTCATTGTTGATTAATGAAAATAACAAAAAACAATTATCTTAAAAAACGACACAATAAAATGATTTTTTTGAACAAAATTATGAACCAATTTTGCTTGGTTATCATCAATCTTGCAAGACCGTTGTATTCTATTATTACTCTGAAATTGTAACCTAATATATATCAATATGTCAAAATACTCATTGTAAAATTTTATCCCAATCTAACAGTCAAATTAAGAGATATAATTGATATTATAAAACTATACATTATTTAGAAAAAAAACTCTATTTGGAACATAACTAGCATAACAAAACCGAAATGTTCCAAGTGAAATTTGGGTAAAATTTCCAAAACAAACCAAGATTGTGAGGAAAATAAAATTTATTTTAATTTGTTTCGTTTTTGAACCGAAACAAGATATATTGGCCATTCCAAACTAAAAAGACAGGATTGATAACCTTGGTTGAAATAAACTCTTCACTCAGAACATGTTTCTTTCAAGCTCATATATAATGCTCGATGTAGCTGAACTCTGACACTTATTTCAAATGTAAAGGGATGTTTATGGAATTTAATGACATATATTTTTTAAAATATTTGTTTCAAATAATACATTAAAATAATATTTTTTTTATTGTTTTTAATATAGATAATCATCTAAAAACACTAAAACATAATTAATTTAAAATAAAATAAAAACTTTAAATTCTTGAAAAATACTTTTCAAATACAACAATCCGCTCAAATCTCACTGACTTACTTGAAAGAAAGACGTCGCTCATGTGTTGGTTCCACATCTTCATATATAAAATCAATACGGCATTCGTACGTCCTATGTATTTCTTTTTAATAATAATTATAGAGATTCTCTTATCAGTTCACTCATTTTCTTAATAGTATAAATTGAAACCAAACACACAGTGTTTAAACCTCTAAAATCTTTATTGATACAATGATAATACATTGTAGATTTTGAAATATAACCACAAATTATAATCTGTAACGATCATAATTAATTTCACAAGGATTGTAAGAAAACAATATTCAGAACTAAGATTTCAAATAATATCTTAAGAAGCACCACGGACGTTGAAAGAGAGAAAGACACCTGGTGGACCTTCTTCTCTAGCTACCTGTACCTCTTTATAAAATTAGAAAACACCCTTACGAAATAGGGTAACATGAAAGCACATGCAATTAACCCCCATTTCATTGTTTTTGGAGGTTGCACAGCAGCAACTGAAGCACCATACGCGAAGTTCGTTGAATAAATGGAGAGTAAAACCTCTGTCTGAAAAGGGCTGTCCAGTAGCAAATAAAGGATGGTGTTGGTAGCTGCAGAAAAGGCCAGCGTGTTAACGAAGACGAAGATGTCATAGCTAGCCCAAGAACGAGTGTGTAGAATGCTTGTCCCCGCATGCCTAATAATAGTGCAATCGTTATTATCACTTGTGACAAAGGTACAGTTGGCTGGGGAGTACTTGTCGTCTTGCCAGACCCCAGCCGGAGGATTGACCGCCGCTTGAAAGGTTACGGCTACAATCAAGGTGGTCACCACCAGAAGAGTGTTCCGAGCATCACTTGGACTGTCTCGTCCGAGCTTAAACCGGAAGTACTCGTTGAAGTTCTTGGCTGGATTGTCTGGAATGTTGCGCTGATCAGCAGCCATCTTTTGGCAGAGACGACGTTCGTGGTTTTACGCTTCTACTTGAAGAATGATTGTATCCTCGCTTGTTCATCGAGCTATAAATAGAAATACAAGTACAAGGCGTGGCTACTGCCTGCTTGATACGATTAGATTAGTAAGTTGTAAAGCCGGAAAGAAAATGGCTGGCTAGCCCTTGTTGATGGTTTTTGTTGTAGTTGAAATATAAAAATCTGAGTTTATTATAATTTGATGTCAAGTTCAATGATATTTCATATATCCTTTAAAGTCCTACGCTAAGTAAATCGAAATCTATGCACTTCAAATTCCACTGCTCTTCATTTCATTTTAATTTCTAAGAGCAACTTGGGAGAGTTAAAAAGAAAAGATAAATTTTTTTTAGTTTTTATCCATTATTTGTATAGATCCAAGAAGAGAGTTATATTGAAAAGTTAAATTTTATTTCTAAGTTAAAGAGCTATTTCTACTTGTTTGATAAAAAAAAAATTGTTTAATATATTTATATGTAAAATATTGATTTTAATTGTACTTGTATTAGTTATTTATTATTAATAAATAATTACATCAATATTATATATATCAGATAATAAATAACTATATCAATATTATATATATTAAAATAGAATTGATTACTCTAAATAATTTTTTTCTATTAGATTTCAAATATAAAAAAATTATATTTACCCTATTTAAAAAATTATATTATTAATTTAGTTTCTCCTCTAAAAATTTAAACTTGCATCATCCTCTCCTCTGAGCTTTAAGTGAAACAACAACAAAAAAAATTTATGTTGAAGCCTAGAGTGTTTACTCCTGAGGGGAGAGTCTGCTAACTTTTTTTTTATATGGATTAATTGACATATTATAAGCATCTATTATATTATTGATTTATTCTAAATTGTTTTAATTTTAGATATTTTTTGGGATTGTATGCATTATGCTAGGTATATAATCATTCTCATTTAATAAATTACACTAGATTTGAAGCCCGAAGAAAGGTCTAGACAGATCTTTTTTTCAATATAAGAGAGCAATGTTATGAAAAAATAATATTACCCTCGAATTACTAGTTTAATTGGTGATTTAAATAAAATAATTAAAAATAATATAAAAATAATAAATAAATAATAGCAAAACAAAAAACAAAAGAATCTGATTTTAGTCAATTCAAAATATTAAATAATTCAATGATGAAAGAAAGAATTAAATAAAACCACTTCAATTAGGTTAGCTTACAAACTTTATTACCAAAAAACAGAAGATTTGGATAACATCATTGAATATAACACATGAAAAAAAATTCAAATACCAATTCCTAATAAATTAAATATGTATATGATAACACTACAAAAAGAAAAATAAAATGGAAAAGGGTGAAGCTCAATCTCGAGAAAATAAAATGTTGAAGAGAAAAGAATTTTTTTAAAAATAATATAATTTAAAATGGTTAAAAAAAACCTCGATTTGATACTACCTTAACACCGTCATAATATTAAGGTGAATTCGTTTGAAGGTAAATTGAATAATTTAATAAAACTTAATTATCAAATAATTTAATGTTGAAGAATAAAATAAACAATAACTTATGAAAGTATCGTGAAAAAAATAAGAGTCAACTCGGATTAACCTGTAAACCATGTGACCATGAAAATTGTGAAACAAGTTCAATTAAAAAACTTAATTCTTAATTAATCTTATTAAATGTAATATACTACTAATACCACAAGGGCAATGATTTAAGACTTTAACTTAGAAACATAATTTAATCTTCACTTTTATAATAAAGGTGTTGGACTTGAGATTATGATGATATTATAGTGATTAAAGTGGGCCCAAATACCATAATTTATATTTATTAGACCATAGACCTATCAGTAATCACATCAATCTAGCTTAAATTTGCTGGTATCATCAAAGATGGGTAACAAAATAAACATAATAATAAATTCACATGCATATCAACATGTTCATAACAAATTCAAATAATGACCGAGAGTTTATAGATAACTAAACAAAAAACATTAATATTTTATAAATATTTACGTTTATGATTTGCAAAATAATGAATTGTGCATTAATCATTTCTATCACTAAACAGAAAACGCTCAACATTTATTCATTTATACTATGTTGATTGATGGATAATAAAAATAATTACTATACAATTAAATTATGATAAAAATATAAAATATTTTGAATATAATAAATATATTTTTGTGGAAACACTAATCAAGAAAAACAACAATAAATAAATAGATTCGTTAATAAAAAAGTGTTATAGACAAAAACCCTAAATTAAAAGTTTTATTCTGTGAGAAATAAGTGTAATGTAATCCGTCCCTAGTTTGTGCTCCTTTAAATAGACTAGAAAGCTAACATCTTTCAGTTATGATAGGTGTATATCCTGAACACAACATTTTGAAATTCACCTTAAAGAGTTTGACTTGAAAGGTTCTTCACAAAGAAGAATCTTCTAGAAGTCTTCCGAAATTATAATTTATATTTTTTATGCAGATTTATATGCTTATTGTATTTTAAGATTTAAGTTTGACGGTACTTCACAAATAAATTCCATAGCATTTTTTTATCTAAAAATCATTGTAAGAATAAATCGAAGGAGATACGTTTTATAAATTAAATACTAGTTCATTGATAGAGTATAATATAATAATATTATGGGACCTCATTTATAAGTTTAATCTTTTAGATGAGATTGGATCTTTAATATGATATCGAGACTTGTTGACTCAACTGGTCACGAGTTCAAATCTCACCACCCCTATTCTATTTGATAAAAAATAAAGCAAGCACAAGAGCAATATGAACTTGTGCAAGTTTCAAGCCTAGGGAGCTTTCATTTGAGAGGGTGTGTTAGAGTATAATATAATTATATTATAAGTATCGACTAAAAACTTAAATTTTTAGATGAGATATAATTTTAACACTCATAAAACCTCTCTCCTTTGACTTGTATGCTTTATTTGTCAGTTGTCGAGAGATTTCAGGTCAAATTTGCTAGAGTTCTTGAACTTTATTTAGTAGCGCAGCTAATGAGGTACGTAATAAATTGCAAGGTTTCTCCAGGCCTTGAAAGCCCATTTCTGATGAACCAAGTCGATGGTTTTGGCACGTGAGGGCCGAGAAGGGGCTGATTCAGGTCCTCGGTCAAGAGACGGATGCATTGGCCTTCCCTTCCATTTTCAAGATGAAGGACCATCTTCACTCTCTGTTTAGCTGATGGGGGCAAGAAGGTTTATTCTTCAAGCATATTACACAGTAACACAAAATGGCTACTGATCAGCTCACCATACAATAATTGAAATTCATCAAATAATCTTAACAAATACTTTCGGTTTAAGATTGGTGGAGATGCTCCAAGCGATGCATGAAATACCCTACCAGTGGTTTGCTTCCCTGATTGCAGTTGTAATCTTTCAAGCTGGTATGAATTCTCCATGAGCATATCCATCCTTTGTTAGACGAAACCTCAAATGTATCCTTTTGTCATGACTTTTTTTATTTACACTAGAATAAACCCTCAAAGATAATGGCAACCTAATAGAGAATAAAATAAAAAACGGAGCTCCCAGCTCTGCTCAGCCACCGGGCAATTGATCTCTATTATCCGACATCAATAAGACCCTTTCTTTCTACCTAGTTAGGTTTAGACTGACTTGATTATCTATCAAATTTAACAACTACTTCAATGTCTTTTCACATTCAAATTGAAACCCAGCACGAATCAAGCTCTGAGTTTCGGGTTTAGTAACTAAAAACTTCAGTTCATGAATGTCTCCCATTTCATTGGCCTGATGGTGTATGGACGATATCTTTTTGGTCACTAAGAAATAATGTTCAGGATATTGATATTCTTGTCAATTGAAGTAAAATTAATGCTTTTATTAATTAGTTCTGGCCAGGATTTCGTAGCGACAAGAATATCATCATAAATTAAGACGTTATATCAGCCACTAATTAGAAACCACATCCCTGAGGTCAATCTTCAAATATGACAGTTCTACAAAAATGGATTCAACTCTTCACAGTCTAAAGGAAAAAAATCGAGTGATGAAAAACCTCACAGGTTCAGATATATGGCCAACCAACAAGGAAATTATTATTTTTTATGAACTGATGAGATAATGAGAGCAGTGAAAGGTTTACAATCATGCCCAAATCATTACAAGGACTACCACAAATATGTTTTCCATTGCAGATCTTCAATAAACAACTCGACTAAGATGTGTGTACTAATAATGGATGAAATTCAAGTGAAATGGTCCATGCAAATCCAATACAGAATCAAATAAAAGATAGATGACGTGCAACATCAGCACCGCCCGAAAATGGCTGCTTCAGGTGCTAGGGCTACAGTAACGGAGGCAGGGGCTGCGTCACCATTACTTCTAGCCTGGTGTTTGGCACGGCAAGGATTGGCGCACAATGTTGGCAGATAAGTTCCTGCAGACATTGTTTTATTGTATAAAAATTTAAGTATTTCTTAAAGTCATGTGAAAAATTATAAGAACATACATATTGCTATTTGCTACATCGATCGGTGGCGGATAAAGAAGTGTATATGGGTACGTACCTTCTCCCAAGGCCATATTGGAGTAAAGATCAACAATGTTAGGGCAAGATTGATAGCATTCATCTGAGCAAAGTCTAGCCAAAAACTGAGGCTGAAGGAGATTGTCTGATGAAACACCAACAGTTTCTCGATGGAGGCCACACGAACTAACACATTCATCACTCTCAATCCATCCATTCAAGGTATCCACGAAAATCTCTGATGTCTTGCATTGGTACATAACAGTTCCATCTATTTCTTTGTAATTCTCTAACAAGCATCTCTGACCAGATGTTGCAATTGAGTATGCGCAAAGATCCACCGGCAACTGCTCACATATAAGCTCACCTGGTAAATAAGAAAGAAATTAGTGCAAAATAAAATAAAATAATAACATATAAAATGAGGAAGGTGATGGATGGATTTACCGAGAGCTCCATGAAAGAGAAGAGCGAAAGCTAGGAAGATGATCATGGCCATATTCAGTGTAGAAGCAAATAGAAAATGCACTATCGCTATAGCTCGTGTGGGACGTTCGGATAGTAGGGTTTGCGTTTATATACAGAGAGACTAGGGATAATCGGGTTTTTATTCTAATTAATTAACAAGGAAATTATTTAATTTTTGGTATCAAGAGTAATTTGGTTGCATGATTAAGGCGTCATTAAGTGGTGTTTTAGAGGCACCTGAAGAACAATTTATAATTTCATTTGCTTTAGTGATCCTTAGCAGATCTCTCACATAGACGTGTGGTTGGGGTAGAAACTTGAATTTAGAGCAAATTAAATAATATCGAAGCTTACCATTTTAATTTTAATATTACCAAACTGAGTTTGCTGATTCTTAGTTACAGATTGGAGGTAACATTCTACAGAATCCCTGCTCTTGTGATTGTGTTTCTTCGATTTCATATTGCAGGATATCTTTCCAAATTATAAGAACTTTGATCATGGGTGATTGATTAGATTCTTGCACGATCATAGTTGTTAATCTTTGCAAGACTGATGATCATTCTACTAACAATATAAAAAACAAATATTTTTTTTATTAAATTGAACCCTCAATAAACCCAAACGTTTAAAGATGAGATTTAATATAAAATTTAACTTAAAAAATGAGTTAACTTAACAAGAGTTAACTTGCTAAATACAAATAAAAAAAATTATGAAAATAAATTCTCAATCAACTTAGGAGGTGCTTGACACTGTGTTTTAAAAATGATTTTGAATTTTTTTTTATTGTTTTTACTTGAAATAATTTTTTTTTTGTGTTTTTAGATCATTTTCATGTGTTGATGTCAAAAATAATTTTTTAAAAAATAAAAATTATCATTTTGATGTATTTTTAATATTTTTAAAAACAACTTCAACCATGCTTTCAAAATAACAACTTAATGTTGAAAGGAAAAAATAAAAAATAACATAAAGAACCACTAAGTTAATCGACCAAACCTCTGATTCGATGAGACTAGAAAAATTACTGATATAAAAACAACCACAATATTAATCACATTGCAAACTGCAAAGTATGTTTTTATGTTTTCGGTTGTGTATTTTGCAGATAAATTCATAATAATAATAATAATTTACTCTAATGACTTCAATTTTTGTTTTTTTGATACAGAAGAGAGGAGTGATGCACCTTTTCATGCGTGAATGGGTCATGGGTGGTGTTCTTCTCTCTCTCTTTTCTTCTTCTCCAGGAGCACTTTACTATTTCTCTCCTTTCCCTTCTCTCTTGTAAAGAAACTCGAAAAAGCTCTCTTGTAAAGAAACTCAAAAAAATCCTAATTTTTTCTCTTTCTTTCTTCCACTTTCTGCTCTTCAATAAGCTTGTTAAGGTTTGTTTAACTTATCAATGATTATTTTTTCTCTTCAATTTAGTGTTTTGCTTGATTCTGTCTCAAAGTTGAAGTCTTTTCTTGGTTTTGCCTTCAAGCTCCTATATGGGTTCATGTGATTTCATGATCTCTCTGTCTTTCATTTTTCTTTCCATTTGATTTTCGGGTTGTTTCTGTCTCAATATTTTGAGAGAGAGGGCTGCTTCAAAAATGAAAAATCAAAATGTAGAAATTAGAATAGCCCAATTTTACGATTACATTAAATGTTTTAACTAAATTTCTAAATTGATTTTTTAAATCGAGTTAACAAGGTTTGATGAGTTGAATCATAAAACCCTCTGGTTAACAACATGTGAAAATAGAAATCATATAAAATGCTTAGATTAACTTAATGTTAAATGATTAAATTTTACATGTTATTAATTTTTTATTTTTTCTGGCCAGACGTACAAGGTTTGATGAGTCCTCGCGAGTTTAACAATAATAGAAATCATATAAAATGCTTAGATTAACTTAACGTTAAATGATTAAATTTAACATGTTATTAATTTTTTATTTTTTTGTTTAGGTACAATCTGGAAATGAGCTAAAAAGAAAGTTTAACAAGCTGTTTACAATTATTTCCAAAACAATTCTAATTAGTGAACCGTGTGGATCCCACGTGGGACCTTCATAGTTCAGAGGGTTGTCAGAAACCTTATCATCAATGGTCTTTAGCATTATTCTGACAGTCAATGAAAAACTCAAGTCAATGACCAAAATAATGATCTGAAAAGTGAGATTTTAGTTTCCAGACAAAAGGGCTTAGTTATTCTTGTGTTCTTCTGAAGAACCTCCTCTTTTGATGTTTTTTTCCTGAAAGATTTCTCACATCACTGAAATCTTGATAAACTATATATGGGAAACTTGTGCTCGATCTCCATATCATGCGATAAATTACTCTCTGGTTGCTTGGATATCACTTTCAGAAAAGCTATCTACATATCCAAGCTTAAAGAAAATGTCGATCATTTGCGGATTGCAGTGGAAGAACTAAAAGATCTACATAGTGACGTGAAGAGAAGAGTGGAAGTTAGCGAGGAGCAACAATTGAAGCAGCTAGACCAAGTACGAAGATGGATTTCAAGGGCAGAAGCTGCTATATCTAAATCTAATGAACTGCTAAGTGATGGTCCTCAAGAAATTGAAAAACTGTGTCTTAGAGGTTACTGTTCCAAGAACTACAAGTCAAGCTACAGGTTTGCCAAAAAAGTGGATGAGGGGCTACGGGATGTGGCTGATTTAAAGGCCAAGGGAGGTTTCGAAATTGTGGCTGAAAAGATTCCTGCAGCTTCAGGAGTTCCAAGGCCCAGTGAGCCAGCAGTGGGGTTGGAGTCAACATTCAATAAGGTGTGGACCTGGCTGAGAGAAGAGAAACAGGTGGGAATTGTGGGGTTATATGGAATGGGAGGCGTGGGAAAAACTACCCTCTTGACTCAAATCAACAACGAGTCTCTCAAGAAACCCAATGATTTTGATATTGTGATTTGGGTATTGGTGTCAAAAGATTTGAATCCTAACACTGTTCAAGAAAGCATAGGGAGAAAGATAGGCTATTCTGATGATTTTTGGAAGAATAAAAGCTTTGACGAGAAAGCCACGGACATATTTAATGCCTTGAGCCAGAAAAAGTTTGTGATGTTGCTGGATGATATATGGGAGAGGGTTGATTTAAATAAACTTGGAGTTCCTGTTCCTAGTAAGAACAATGGTTCCAAGGTAGTTTTCACAACTCGTTCAGAACAAATTTGTGGCCGGATGGAAGCTCACAAAATTGTGAAGGTGGATTGCTTGGAACCGGAAGACGCTTGGGATTTGTTTCAGAGAAAAGTAGGAGATCAAACTCTTTGTTTTCATCCTGATATTCCTGTACTTGCAAGAGCTGTTGCCAGAGAATGTGGAGGTTTGCCCCTTGCGCTCATCACTATTGGTCGGGCTATGGCTTGCATGAAAACACCTCAAGAATGGCGTCATGCTATCGAGGTCTTAAAGAAATCAGCTTCAGAATTTTCAGGCATGACAGATGAGGTATTCCCTCTGTTGAAGTTTAGTTATGATAATCTACCCGAACAAAAAATAAAAACCTGTTTTCTGTACTGTAGTCTCTTTCCAGAGGACTTTCTGATAAATAAAACTGAACTGATAGATTATTGGATTGGCGAGGGAATTTTTGATGGATGTGCTGACAGGGAAAGGGTAGAGAATTGGGGGTATCACATTATCGGTCATCTTCTTCGTGCATGTTTATTGGAAGATAAAGATGATTGTGTGAGAATGCACGATGTGATTCGCGATATGGCTTTGTGGATAGCATCTGATATTGAAAGGGATCAACAAAATTTTCTCGTGCAAACTGGTGATCAACTAAGGCAGGCTCCGGAGGCTGGAAAATGGGAAGGTGTCAGAAGGGTTTCGTTGATGGCAAATCATATTGTACATCTTTCAGAAACACCAAACTGCTCCAATCTTCGAACTCAGTTTCTTGGAAGTATTCATTTGAGTAAAATCACTAGAGGTTTCTTCCAATCTATGCCTAACCTAACAGTTCTAGACCTGTCAAATAACAAATCCTTACTCGGATTGCCTAGGGATGTTTGTAAGTTGGTTTCCTTACAATATCTGAATCTTTCACGAACAGGCATAAAGGAGTTGCCAACAGAGTTGAATGCATTGGTAAAGTTGAGATATTTGAACCTGGAGTATACGCATTCGCTCTATCTGCTACCACACGGAGTGATATCTTGCTTCTCGATGATGCATATATTAAGAATGTTCCGTTGTGGTTCTTCTGAACAGGAAGCTGAAGACTGTATTCTTTCAAGAGATGAGTCCTTGGTAGAAGAACTGCAGTTCTTGAAAGAACTGAACGTGCTGACTGTCACCATAAGAAGTGCTGCTGCTCTTGAGCGATTGTCAAGCTTCCAAGGGATGCAAAATTCTACTCGAATTCTACACCTCGAGCTTTTCCATGATTCAAAGCTAGTCAATTTTTCATCATTAGCAAATATGAAAAATCTGGATACTCTGCACATTTGTCATTGTGGGAGTTTGGAAGAGATGCAGATTGACTGGGAAAGGGAACTACAGAGGATGCAAGCTCCCAACAACCTTGCACATGTGGCCACAACCGAGAGACCATTCCCCAGCCTCTCCAGTGTATATGTAAAAGATTGCTTGAGCTTGAGGAACTTGAACTGGCTTATACTTGCTCAAAACCTTACATTTCTTAGCGTATCAAACTGCCCTAAAATGATAGAGGTAGCAAGTGTTGAGAAACTACCCGAGGTTCCTGAGGTGGTGGAAAATCTAAACCCATTTGCAAAACTCAACGCTGTTGAATTAGTATCCTTGCCTCATCTAAAAAGCTTCTATTTGAATGCCCCGCCATCACCATCAGTGAAGCATGTTCAAGTTATTGACTGCCCGTTTCTGGAAAAGCGGCCGGCCTCTCAATACTAGCAGCACCAAGCAGCAAAATGACAACATCGGGAGAAAAAAACTGGTAGAAAGAGCTGCTGAAATGTCAGAATGAAGCCCTACAAAAACAATGCTTTTCCTCATCATCACATCATACTAAACAGAATCGCAAATTTGTTCTAGTTCATGATATTTTTGACTGCCTTCCTTCTTTATCTCTCCTTTTCTTCTCTTGTTCCTAGTTTGTAATCCGGTCTTATCCACTTCTATATAATTGATTTGTGAGTATTATCTGTTTGATGGTATCTTCTTTGTGCTCAGAGCCTGGTGTTGACCCAGATCCTTCAACACTGCTGAGGAAAACAAATTAAGCGAAACCGGAAACCACGTTTGTTTTTGAAACCGCAGGTGCTTGAATAACAATGGAGAACGATGCCATGCATTATGGATTTGCGAATATAGAAAAAAAAAAGTCTTAGTGAGGCATTTCATTTGTTTAGGGAATCCCTTCCGGCAAATCGAAGTTTCAAAATCTCAAAATGAAAGCAAATCGAAGTTTCAAAATGTCATTTCAAAATAAATCCACAAGGGGTATGCTGATATTCAATAAATCCACAAGGAAACGCTAACAGTATTACATATTTTACAATCACAGCCAAATAATCCAACTGCTAGAATTAACAATCATACAACAGCAGATCATGAAAACATGATTTTCATATAATTGTAAATAATGATCACTTAGAGAAATGCATTGAAAACTGATCTAACCATCTCACATGGTTCACCCTGGCCCATTAGAAGCATTACATTTCTGGGAGGCGACATAAGAAATTTATGTTGTTCTTGAATTACCTGCAAATCTAACAATAGCTCAAACATAGATTTGCAAATAAAAAAAAAAACAAGGAATTCCAGAGCTAAGCCTGTTGATATCCTGCCATGTCAAATACAATATTAACAAGAATAATGAATTTGGAGTTTGCAAAGGGTACTTGCGACTATCTTAAAAAAAGAATACCAACACAATTAAAGAACCAAAAATATGCAATTACTCTACTTGATCACAAAACCAGAAATGCAAAAGATGGAGACAAAAAAAATTAATGATGCAATAAAGTATGATATAATCAGTAGAAAGACCACATTAGAAACAATTCATGGAATTAAGAAAATATTAAAGGGGTGGTTAAATCATAGAAGCCATACTTATAAAATATTATTTATTGAAATAACATTATATATATATATATATATATATTTTAATTTTACCTTTTAACAACTTACTTTTTTGATTTAGTATTGTTTTTTAATTATTTCCTTTAATATTAGGCTATTCTAAAAATTACACTTCATAAACAATCATAAAATATTATTCATTAAAATAATATTTTTTTATTTTTTATTTCAATTTCATCCTTCAACAATCCAATTTCGTTTTCCTTCAATATTAGGTTTATTTGAGAATTATGTTTTGTATTTTTTTTTGTTTTTCTATTAGGCTATATAATGGTATGATGGATTTAATATTTTTTCCTTGATTGCAACCTTTAATATTATATTATATTAAAGTGAGACATCATATTTTTTTTTCTTTCTATGAATTTATCTTAATCTCATAATCTAGATCACGAGTTTAATAGGTTAACTTAAGTTAACTCGGATCATTTTTTTCTTTCTAATTGATTCTTTTTTTTGATTTTATTCTTCAATATTGGGGTGGTTGAAGATTGATCTTCATTATTTTTTATTTGCTTTTTGTGAGGTTATCCTGATTTTATGACTTAGATCGTAGGTTTGACAGATTGACCTGAGTTGACATATTTTTATCATTTTCTAATTGAATATTTTGGAATTAGGCTTAAAAAAAAATTATTCAATTTATATGGAATTATCTCAATTTCATCTATTTAATTTGTTTTTCTTGATTTTACCCTCCAATATTGGATCTATTGGAAATTGAGCTTTCAAGTATTTTTTTTATTTTGTTTTTATGAGGTTATCCTGATTTTATAACTCAATTAACAAGTTATTCAGGATTGATTTTGATTGTTTTTTTAATTGATTTTTTAATACAACCTCCAACATTGAATTGGTTTAAAATTGAGATTTGTATTTTTTTTTATTTGCATATTGTGGGGTTATCCCTTTCTTATTACTCGAGTTACAAGTTTGATAATTTAACTTAGGTTGACTCCAATAAGTTCTTTTGTTCTTTTTTATTTTAATATTTATTCAATTTCATAATTCAATATTAATTGATTTAAAAAATGACATTCATAACTTATTTTAATTTTTTATAGGGTTATTACAGTTTCATTACTCAGATTACAAATTTGAGAGGTTAACATGAATAGATCCAATATGTCAACATCTTAATATTTCAAGAAAAATATCATCCAAAAAATCTTCATATTAATGTTTTCATAAGATATCGTCCAATAGACAATGTATTTTGAGTTAATGATTAAAAAATAATTATTAGAGAATATGTAAGCAATGTTGAATATTTCTTTTCATGTTAAAAAAAATTGATCAACATGCAACGGGGGGCAATTATCTAATATATGAGTAATCCTTGATTAATATTTAATAGGTAGCATAATTTATTTTTAATTTATTGAAAGTAGCGTTACAATTAGTGTACCTTTTTCTTTAATTCCGAGTTTTTGGGAAGAGTCTTTTCCAATTATATCTATTTACTAACTTTTTTATGGTCTCATTATTTCACTTGACCATTGAAACAAATGACAAAGGACTTTGAATTTCGATCCTTTGCAGATTGCAATGACTGAAAGACAAAAATTGAAGAATCATATATTCTGATTTTCATGCATAAATCAAGAAACATGATGTCAAAAATTTTCAGCTTTACAGCATCCCGGGACTGGTTCTACCGCTTCTCATTCGCCAAGGCCGGTCTTCGCGCCCAGTCAGATAATCTTGGAGATGGCACCATTATGCATTGTTGGGTACCGAAAATCATCAAATCATCGAAACCCAATCTTCTGCTTCTCCATGGCTTTGGAGCCAATGCAATGTGGCAATACGGTCAGCATCTCCATATCTTCACATCACGCTTCAATGTCTATGTTCCGGACCTGCTTTTCTTCGGCGAGTCCTACACATCCAGGCCTGAAAGAACAGAGTCTTTTCAGGCTCAATGCGTCATGAGGCTAATGGAGGCTCACGGGGTGCAAAGAATGAACCTTGTTGGGATCAGTTATGGAGGATTTGTGGGGTATAGTATGGCTTCACAGTTTCAAGAGAATATCGAGAAAGTTGTGCTTTGTTGTGCTGGGGTTTGCTTGGAAAAAAAGGATATGGAAAATGGTTTGTTTGCTGTTCCAAATTTGGATGAAGCAGCCAGCATTTTGTTGCCACAGACACCAGAGAAATTGAGGGAGTTGATGCGGTTTTCGTTTGTCAAACCTGCCACGGGCATACCGTCTTTCTTTCTCAGAGATTTTATTGATGCAAGTCCTTCTAACCATCTGTGCATTATTAAATTTAGTGGATTTTTTTCGAAGGTTAGGCCCAATAATCTTTCGGTTGACAGTCTGCAATGTTTCTGCTCTGACAGGTTATGTGTAAAGATTATGTCAAGGAGAAGAGGGAATTAATCCAGGCCATACTTCATGGTCGAAATCTTTCTGTTCTACCAAAGATCACACAGGTTCCGTACCATTCTTGACCTATCTAGTTCAAATCCTTGATTTTGTGCCAATTTATAGCCCCTGACACTTGACAACATAGGAGGCATTGGTGCTGAAGGATTTGTAAATGAATCTTTAAAACAGTTTCTTTTCCTTTCCTTTTCCTGCAAAGCAGCCAGCATTAATAATATGGGGAGAGAAGGATCAAATTTTCCCTTTGGAATTGGGGCACAGATTGAAAAGGTTAAAACAAAACTCGTTCTTGATTTTGGCATTTGAATTTCTGAAAATTTCAAGGATTTTTTTTCCTGTAATCAACTATTTCCTAACAGTTTAAATTCTTCAACTGCTCTTTTACAGGCATGTGGGAGAGAGTTCTCAATTAGTGATCATCAAGAATGCAGGACATGCAGTTAATTTAGAAAAGGCCAAGGAATTTGCCAAGTACTTGAAATCATTCCTCATTGATTCAGCCGCATTTCCATCTCCATATCCAGGATCTTTGACAGATTTCATCCATGACAAGAATGAAGGGTGAACATTTGCTTAGAACTTGATGATTGAAAAATATATAACAAAAAGCTATTATACCTAGCAAAAACTGTTAATGCTTTGTCCAAGGATTAAAGAGGCTCTGAATTAAAGTCCTGTTTTTGGATAGCTTATGTATTTCTACTTCTTGTGGGCTATCAGTTGTGGAATCTCTATTCGGAAAAACATGGTGGATCTAGTCCTGGTGTGATTGACATGGCTAGTTTTGATCATGTCCCATTCCAGGTAAAAAGAAAACAAAAGGAAGCTGTCACATACTGTTTCAACAGGCTGGGGAATATTTTGGAGTAGAATTTACTGATATTTGTTTCTTACATGTAATCATCAAGAGTGAAAGTATGTAATAGCAGGAATATTGAAGACTTCTCCATCAAGGAAAATTCTATCACAAATTATTTCTTCTTCTTTTTCCTTGATACACACACACGCATACACACATATATGTATATATACTCCCTCATGTTTTGACCAAGGAAGAAAAATTAAGGTATTGGAGTTGTGTAGAATTAAATTAGTATGGATGTTAATAGGTAGATAAGATATGAACTTTACAAAAGAAAAGAGAAAATCCTCATTTTTCTTACCATAGAGTTTCGACCCATGCTTGTTCAGAATGAAAGGATTTTACTTTTGACCCCGTTGATTAGAAAATTATGTTCAAACATATTCAATTGAAGTATCCAAAAGCTTAATGTAAATTATGTTTAAACGTGTTAAATTTTTTTATCTAAATTTAAATTTTTTATCTAAATTATAATTGCATCATTCCTAGCACACCCTACTTAACTATATTATTATTTGATTGTTTTTCTAGATTAAATTTTTATTTGTTGGTATTTTCTATGTCTCCAAATAAATATCTCTTCTGGCTGCCTAACCTCCCTTGATTTTCAGTGGCTGAGCTCGACACTGCATTCAGCCCAACCTTTGCCTACTGTTCACATGCATATGAATAGTAGTTAGTGACTGGAGGATGACAGTAGATGGTTGACCTGTTGTTGTCGCCATCTAGAGGACGTCAAGCACAGATCATAATGGTATGCCTGCCGATCGGTCATTTAATTTTGTTGTCAAGAGCATTCACACACACCAGCTACTTCATTTTTCAGTTTAAATGCTACTACAGTCGGACGGAAATTTTGGTGAGAATTCATGACGAAAAGTTTGTACTCTTCACACACGTACCAAACATGCTAGTGATTTGAAAAATAATATTTATGAATGATTTTTGATCATAGGCATCCTTATACGATGACCCTATATACATGTACAACACTAACCATCCAAATCACAATCGATTCATACTACCAATACTCCGGCAGCCTCGAGCATACCGTAAAATTTGTACTCTTTTTTCTCTTTAAATTGGCTGCTATCACTTAATTTCAATGTAATTTCATTTTTTTTTCATTTTTTAATTTGTGTCCTTCAACCTTTCATAAGTGTTTTTTTTCTTTCTAATTGCCTGCTTAAATCTATGGGTTTTTTTTCAATATTTAATTTATTTAAAATTGATGTTCATGATCTTTTCATATTTTGTGCTTCCTAGATTATTCTTATTTTTCCATCTCATAAATCAATGTTGGTTTTTTTAAAAAATAGGTTTATAATTTTTTATCTAACGTATGAATTTAACAAGTTAACGTAATGGGTTCAAGTTTTTTGTGGCTTACAATTATTATTATTTTTATATGTATATTTCTATTAATTTCATACTTTAATATTTAATAAGTTGAAAATTGAGCTTGAACATTTTTAAAATTTTTGTTGCTTCTTATCAAAGGGCTCAAGTTACAAGTTTATTAGTTTACCGGATATTCATTTCAATTTTTAAAATTTTTTATTAATCAACATCGGTTTCTCTTATTAAAAATCATTACTTTTTAAATATAATTACCATCACTAAACATTTTTTGTGTATTAATAAAAGCATTCAACCTACCTCGGAAAGATCAAGACGGCTACGAGAGAGAAGAATGTTGAGCGCTGATGAAAATGGAAAGAAGAAAAAACAACATATTTACACAAGAACAAGTCAGCTACGACGAAAAATGGCGAGGGCGGCCGACAAGAACAGCTATGAAATCACACAAAACATTCTTAAAAATAAGCTTTTTTAAACCTCATCACAAACGTCACACCTGTTTTATAATATAAAATCCAACAACTCTGTTTTTTAAACCAAGACATTGAATAATTCACGTAAAACTGAAAGTTGGAACGAATAGAACAAATGACATGAATCTCCATCAATGAATATTCAATTCATCCTATATATATATAATAATGCATCTACTGAGTGGATCGATTCCGGCCGGTGAAATTAATATTCCCAGTAAAAAACAAGGATTTGTCTACGATATATTTTGTACCTCTACCAGACGTCTCTCCAAATACAGGGTTCGAGCCTCTCCAACGGATGGATTGGAAGGGGAACGTGATATGAATCCATGAAACCGACGCATACCAACCTTTCATGTCATTTGATGAGAGAGAGAGGGTAAAAACTACAGATAATTAAAAGCAATTTTTACTTTGATCATAGAATTATTTTCAGATCGGTTGGGGTGTCAACAACCAGAACCATAATTAAATATCTTGGTGAATAATTTGGAATGCTTATTTTCCATTTCGTGCTGTGCTTTCAGAAAATTGAATGGCAAGTCAATATTTAAAACCAAAATATAAAAAAGAATAGCATATATATATAGCTCTTTAACTATGCGGCCAACCTCATGAGATATACTCATTTTGTTTGGTGGCAGCGTCTTCATTCCTATCATTCACCATAGCTGTTGAGAGAGAGAGATGGCTGATAAACCTCATGCTGTGTGCGTACCTTTTCCAGCCCAAGGCCACATAAATCCATTTCTCAAACTAGCAAAAATCCTCCACTTCTATGGCTTTCACATTACTTTTGTTAATACCGAGTATAACCACAGACGCTTGCTCAAGTCTAGAGGCACTGGCTCTCTCGATGGCTTGCCAGACTTTCAATTCGAAACTATCCCTGATGGTCTTCCTCCATCAGATGCTGATTCCACTCAAGACATCTTGACTCTTTGTTACTCCACCTCCAAAACTTGCTTAGCCCCATTTCGTGATCTTATTGCCAAGCTCAACTCTTCCAGTGTTGTACCCCGTGTAACATGTATTGTCTCTGACGCTGTAATGAATTTCACTCTTGATGCAGCTGAAGAATTTGGAATTCCTGATGCGCTGTTTTGGACTCCTAGCGCCTGTGGTGTTTTGGGCTACACAAAATGTCGCTCACTTTTTGAAAGAGGCTCGATACCTGTTGAAGGTATCTTTTAAAACTAAACTCGAAAGATTGTGTTGTAAATCCAAGTAAAATGCATGATATTTACTTCAATCTTACTGTAAGGTTTGTGTTTGCATGCAGATCTAACAAATGAATTCTTAGAAACAACTATAGAATGGATTCCAGGAAAGGGAAATATCCGTTTGAGGGATCTTCCAAGTTTAGTTACAACTGCAGACGTGGACGAAATCAACTTGATTATCACATTAATAGAAAAAACTTCAAGAGCTTCTGCTGTCATTTTTAACACATTTGAATCGTTGGAACGAGATGTTTTGGAAGCTCTCTCCACAATGTTTCCGCCAATTTACACTCTCGGTCCTCTTCAATTGCTTCTTGACCAGTTTCCGAACAGTAATCTGAAAAATATCGGTTCAAATCTTTGGAAAGAAGAACCTGAGTGCATCGAGTGGCTTGATTCGAAAGAAGCAAACTCAGTGGTGTATGTAAATTTTGGTAGCATCACTGTAATAAAACCACACCAAATGATGGAATTTGCTTGGGGGCTAGCCAACAGCAATAAACCTTTTCTATGGATTATAAGGCCTGATCTAGTTGAAGGCGATTCTGCGATGTTGCCATCTGAATTTTTATATGAAACGAAGAAGCGAGGCATGTTAGCAAGCTGGTGTCCTCAAGAACTAGTCTTGAAGCATCCTTCCATTGGAGGGTTTCTATGTCACATGGGGTGGAATTCTACAATGGAAACTATCTGTGCTGGTGTGCCACTTATTTGCTGGCCGTTTTTCGCTGATCAACAGATCAACTCCATGTTTGCTTGCACTGAATGGGGTATTGGCAAGAAGATTGATAGCAATGTGAAAAGAGATGAAGTGGAGAAGCTTTTGAGGGAGTTAATGGAGGGAGAAAAGGGAAAGAATATGAAGAAGAAGGCGATGGAATGGAAAACCAAAGCGGAGGAAGTCACTAGGACTGGTGGTTCCTCCTTTGAGAACTTGGAAGCGTTGGTGAAAGTTCTTGCATGTAAGCAGAAAACTTAGAATCCTTTGTGGCCGATCTTTTTCCTTGCATTGAGCTGGAAAAAAAAATATCTTATGACCAAAAATAAGTATTAGTTTACATTATTTTTCAAAATAGTATTGATGGGAAATTATTTAGACCTCTAGCATAGTTGAAAAGGCAGGAATTGACGTTTGCAACACCCAAGTCACATATGCCATATGACTCGCAGATGCCAAAAGACACTCAAGTATTGCATATAGGGCCTGCAAATCATCTAACAAAGTCATTCTGGAATAAATGTTTTTGCCATTAATACCTTCGTGTCACCTAATAATTTAATTTTTTAGTTTTTTAAATAAGATCTTGATATATAATTTCTTGATAATCAACAAGACTCTGATACATGTTAAGGAACCATTTGACCTAGAAACTTAAACTGATATATAAGATCTCAAGATATAATTTATATTATTCTCTAGCAATTCTCACAATTAAAATGCAATTAATTATAATACTTAAATTAATAATAATAATAATAATAATAATAATATACCTGAGAAAATAGCAGACACTCGACAATTTAGTTTTTAGACATGTTTACATAGTTGCTAGTATACATATACAAGCAAATCTCCCCCTAGCTATAATTAGGAATGAAAAACAAATCATGAAGTATTGTAAGAAAGTACAATGGTATTGGATTGCAAGCAATACTCATGAAAATAAATCTTTCAAACAATTATAATATGTATGTTAGAGCACATATAACCAGTTAATCTGTACTAGCGTTTACTGGAGGGGTTTTAAAATTAACACCCAAACATGTCAACTTGATGTAGTCGCCTCATAAGAACTGGTTGGAGGCACCCATTATAATATAAGATCACAAAAAATATCTTAATCAATTGACCCTCCATGGCTTGTCATAGGATTCCATCTCTTTGAAAACCGATCAACATGGCCACAATAACTAATCATGCAAGAGTTGAAAACCAGTAGAGCTAGAGAGAGAGATGGCTGATGTAGTTCTATTGTGGGTGATTTAGTGCAGTTGTGTGAGAGAGAGGAGGAAAGAAGAAGAAAAAAGGGGAAGAAACGATCTTTGAAGGTAAAATTCAAATCATGTGTTGCAGATCATGATATATGCAACAAATGAAAGTATGATAGATAGATCTCTCCTTTTTTTAACCATATTATTTTACTATATTTTTTTAATTGTGCTAAAAACAACTGCTAGTAATAAGATAATAATTGAAGCTGTCATAGCTGTCTTGTTCTTTTATATAAACATGTGTTTTTTGTGCTCTTTCCACTGTCGGCAGCACTCAAAATATTTCCTTGTCGCTGACAATTAGTGCAGTTGTTTTCTCATTTTAATCGGCTTTTTTAGCTCACCCCTTTAACCTTTAGCCTTGTATTTGAAGAAAAATGAAAAAATGGAGTCGTGTAGTAAGAAAAGTAACTGAACTTTCAGCAATGTGTAAATGATCCAAGAATAACAGTTGTTATCACACCCCTTTTGATTATATACGGACCCCATTTGTTATCACTATGCAACACAATGTTAGGTAAAAAGATTCAATTATTTTTAAAATGATTTTCAAATGTAATGTCAAACATAACCTGTTTTGTTCTTGGTGAGAAAAGCGATTCTGGCTCATGTTTGATAATTGGATTGTAACTTGTCATTTGCTGTGGGAAAGAGCATGCATAACATTGTTGTACTATTTGCCTATATTCAAGCTCGTGGATAATTACATGGGTCCAGCTCAATTATGAATCATGGATTTTTCAGGCATGAATTGAATATTCATTAATGGAGATCATATCGGTATATTACGTAGATGATAATGGTACTTTGAGTAATTACTATTAAATTCTCTGGAAAATACTACTGTATATTTTTGTCTATAATTCTATCACTAATAATTTATTTATTTTAAAAAAAGGTAATTGGAAAATAATTTAAAATTGAAATATTTTCAAAGTAAATTAAATTGAAATTAAAATATTTGTTACAAATTATTAAATTTTGAACATATAAATTCAAATACAATAAATTTAAAACAAAGGTTGTACTGGAGGAGGAGGAGGATAGTCAGTACCATGGGACGTGGAAAGAGCACATAGATCACTCCAATGTGATTGCATATACATAACCATTTTGTACTGTGCGTTAGTCTTGCCATGTAACTTAGATATCTCATCATGCACTTTCTTAATTAAAACCACTTCAAATTCCAGATTTTATGTGTATGAAATTGATTTGAAGGACGTCCTAACTATTGAAACACTATGGGTCATGGGTAAATTGTCAACTATAGAGTTAGAGAGTCCGTATACCCAATTTATATAGAGTCCACCGGATGATCCTGCCTCCAACCACACATTCGGATCGAAATCTGGATGGGTCAAAGGATCATCCCTGTATTCCCCCTTCAACCGGCTATTATATGTTTCCTATTATCATTTTTTTTAAAAAAAAAAGTAACAAAAAATATAATCAAACAATAATCTAAGAAAAAATGAAAATTATCACCATACCACAAATTGATAAGTCTAAATTCCACAAATTGTTGTTGCATTCCTTTTTTGTAGTCTTTACTCCGTACATGCATCTAAACAAAAAGATCTATTGGTAATAGATTGTGTCTAAAAGTCGCAACCTGCAACAAAAAAATTGTCAATTACAAATTTTAAGAAAAACAATTATAAACAAAAAGTGATGTAATTAAAAAAAATTACCATCCATTTCACATGCAAAACAAATGGCACGGAGCTACTAGAGTGTGTGGTAATGTAACCTAGAAAATGTTGGTTCCAGTTTCGCGCTCTAGTTTGAGCATCTTGTGAAACGCTTAGAGATCACATGATCAATGTAATCTATCCATATTGCCTACAGATATGTATGAGGCTACCATGTTCTCCTATTTTTGAAGCTCTTTTGCTCGTGTATATTTTGTTTCTCAAATTGTCTCCGTAGCTTCCTACATACAAAGATTAGCCACCTATTTTGCCAACTATCTCAGCAATGGCTTTCCCAAATTATTCATAAACACACTCTGATACCACATGTCATAGGGTCAACTTTCTCATCAAAAATTTTGGCCCTTACATGGTAGTCTAGTAACACTAGACTCAGCCTTTTCGTTAACTAATTCACTCATGTTTGCATAGAACTAGTTTGTCCCATAAGCCCAAGAGTACTCTCACTCTTCTAATTTAGTAAACAAGTGGAATACGCCAGCAAATACGAACAACAACAAGCACACTAAAAATTACAGGAATTCATCGCAACCTTTTATTAACTCAAAAGGGTATACACAAGTCTGTTTGTATGGGTGTTATGCATATATGTTCTACCTACAAAAATTGCATGTCAATTATATATGTAAAACCTATACAATGAGTACCAACATACAAGAATATATGTCTCCCTAAAAACTGAAAAATATATGGTCGGTACTCCCCAAAACAGTAATGCTCAAAACTGTTGCATCTCCTAGGCCTGCCACACAACAAACTAGTTGTCTATCTTGCCAACGCACACGTTGCTAGGATAGGTGTGTTTGCATACCTTTGGATTGTCTATTGTTCAAAGTCTAAACTCTCGACAGCCTAACATTAATATGCAATTGTTGCTGAATTGCTAAACATATATTGTTGTCAATTCTATTGATGCCCTTGCACGTTGATTCTCACATAGACATGCCAATACAGGCTGTCAATCATATCAGTTGTGTTTTTAGTCAAGTCTTAGACTGTCCCATTGTCTAGACTTATCTTCAACCTTTGGTATCGATTTTGTCATCACTGCCAATTTTGTTGACGTTGTCAAACTCATTAGTGTTGTCAATCTCGATATTGCCTCATCATTTCTTTCCTGCACTATTCCTCATCAGCTTTCCCTAATGAATTTAGCCCTGTAACACCTAGAGTCTATATACCTAAAAGCTTTGGTATTTTGCTTACTTATTATTGTCTTTTCAATTTGTTGTTATATAAGCGACAAGAAAATCTTGTATTCTTTAAATGTATGATAAAGTGTTTTGACATTCACAAAACATGTGTGAATTGAGATTTTTTTTTAAAATTAACTTATTATTTATCCATGTCAAAGTAATGTATTGCAATTCATATATGATATAAGACTTATTTATGAAATTTGATTACTTAATACTTAAATATGAATAAATATATTGAATACAATATATTGTTTGATTAATTAATTGGAAAAAAAGATTATAATCTCATATTATCATCACTGGTCAATAAAACAAACCATTAAGGTTTTTTGATAAGAAATTTAAAGACATTATTGCTTTTATAATAATATTAAGTCGTTATTGAATTAAGAGTAGTTTAATTATTTTTTAGTGTGTTGAATTACTTTCATTCATAACATTGATTTTAGTTATTTGATACCAAGATACTTCTTTTACGTAAACATTCTAAAATAAATAAATAAATAAATAAAATCATCTATTCAAGCGTGGACCACATGCAATGAACTTAAAAAAAACTAAACTATTTAGTTTCCACCAAGAAGAAAAAAGAAAAGGATTGGCGCATAGTTTTATACTTCCACGATGAAGTGTTATTTTTTTTTATCAAAATAAATATTGAGAAAATTAATATAATTTAAAAGTATATTTATAAAAATGAACTGAATTATTCCTTTTCTAGAAAATGAAGTTGACATTATTGTTTCGTTAAAATCAATAAGTAAAAGCTTAAAATTAAATAAACAAAATTTTGAATCAAGTTATAAAATAATTATTTTGTGCTAGTTAAAATATATATTTAGTCAAATATTCATAAGAAAAAAAGATTATTTTTTTCCAAAAATAAACTAAAAATTCACCTTTAATTACTGAAAGATATCAAAAAGAATATGCACTTTTTTTTTATGTTTTTCGCAATATTTGAGAAATTAATTTGGAAGTCAATATTCACTTTGAAATGTGGGGATAACCAGATGCTTATCACTTTATTCATTGGCTCACAATAGAAAATTAGTTGATTACATTCCTACTCTATCAGCCATATTCAATCACCCATTTGCTGGAAGAAGAAATAATTCATAAATAAGAAAATAAAATAAAAATATATAAATTTGAACGGCATTATTGGTAAGCTGTCATATCAATTTTTTAATGAAAAAATATATATTAGTGTTGCTAATGTTTTTTTTCTTCTAATAGTGTACAAAACTAAACTATAAGATGATGAACTTGATATGATCTGATCAACTTGATAAGTTCAAAGACAACTTAAATATCATGTAAAATCATAATTTCACTCAAAACAAATATTCAATATGATTGTTTTATATATAAATATTAAGATGAAAATATATCAAGTTATGTGATCATGATAACTCTATAGAAAACAAATTAAAATAAATTATAAAAGACTAGTTTTCTAATAAACATAATGTTGAAAATTAAAATTCATAAAAAAAAATCAATTGATAAAAATAACCCCAAAAAATGATTTGAGTCAACTTGAGTTAACCTGCAACCAAAATCATAAGATTATGATAACCTAATAAAAATTCAAAATTAAAACAAATCATAAATTTTAATTCTCAATAAACTTAATGCTAAAGGATGAAATTAAAAAAAAAATCAATTTAAAAGAAACACTAAAAAAACAACTCAATTCAAACTTGTTACTCAATTAATGAAACAAGAAATGATATTATAAAAAAAAAATCTCCAAATCTAATTCTTTATCATACTAATATTAATGGACAAAATCAAGAAAAAAAAAGTCAATTGAGAAAATAGAAAAAAAATCAAGTTAACAAAGTTCATCCATCAACCTAGTAGTTTGATTCCTTATAAATCTAATATTAAAGAATAAAATCAAAATTAATATATATATATATATTGAAAAAATATATTTTTTATTTTAATAAATAAGAAGGATACCGTGCAACCCTACTTTCGAAAAAAAATTAAAAAAATCTCCTAGTTCAAAATTCAAATGGATAACAAACACTATTCTAGTTTTCTTGCATTGGTCTTAAGATAAGATGTACCCAAAAGTCTAGATCTAGTTTCGGTTGAAGGTTTGGGCTTTTAATATACGTTCAATACGGGGTGGATCAAGGTATTAGAGATTGAGTATCCATTCTGGTTTTAGTTTGTAGTTAAATCTCTGGCATATTGACAGGAATTATAGTAAATGTTTTGCGTGGCATCGAAGTAAACAACTTAAACAACTTTTTGACAAAGAGCAACTGGCAAGCCACAGAGCATGCCTAGTTCACCTCTGAATGAATGAAACTCCACTTCCAGTAGGTCAGAAAACTCATTGGAAACTGTGCTACACAAAGATTGAAAATCAAAAGATAAAGAAACCTCACTGAATGTATATTCAAATGGCCATCATTTACAGTCTCTTGAGGATAACATATAAAATACAGTGACTACAAGGTAACTTACAACAACTAGCAAGTACATACAACGCACACAAAGCAGGGATCACACCTATTCCTCGCTGCAAACATTTTCCTCAACCCCACAGCAGAGATTCTCCGGCCAGCATCTGCTACAAGCCAACTTTCGAGGCCAGGGAAGAAATGTAAAAGGAAGAAACATAGAAGGAAGCTGATTTTGAAATATAGAATGTACCGATGACCTCATCGACAGAGGAGGTCTTGTTTCAAAAAGGTTGAGTTTATAATGTCGAGAGATGCCAGCAATGCTTCTCATCATGTATGCCAGAAGATCAAGCATCATAAACAAACATCTCAGATACTCTCCTGGTTCAATCCAGTGGCATTCATATTAAGACCTATCCTAAATCAGCAAAAGTTTGTTTTGGAGAAGTTCATATTTTACCCCTAAACAGGTTCGAATCCATGAGCAAGGTCATGCATCTTAAACCAAGATCTCAAATATTGAGCTACCCTTAGATTTTGGCCTTGCAGTCCGGACACATGTAGCCAACTGAGTCTGACTGCATTTCTGTATCAAAAGCCTCGTGGCTGAACTCGATACCACACCATACACACATGGTTAGTTGTTGTCTGTCAGCTGTGTCTACAATGACATCTGATTCAAACTGCAGTGAGGAATCATATGCTGCTTCCATCTCAGCAATATTTCCCACACCTAATGGAACCTCATGCAGAGTCATAGGCTCTTGCCCAGTCACCAAACTAAATTTCAGATGCTCTATTTCATCCAGCTTCAGCTCGTCAAATCCTGTTACTTTGGCATGTATTTGGTCAGCTGTACCAAATTCATTTTCTCCCTGTGAAAAAAGCATAGAAAACATCAAACTAATTTATCATGAAAAATATGCACAGCCAGCAAATACTATCATGAAAATCCAGGTAGCTGAAAAGAGAACACAATGTATCATAAAATTAGGGACAATTAAAATGTTAAATTTCACCTCACCAATAAGTATGATTCGGTGAGAACCAAAATAACCATGATCTACATTTGTGGTACTAATCCAATTTACACAACATGCTCAACCACCCTACCAAACTTGAAACCAAGAATGCAAACTAGTGTTCTTAAGACAAACCCAGTATCAATTACAAGTTCACACATCTAAACTTACACAATTAAAATGTGAATTCTTTTTGTATTTTTTATATCTATAAAACATAATTCATTTAGATTTGGATATGATCCTCCACAATTTTCAAACTAACAATTTCTTTCAATATAAAAGAAGACATGATACTCTATTTATCTCAATAAACAGCAGTCCCTCAGCCCTGAATTAAAGCATTTCATCTTTCCTGTGCGCTCTGTCCAATCTCCTTGGTCAAAAGAATGTATGTAACTCCTAAAGGCAACACAATCCACTTCGCCATTGAGTAAAGCATGGTAATAAGGAAAACTAATTCTAAATGGACATATCTAACTGCATTTCTTATACATTATGCATAGCCAGATGGTAGACATTTTGTGAAACAAAGAGAGCTGTGGCTAATAATATGAATCCAAGAGGTGGGAGTGCTTTAGAAAAAACAAATTATAAGACTTCGTAAAAAATCTGAAAAAAGAATATTTACAATTATGGTTAGGCTAATTTTGTTCTGTGGTATTTAAATTAAAATCCAAACCATACCTAATCCAAAACACATTCATACAAACACATATAAGTATTTTAATAATTATATTTTTTTTCATTACATATAAATTCTCTCAGGCCTTAGTACCATCTTTTTTTGAAGAAAAAAAAACACTCAAAGTCCACTTTGCAATTGGGTTAAGCATGATAATTAAGGAAAACTAATTATAAATGAACATATCTAACTGAATTTCTTATGCATTATGCATAGCCAAATGGTAGACATTTTGTGAAACATAGAGAGCTGTGGCTTTGCAGCCACTTTATCACTACAGGTTGTTACAAATGCTACTTTCCCAAGAGTGAAGGGGTTGCAACTAAAAGAGATGCCAGGCCATATCTACTCTTTGTATTTATTAAAAGGTCCCTCATATGAGATAGGCCTTTCATTTTCCTTATATGATTATGATTTAAAGTACCTTACAGAAAAGGGAGATAAACTCTTTGCCATGAGTGAAATAACTGTTCTCACGACTCTATTTGAGTCAAGTTTCAGATATGTGTGAGCACACAAATATTTGCTCCTCAGAACAATCTACAAGAATAAAGAATGATACCTTGTTCAAGATTGCCTCCGATGTTGAAAATTCATGGGGCAGTTGCAATTTTTGCTCAGGAACTCCACACTTAAGCACATTTTCTTTGAAAGAATGTCCTCCAATGTCTTGAATAGCATTACCATCAGCTGTACTATTAGTGCTTCCAAAACCAATTTTCATCTCAACATTCATGCTTTTATCTTCTTCATCAGGCTTTTGTTGCTGTGGTCTGTCAAAACCAACAAAAAACAGATTACTCTCAGCGCCAAATATTTTCTGAGTATTCACAGGAGCAATTGAATGGCTTTCGGAAACTGTTTCCTATTTAATTCCAAACCTGCTAATTACATTGGCGCCAGATACCAGGTCATCATTTCTACCAAGACTTTCAAATGTATTATGATGTTGAGCATCAGTAGATGAAACTGTTTTAAAATCTTGAACATCACTTGCATCTTCAACCTTCTCTATCTTTTCATCAATCACCATAAAATCAGCATGCTGTTGGTGTAAAGTGAGTTCCAGGGACTTGTCAGGTATGCTATCTTCCTTTTTTGGTTCACTTGGAGGAGAATCAGAATTCAGTTCATGTTCAAAAACTGAAGCAGGGAGTTTTGAATCAGAAACCACATTTGGTTCGTCATTAGCTCCAGAAGATGATGTTTCTCGAATGGAGTTCTGAGCTATTTCAATCAGCGCATCCATTTTGGAAATTCTTGCAGGCCAGTCATCAGGGGTTGGAGGATCACTCTTTTGCAGAGCCAACTGGACAGCAGGTGAATCTTCAATCCCCCTCATATAGTTCTTCACACCAGGTGAATCTTCAATCCCCCTCACGTAATTTCTCACATGGATTCCCACATGACCATTGTACCGACGCCTTTCATGAAACACCTTATGGCAGAACTGGCATTCAAATTTTCCATCTTTAACTATCACACCATCCCCAACAGAAGAACCAAGTCTATACCTCCGTGTAGTTCTTTGGTGATATGACAAAAGATGTTCCAAATATGTGCCCTTCTCATCAAATGTCATTCTGCATTTATGGCATTCAAAAAGATCATGTATTTGAACCTCTGCCAAATTGCCAGTTTCCAGTATGGAAACTTGCTTCTGATGTTCATTGGACTGTCTCTGATCTTCCAACCTTTGAATTGCACCTGCATGCTGTTGCATACAAAGCCAACCTTATTGAACAAGTTAAAATAGAGCAGATTATTATGCAACTATTTTTAACTTACACTTACAAGTGCCACTCCATGGTCCTGCTGAATACTGTCACCAGTATGATCCTTTGATTGCTGCACATCATAAGGTCCAACGAAAGATTGCAGATATGCAGATACTTCCTTGCAGGATACAAACTGTTGTCCAGCAGGGCTGGAAAAAAAAAACAATAAAGCATGCAATGCCCGTTCAGAGAAATGTATAACCAAGAACTGGAGTTAGAGCAATGCCTAAACTAACAAGTCACTATATGAAATTCATCAAGCACTTCACATTATCAGCCATTATATTGTATGATTATTTCATATTCAAACTTTCATCAAATCTCAAAGATTACAGATGCAACACATCCATACAAAAAAATCCTTTCAAAAGTTAAACTTTTCATCATCTCCCGCCCAAGATACAGAACGCATTTCCTCTCAACAAATAATAAAGCAGAATATAATTTCAGTTTCATACTCATTTTCTCTCTTTCTTCATTTCCCACAAATCAAACAAACAAAAACAATGCACAAACCCCACGGGAAAAAACATACTACTAAACAAATGAAATAGTAGGCTACCTTAGATATCTGCGGCAATAAACCCAAGCTCGACCTTCTTTCCTTTTAAGTCCAAGAATAAGCTTCCAGCCAACAGGCAAAAAATCTCCAAACTCGCTTGCATCAACAATCTTCCTCTTCTTTCTCCTACTACACCATTGTCCGCCCAACTCTCTAAAAAACCCCAACAACTCTTCTTCCTTATCCATCCCTTCAGTTCTTCTCTTCAACTGATCTTTATAAGGATCATCTAAACTTGCCAACCCCACTAAATCTACAGCTACCCCTTTTTTATTCACAATCTCTAGCCCCATTTCCCTCTGCACAATACTCAAAGCTTTCACTTTGGGTTTTCTCCCTCTTTTTCTCTTCCGTACCCCTGGCGGAGTATCAAAATCTAAAACTTGTTGGGGTACTGATGAGTTAGAAATGATAGTGATGGGATGGTTAAAATGATTGAAAGTATCGAATTCCACTGAGAAATCAGGTTCTTGAAATTCAGGGTGTGTGGATAAGAGGTTCTTGAGGAATTTAACTATGGTGGGGTTTTCAAGGCGATCGGGGTCATTAGGGATGGGATCGTTAGGTGGGTCAGTGTGGGTTTTGGTGAAGGGAGTGGCGGCGAGGCGGTGGCGGTGGTGGTGGTAAGAAGGGCGGGCGAAGGTTTGGCGACGAGAGCCGGCGCTTTCATTGAAGTTTGTGCGGTCAATGGTAGGGGTTATGGTGTTTTTAGTGGTGGAAGGTTGGGTGGAGAAGGTGAGGGAGAGCTTGTAGAGTTCTGATTGGGAAAGAGTTGTCATGTCTATGTAAGGGAGGAAGTTTGGTGGGAGAGGTTGCGGTGGTTGGGTGGTGGTGCGAGTGGCGGTCGTAGCCATTTTGGTGGTGGCGGAGCTGAGAGTGATGACGTTTCCTCTGTGTTCAGAAAAACAAAGGAAAAAAATATAAACTAGGAAGCAGCCTCGCACTATATTCTGTTTTGAAAACTTCAATTTAGTCCCAAATCTATAAGTTCTGACAATTAGGTATTAAAAGTTAATACTTTTGTCAATTTCTTTTAAAAGTGTAAGTCCCATGTGGAAAGTCTATGTACTAAAACGTCTTTGATTAAAAATATTTAAGAAAAAGTTAATGAATTTTAACATTTGTTTTTGTCGAATTTGCATATTTGTACCTTAGAACTATAGAAATATCGAATTGAAAATATTTATAAGAAAAAAAATGATAGAAAAACTTAATTAAAAATAACATTTTGAAAATAAATGCATTGGTTTGAAACTAAATTGAGGTTATCTTTTATTGTTTGTAACTTTGTATGGGTGTTTGGTTAGTATTTAAATTAAATAAAAAATGTGTTTTGTTAATGATATAAAAATGTTAGTTCTAAATGCAAGATTGATATTTATCCAATAAAAAATACAAACCTTAAAATAAATATACCAGAAAATCATAAATCTTTTTATATTTCTTAGAAAAAAAAGGAAAAAAAATAGGGAGTATGGTAACTAGCCCAAACCAGTGACCCCGCTAGGCAAATAGAGAGGCATGTGTGAGTTACTATTCAAGTAAATTATAATTCACTTAAACAAGAAAACAAAGGCACGTACAGTGACTATGTAATTAAAATACATGAGAACTTACCTCGCAACTGATAGTCGAAGACGATGATGCTGATCTCCTGCATGAACCGGCGATCACTGCTTCCAGGACTAACAAATGTTGGAGAAACTGGTGGTGGCTGACAGGAAAAGGCGTGATCGGGGGGTGCTATTGGAAATTTTTGACTGAGAGGGAGAGACTGTGGGAAAGGAGAAAAGCTAGTTGGAAGGAGGTCCTTCCTATAGGTTTTTTTGTTTTCTATTGGCTGCCTCTCTCTCGTCCTCTGCCCTGTTTTATTTCTTTCTTTCCTCTCCTTTTTTTTTTCTCTTTTTCTTCCTCCTCTAGTTAATCAATTAGATAAAACAAAATACAAAAATAATTGATAGTCAGAGACAATGCTGCTGAGCTCCTGCATGAACTAGTGATCGCTGCTTCTGAGACTGACAAATGTTGGAGAAGCGCATGGTGGCTGAGGGGAAGAGGTTTGATCGAGGGGTGTTACTGGAAATTGTTGGCTAAAAAGGAGAGACTATGGGAAAGGAGAAAAGCTAAATTAGAAGGAGGTCTTATCTCTACGAGTTTTTTATTCTCCTTTTTTTCTTTTTCCTCCTCCTCTAGGTTAGTAGGAGAGGAATATATGTAGCTTATATATAGCTTTAGTGCATTAATTTAGAATGCAAATCATATTTTTTCTATAAGTAGATAAAACAAAATACTAAAACCAATATTCTGATTAACATTATAATATTCTTGGGAAAAAAAACAAGATTTGGATCTCAAAAATCAAGTGAGAGAATCATGGAAACCAACGGGAATTGCAGAGAAAAGGAAAGAATTTGCAGGCAAAGGGGTTAACCTTAAAATGACGATGAACAATATCATGCTAATTAAATTGTGGCAAGATTTCCTGTTTTACACTAGACATTCAAACAAGAAATCTTGATCTTATAATATCGAAATCTGATGATTCAAAAATCTAAATTCATCTACATGTACAGGACTACAACTTTCATGAATTGCCCGAACTAAGAAAAAATCATTTTTTATGAATTTAATCTGCCCACAATCTGCTTGGTCAAAAAACTATTTTGTAGAACCAAATTTGTAGGAGCGGCAAAATCATTTTTTTAGTGCATATTTTGTTGGGTATATCCAACCTTAAACCTATGGTAAGAAAAAATGGTGCTGCTTGTTTTTTCTGGAAAGAAACAAAATATAATCATGTGCGGTAGTCAAGCAACATAAATTTTTATGAAGTTTTCTGAACTAGCTCCCCCTATTTTTTTCAGTGAGACTAATTAATTTTCCCAAATTTAAAATTGATCTTTGATATCCCGATAAATCCTTGAAACATATAATTGGGTCTCTCGAATAAGACCTACAAACTCAGGTCAGAATCATTCTCGCAGCAGGATTATCTCCTTTTACACTAGACATTAAAATAGAAATATCTTGATATTTTGATATCGAAATCAAGCAATTAAAAATTCCAAAGTCATCTATATGTATAGGACTACAACTTTCATTAAGGATATGACACGATAAAAAAAATTTGAAGACAATGCTGAGCATTCCTATCTAACCGAGAATTTGACATAAAAATAGTGGGCTCTAGGATCTAATATGGTTCAAATCAGTTATTAAAAATATCATGAATGACATGATATAGTTGGGATGGTCAAATATTGCATGAACCAAGCTGCATTCAAAGTCTAAGTTTGGAAGAAAATTTTGGTATCAGGACAAAATTACGATAATAGCAAAATCAATGCAAATTTGAGGTATTTATCCAACTTTAAAGACTGGATAAAGAAAGAGTGACTTTAGCATTATGAAGATTTCTAATTAATCTAAGAATCCCGACGATTTCAGCAGCAAATGAGGAGGATAGGAAAAGCAAAAGGCAACAAAGATAGGGTTTGAAAAAAAATATTTTTATTCTTTACTTTATCAATTGTTCAATAACCATGAGCTAAACTCCCGCACGTGATTCAATAGGCATATAAGTCTTTTTTAGCATGTGGGGAAAAAATAAGTAACAACAAATGTTGTGAACCAAACACATATATCTAAGAATGACATAACAAGTGTTAAAATATAGAAAATGATGGATGACCAAGTTGATCATGCAAAAATGAAACCGGAGCTTTGACACCAATTAAAACAACCAAACTACAACTTTTATTCGATGAAAACTATTTCAAGTAAATTGGATATCTTACATACAATTATTCCCTTGCTGCAGATTTTGAAGTTGTCTCTTCAAATGTGAAATACAAGAGCAATTTTGAGCAGCAAACCGATTAGCTAGTAAATCTCATACCTCCTTAGAAGTATTCAAGCTAAAAACTAAAGGGAGAATTATGTCTGATAGAGTAGCATTAAACCAGTTAAGTAAATATTAGTCCTTTTTGGTCCATAAAATAAATATAGGGTACAATGTGAGTGTAGCTTGTCCATTTAAATCAACAAGAAATGACAAGATTTTGAGCCATCAACAATGCCTAGAAGATTATTACTCCTTATTATAGGAAGAAATTGACATACCCAACAAAAATAATTAGATCCATCTAATTTGATAGAGATAAGATGAGTAACATTTGGAAAAATAAAGGAAATAAGAGCAGAGTTGAAGATATTCAAAGTGATATCTGAAGTAAAGGAAACCATGAAAAGGATTTGTTTAAGGGTGTTAGCTAAAGAGTTTTGATACCATGAAAACAATAGAAGTTAAGAAGAATGAAAACAATACAAGTTCAGAAGAATCTCATTAGTATTTACACTATCATTGCTTGTAACAGAGTTGTTATACAAGATAAGAGAAGACTCCGTTGTTAGAGGACATGAGACTATTCAAAACCATTACTAGATGAGGATGAATAGAAGTCTTAGGCCCCGTTTGTTTGCTGGAAAGTGAAATTCAGAGGAAAGTGAATTCCTGGAAAGTAAATTTCTGGAAAGTGAATTTCGATGTTTGGCAGTGTTATGGAAAATGAATTGGAAAACACTTTTCAGTATTTGTTTGTGTTATGGAAAATGAACTAAAAAATAATTTATTAATAAATTAATTTTTTTTCAAGTTTATTAAAATAATGAGGAACAAATCTTACAAATTAAAAAGTTGAATGAGAATGAAATTGAAAAAAAATATATAATTTCATAAATTATCTCAAATAAAATAAATAAAGATCAAAATAATAAAGATCAAATCTAAAAAATTAAAAAAAATGAAAGGTGAATAAATTAAAATAATAATAATTAACATTTCATAAATTATTTCAAATAAAATAAGTAACAATAAAAAAATGAGGACCAAATTTGATAGATAAAAAATTTCAATAAAAAAATGATAAGAAAAAAACAAATAGCAATTATAAAAATAAGGACCAAAATTAATATTAAATTTAAATTTTAAGAGATGGAATTGAAAAATAAATATTCAAAACAAATTATATATAGCAATCAAAAGTTTGAGATCAAATTTGATATAATCAGCAAATAATGATATTTCTAAATTTTTCACAACTTCCGTAAAGTGTTTTCCGCCCAAATTTTCCGGAAAACACTTTCCTGAAAACCAAGCCAAATTCTTCTTTGACTGGAAAGTGTTTTTCGTTGACCAACTTTCCGGAAGACAAACAAACACAGGAAAGTTTGGAAAGTGATTTCCCGGAATTCACTTTCCAGAAAACAAACACAGCCTTACATGGACTTTTCTGTATTTCTGTTTCAGTATCATCAAAGCTTGAAATATTATGGAAGATGTGCATGCCATTGGGAAGAAGAGCCTTTGTCAAATCAATTTCACAAAAGGATTCAATTGGAACTATTTCAGAGGATTTCCTTAACTTTCTCGGTTCAAAATGCCTCCAGAACAAATCCGAGTCATAATTGGAACAAAGTTCTTATTCAATATCCTTACAGAGTTTGGACAGCAACGAAAGACATACAGTTCTTTGTCAAGTCAGAATTACTGCCTTCCAACTTGATTAATTACTTGCCACTTACAGTGGATAATAATGGATCCACCTTTCAAACATTTTGAAACACCATCTAGGCATGTACAGAGTTGGAGAGTGACCAGCCCCCTATACGTGCAAAAATCAATCATTTCATCAGCTTCCACTTTGCTCCTTCCCAGTTACGGCACAAGAATAATGCAGATAGCAGAAGGTTGTGTTACCTTTACTGTGGCGAATGTCAGACGAAATCCATAATCTGTGTACTTGACTGTATACCTACATGATATATTTTGTGCTAAATTATGGATACTATGAACTTGTTATAACACTAATTCCCATTTTGAAACAAAAGATATAAACCAAACAGGAATTGAGTACCCTGCAACTTGGCCTTCGACGAACCATGGTCGCCAAACTTCGTCTACTGTTATATTGAGAGAATTTATCCATTTTTCAGTAGATATATATGGAACAACCATGTCATGATCACCACTGCAGGATGAGAAAAATATATGAATTGAATAGCAAGAACATTCTAAACTTGGGGCTAAGGAAGTTCTGACAAAAACAATATCACTAGTACGAATTGAGATGTAACCTGTAAATCAGAATTTGTAATCCTGTTCTTGTCAGGTTTTGATAATATTCAACAGCATTGAAAACATCATATGTGTATAAGACATCCTTTAAGAAAGAATTGCATCTGTACCATGTCCTGACTGTTCCCTGCATGAAACAGAAGATATCTCTGTAAGATTCGGGTTTTTAAGAATCCTATATGGTGTTGCCCTAAAATGTAAATGATGATACCCTTCTAACATGAAGAGCATCTCGAACTCTTTCATCATTGGCCCATACATCAACAAGTACGTACTCAAAATTCTGCGGAGTATTACAGAAAACAAAGTTGATTAATAACTTGGTAACAGGTATGGGATCCTTAAAATAACCGAAAAAAATGCATGGAAAGGACGAAACCTGGCACCAATAGTCTTGCGTTTTAGGAGATGCAACAAGGAAACGCTGAGAGTTTTCCTTGAGAAATCTTCTACTTTGTTCCTTATTGTTTGACTTTGAGGATAATCGGGCACATTTGGAATCTAAAATGTTGTCTTTGTTAATTTGTTCAACGCACTGCAATCCGAGAATCTTAAACGTGTTAAGAGAAGAAATCTGAATCAACAAGAAATGCTCAGATGGAATCATGCAAGTATTTGGCATTTACATTTGTTTGCATGTATAATTTGAAATTTCAAAAACCTGGTTGATTTTTTCAAGATCCTCTAAACATGGTGCATTAGAGGGATCCACGTCAACGTAATTCCCCTTGCAACTGTTTTTAGCTGACTGCAAAAGCAAGCAAAAATTTAAGAAATTCTTCCATAGAACATGCATGCCCTTAATGGCCGAGAACAAAAGAAAACCATTGTTAGAGAGCAGAATCCAGAAAGGATATTAGTCGAACACAGCCTCCGAATTTGAATAACAAAACTTCCTTTCACTTCTGATTGAGCAAACTCGTTTGATTTAGTTTTGAGAAAAGAATGGAATCACCTCGTAAAGACTCCATGATATCAGTGCGAGACGATAAGCGAAAGGTACCGCAGAGTTAAGCTCGAGGGCAGTATCAGCATGAGGTGATCCACTCACGAATCCCTGCGATTATTTCCAAGAACATTTACTCAACGTTATACACCATAGCTACTTTAACCTTCCCATAAGAAAAGGGAAAGCAAAAGATCTATGAATAAAGAATTCAGAAAGATATATATTACTTTTAGATTTATTTGTGGCTGTAGTCCATCTTCATTACCTGCAAGCTCATGAATATTCGCTCTATTATTAGCTCGAGGGATCGAACAATTATAGTTCATTCATTTCTTTCAAATATGTCATCATTTCCTTCTTGCAGTAAAAGAAATATTGGACACAAAATATTTAAAAAACAATTACCATCTAATATTTCCTTCGCGACTATTGGAGTGATTATACCAGCATACGAATCACTTGCGACGAAGAATGGAACTAAGGTGAATTGGGGATGATCAATCAACCACTGCATTTGGATTTGAAAAACACTCATTGCCTTTGTCTTTGTTTTTTCTTTGCTTGAAGAACTATTGCAGGTGCATTAATGGAAAAACAAAATCATTATTCCCACTGTTTCACTCACGTTTCTCAAAAACTGGTGCACTTGATTTGCTGATGTTGTGTCTGTCATATGGTAATCTTCTGAGCTTGTTGTGTAGGAGTAACCGGTGCCGACAGGATAATCTACAAATATTATGCTAGCTGTCTACAAAAAAAATAAAAATGCCACCATTCAATCATAACATGGAAAGCTCTTAGCATCAACTCATCAAATAGAATGTTATCTGAGGGGAACTGATGCAGAAACTCTTGCACCTTTGTCCATGAAAAAGCGTTATACAACAGCTCTGGCAAGCCTCCAGGATAATCAGTTGTATTAAAAATTAGTGGACCTATGCAGAAACATAACCAGTTAGATTAAGAAGAACTACGAACACAATGATTTTGTATAACATATATCTTATGTTTCATTGCAGGGTCATTAACCAAGACATAACAAAGAAGTTCTTTCGTTTGACAACGAGGTATCATTTGGAGAAACTCCTGTGCTTTCATGTATGATGGAAACAGAGGAGGAATTTACCAACTTGGAAGAAAAATGCCGTCAGTGCAGAGCAGCCAGGGCCTCCAGCCAAATAAACTAAAAGAGGGTCATCTTGAGGCTTCCCTTGCGATTCAACGAATAAATAGAACAGTTCGGATTCATTCACACTTACATATCTGAACAAAGAAACCTCAACCATCAACCAACCACAATAGATTGTTGGGAAAAATAACTCAAACAATAGGACACCGATTTAGCGGATTACCAATCAAGTCCCAAATCTTTTCCCTCTTTGTGCAATTAAATTACAGAATCAATCAAACCACAATATAATGCAAATAATCACACACATCAACACCAAGATTTTTACGTGGAAAACCCGATGCGGGAAAAACCACGGGACCGTGAGGCCACTTAAATCTTCCACTATCACAAATAATGGGTATACAATATTCTTCCTCAGATTCAACTAAGGACTACAAAATATATCATCAAGAACAACCTATTCTTGGAATTCAACAAGATTAAAGAGCAAAAGTTTGAGAAAAGCTCACAATCTGACAGCCCCGTTTGCTGTCAAAACGGACAAGTTACACAACTCCAATCTTCAATCCAACCGTTCAGAATGAAGATCAATGTGTCTAGAAGCTTCTGTCCAAATCTCAGCTCGATCCAACGGTGAACAAGCTGGAAATCAAGAAAAGAAGGAGCACTGTTCGGCAGCCACCATTCTTTTCTTTTCTTCTTCTCCTCTCTTCTTCTCTCGGCAAACTCTCTTCTCTTTCTTTCAAAACCCTACAGCACACTTCTTAAGTGATGTGGCACACTTAAGGTGATGTGGCAGCCCCCCCATTTAATTTAAATGGTGCGGGACCACCCAACAAATCTCCCCCTCACGCACCATGTGAGGAATTCGCCATACAGACGATCAATTTGTAAAGTTCAATATTTAGGAGGCTCTACCAAGCCTACTTCCTTTCTGCAAAACTCAAACTTCTCTCTTGGTAGAGGCTTGGTCATCATATCTGATGCATTGTTATCAGTATGGATCTTCTCAACAACAAATGACTTCATCTCCATAGCATCTCGAATCCATTGATATCTAACTTCAATGTGCTTTGACCGAGAGTGAAAAGTAGGATGCTTACTGAGATGGATTGCACTTTGACTGTCACAATGCAACACAAAGTTCTCTTGAACTATACCAAGTTCATGCAAGAACTTCTTCATCCATAACAACTCTTTGCCCCCTTCAGTAAGAGCAATATATTCAGCTTCTGTAGTGGATAATGCAACACATTTTTGCAACCTTGATTGCCATGAGACTGCTCCCCCTGCAAACTTCATCAAGTATCCTGATGTGGACTTTCTAGAATCAACATCACCAGCCATATCTGCATCTGTGTATCCTTCCAACTCAAGTTTGTTAGTGCCAAAACACAAGCTAAAGCTAGAAGTGCCTTTGAGATACCTGAGTATCCATTTCACTGCTGACCAGTGTTCTTTACCAGGATTGGAGAGGAATCGACTAACCACACCAACTGCATGAGCTATATCCGGCCTTGTGCAAACCATGGCATACATCAAGCTACCAACTGCCGATGCATAAGGAGCCTTTTTCATCTCATCTCTTTCTTCATCACTTGAAGGACACTGCTTAGAACTGAGTTTAAAGTGGCTTGCAAGTGGAGAACAAACCGGTTTGGAGTTGCTCATGTTAAATCTCTCAAGTACCTTTTGAACATATCTCTCCTGAGATAGCCAAAGTTTTCCCTTCTTCCTGTCACGTGTGATCTTCATGCCAAGAATCTGTTTTGCGGGTCCTAAGTCTTTCATTGCAAAAGACTTACTTAACTCTTCCTTCAAAACCTGAATCTTCTTAGCATCATGGCCAACAATTAGCATATCATCCACATACAACAACAGGATAATAAAGTTTCCATCAGGAAACCTCTTCATAAATACACAATGGTCAGAAGTTGTCCTGTCAAAACCATGATCCACCATGAAAGAATCAAACTTCTTGTACCACTGTCTTGGAGCTTGCTTTAACCCATATAGACTCTTTTTCAACTTGCAAACTAGTTGCTCTTTGCCTTTTGCTTCAAACCCTTCAGGCTGCTCCATGTAGATCTCTTCATCTAAATCACCATGCAGAAAGGCAGTTTTTACATCAAGCTGTTCAACTTCAAGATTCAAACTAGCAGCTATACCAAGCACAACTCGGATTGAAGACATCTTGACCACTGGTGAAAAAATTTCTTCAAAATCAATACCTTTCTTCTGACCGAAACCTTTCACAACCAATCTTGCCTTGTACCTTGGTTGTGAGCAATGTTCATCAATTTTCAACCTGAACACCCATTTGTTCTTGAGTGCTCTCTTACCTTTAGGAAGTTTCATTAACTCAAAGGTATGGTTCTCATGCAAGGATTTCATCTCTTCTTGCATTGCTTTCAACCACTCACTTTTCTTCTCATGTGACATGACTTCATCAAAGCATTCTGGTTCTCCCCCATCAGTAACCAGCACATACTCATGAGGAGAATATTTGGTGGAAGGTTGGTGAGGTCTGGTTGACCTTCTGAGTTGTGGCTCATCTGGAGCTTCTTGCATATCCTGTTCAGGAATAACATCAATATCATCATTAGTTGATTCATAATCACCAACTAATGGCTCAATAAGAGAACCACCATTATCATCATTTTGCGAATCTCCCGTGATTAGCAAGCATCAAAAGTAATTGTTCAGTAGGTATTGGATTTGAATTAGAGGAATAAAAGTAGTAGACTCTACTTTCTCTTTACGCTCAAAGTCTTCAACGGTTTGATCTTCAAAGAAGATAACATCTCTGCTTCTCACAATTTTCTTCTCCTTTGGATCCCACAACCTATAGCCAAACTCATCATCTTCAGAGCCCAAATAAATGCACTGCTTTGTCTTGCTGTCAAGCTTAGACCTTTCATCTCGAGGAACATGTACAAATGCTCTGCATCCAAACACTCTCAAGTGTGCATAAGAAACATCCTTTCCTTTCCAAACTTTATTTGGAACATCAAACTCAAGGGGAACTGATGGAGAAAGATTGATCATGGCAACTGCAGTCTTCATTGCCTCACCCCAAAAGGACTTCGGCAACTTTGCATGAGAGAGCATACATCTAATTCTTTCAACAATGGTTCTGTTCATTCTCTCGGCCACTCCATTCTGCTGTGGAGTCTTAGGAACTGTCTTCTCCAACTTGATACCATGTTCCCTGCAGTACTTCTCAAAAGGACCTCTGTATTCACCACCATTATCAGCTCGAACACATTTTAGCTTTCTACCAGTTTCTCTTTCAACTCTGGCATGGAAATCCTTAAAGACATCAAGCACCTGATCTTTGGATTTCAAACAAGTGGCCCAAATTTTCCTGGAGTGATCATCAATAAAACTAACAAAGTACAATGCACCTCCAAGAGACTTATCAATCATAGAGCAAACATCAGTATGAACTAAATCAAGAACATGTGATCTTCTATGTGAAGGTGATCTTTGAAATGCAACTCTATGTTGTTTACCAACTAAACAATGAGTACATGTGTTCAAGTTCATACCTTTTAAAGGAAGGTAGTTCTTCTTGGCAAGGATGCCAAGACCTTTCTCACTTAAATGTCCAAGCCGCTTATGCCATAAATCAGTAGAGCAATCTTCAATTGCATTCACCTCCCCTTTGATCACCTTGGCTTGTGACATGTAGAGACCCATCTTCTTCCCTTTAGCAACAATTAAAGAATTTTTGGAGAGCTTCCATTTACCATCTCCAAAGTAACTATGATAGCCTTCTTCATCAAGAGTACCTGTAGAGATCAAATGTAGGCGCATATCGGGTACATGTCTAACATCTTTGAGTATCAACTTGCACCCAGTATTGGTTTCTAACCAAATGTCTCCAATGCCCACAACACTAGCCATCCCTTGATTTCCCATCCTAACTTGACCAAAGTCACCAGCAGTGTAAGATGTGTAAAAATCACGTCGGGGTGTAACATGGTAAGAAGCTGCTGAATCTGCAACCCAGGTGGTATCCTGACATGCAAGGTTAACACAACCATCATCACAAACAATGGCAACATCGCCATCAAATACAAGCTGCAGCTGTACCATTCTCTTCATTTTTGTCTACATCTTTTCCCTTCTGATCTCTTTTATACTTTCTACAATCTTTTTGAATATGCCCAGGCTTATCACAATAATAACACTTAAATCCCTTCCTTGATTGAGATCTTCCTCTTGGCTTCCATTTGCCTTTTCTATTGCTAGATTCTTTATCTTGTTTGCCATGAGAGAACCTACTTTGACTTCTCCCTCGGCTTTCTGTAACAAGTGCATGAGACTCGGTAGTGCTTGTCCCTTTCCTCCTCTTCTCTTCATTAAGGATACAATCCTTCACTGTTTTCAAAGTGATCTCCCCACTCGGAGTAGAATTGCTAAGTGACACCACTAAAGTCTCCCAACTATCCGGCAATGAACTCAATAGGATTAGTGCTTGCATCTCATCGGCTAGCTCAAGATTCATCAATGACAACTGATTCAAAAAACCTTGGAATTCATTTATATGTACTGAAGCATCTTCACCATCTCTATACTTCAAATTCACTAGGTCTCTAATTACAAAAACCTTGTTTTGTGCACTCTCTTTGGCAAATGTTTCTTCCAACATCTTCCAAACTTTATAGCAGTCATGTTCTTGAGAAATATGATTAATGGACTTAGAGGATACCCATTTTCTAACATTTGCGGTAGCCTTTCTATTAAGCCCCTTCCATTTTGCATCATCCATTTCAACAGGCTTTACTCCTTTACATTCAATCGGTAAAGCCAAATCATTGCAATATAAGTGATCCTCCATCATTGTTTTCCATAGAAAATAATTTGAGGAAGTGAGCTTTATCATGCCCGAATCTTCCTTTTCCATTTTAATTGCACAAGAAATTCAATCTATACACCAGTGCTCTGATACCACTTGTTGGGAAAAATAACTCAAACAATAGGACACCGATTTAGCGGATTACCAATCAAGTCCCAAATCTTTTTCCCTCTTTGTGCAATTAAATTACAGAATCAATCAAACCACAATATAATGCAAATAATCACACACATCAACACCAAGATTTTACGTGGAAAACCCGATGCGGGAAAAACCACGGGACCGTGAGGCCACTTAAATCTTCCACTATCACAAATAATGGGTATACAATATTCTTCCTCAGATTCAACTAAGGACTACAAAATATATCATCAAGAACAACCTATTCTTGGAATTCAACAAGATTAAAGAGCAAAAGTTTGAGAAAAGCTCACAATCTGACAGCCCCGTTTGCTGTCAAAACGGACAAGTTACACAACTCCAATCTTCAATCCAACCGTTCAGAATGAAGATCAATGTGTCTAGAAGCTTCTGTCCAAATCTCAGCTCGATCCAACGGTGAACAAGCTGGAAATCAAGAAAAGAAGGAGCACTGTTCGGCAGCCACCATTCTTTTCTTTTCTTCTTCTCCTCTCTTCTTCTCTCGGCAAACTCTCTTCTCTTTCTTTCAAAACCCTACAGCACACTTCTTAAGTGATGTGGCACACTTAAGGTGATGTGGCAGCCCCCCCATTTAATTTAAATGGTGCGGGACCACCCAACATAGATTAATGGAGTCTAAATGCTGAAATATCAGTGCGTATACTAGCTCACCCAGTTTCAAGTTTGAATGGCAGAACACCTTCGAATCCCGGCAGAGTCTCGACGATTGAGCCTGGAAGTCCATTAACAAAAAGGAAAAACAAGAACTGCAAACTAAAACAAACTACTATGGATTTCCTGTAAATGAACGGCATGATTAATGTCTTAACACATTATACAAGCAAAGTAACGGTCTCTATTTTTGCCCCTTAAATTTTAAGCTGTTATGATTTATGGATTTGACTGATCACTTATTCAGCAGCCAAGGTTTGATCTCTCGTCAAAACTGCACAGTAATATTGACTCCATCCTCCAGTCTTGCTTGAAATATAGTTGCAGCAGCTTAATATATCGGAAAGTCAACTTTTTGGATTTTTCTTTGTTCCGTATGGTTCAATTGCTTTTAAAAAATATTTTTTATTTAAAAATACATTAAAATGATTTTTTTTATTTCAAATATTATTTTTAGTATCAGCATATCAAAATATTAAAAAAATTAATTTAAAATAAATTATTTTGATATTTTTATCTAATCATGAAAAAAAAATGAAGATAAAAAAATGCATAGTTGAAATTTAAATTGGACCAATAATTAAATATCTTAGGCGATAATGAGGTTTAAGAATTTTGGGGTCATAAATGAGGATTCGATTGAATAGAAATTGAATAAAATAAACTTAATTTGACCTTAATTTGGATAAGATCAGAAAAATAAAAAGTCAAGGATGAATTTTAAACATTGCATCAATTTTAGAAGTCAAATTTGAAAGTTAAATTGGTAAAATTGCATAATGTTTTGAACCATTGATAAATTTGGAGCCTACCAAGGTCTAAATAAATTAAATGTGAGATATAATTGAAAATTAAAGGATGACTTCAAGCAAATTGAATGACATTATAAAAAGAACAAATATCCAAGTACCGTAAAGAAAAGGAGGAAATGTTTCTCCTGCATTTTTTTTGTTGATATTTCAGTTCAATTCAATTTATTTAATTCAATATAGTTCAATTGGTTCAATGATTGCAGTCAGATTATCTCCAATTGAGTCCAACTGAACTAATCAAGCAAATCAATCCCCGAACTTGAATCCATCCCCCATTCAACCCTGACCAAACTCCATACCCCATTCACCTTGAAACACACAGACACCAACCATCTGTACCCACCAACCGTTCTACCCACCAAATCAACACCAACCGTCTCTACCCACCAAATCAACACCAACAGCCCCAAAAATAACCTGAAATTACACTCCACAACCATCAACCACCGCAAGACCAACCTCTCCGGCAACATCATAGAACCACGCCGCCGTCTCCTCTGAAGGCAGTAGACATGCCTCAAGTTTTGTGAAATGTAGACCCTTAGCTTGTGTATAAGAATAGCTCTCTTATTATGTTTAGAAAATAACTCAAAACTAAACACCACAAGCTTTCGTTGTTATCATTGTTACAGCTCAACAATGATATTTATAGTACAGTTTTCTTATTTCAATTAGAACTAGATAACTCCTAATTCTATTAGGATTACATCAAGCCTATCGTATCCTAGCCACTCTTGTTTAGGATGTCTTGGCCTTTCTGTAATGTTGAAGCTTATCCAACATTCTCCCTCTTAAGCTTCAATTTTGCTTCGGTCATGTCTTGAACTCTTATCAGGCTTCTCATTTCTGCAAATTTGATCTTTGCCAGTGCTTTAATCAAGAAGTCCGCCTTTTGTTCAACTCCCGGTACATGTTCCACATCAACAAGTTCCATCTCAATGCACTCTCGTATAAAATGGTAGCGTTTATGAATGAGTTTGCTTTTACCATGAAATACTAGGTTCTTTGTGAGTGCTATTGCTGATTTGTTATCAATCTTGATGATGATTTGCTCGGTCTTCCATCCGGTGATCTCGCTTAATAGGTCTTGAAGTCAAATGGCTTGTCTGGCTGCTTCTATCGCTGCCATGAACTCAGCCTCACATGATGAGAGAGCAACCGTGTTCTGTTTTTGTGAGCACCAAGTAATTGGTGAGGATCCAAAGTAGAATATATGACCCGTAGTGCTTCTTCCATCATCTTAATCAATATTGTGACTGCTATCACTAAACCCAATGATTTTCCCTGATCTTTGACGATTAAACTTCAAGCCAAATGCTACTGTTCCCTTTAGATACCGTAGTATGTGCTTCATTATTTCACCATGTGACTTGCGAGGACTTTGCATATACCTGCTAGCAACTCCCACAGAAAATGCCAAGTCAGGTCATGTGTGTAATAAATACCGTAAGCACCCTACGTTCCTTCTATAACATGTAGGATCTATCTCTTCTTCTTCTTGTGCCTTTGACACTTTCAGTCCAAACTCCATAGGTACTTGAGTCGGATTGCAAGTTTCTAAACCAGCTTCTCTTAAGATCCTTCGCGCATAACCTTCTTGTTTAATTTCGATTCCATCTTCAACTTGTTGAACTTCAATACCGAGATAATAGGTGAGCTTTCCGAGATCCGACATCTCAAACTTTGTTGACATCCCATCCTTGAATTCACTTATGACTTTGAGAGTGTTGCCGGTCACAAACAAGTCATCTACATAAATAGCCACAATGAGAAGAGTTCTTTCCTCTTCCTTGCGATACACGGAAGTCTCTTTTGAGCACCTCTTGAATCTCATCCCCTTTAAGATTTGATTTAATTTTGTGTTCCAAGCTCGAGGAGCTTGTCTCAAGCCGTACAATGCTTTCGATAGTTTGTACACCTTGTGTTCTTCATCTTTTACTTCAAAGCCTTCGGGTTGCTCAACATAAACATCTTCCTTTGATTCTCCATGTAAGAATGTTGTTTTCACATCTAAGTGATGAATTTCCCATCCATGTGATGCCGCTAATGCAATTAACAATCGAATAGTTTCAATACGAGCAACTGGTGCAAATACTTTGTCAAAATCTATGCCGGATTCTTGAACATATATACCCCTTAACCACGAGCCTAGCCTTGTATTTGTTGATAGTCCCATCAACATTTTTCTTGATTTTTAAGATCCACTTGAGACCAATAACTTTAGTCTTACTTAGTTTATCAATTAGAGACAATGTCTCGTTTTTGTTGATAGAGTCAATTTCTTCTTTGCATGCTTGTCTCCATTTTGCCGAACCTTTGCTTCTTTATAATGACTTGGCTCATCATTCATTGAAAGTAGAAGTCTCTCACATTCTACAGGGGCCTGAAGAACATAGTCATCAAGGTAACGTGGTTGACTTACTTGACGAGTCGATTTTCTCAGCGGTTGTTCTGTTTGTTGGTGGTGCACGTTACTCTCATTATCATGATTACTATGAGAGTCTTCGTCCGTGTTGTTATCGTCTTCATGTTCATGATTATGATGCTCAAGAACTCATTGCTTTTGGTTTGATCATTGGATATTATCGTGGGTCCTTCTCCTGCATCCACAGCTTCACCCCATCTTATGTAAAACATTTCCGGATCCCTTCTTGGTTCGTCTCTTGATTCATTCCGGCTCCATTTTGTCTTCTCATCGAAGACCACATCACGGCTCACAACAATTTTTTGTGTCGTTGGGTTATAAAGTCTATAGGCCTTGGATCCCGGCTCAGTCCCAAGGTGCACTAGAGTCTTTGATTTGTCGTCCAGTTTCTTGAGGTTTGTAGCTTCAATTTTTTAGTATGCTACACAATCGAAGACCTTTAAATGTCCCAGGTTTGGTTTCTTCTCTCGCAAGCATTCGTAAGGAGTCATGTTTTCAAGGGCTCTTGTTGGTACCCTGTTGATTACATATGTAGAGTGGCGTACCGCTTCCCCCCATAGATAGTTTGGTACCTTCATTGCCTTAAGAATGCTCCTTGTCATCTCCATCAATGTCCTATTCCTTCTTTCTACTACACCGTTTTGTTACGGTGTGTAGGGTGCCGTGAGATGCCTCTTGATCCCACTTATCTCGCTAAATTCATGGAACTCCCTTGAGGTGAACTCACCTCCTCTATCGGTTCTAAGAGTTATAATTGTTTTCCCAAGATCCTTCTCTACTAGACTTTTAAACGCCTTGAATCTGCCCAACGCTTCATTCTTTTCTTTTATCAAGATTGACCACATGTATCTTGAAAAATCATCTATGATAACAAATATATATTTGTTATGAGCAATGGTTGGTGGTGTTATGGGACCACATAGGTCTGCGTGTAGGAGTTATAGGGGTTTAGAGGCTCGAAACATAGATGTTTTTGGAAAAGATTGACGAGCTTGTTTCCCGACTAAACACGACTCACACAATCTTTTTTCTTCTCTGATTTCTGGCAGGCCATGAACCATCTTTTGTTGGGACATAGCTTTGATTGTTTTAAAGCTAATATGCCCTAACCTTGTGTGCCACCTCCAAGTATCGTCTTCTATCCTTGTGTGTAAGCAGACTGGTTTTCCAATTTTTAGACTTATTTTGTAAAGTCTATTGGCTGAGAGTATGACCTTTACCAAGAGTCTTCCACTTGGATCATGGAGTGTCAAGTAGTTTTGTCTCATCCTTACATCATACCCGGTTTCTGTAGCTTGTCCTAGGCTTAGAATATTGCTTTTACGTACGGGAATGTAGTAGATATCTGCAACAAGTTTTTGCTCCTTCGTTTTGCTTTTAAAGAGGATTGAACCTTTCCCTCCTATTTTGACGCAAGATCCATCTCCGAATTTCACCTTCCCTTTTATGTTCTCGTTGAGTTCCAGAAAATATGTCTGGTTGCCAGTCATGTGGTTACTTGCTCCATTATCAAGATACCAAACTCCTCCTTCTCCTTCTTTTGTTTCATACCTTTTTGGTATGATATTTTCTTCATTTAAGAACACAACTCCATGCATATAAAGGGCTGGATCAGCTTCTTCCGTTTCTACTTTATTTGCTTATATCTTTTGTGTTCTTTCAGGGCATGTGGAGGCGAAGTGGCCCGATCTATCACAGCGATAGGAAATTATTTTTGATCTATCTTTCTTTTCTCTTTTTTGGTTTTCATCACTTTGAGTTGTTGTCCATTCTTGTGGGTTGAATCTTCCTCTGCCTCGTCCTCTGTGCCCTCTGTATCCTCTTCCACGTCCTCTCCCTCATGATGCTGTGAAATTTTGTTGCTCTGAATTTGCGTACAGTAGCCTGCTTTGTGTTTCTCCGTGATTCTCCTCATTGAGAATTCATTCTTCATAGGCTTTGAGTCTGCCTATAATATCTTCAAATCCTGTTTTGTTCAAGTCCAAAACTTGCTCGAGGGAGGCTATGATTTGGATGTATTTACTTCTTGGCAAACTATTGAGAAATTTCTTGACGAGTTTTGGTTCCTCAATCTTCTGTCCAAGTGAAGTCGCCTTTGACGCTAGCTCAGATAACTTCCCCGCAAAGTTATCTATTGTATCCGTGTTCTTCATCTTGATTCTTTCAAACTCAGACATTAGAGTTTGAAGTCTTGCTTCCTTGACACGTTCAGCACCAAGGTTACGAGTTTTGATTGATTCTCATATCTCTTTTGGAGAGTCTTGTTCGCCTACTTGCAAGATAAGAGTCTCCAGGATGGATTGAAACAATAATCCTATTGCGACATCATTCTTGTGGGATTCTTTCGAACCGGGTTCAATTGTTTCCCACACCTTATGAATTCGCAACAAAACTCTCATCCTCATGGCCCAAACTGCATAGTTTGTAGAGTTAAACATGGGGCATTGGATTGAAGAGGGGATGACTTCTTTTGGTTGTGGAGGAGTGGTGTTGTCTCCCATGTTTTGGTTTGGTTTTCAAGTTTGTTTGATCAATTCGCCTATGGCTCTGATACCAATTCAAGTTTTGTGAAGTATAGACCCTTAGCTTGTGTATAAGAATAGCTCTCTTATTATGTTTAGAAAATAACTCAAAACTAAACACCACAAGCTTTCGTTGTTATCATTGTTACAGCTCAACAATGATATTTATAGTACAGCTTTCCTATTTCAATTAGAACTAGATAACTCATAATTCTATTAGGATTACATCAAGCATATAGTATCCTAGCCACTCTTGTTTAGGATGTCTAGGACTTTCTATAATGTTGAAGCTTATCCAACAATGCCCTCCTTCAGATCATCGTCGAAAAACTTCTAGCCTCCCTCACTTTCCACCTAAGCCGCCTCAGCGCGCAGCCTTCCTTCACGACCACACTCACGAGCCACCCCTTTACAGCCACTCCAACTCCACATCAAAACAATAATCAAACTGTCCAGATTCATCCCCTTTTCAATCCGAAACAGCTCTCGAGATTTGCCTTTCGTTTCAACCCCAATCCCATCCCCTTCCTTCATAAAAAAAAAAAAAAAAAAAACACCTGAAATCCACCCAAGAATAAACCTAGGAATCCCATCTCAATTACCACCCAAAGAAACCATAAGACTGGAGATGTTGCTCTTCTTACACCGATTTTAAAAGCATTTGTTTATTAAAGGATAATTAAACAGAGATAACAGAACATCGAAACACAAGTGCAGGCTCATTGTTCTTAAATTAACCATGAAGAACTTATTCCTAACAAATTTAGAGCCAGAGATTTTAGACGGATAGAGTAATTATGAATATCGGCTACCATAACGTCTCTGCCTTTGCTGATATGACGCCAAGGCCTCTACAAAATCATTCTTTCCAAAATCAGGCCATAGTGCTTTCGCAAAGAAAAGTTCACTATAGGCGGACTGCCACAGCAAAAAATTGCTAATTCTAAGTTCACCACTTGTTCTTATTAACAAATCAGGACAAGGAAACTCGCTGCACTTGGTTTCTAATTCCTGTTGAACTGCACTTTCATTGATTTCCTCAACTTGAATAACACCATCCCTTACCTTTTGAGCAACACTTTTGCATGCTTGCACAAGATCATATGTCCCGCTATAGCTGATAGCCATGATGAAATGGAATTTTGAGTTCTCTCTTGTCATCTCTTGTATTTCACATATCGTCCTCTGCAAAGACTTTGGGACTCTTGAGGTATCTCCTATTATAGAGACTCGAGTACCTTCCCTGATAAAATTGTCCAAACCAGACTTTAACAGATTCTCAATCAAAGTCATGACGATATCAACCTCCTCCTTAGGCCTAGTCCAATTATCTATAGAAAATGCAAAAACCGTGACAACTTTAATACCCCATTGAAGGCAAAGCTTTATAAACTCTTTCATTGACCTCAAACCAGCTTCATGACCTGAAGGTGTAAGCAACCCTCGTTGCCTAGCCCACCTGGAATTTCCGTCCATGATTACAGCAACATGCCGGGGCATGGACTCTCTGCGTAATCCCTCCGGCAACTTCATAGCTTGCTCTACTCCTCCTATCTCCTCTTCTATGACACCGGAGTTCAAATTCGTTGCGGCAAGTGGAGGAAAGCCGTGTGGTCGGTCATCACTGGTCTTTTGATGGCTAAAGAATTGAAAGAAATTTTGAGGAAGAGTCTTGCAAACTGAGGTGCGGAGGAGGCGCAAGGAAAGCATTGTTGCAAAGACTGAAGGCAGTAGAGATTAGCCTTGATTTTGCTATGATATTTTTTATATTTTATGTTTACAATTGTTTTCAATGTAGTGGTTTGGAAGGACGGTGTTGATGAGACGACCGTTGAATGCGGCCCAAGTTTTTTTAATTTGAATTTTAACTAATTTAAGAATTATCTCGCCCATCTCGAGGAAATGAATTTTAAAATAATATTATTCTAAAAAAATAATAAACAACTTGAAAATTAGGTATGTGAATGAGATGGAGTTTTCAAATTGCCACCAACAACATATGAATAGAAAAATTAATTTTGTCTAATGTTGAGATAAAACTGATAATATCAAAATGTGTGGGACTTGATTGATAATAAGATAATAAAACAAGGGTAATGGGATACCCAGAAGGTCCTAATAAAATTACTTCTTGTTAATGTTTTTGAAAGATAACCACATTCTTTTTGTTTATTTTCAATATAGTTTTATAAAATTTGCAAATTTTATCAAATTGTACCTCACATAAAATAGATATAGGTTGGTATTTTCTACTCATATAATAATAGTATGTCTTATCCGAGTTTTGATAATGAAAAACATGTGTTACATATTGGTTTCAATTCAGTACAACATTAATATGAAAACTGGAGGGCCTTAATAGGTCGTGTTAAGTTTGATACATACAAATATATGTGAATCAATAAATTATTATTCATTAATAAACATAAGAAAAACAAAGTCTACTACTATACCCATTATCTTGGATTAATCAACAATTATTATCACCTAGTGTTGTTGTTGGCGGCAGTTAGTCTGGTTTTGGGGTTATTTCAAGTAAGGTTTTCAATATCGTTCGGTCATCTGTTTTGGTTTTTCTATTAGAATGTAACGTTTTGGTTTCGAGCGTTTGAGTTATACTTTTCATATATAATTAATTATATATATATAATTAAATAATAATTTAACAAGTATACTTTAAATTCAAGATAAATTAACTTTAAATTATACAATACAAACACAGTCAAATAAACATAATCTCAAAATTAAAAACATCTTTAAAATTCCAAAATATTATGATAGTAAAATGTTCTAAAATAAAAGAAATATTATGATTTTGAACTGGAACGGTACCGAGGCGTTCTGGGCGAAATTTAGCCGGAATTTCTGGAACAAACCGGAAGTAAAACTGAGACGAAAACGACGTCGTTTCATCTCGATTTTTTTAATCGCACGGAATGTTCGGCCATTTCTACCGGAACGGAATGGACAATCCAGGTTTCAAGGGTATAATAAAAATTAGAAAATTATGAAAATAAATCGAAATTAAAATATATTAATGCGTTTGTTATTGATCATTTTCTCGTGTGATTTCTTAATTAACTTGTTTCATAATCTTCTTTATATTATATTTATGGTAGCTGTGGGTCCATGAGGCTGCTATGGAGGAGAAAAGGTACCGAATGCCGAATGGTCACAGGCACAGCTTCATATGAAACTCTTACAGATGGAACAAAACATAGATTGAATAATTTGCCTTTGCATGTTATAATAGAGTAATATACAGTCAATTGAGAATTTTCTATGCAAGAAAAGAATTTTTTCAGCATCACGTGTTTCTTGCTACAAATTGAAGTGTTGAACAATATACTATAAAATAATTTTTAATGTTTTATTAAATAGTTAAAATTCTTGGATTGAATTGATTATTTAAATATATTTTTTCTTTCAAATGATTTTATAGCATATTAGAAGCAATTAAAAAAAAATTATGAATAAAAGTAAGAATTATTATTATTTAATTATATAGCTGTAGTGGTAGTACATCGCCAATCGAAATAAGGATACAAAGGATTTGCATCAACCAAAGTAAAAATAACAACAATATTAATTTATTAGGATTGAAACTGTTTCCAATGCATTCAGGCTTCTAATTTATTTTGTTGTGAGAAAGAGCTTTCACCAATCGATCCAGGTTCCGATGAGAACGGCCATCACCGGCCAGAGCTGCCTCCTCAGCCTTGGTTTTCCATTCCATTGCCTTCTTTTTCATTGCTTTTCCCTTCTCTCCGTCCATTAATTCTCTCACAAGTTTCTCCACTTCATCTCTTTTCACATTGTTATCTATCTCCATGCCAATGCCCCATTGATCAGTACAAGCAAGCCTACAGTTGGTCTGCTGCTCAGCGAAAAAAGGCCAACAAACCATTGGCACGCCGCCACAGATACTTTCCAAAGTTGAATTCCACCCCATGTGGCTTAGAAACCCTCCTATGGAAGGATGCTTCAGCACTTGTTCTTGGGGACACCAGCTTACTAGCATGCCTCGATCCTTTGTTTCTGATAAAAACTCAGGTGGCAACATTGCGGCGTCGCCTACAACAATATCAGGCCTTATTATCCATAAGAAAGTTTGGTTGCTGTTGGCTAGTCCCCAAGCAAATTCTATCATTTGCAGGGGTGTGATTACAGTGATGCTGCCAAAATTTACGTACACCACAGATTCTGGTTCTTTGGAATTAAGCCATTCAATACACTCTGGGTGTTCTTTCCAAAGATTGGAGCCAGTATTTTTCAAATCACCATGTGGAATCTGATCAACAAGCAATTGAAGAGGACCTACAGTGAAAATTGGAGGAAACATTGGGGAGAGAGCATCTAAAACATCTTGTTCGAGGGAGTCGAATGTGTTAAAAATGACAGCAGAAGCTCTTGAAGTTCTGTCTATTTCTCTTAGCACGAAGTGCAGCATGAAGTCGTTTTTGTCTGTAGTTCTGATAAAAGTTGGAAGATCCCTCAAACGGATATCTTTCATTCCTGGAATCCAATCTACTGGTGTTTCCAAGTAGCCATTTGTTAGATCGCTCGCATCTGCAAAAAACAAGTTAAGATTAATTTCATCAGCACAGTACTCAAGTAATAGGAAATTGGTAAATTTATGATGCAAATCTACACCTCATACTCAACTATCAAAAACTTTTGATCTTAATTCATGCACCAATGTTTTAAGAAAGTCGTTTACCTTTCAGAGGTATCAAGCCTCTTTCGATGAGAGGACGATACTGCGAGTAGCCCAAAACACCACAGGCGCTTGGTGTCCAAAACAGCGCTTCAGGAATTCCAAATTCTTCAGCTGCATCAAGAGTGAAACTCATGCAAGCATCTGAGACAATACATGTCACCTGGGGCACAATACCTGAGGAGTTGAGCTTGGCAATAAGATCACGAAATGGAGCTAAAGCAGTTTGCGAGGTGTATTTGCAAAGTGACGGGATATCTTGAGTGGCATCAGCAATATCCGATGGTGGAAGACCATCAGGGATAGTCTCGAACTGGAAGTCTGGCAATCCATCGAGGGAGTTGGAGCCTCTAGACTTGAGTAAGCGTTTGTGGTTATACTCTGTATTCACAAAGGTGATGTGAAAGCCTTTGAAATGGAGTAGTTTTGCTAGTTTGAGCATCGGGTTTATGTGACCCTGAGCCGGAAAAGGGACGCACACAGCATGAGGTTTATCAGCCTGAGCTAAGGAACCCATTTCTCTGTGTTTTCCTTGTATTCACACACAAAAGGATTGGATGGTTATCAGAGGTGGAAAGACATGGCCTTTTATAGAGAAGAAGTATTTGTATTCCCTTTGTATGGGAGTATTACTTTTTTTTGTAAAATTATAAGAGTTATTCTTAGAATATTAAAAGCATATATTAAAAAAATCTAACAATTGTTGTGCTAATAATCTAACAATTTCTTATTTTAAATTAAACTACGCCAACTTGTTTGGAATTAATTTTTCTAATGGGTCAAAGGAGAGAAGTATAATAATAATAATTTCTATACATCAAGGAAAATTAAATTATAATTCAATATATCAATTTGGGAACAAAGATGGGTGAGTTGAACTTGGAGTTGATCCCACCTCTATGTTCCAAACTTGAAAATACCACTGGTAACTCTTTGAATCAAACCTATGTAGATAATGTTTGCTTACTATGTTTCGAGATAAGATAGACGGAGATAGGTAAAACAAACGGACATGTTTATATATATATATATATATATATATATATAAAAGTATAATTATTTTATATCTTTGTCGATGTTTCTCTAATTTATGCTCATTTTATATTTGTCTCTTCTGTCTTATAATATTAATCAAACCCAATAAAAATGTAATGGAGGAGAACATCAAACACTCTTCTTATAAGACCTATTAAACTTAAATAAAAGTCTATTATCATCAAAGTTTTCTAATAAATATAGAAATATAAAAAAAAATAAACGTCTTTTTATTTATGGACGGCATGGGCAATATTATATATACCGGATTAAAATAAATGTGTTTAATCAATGAGTTGTCGCTGAATTGATTTTAATATCTATTTAAAAAACGTAGACTTTGAAAATACACCATCTTAGCTGGTACTAGATTTACAGCTCCAAGCTCTAGGTTTGACTTCAGGAGATCTCCATCAGGCACTCTCGATAATATCCCTATCACATAGTAAATATTCTATTATCAGGCTCGGCCTACCATACAATTAAAATCCTAGCTGTGACACAAAATAATTAGCAGTTTATAACTTGAGCCAAATCTGCTTGATCTCCTCTCCAGATAACTGGTTATAGAATGTTTTAAAAAGGTCCGCATGGAGCTAATTTGTCTCCTGGTGGGGAAGGTAGCAAGATATGTTTATATATGTAATCAATTATCCAACAAACAGTGACAGAAAACATATATTTAAGAGGATGATTTCTTGTTTTCTTATCAGTTCCTGAGAGTAGATCCTATCATCCAACGACAAAAAAGTTATTGGGTTCTGAAACACACACATATCGAAAATAGTACTTAAATTTTTTGGGGGAGTTTCAAGATCTCGTTAGATCTAGAGTTTATTAGGTTTGTATAAAAACTATCTGAATATCGAATTTTTTTTTTTAATTTTCAATAATTATTTCAGGACAGAGTTATTAGATGTTAGTTTCGTTTTGTTTTTATCGAAACGGCCGAAACATTTCATGCTAGTTATAAAAACAAGACAAAACAGTATTATTTTTACCTCGATCTAAATTTCAGTTCGTTCCAGATTTTTCGGCCGAAACGTCGGTATTACTTCGTCTATACCGTTTCGGCTACAGAAAAAAATCATCTCCCGCCTAACTTTACTATATTGCTTTTCATCTTCCGCCGTCCGGATAAATTTTTGCCACTTGTCACTGTGTTTTTCATCTCCCGCACAAATTGTTGTCATTTTTTTTTTTTGATATAGGGTGTGAAACTCATTAACTTATATTAAGGATGTTGAAAATGTATTTTGTAAAATATTTGTTTCCCTTGGTACTGTATTTTTATTCTAGATTCATTAATCAATATCACATTTATTAATTAAAGATAAATATATATATTTATTAATAATTAAATATGTTTATATAAACAACCAATTAGTTATAGAGCATTGGCATTATTATTATTATTATTATTATTATTATTATTATTATTACTATTATCCATGTGATAGGAGCCAAATGGGGGTCTGAATATTTGCTATCATACACAATCAAACTTGATCCATGCGATATCAGCCATTGGATCAGAAATCATTGTGGGTCCTGAGATGTTTGCAGGAAGAGATTGCCAAATGCCAAGCATGATTGTAATTTTGCAGACATTAGTTGTGTGTGTGTGTGTATATAACAATTGTATATTTGTTTCGGTCAATAAGAAAAGGAGATCCTTCGATCAGCATTTAATCTCTTCCAGTCAAATATATAACTGTTGCATGACAGCAAGAGGCCTGATTACAGTATTGGTCAAACCTAGTATGATAGCAATTAAATATCTACATTATAAAATTAATTGCGTATCAGCTGATTCGAAACCATACACTATTAAAAAAGTATTGTTAAAAGAAGGATTTACGTGAAGGGTTTCTTCCCATTGGTGGGGATCGTGGGCTTACGAAGATTTTATCATATATTCTTAATATTTAGAGTTCCCGGCCGGCCTTCAGGATTTTAATTTCAAATTAAAAAAATGACTTATTCTTGGTATTAGTGCTTAAAAACAAATCTATTCAACCGCGATTACAGGATCTAACAGTCGACTCCATTTATTAATAATTATGATTTTGATTATAATAATATCAATAACTCATAAAAAGGAGAGATTTAGCTTTGGTTAAAATATTTTAAATTAATATCATTAAAAAAAGGTGAATTAACGAGCTGATATATGAATGGAAATTATATGGGATCGTGCATGAATGATTCTCTAGTGGATCAAAAGCAACATTTTGTTGGAAAGCACGTGCATGGGAGTTCAAATGGTAGAACCAATCGGAGATGGCTAGCGATCGGGGAGGTTGGGAGTGCTTTTCAAAAGAAAAAAAATAATTTTTTTTATATTTTTAAATTTAAATTAATAAAATTTGATGTTTTAAAATTATTTTAATATATTGATATAAAAAATAATTTAAAAAATAAAAAATATAATTTTAATATATTTTAAAATAAAAAACACTGTCGGTGTTCCCAAATATAATAATGTTGCTTCGTCATGGGGACAGTCTGTAGTGGAGCCCACTTGCTTCATGAATACGACTGTATAGACCTGTTATTAGGCAACTGTATAGACCTGTTATTAGGCAACACACACACTATAGAAAGAAAGATAATGCAGCCATAAATGAAGATCTTGAAAACCACTTCCTCTACTACATGCCTTTTGTATGTATGTATGTATGTCCTCAACATTGATAAGATCTGTGAAGTTTGTGTTGTGCCACATAACGCAAAACCTTTCCACATAATAAATGAAAAACAAATTGATCCACAAGATTTAGATTTTCCTTTCCTTATTTGTCTGGCAATGTTGCACAACACAAACTTCACAGATTTTATCAAGATGGAGGATATACTTACAAGGCATATAGTAGAAGACGTGATCTTATCATCGTTGTACATATGCTATAAGGTGTCAGGCCACCATGGATCTCACAAATAAGTTGGAGCGAAGGGCTCACCAAACGAGAAGCTTGGAACTATTTTTTATAAATTTAGGAATTGTCATAAAAAAAGTATGTAACTACGCCACTTTTATTAAAATCAATTTATTTTTATTTTTTAAAATTTAATATTGGATTAATTAAAACTAATATATATATATATATATATTCAATTATTTGTTATCAAATTATCTTTATCTTCTAACTTAGGTTTATCATATTAGCACAAATTGACTTATATTATTATTTTGTTATTTATTTCATTTTAAACATTCAAGATTATATTGATTGATAATTCAGTCTCATAATTAATTTTTATTAACTTTCTTGGAGTTATCATGACCTCATTTGTTAATGAGACAGATTGAGTTGACATTATCCGTTCGGAGGTTGTTCCACATGTGCACAGTTCAAAGTTTCCTCCTACAAAGCCGCCTCGAAGCACAACCTGGAAAGCTCGATCGAAGTGCTTTAGCACCCGCTTGGTATTGTGTTTCTACCCACGCTTGAAAAATAGTCAGTGAATTGTCGTCTGGTTACCTATTAAAACAAATTGCGCAATACATGGGCCCACCAACAAAACTTTGCAAACCGCCGTTTCATGAGAAGTCGCTTCTCATGGCTTTTCATAAACAAATAAAAAAACCACAACAACCACGTAAACAACACAAAATTACCGTTGGAATGTATTATTCCAAATCAAACCCTCATCTCTCAGCATCTCTGCTCCCTTCACTTCGCGCCTCACTTCTCATTTTCACTATTTGTTCCCCTTCTCTTCACATCTCGCATCTTCGGTCCCTCTGTCGTCCTCGCCACCTTTACAAAAGTAGAGGGATCTTTGTCTGTCTTGGCTCTTGTTTCGATTCCTCGCTACTTCGGTTTCTTGTTTAGAGGAGCGTCGACGTCGTTTAGGGAGATCGGAGAAGGAGAGGGTTGTTCACGAGAAATGGTTAAGAGAGAGATCAAGAGTGTTTTTACTGCTTATAATAATAATTTATTATTAGAGTTTGTAGGAATAATGTGAGGTAATTAAGGATGGAAAAATAGGCATTTGAAGAACAAACAATATATATTTTTTAAAAATGTGTAGATACAGATCAGTCTTAATGGAAGGAAATATATGTTCGTGATGAAATTGCAAATAGTTTGATGGGAGAATAAAAAATAATATTTGTTTTTTCATGAATTATTAATTTCATAATATTATTATCATTATTAAATTTACAATATTTAAAAAAATTATATATATATACACTTTTAAGTAATTTTACAAGTTAAAAGCAGTTTGGAAAGTTTGGAAACCAAACACCAAAAATGCTTTTTCTTCAACCTTCAACTCAACCACAGTTTTAACCAAACACTTAACTGCTTTTTTTGAACCACAGTAAAAAGTGTTTTTTTTGAAACTCCATTTTTTTAACCTCAACCACAACAGCAACCGCAATACCAAACAGGCCCTAATTAGTAGATTGCTAGACTAAGGTTCCGATCGTATAATCGATCCGCTCTAGCATCCGCTTAACAAATCAATGAGGCTCTGCAACCTCATCTCTTACGTTAAAGGGATGGAAAATGGGAACTCAAGTAAAGATCACATTCTATCAAACTATTCTTGTTTGTGATTAAAATAAAGCCTTTTTATCTTCTAATTTATTTGTCCATTACAATCATAATCTAGGCTAATACGAGTTTATTTGCCTCATGACTATATACTGGGCTTTTTAATAGTAAATTGATTAATTTTATGTGGATTTTAATTGGTTATTTAAATATTAAATTAGTAATATTGTAAGCCGTTGGGATTTAAAAAAAAATTGTTTGGTTTTAACATATATAATTTTTTGTTTTGTATTTTGGTTTTTGTTTTTTTAATTTTTTGGTTTAATTTCTATCGTTTGATTTTTTCGGTTCTTTTAGGCTAGGTTTTTAACTTTTTTCTTGTATTTATGTATCTATACTCTTAGTTTTGACTTTTAATTTTTATTCTTATTTATATTTACACACCTTTGCTCTTAGTTTAGACTTTTAATTTTTTTTTGTTATTTTTATTTGTGTTAAATGTATCTTGCGTTAAAAAACATAATAAGTTTAACTTTGGTAGTGTAAATAAGAGTGAAACTCTATGTTATGCATGTATAGTTAATATTTTTGTTGATAGTGATTTGCTATCTTTGTGTTTTTTTCATTTATTTTGTTTATGCATGTCTTTATATATTTTTAATTTGAAGCGATTTCTATTTAAAAAGATTTTTTTTATTATTTATTGTTCATATTATTGTATTTAAAATATTTGAGAACATTGAGATTAATTTAATTTAAGATTTCAAAAAAACTTATTTCATTTATATTTTTTTTCCAGGAGTACATATCAAATAAATATCAAAATATATAATTAGTCTCAAATATTTATAATAAAAAAAACCTTAAATAATCATTATTATTTTTTTTAAATGTCCTATCCATAATAAAATGAATATATATAAAAAATAAATAATTGAAATTTTTGCAGGTTGATTATTTTGCTTAGATGTACAGTATAAAAAATATCTAAGACCATCAACATATGTTCACATGTTAAAAGATTTGGTTTTGCTTACTGCGAAGAGCAAAGCAAGTGGCTAGTTTATTTTTTCATTATAGATAATTTTGCCTAATTTTTCCACTCGTTTGTCTGCGTGTGGCTTCACAATTTTTTTTAATGTTACATTAAATCTAAAATATCATATATAAAAAACTCGCAACAGTCAATTTGTAACAAAAAGAACATCGATCAATGAAATATTATTGATTATTATCATATTATTAATTATTATAGCTATCATTATTGTAAATGTAGTATTCTGAAATTTTTTAAAAAGGAAAATACATGTATACCCTTGGTGGCTAGAATTAGGAAAAATTAGGTAAAGGGTAAAGTAGTAATAATACAAGCTAGTAAATATAAATTGAAAAAAAAAAAAAAAGAAGAAGATAGATCTGCAATTAGAGAGAGAATCGGAAGAGAGGAAGAAAGAAGAAGAAGAAGAGAAAAGAGGGAAAGAGAAGAGGAAGAGAAAAGAAGAAGGAAAAATAAGTTGTTAAGGTAATATGTGTGTTTATTTATGTATAAATATGATTATTAGCTATGATTTGGTTTGTATTGATTGTTAGGGTTTGAGAAATTTATTTGGGTTTGATTGATGAATTAATAGAGATGTTAAGGGTTGAAAGTGTTGGGTAATGATTTAATTAGTTGATTGTAGATGATTTTGAAGTTTTGAGATGTTTGGTTTAAGAAAATATTGAGAAAAATGGTGAAATAATGTTGAGAAAATTGAAAACCCTTGCTGGAAATTCTGGGCTGAGGTTGAAGATGACAAAATGTCATTTTGGTCCTTTTTGTGAAAATTACAGTTTGGTCCCCGAACTTTGGAAAAATTACAGTTTGGTCCCTGAGGTGAAATTCGAGATTCTGGACAGAATTGAGGATGAATTGTGGATAAAATTTCAGTATAGTTGTGAATTTAAGAGGAGTTCAATTTAGTCCTTCAATTTGGTAAAATTACGATTTGGTCCTAAAATATGAGAAAAATTCAGAATGGTCCCTAGATGAAATAATAGCATTTCAGATTGGTTTGATGAATAGTTGAAGTTCATTTGATGGATTATTATCAATTTTATGAGTTAGGTATATGGAATTAGATTTTGGAAGAAACCTTTGATTTAGGTTTACAAAGAAATGGATAGTTTGATTCAAAAACACGTAGGATTATGATTTGAACTCTTAGATATGTTATTAAGGTATTTTACTTCTTTTGAGTCATTTTTGAGTATATCTTCTTTTATATATTCAGATAATCCCGATATTCTACCTGCGGGACATCAGTAAGATTTCGTCAACACTCTGCTTCTGAACCTTATTTGCTTTTGAGTCAGGTGAGTGGATAATATTTAATATGCATGAGAAATATTATAAATATTTGATTTGATAGTATTTGGATTATGCTTCTTGATAATATATATATGTTAAGTATTATTCTTGTTACGATAAAGCATAATCATTTATTGAATATATGTTCTTGATATGAGCCAATATTTGTTTGTGAATTGATAGCTCCTCATTTGATCGATATCATGAGTTGAGCCTTGAGATATGAATATGTCTGTTTGATTATGATATATATGTACCTACGGTATGCCAGTCAGAATACCCATGCTAACAGGGGAATGTTAGTCTTTGTGCACATCGTATCTGAAACCCTAGTTGGTCGGGGGAGTCACCAACCTGTGTAGAGTGATCATCCCACAGTACGGAGCCTCATGCTCATTGCATTCTGATTTTCTGACGAGCTTTACCTATTGAATTCTTGTTATGACCTATTTGAGGAACCATCACATGTTTGTTTGTAAGAACTTCGAGCCTATTTGTTAATATACTTCTCCTTGCTATATTTATCTCGTATGTGTATATTGGATATTATCTACTCACTGAGTTGTTGAACTCACCCCCTCATTATTCATTATTTTCAGGATCGTAGCTTGCTAGCAGGTCATTTTGTCCTACTCTTGGAACCTGCTATTTTGGTTGTACTTGATATTTTTGTTCACATGGCTAGTTAGTGCTCCACAAGTAAAACCATATGTAATCAACTTGTGTGTAAGGACAATCGAATTATGTTATAAGTTTATTTTGTTATTTCCGACACTTGAATTATGTCCGACACTTGAATTATGTAATGAAGTCTATTTTGATATTTCCATCGCGTAAATTCTGAAGTTGAATGATAAGTTTGTGTGTAAGTTTGGGTTCGTGATAGGTGTGGGACCTTGAGGGGACCATGCCTATGTGCCGGTCACGGATCCGGGACTCGGTCGTGACAATAAATAATCAATATTCTAATTATTATTGACGAGTATTATCGATGTCACCATCATTAGTGTTATAAGCTTATTATAACAATAAGCATTATGATAATCAACACAGTTATTTCTATGAAAATAATTGCAATTATAATTAGTATTATGATCATTATTAAAAAAATTGTCATCATTGATATTTTCTATATTATTTTATGATTTTTTGTTAGTATTATTATCATTAAAGCCATAATTATTAATAACATAAGTACTATAATCATTACAATAAATTACACTTGGTATTATCATTATGATTAATAATGTCACTATTATCATCATGGTTATAACACCTAAAATTATAATTAATATTATTGAGAAAATAATAAAAATTATTAAATTACCCCGTGTATAAAAAACAACTCAAAAACTCTAACAAAAGAAGAAGTAAGAAAAACTAAAACTAAAATTACATCAAAGAATAAAAAAAATCATAAAAACTTTAACAAAAGAGAAAACAAAAAAAAGAAAATAAATTATTAAACAAAAATAAGGATTATTAGTAGGAAAATATTTTTTTACTTGAAGATAAAAAAAAATAAAAATTATCAACAACATGAGCACTATAACTATCATAATAAATTACAATTGTTATTATCATTATAATTCATAATGTCACTATTATTATCATGATTATAACACATAAAATTATTATTACCATTACTGCTAAAACAATAAAAATTGAGGAATAAAAAAACCCAAAACTTTTAAAAGAGACAAAGCAAGAAAAAAATATAAATTATTATTAAGTAAATAATAGAAAAAACAAAATCACATAAAAAAATAAAATAAAAAACTCAAACTAACAAAAGAGCAAAAAATAAAATAAATATAAATATAAATATAAATATAAATTATTATTCGCTAAAGAAAGAGATTGATGAGCTTCACTGTTCATATCTATAGTGAAACCACAACCTCATTTAGTTATAGGATAATATTATTTTCTTTCATGTTTTCCTAAAAAAATCGATTATTTAGCTTTTTATATATTAATTTTATTATGGATAACGTGATGAAAATAATGAGAATGATTAATTTTAAAATATTTTTTAAAACATGTTAGGCTAATTATATATTTCGATATTAATATGGTATTAACGCATTAAAATAGATATTAAATAATGAACTTAGTTTTTTAATCTCAAATCAATTTAATCTCGGTGTTTTGAAATACTTTTAATATAATAATACCAAGAATAAATCTTAAAATATATAAAAAATATATTAATTTCTTGTAAATAAAAATCACTTTAAACTAAAAATGATATCAAGGCATATATAGACAAAACAAATGAAAAAACACAGATAACAAATCATTATCAACAAAATATTCACTATTCATGTGTAAAAGAGAGTTTCACTCTCATTTCATGTACACCAAAACTAAATCTACTCTATTTTTGATGTAAGTTGCATTTAATATAGAGATAAATAATAAAAAAAATTAAAAGTTAAAATTAAGATTATAAATACATAAATATGAACAAAACATAGAAACATCCGAGAAAGACCAAAAAAGTTTAAGAAATTAAAACGAAACCAAAAATAAAAGAATAAGAATTAAATGTAAAATAAAAAAATTGCATGTTAAAACGAGAGAAAAAAAATCTACCTATGACTGAGTATAAATCAAATGGCTCGTAATCTCTATACTCGGTCAAGTATTGCGTACTCGGTCAATAATAAATATCTCATTTGCGCGGGTGCACAAGTTTTACTATGAGCCTTCAAGTTTTGATTTTTTTTTCTTTCAAGAAAGTAAGGTTGTGAAGGTGGCACTAATCATTAGTGGTCATTGTTCATGATTACGTTTTAACTTTTAATTTAATATTTATTAAAGGTAGAAAAGCCAAAGAATTGGTAATTCAAGTGAAAAACACAGATTCTTCAAATAATGTAATATCTACAGCGTAATTTTTCAAAATAATTAATAAGAAATAATAGTAGTGTGCATCCAGAATTGGAAGTTCTTATTTTTCTCGTGTCTTATAATTAAAAAGATAATTCGGGGATTTCATTGGCATTGCTTCTTTAATTACGAATTAATTAAACTTGCATTTCGGCCTCCGCTGCAAATTTATTCACAGTGCAAGTCATAGAGTCGTCCATCAGTCAAACAATTAACTTTCGCCCATAAGAGTTTTCTATACGTTGGAGCATCAGGTACAATTCCAAACATAGTATAACTGCCTATTTGTCAAGTATTTTTTTAAAATCAAAATTATTTTTTATTTTAAATTATTTTTATACGTTGATATCAAGAATAAACCTAAAAAAATATAGACAAATAATTTAATATATTTATAAATAAAAAATACTTTAAAAAACAATCACAATCGCACTCTCAAACACAAAGATTTAGTATGATATTTAAGAGTGTATTTGTTATTGTGGTGGTGATTGTATATCAATTTATCCATACAAAACACAAGTTGAGATTATTGTTGTATCGATGACACTGCATAACTATATTACAAGAAAACACAAGATGATCTTGCTTTTGTTAAATATGATTGTAATTCCAATTATATTCCGAATGATTTTTTTACCAAATATTGTACCTCGAGCAAATAGTCAAGGATTACAGAAGCCTTCACGTATGAATTTTGTTCATGATAGCGTTGCAAGTAATTTGATGAGAGGATAAAAATTAATGTATAATTTACTTGAATTATTAATTACATTATGTTATTATGATTATTAATTACATTATGTTAATATTTTTTAGCAATCTTATATATGCCATCAATTATTAAAAGATGTGAAGAGATGAGAAAGATCCAATGTTAAGCTAAGATAAGCAACTCCACAATATTTTTTTTTTTTGAAAATATTACTAAGATACAACCCAACTAAGATACATAATCTTTTAAAGTTATCAATGTGAAAACATCTTTTTTGACCAATCAAAATCACTGTGATGGATTATTACTTAGTTGGGTTGATATCATACAAGATTAATTTATGCTCTTTAATATTAATAACTTTATTACCTAGAAATTCAAATATTTTTTTATGTGATCCTATATCATGTTTGAGAGTATTAATTTCAAGCTCTTGACCATAATCCTCTCTTAGATATCGAATAAACTATAAAGTTTAGGATTTGTTGTCTTCCACTCACTTAATAATCCATCACTTACCCTTTTTAAAATTAAACCAATACAGTCGTACTTATTTGGGTTTCAATCACTACTTGATATCATAAAAATTCTAAATATAATAAAAGCAATACCAAAATTATAATACATGCATTAATATAATAAAAAATTAGAAATACTACAAAAATTAACAAACAAAAATTTTAATTTCCAGCAACCATAACAAGAAACTCAAAACAATACGAGTTTAAAAAATACAATTACCTTGGAAAATTATAAATAGCCATGTAATTCTTTGTCCCTGGAATATAATGAATTGACATATCTTTGTCCTTATATTTTTTAGAGAGTTGTTGATAGTACTTACTCAAAGTGGGGTCTCTAGTTTCAAATATCCTTTTACAATATCCCTCTATCATTTAAGAGTCACTATAGACATGGATAGGAAAAGTCCTTATAACTTCTACTAGACCAGACCTATTAGAAGAGCTTTGTATTCTACTATATTGTTAATAGCTTAAAATTTAAATTGCATCATATATTTAAAGATATGTCTATTTGGATCATAAGAATGATCTCATCTTCATTAACTTTAGATTTGAAATATATATATATATATAGATATATAATTCCTAAAGTGATGTTGATTGCATGAACTCTAAAGGTATCTTTATTGCACTTGAAGCGATTGGTTATTCAACTATAAAGTCTATCAAGTTTTTTTTAATAGCTAGTCTTGTTTAATATCGATGTTTATACTCTCCTAACTCAATCACCTATCTCAACAATTAAGTAGACATGTCTAGCTTATAGAAGATTTGTCAACACTATAACTTTGTTTAGGACAACTAGTTATATCCAATATTGCTTAAATTTTCTAATTAATGAGTTTTTTCTCTCCTTATTTCTTACTAGAAAACTAAAAACAAATCATCTTTTAATGACAAAAACACATTTAGAAGGATTTTTATTTTATATGATATCAAAATAGTAAAATCATCTTCTAAGTCATTCAAATCTAATATTTGGTCATTCAAATACTCTACTAGAATACTTTATTCTTCTAGGGAGCTTGTTGCCTCATGTTTCCTTCCCTTTGGTTTGTACATACTTGTATTTTTTATTTGCTTAAGTTTTAACTTTTTTTACTTTGATTTATAATATTTTCGTACATTTGATAAAAAAAAACAATATTGTTTAAAATCAAGTTTTTTATTGATATGTTATTCACTTAAGCTTTCATTTTATTTTCTTCCTAATTTGGTGTTTAAAAACTTTATTGAACATCCACTACTACGTTACATTTTCATTTCAAACAAAATAGTAGCAAAATGTTCCTCCTTCTATTATGAAAGAATTATTTTTCTTATCCTCTAGATATATGTGGATTTGATGATTACCCTACCTAAGGTAAATTGCATTGTTGTTTGATTGTTTTTCAAAGTTAAAAATTTTGAGCTGCATTTTCAAAAACCTTTTTTTTGTTTGCGGGTGTACTTTACAATGTAATTTTACACCGTAGTAAAAATCTTTTTTATCTACAGATGTACTTTACAATGTAAATTTACACCTCAAAAGCTAAAACTAAATAATTGTTTAATTATTTTTGATATTTTGGCTGAATACCAATGGATAATAGTAAACTGGTTACAATATCCAAATTTTGTTTTTTAAAAAAATTGAAAAATATGCAATGTATTTTTTTTACAAAAAATACAATGAGAAAAGTTTTGGAATCTGGCCGTATGCACGAAAACAACACATTTTTATATTTTGTGAAGATTTTTTTTAACAAATATTTTTTCTTTCTATTTTAAAATGATAAAAGAAACAGAAAAAAAAAGGATGGCGGGAATTGGGCTGGCAGCCCAGCCCAGATGGCCCGAAAGGCCATCATCTTGGTGTGTTGGGTCGTCCAGCCTAAGTGGGTTGTCAGCCCACCCACTTGTGGATTGGGCCTCAGCCCAGGTGGGCTGACGCCCACTGTCTTTTATTTTTGGGACGAGCGCCAAAAACCAGACCTGCATGAACAGGGGGACGTGAATTACGTCCCACAGCATGCAGGCAACGGGGAAGAAGATGATGAATAGTCTAATTTTTGACTATGACGAAACGTGCACCTGTTAGTATCGTTGGGTAGAGGAGCTCGAGGTGATGATTCCTGTCGTGGTGGCGTCGCCAATGGTGGCCTGTGGGGACCGGAATGAGCCTCTGAAGCTGATCGGTGCAACTGCCTCCGTCGACTCTGTTGCTGCTACTACTTCTCAAAGAAGATGAATGAGCTAAAAGGGTTGAGGAGGAGCTCGCAGTGGTGATGAGGGTGTTGGGTGGTTGGGAAAGTTGCAACGGTGGCGAGAGAGAGAGATGTGATTGGGGAGAGAGAAGAGTTGCAAGGGGGACTGTCTTTTTTCTTCTTTCTTTCCTTTCTTTCTATTGTTCTCAATTTTTACCTCGCTTTTGCTTCAAAAACCCGTTTTCTATCCTCTGTTTCAAGCCTTTGTTTTCCAAGTTTTCTACCCAAATTTTCTCCTCTCGTTTTCCTTTGTTTGTCCAGTTTTTTTCACCCCCCACCTCCACTGCATGCATTCAAGCATGAATTTATAGGCAAGAGGCAACGCTTCAATTGTCCACTGCATGCATTCAAGCATGAATTTACAGGCAAGAGGCAACGCTTCGGTTGCCCATTGCGTGCACTGATGGGCTGCCTCTTCACCTGAGAGAGAAGAGGTAGAGGCATGACTGCGCTGTTCAGGTGAATGAACAGTGCAGTCACGCGTGATAATTTTGGAGAGAGTATAAAATACAATTTGATCCTCAATTTTTAATTTGTTCAATCGCACCCCTAATTGGTTTTTAATTTTTAATTTTGTGTGATTGCGTCCCCATGGAAAAATCAATATTAGCCTTAAATTTGCGTGCCTCTTTTATTTTGGTCCCTAACTTCCAATTTATGCTATTTGACCCTTAATTGACTATTAAACTCTCAATTGTTTTCAATTAGACCCCTGATTTCGCACAATTGGCTTGGAAAAATTCAATTCAGTGTCTGAAAATTCCCAACTTCTCAATTGAACTCGAATTAAGTTCCCTAACTTGATTTTTCACTGATTAAGCCCTTAATAAAATTAATTTGACCAACTTAATGTATAATTAAGTCCTTGCACTTAATTAAATTCTTTAACTGAACCCTAAATTAATTCCCAAACATAATTATACATTTAAATTGGCCAATGATTAAATCAAATTGGCCCATAAAAATATAATTATATCTCCCGACTTAGATTTTACACAGATTTATCCGATTATAAATTATTTTTGCCTTAAATCTATATTTTCCTCTATTTTTGGGACAAAAGAGATACGATCGGACTTGCGGAAACAACCAAAAATTCCACATTGATTTTTCTACAAACGTCGACCCCTTTTATTTTATTTTTGTTATTTTTTTGGGGAGTCACCAAAAATTTGGTGATGACAGCGAGAGCGCGGTGTCGCAGCGACCCTCCCCGTGAGCAAGGGAATTCAAATGTGCTAGGAGGATTTTTATCTTTATTTTTGGAAGAAAAAAAAGGAGTAGGCACCTAGTATTATGATTACTAGGAAACCTAAAGTGGTCTTTCAGAGATTTAGGGTAAGAGACTGATTGCGTAAAGGAAAGGTTTTAGCACCCATAGTACTTGGTGTTTTTGTTTGTCTTATAATTGCTATGATATTAATTTTTTCAAAAAATATGATGATATATTATCCCCGCCGAATATTTTGGATATTAAACCCTTGAAATTTATTTATCCAAAAACCGATAGTGAATAATATGAATCACCGAAAAAACGATTTTTTATTATTTTTGGAATATTGGCCAATACCCTTTGGATTTTACAAACATGTTGTAAAATTCAAAAATACAAGAAATGATTTTTCTTTGCGAAATTCATGCTAAAATATATTTTTTCTTTAAAATTCTAAGATAATATATTTTTTTTGAAACAAAAAGTGTATTGGCGGTATGCAAGAAAACAAAACATTTTATCTTTTTTGCAAATTTTGTATTTTTATTTTTTTATTATTATTCTTGTATTCGGTGGGCTCAGCCAGCCCACCTATTTTGGGTTTGTGCTGCCAGCCCAGCCTATCTCAGGCTGGACTATCAGCCCATAGAAAAATAGGTCTGGACTTCCAGCCTAGCCCATCTCGGGCTGGGCTGTCAGCCCAGAGAAGCCTGTCCCTGGGCTTTCAGCCCACCCCATCTAATACTGGGCTTGGTCTGGAAGCCCGACTTACTCAATGCCCGACCCGATTAATGTTCACATTCGGGGCAGTTCGCATGAAACAGATGATGAACAGTAAAAATAGGATTTTCGATTGTGACGAACGGTGTAACTGTTAGTACCTTTGTGTAGAGTACGTCGGAAATGATGGCGTGTGGTGGCTGGAGTGGACGTCGGAAGGGGCGCGGGCGTGTTGCAGCTACACCTGCTGCTGCTGTCTCCTTCGGCTTAAATGACGACTGAGCTTCTGTTGAGGTGGCGGAGGTTCTGGTAACGTCGATACTGTGCTTGGTTACCGGAGTTGATGGCTGTTGGACGTGAGAGAGAGACGTCGGTCCTCTGGTTTTAGAGAGAGAAAAGATGACGTTACCGAGAGAGAAATGAAAGTGGAAGAGGGAGCTGAAGCTTGAGGCGAGAGGGAGGAAGATTAACTCTATTTTTCACGTAAATTTCCTTTTTCTCCCTTCTCCTCTGTCTCCGTCTTCTTCTGTATACTTCTTCTCTACATTTGTCCTCTGTATTCTTTTCTCTCCCCCTTTTCGTCTCGTTCTCTTTTTTTTGCTCGTAAAATCTTTCTCCCATCTTTTCTTTGAATTTTCTCCCCCCTGTTATTTTTCTGTCAAATTTCAAAAGTCTCTTCTCTGTTCTTTATTTCTCTATCCTCTGCATGTCTCTCTCCCCTTTTTCGCTTTTCTTTTTTTTTTTTGAATTTTTCTCCTCTCCTCTGTCTCCTCCTCCCACTCTTTTCTCTGTTTTAGATCACTGCAACCTCTCTCTGTTTTTTTTTTCTTTCTGCATGAGAAATCTTCTCCTCTTTTCCTCTCTTTTCTTTTTCTCTCCACCCTCGTCTCCTCCTCCCCCTTTCTCCTCTGAACTCGCCATTTTATAGGCATTGCAAAGTTACCGTTGCAAGCAACGGTGGACTTCTTGCAGGGGTGGTCCGCGGCATTGCAAAGTTACCGTTGTATCGGTAATAATATTAGTCCTATTCCTACCTGGATTTTATTCAAACGGGGAGTTGATATATTCTTCATAACTGTCATAATATTTTCGGAAATCCGGATTTGATTAGGATTAGTCTCTTCCAGTCCGTATTTTGAGGTATATAGACTCTATACTCTCACAAATCCTCTTTATAATTAACGGGTTCCTCAGAATATCATCACCATAAAAACCTCTCACCTTCTCCAAAAGCTGCAGTCGATTTACTTTTTATTTTCTCTGATCTCGAATACCTGACAAAGTTGACAAAAGATGAAGAGACGGAGAGAGCGCAGTGACCACTATAGTTCTCTCCTCTCTCTATATCCTCGTGAAGAAGTTGAGCCTGTCCTAGACTACGCCAAGAAACTGAAAGCCTGGTTTCAATATGACCACCCTGAAGAAAAAATCCACAGCCTTGGCAGGATCTTGGAAAAGATCATGGATACAGCGGCTGCACATGGTGGTTTGGTAGGTGGACGGACAGTCGAACATGAATATTTTTCAGCAAGATTGAAGGCAATTCTTGAAGGTAATCATGACTTGATTGGTGAGCTGAACTCCTTTTCGCGGCCTGTGTTTCAAATCAGCCCTGACGTGGAGGAGAAGAAGGAAACTGAGGCAGCCATGGAGAGTAATACAGTCGGGAATGAAGAACCCATGGATTTCGTGAAAAAGCTTGATGGCAAGAGTGGTAAGGATGGCTGTGGGGAATTGTTAAAGAATTTCCGTTTGCGTAAGGAGGGATCTATGAGTTTGGGTGATGTCTGCGATTTCGGTCATAGGGTAACAGAAGGCCATCCTGATTTGCATCTAGACTTTCTTGACTCTATGCCAATTGCTGAAGCAACGCCATTGGCCGATTATCGTTCTGGTTTGAAATCTTCAGAACGCAGAAACTGTAGGGTTGATGAGATGCAGAAAGAGAGTCCTAAAAGTTTTCAAAAGAACAAGGAATCAGAATTTGTGAAGGCAGATGGATCTCAAGTGAAAGGCGGTAGCCATGATAGCGAGGAGAAGAAAACTGAGACAACCACAGAGAGTAAGACAGTCCGACAGCGTATGGATTTTATAAAAAAGCTGAAGATCAAAAGGTGTGGTGAGGGTGGTTTGGAAAAATTCTTGAAGAATTTCAATTTCCTCAAGAAGAGGTCTGGGACTTCGGTTGATGTTTTCGATTCTGGTCCTAATCTAACCGAAGGCCACGGTGACTTGCAAGAGAAGTTCCTTAGCTGCAAGCCACTTTCTGAATTAGAAAAACCATTGGCTCATCATCTTTCAGATTCGCTATCTACAGACCTCACCAACACCGGGGCTGCTGATGAGCCGCAGAAAAAGAGGCGGAATGATAAGGAAGCAAGAGTTATCAAGGGAGATGAAGCTGGAGTGAAAGCCATTGACGGCGAGGCGGAGAAGATCAGTGAAGGAGTCGGATTCTTCGAGAAAGTGAAGAGGAGGCTACATTGTGAGGTGAGTCACCTGACATTCTTGAAGCTTTTCTTTTACTACAGCAAGGGAAAGATTGGAAAGGCAGAATTCGTAAGAATGGTTGCCAGTTTCATAGGAAACAATCCTGACCTGATGAGTGATTTTGATAATTTCTGGAGGAATTGTGAGAGTGTAAATGTGCTTGAAGTAAGGGGATGTAAAGCAAGGGACAGGAGGAGGGAGAAGCAATCAGTGGAAGGCTGTAAAAGGAGCACTACTCCTAGGCGCAGGCTTCCAGATCATCATGGAAGGAACGTGTTCAAATGCGAAGATGAACAGTATGAGCTCGACATGTTGGTGGAATGGTTCAAATCAGCAGTCAAATACGCTGAGGAATCGGGAGGATCAGCCACTGAAAAAAATCTGGAGGAAAATATAAATCTGGAGGAAAATATGGGTGGAAGAATCTTTCGGAGGTGCATCGAACGTTTATATGGTGATCAAGGTCTGGAGATTCTGGACATACTCGATAAAGACACTCAGCGTGCACTGCCTGTCTTGAGAATGCGCTTGCGGAAGAAACTAGAAGAGCTGGTTCGATATCGTCAGAGTTTTGAAAATCTCCAGGGCTAGCTGAAACATGAGTTTGCTGGGACTTTGACAAATCTGATCTCGACAACAATTTGCAAAAACGTTAGTAGTCTTTCAGGATCTGTCTTACATGTTCGCAGGTTTAAATGATCTGCTCACAGATATGTTTGTAGCGTAGGTTTAAATGATCTGCTCACAGATGATGTCCAAAGTATGTATCAGATCTTTCTCTTAATGATAAATTTGCATTATTTTTTAACGCGTTCATTGTATTCTTCATGCAACGTTATTACATTCAATTTCTTTGCCAAAATTACCGAGAGTCGACCTATTTTTTCAACTTAAAAAAAAAAAAAGATATCAAGACAATGCAAATGTTATTAAAAAAGAAAAGAAAAAATATATGATATTATAGTCATTGACATTATATGGTTTAAAGAAAATATCAAAACAAATAAAACCAAAAAGAAAATTCAACAATGATTCAATGCTAAAGATGAACACTTGTCAATATTATAAAATATATATTTCTAATATTACCGAAAGGGAGATCTTATTGATTACCAAAGTAAAAACTCAATGAGAACATGATACTTGCATAAAAAGAAAGATAAACTGAGTTTTAATTACTGCCAAATGAAGAAATTGAGAAGAAAATAATTTCAAAAATCATATAAGAAATCAACTTGAGTCTATCTAAGGCGCCACACCAAATCCATAACATAATTGTGAGATCATGAATTTTTTTAAATTGCTTTTAAAAAAAAAAGCTTCAGTCAATCTTTATGGACTTCTCAATTTTTTATTTTTTATTTTTTTTTATTTTTTATTTTTTTTTTGGGGGGGGGGGGGTAACAATGTCAAATTCTCAATCAAGTAAAATAATTAGGGATAAAATTAAGAGAAAAAAAATTACTATGTTGACTTCAAAGCTTAAACTCACGAGCTCAATCAAAGAAACACCACCTGATCTTCTTGAAATCTGCTTCTCTTAAAACTAGTTTATCGGTTGCATTTTTTGGTGCCTGTAAAAGATTGTGTGCCTCTTGTTTTCCAGGTCTTTAAATTGTTCCTCAACAACCAAAAACAAAATCTTTATCATATATATATATATATATATATATATATATATATATATATATATATATATATATGTCTGTATGTTGCAGGAGACATATGACTATAGAACGATATTTAATGTCGGACCTGATCATCCAAGGTTATTTGGTGAATCATATGACTATATTAATTAGCTCTATTATCTATTAATTAACATATAAATGCAAGGCACCAACAATATACCATTTTATCCTAGCTACTTAACATATGATAAGATCATTTAATATACTTAAGGACATTGATCATATATTAATTAAACTTCTTACCAATAATCCAAAAACAACCAAGAGGTTCTCTGCCTGTAAGAGATTCTCTGCCTCTTGTTTTCCAGGTCTTTAAATTGTTCCTCACCAACCAGAAACAAAGCCTCATACAGTATCAATTAATAAAATAGATTTTTATTGTACTTTTTTTATGTTTTTTTATTAATCAACAACCGGATGACAGGGTGGAGAGCAAACACAACCATGGATCTAAGCTCATCCCAGTTCTCGTCTCCAAAAGGTTGGTCTCCGTTTTTATTGGAAAATATTAGATAATGAACTTGATTTCTTAGCTCAGCTGGGCTGCAAACCACTGGTTATTATTACCGGAGGCATATTGTCTATTATCTTCCCTGGGAAGCTGCACTTCACTCCAACACCTGGCTAGACTTCATTTTACTTCAGAAGTACATGAGAACCAATTGCATAACTTTATATTGATACTTTTTAAGACTCTGATTTATAAATTGTGTGCTGAATCCGCTAGCACTAGCTAGATTCTAGCCCTCTCCTACTTTCTATCAATTATCTGTGCTATTTCTATGAAACTTCCATGAACTTGTTCTGCAAAATAGTGTCTGTTCATAGACTCAACTCGTGATCCTAATGGACTCGCTCCACTTGGAAAGGTCATTTCATGTGTGGTGTTAGTACATGCAATTTGCATGCTATTTTAGCTTACTTGCAAGTTCGATAGTTTTCAAAGTTGTCTGTGGGATGATTTTTTGGTATAAACCATCCGATATCCGGCCACTGCCGACTAATCCGGATTCGAGTCGGGAGATACCCGTTAGGGCAGCTAAAACTCTCCCACAAAACGCCTCTGCATAAACAAGGTCTCGAACTCGTGACCTTGCTTAAGCCAGGACTGTCCTCTTGCCAGCTGACCTGAGCGCTCGGTGGTTGTCTGTGGGATGATAGCATCTGAGTGGTAGCAACATTATTATTGCAAGAAAATTGATAGCTTACCAAATCTTTTGGATGATTGTGGCAGTGATATCATAGCAACTTTACAACTAAGTTTTCATACCATATGATTTTATGATGCGCGTCTGCGCGCGCGCGAGTTTAGGGTTTAGGGTACAAAAGATAGACGGGGATAAAAATATAAAATAATTTATTTAAAAAACTTTTTAGAGTTGATTTTTATTAACATGAGAATATATCATTTTTGTCTCTATTTGTTTTTTTCTTCTCAATACAATTATAAGTCAGCTAATATTCCAATAACATGTAGAAAGCACAAGTCAAAGAAAAATGTTTGTTCTCCACTCTCAATTCAATTCTCAACAACTTGTTAAATCAATGTCTGGATTGGTCCCAGATAGTGAAATAATTGTCTGTTCATTTTACTTTTTTCCAACTTAGAGAATGATAAGCATGAATTTCAAGCAAATGGCGATGGGTTTTATGGCATTATTGTCTTAACTAGATGCCATTTCAAGCTGCACCACGACAGTGTCGTTGAAAAAGAAGTCGGCTGAAACAATTAAAGATTTAAGTTTGTTTGGATTGATTGTTTTTTATTTAGATATGTAATAAAATAATATTATTATATTTTTAAAAAATTATTTTTGATTTTAGCATATTAAAATAATTTAAAAGACTAAAATTATGTGCTGCACAGGTGAAGTGTCAACTTTTTGAATAGATTGGTTTTGCCAAATATAATTTTTGTCCATAATCCTTATATTTAATATTTTAAAAAATGAAAAAAAATGCTAAAAAAAAATATTAGAATGGATGATTTCAAAAAAAGATTACCCCCTCAAGGTGATGGCTGGTTATGTCCCTGACAAACCAAAAAAGATAACAATATTAATACTTTTTTGTAACTTACTTTAGACTTTTTTTTATGAAATTATTAAAATATTCTAACCACTGAGTTATCCTCTCAAGGACAAAAGGTGTTTATTTTTTTTATTTTCGTTTTTTAATGAAACAAAGATGCGTAAGTTTTCAATCGACAATTCATTGACCTGGGAAATATTTTAAACCCTTAAAGTAAAATAAAACAGTAATGAGTTGGACAGAACTTCTCGCGACCACAAAAATATAATGGAGTTTCTTTTTTGTAAATGCTTTTTTTATAAATATATTAAAGTAATATTTTTTTAGTTTTTTAAAAAATATTTTTAAATTCAGATCTAAAACTAACAATTTTTTTAATTTTATATAAAAAAAATCAAAAACTCATTTAAAACACAATATGAAACAGAGCGTTATGTAACTCAACTTGTTACTTAATACTATTTTTTTAGCTGTGAGATATAAACCTTAGATTTCCAAAACAGTAATCGTGCAATCTCAAAATTAATCCAATTAATTTAATGGATCAACCCGTGACATAAAAATTCATTATTCTCAACATTGTTTAGATTTTTAAAAATAATAATAATTGACCTGAGTCAAGATGTATAATCTAATTCCCATTCAGGTAATCGATGATCATCACCTAGTTGGGTATTCTGCTAATTATTTTGATTGAAATGCCCATTGTCTTGTATGGCATGGCAGGCAGACTGGCCCATACCTAAAATAATGTAAAGTTAAATTATTGCAGAGATATAATGCCAAATTAGAATTATTAATTGACTTTAAGGTGCCCTAAAATCTTACTTGAAACTACAATTATAGAATTAAATCATCTCGATATCTTGAGAAAAGATAATACTACTAGAAATTCAACCAAAATCAGAAAGAGGTTGCCTTAGTACTGTGAATCAACATGTTTGGAAGTAGGGACAGCTTATCGATAACATTAAACCAATTTGGTTGCTAGATATACAACAGCAGGAAAAAAATGTTCAGAATGGGATTTGAACTCACGCCATTTCGGATCAACTCGGTCGTCTCAATAATTGTTTACATTTTTTGTAGTATGTAATTCGAATTAATATTGTATGACACTATGATATTTAAATAATGTTCATGGATTTCGGTCCAAAATTAAAGATATTATCCACATAACATTGTCAACTGGTATGTTAGGGTTAGATTTCTCTTCCACGTCAAGTTCAGCGACGTCCTCACACTTGAAGCTAGCTAGCTAGCTAGTTCCATTATCCTAAATTGTGTAGCTTGGAAACCATTAACTTAATTGAGTAGGTTTTGACTTGCTATGTAATATAAATTTCGTATGTCTCGTCTATTCACCTCAACACTCTAGAGTCACAGTTTGTGTGGACTCTAGTCTCTTTTCTTACCATTAAAATGCTAATCTTGGGTACAAGCAATTTCTTTTTTTATTATTAAATGTAAGTGTGAATAAAATATCAAAGAATAATAGAAACAACAGACACCTAAAGAGAATATATTCCTTGAGACAAAAATAGAGAGAACAAACTAAGAAGAGACCAAAATAACAAGCATAGAATCCGCCTACGAAAAGTTGGCAAGCTTAATTATACGATTTGCGTAGATACTAAAACGATCATATAGAAGCAAACCATATAATCTAGAAAATGATAAATATAAAATTTTATTTTCAATAAGGAATGATGAGCTATTGAGCTGTATTTGGTGATAGGGTTTTTCTTGTAGAGGCAGCTGTGGCCTCTATCTACATGACCATGCGGTCCCAATGGTGGAATTCATATGTTTTGAAGATATATGAATAAAGCATGGCCATGGGCGTAAAAAGTAAGTTTACAACACTAAGTTTCCCATTTACTGAGATCCTTGTCAAAAGTGATTCTCTCTTTGATCTATCAATCGTTTATAAGTAGATTTAGGTGTACAATGGGCTTCATCTCCCTCAGGAAGACATGGCTAATATAATTAGCGATTCTCTCTGACCGTCATGCCATTCATTTTCTGGCCTTGTTCTTGTTACAAATCAATCTTTGGTAATATTTAGCGTTTGGTTGCTGTTTCAAGATAGAAAGAAAAAGGGGGAAATTATCTCCTCTTCATATTTCAAAAAAAGTATAAAAATTTATAATTACAGTGTTATATGTAAAGAATACAAATACACTATAAAGGTTATATTAATGGAACCCGCAATCATAGTAGAAGCCACCTAATCACCTATGCTCTCAAAACCTTCATGACCATCTATGATCGTAGATACTTCATGTGCTACCTAGCTATAGTTTATTAATTATATATGGTAAATAATTAAATCTCCTCGTGGAGAACATCCAAGAATAATTAAGTGGCATAATGAGCTGGGAAGTAGGCTCCCTAAAGGATTAATTACCTTTTGTATAAGATAAGCTTGAAAGTTCCAAAGCATGCAGCACTCATGCAGGCTCGAATTAAAAAACAATCTACACTAGTTTTTCTGGAATGGTATCGGAAGTAAGGTGGCAAAGATAACTTCATCAGCCGTCAAACTGGGTGGAATCCTCAGCAATATTGAAATATTGCTATATAATATTCTAGTCTTGCTACAGTATGATGAAGTGCTGAGGCTTGCAAGAGAATAAAAATCAAATACATAAGTTTCTATTTTTCGTGTGTTTTTCCAGACACGTCCTGGTTTTTTTTTTTTCATATATCATTTTTATTTTGCAATTAAATTTGAATCTTTATATCATTTTTTTCCCTTTATATTAGGCATGATTCGAACTGGAACCTAACTAGCAATGAACAGTGACTTGTCGGCTACATTTGACAACCTCGCAAAATAACAAGTTAGACTACGACTGGTTCGATCTCCCATGGCCTGACTTTGAATCTTTGACAATATATATTGGATTTTGTCACGGATTTGAAGAAATTATTAGTCGAGTTTATCACTAGCACCTAACACTTTAATATGACATTCAATATATTCTATCTTCTTACAATACACACACACACACACATATAATACAGTCTCACATAACATCTTGTTGTTTACTTTCATAGAACACGTTCCAATTATAATTATTACAATTATATCATTAATCATGAATTAAATCATTTGGATCAATGAGCTCAACTGAAGGCAATCAACATTCTCCTACTTTCCTCTATTTCTCCACCATCACCAACTTCTCTCCAACTATAGCTCTTCACTTTCTTGTTGCCATCACTTTGTCCATGAATATTTGCAGCCATTATAACCAACAAATCAAAATTTACCAGCATAAAAAACATAATTCCCTAAAACGACATCCTCAAACAGCAACAATCAACATGTTTTAGGTGATTTATGCCTCTGATTTAGTGTTTTTCTCTGCTTTTGATTTTGGTTTTCTTGGTTTCCATCAAATCAAGAGAAAGGTAGGGAGAGTAAAGAATGTGCAATTACATTGTGGGATGTTTATTTTATAACAAGGTAGTTTGGGCTTTTCATAATTCAAACAATAGAACGTCAATAGATAATAGATTGTATAATACATCAATAATTTATACTTGTATACTTTATAAAAAAGAAATAAAAGCTTGGGTCGGATTATTCCTTGATTTCTAGACTCATAGGTAACCCGTCCTATAATCATTCGCGTTTGCTAGCAACCAATCCCTTTCTCGAGCCATGTAGCCTTCTTATTTTATCGTCTATGCGGGCTGTTTGTCATTGCCAGATTCCTACTTAACCTATTCAGAACTTAGTGCTCGGTCGACGCAAATTAATGACGAAGTTGGTGGACTGTATTTTCCTTCACAGTTGGCTTAGTTCGACCTAACCTTAACCACACAATTCGCTAATGGCGTTGTTCACTGTATGTTGGTGGTGGGACAAAGTACATTTAAGAGTCGGTCATGATCACATTAAATGGCCACTCATCCATTTTAAACTAAGAGTAATTGAATCTTTTGATTTTGATTAATCTCGGTGTATGATAGTTGCCTATAGAGTAATTAGTTCATTGATCAATTTTGATCCTGCTTAATTTGATATTAATTTGTCCAAAAAATCACTTCTTTTCTCATCAATCTTTTTATATTATTTATCTCCTCTTTTTAATTCTTAGGAAAACAATATGAATGGAAAATAATATAAAATAAATTTAAACATAATTAATTAGTTATTAAGGCTCAAGGGACCATTTAATTCATGTTACAAACCTAGAGAGACTCATTTATGATTTACTCCAAACAATTAGGCTCAAGGGACCATTTAATTCATGTTACAAACCTAGAGAGACTCATTTATGATTTACTCCAAACAATTAGCAGTAAATTTGCAACAACAAAAAAAATGAGTACATAAAAGAAACTGATCCAAGAGGTTTCATCCTTCATGTTTAGGCATTTTTTTCTCCTCCACCCCAAGACCCAATTCGCTAAATGCCCGTCACGGCCACACGTGCATGATCTTCAGTGCCATCCTCAATCTCCTAGCCATGAAAGTAGGGCATGGCGTTGCAATAAATGTCCTATGTCTCATCAATTCATTAACTCAGGTCATGAACATAAAAAGATAGCCACATAGGACCTTTTGATCTAATCTTAAATTATTAATCATGTAATTGATGGGTTTTTTTTTATAATTTTGAGAAGTAATTGCACAATGAATCCTATAGCCTTCAATACAGCAATTTTGTAACCAACCCTAGTAAAACTCACTACTGCCCAGTTTATCCATGCTATTTGCTGCGGTACAAGTCAAAAAGCATTATTTTTTTTATGAATTTTTAAGCTTCAAACGCAGTTTTTATCACGTAAGCAATCGGGCCCTTGATATTAATGGGAGGCAGAATTTCCAGGCAATGGAGTCAGTGGTTTCGCAGACCAAAGTCACACACACACTGACACAAGCAACCATTATCTTGAAAGAGTTAAAAAAAAAAAAAAACAATGGCTGAAATAATATATGAAGAGAAGAATATTTGCAGCTGGTGATGGGAAGCAGCTGTGATCGGGATGGCTTTAAAATGAGTCAAGTGTGCATTAATGATCGAAAAAGGGGACAATTCCTAGAGGAGAAGGTATCTGTGGACATCAAGAGTATTTTCTCACAAAACCAAACCAAACCCTAGGATACGACCTATATTTCCTGCATTATTGGCTTCAAACTTTTGTCGTCGCACAACATTCTTTTTCCTAGCCACCGCCAAATTAAATCTTTGTATGGTTTCATTGAACCCCACTCCCACCAACCAGCACACAAATGATTACTATTCCTCTATCTGCCCATTCATGCATATCTGCAAGCAAATTCAACACACCTTTCTCTTCGGAAAAGAGGCAGAGTGGTCCAAATTTTGGAAAATGAAAGGCTAGAGAGTAACACGTTACATTGAATAACAAGGTGATGATTTTTGAAGATAAAAAGTGAGCAATCAACAATGAATAACAAGTGAGTTGATAGTTTTGAAGATAAAATATTTTATTAAGGAGTAAATGATTTTTTTTTCCCGGAATTCCCATAAACTACTTTTCAAATTTCCTTGTGTTTGTTTGTCTTTTGAAAAGTTGATCAACGGAAAATACTTTCCAGTCAAAGAAAAATTTGGTTTGATTTTCAGGAAAGTGTATTCCGGAAAATTTGGACGGAAAACACTTTCCGGAAGTTATGAAAAATTTAGAAATGTCATTATTTATTGATTATATCAAATTTGATCTCAAACTTTTGATTGCTATATATAATTTGTTTTGAATATTTATTTTTCAATTCCATCTCTTAAAATTTATTTTTCATATTAATTATGGTCCTTATTTTTATAATTGCTATTTGTTTTTTTCTTATCATTTTTTTATTGAAAATTTTTATCTATCAAATTTGGTCCTCATTTTTTTTATTTTTACTTATTTTATTTGAAATAATTTATGAAATGTTAATTATTATTATTTTAATTTATTCACCTTTAATTTTTTTAATTTTTTAGATTTGATCTCTATTATTTTGATTATTATTTATTTTATTTGAGATAATTTATGAAAAAAAATTTCAATTTCATTCTCATTCAACTTTTTAATTTGTAAGATTTGTTCCTCATTATTTTAATAAACTTGAAAAAAAATAATTTATTAATAAATTATTTTCCAGTTCATTTTACATAACACAAAGAAACATTGAAAAATATTTTTCAGTTCATTTTTCATAACACTGCCAAACATCGGAATTCACTTTCCAGAATTCACTTTTCAGGAATTCACTTTCCAAAAGGAAATCACTTTCCAGCAAACAAACGGACCCTAAAAGTTGTTTAGAAAATATATTTTTGTATAGTAATTCTCTATTGTTTTTTTATTTAAATTGACAAACACATTTTTTTTTCGTGTATTTTATTCTATTAGTCTTAACAAAGGTAGTGAAACAATTTGAAGTTTTTTAAATAAAATAAAAAATTCATATAGTTTATTAAAGTGATGGTGAACAATAATAATGGAAAGAGTGATGGATAACTGTAATGATAGAATAGTAACGGTAACAATCAATAGTGACAACCGCAATAAAATTTTGGTTATTAGTTATGAAGATGATTGGAAGTTAATAGTAATTAGTAATTAAGCGATGCCACTAGACTAATTTTTAACATTTTTCTTTATAATTATCTTTAATCTGTAAAACAAACACACCTTCAATAAAAATATATATTGTATGTGCAATAACAAAATTAAAACTTAGTAGCGAGAGGGATTCAAAATCTATTAATAAAATAAATAAATAAATCATATAGTTTATTTTTTCCATATCCCTTCGGGAAAAAAAAGGAGTAGAGAAAAGCTAGGTAGCTATTACCTAAAAATATTTCAAGCTTTTTCCGGGTTTTATTTGACATTGCATTTAAAAGAAATACTTTTATTTTAAATTAAAAAAATGATTTTTTAAATTTATTTTTATGTGATAATGTCAAAAATTATTCTTTAAAAAAATATTATTTTAATATATTTCTGAATAAAAATACTTTTAAAAAATATAAAAATATTTCAAGCTTTTTCCAAATATGTTTGATATTCTTTTTTAAAAATATTTTATAGCAAATAAAAATAAAAATATTTTTACTTTTATTTTAAATTAAAAAAATAATATTTTTAAATTATTTTTATGTATTGATGTAAGACAAAAATAATATTTTAATATATTTCTGGAAAAAAAACATAAAATCTCAGAGTAAGAGTAAAAAAAAGTACGGGTAAAAATAAGGTACGGGTGTTCTTCAAGATTTATTTGTACAACTTTTTGGAGACATGCTTATCCTCTCTTAAATTCGATTCTTGGTGAGGTTCATAACTCCTGGAGCTTTTGATGGTATATTTGGTCATTGTACTCTTGATATTCTCTTAATTCAGGCCCTCTACTCTTTCTTTTTCTTTATTTGTTCAATAAATTTTATAAATTAATGATTCAGTAGTTTTTGGAGAAGGGGTCCTATTAAGAAATGTCGTTATTTACAAGGACCAACATACACACAAAAGGAGTAGAGGGAAGATATTAAGAAAATATCAAGAATAAACGGACCAAAGAATACAATGAACTTACCATGTCTTGAAGAAACTACAAATTCAGGAACCAGGATGGTCAGCTTTAGCCAGTCCATTGGAATCATGCGAGGAGAGGTACCACGGTCAATCTGGGTCTGTCTGGTCCTACGTGAATCACACGGATCGGCTGGCCATTTTTGACTACGAAATTGTCACCTTGTGTGTTGTTTTTTGCACGTGAAACATAGCTATCCTCTCTTCTTTTCATTCACCGCTGCTATTAAATTGAGTTCATATATATATTTTATATATTCTCACTCAATTTAACCTTTTTTATATTACCAGTTAAAAACTCATTTCAAAATTATTTTAAAAAATTAATATTTTTTATCTTATTTTTTATGATTTTGTATTTTTAAAGTGAAGATATCAAAAATATTTTTTAAAACAATAATTTTTTTCCATGATAGTATAGTAAAAGAATATCATGGTGTTGAAATGCATGCCAGCAATTGCAAAATACAAGTCAAGCGTCGGCACCGGCCCCATTAGGGCGTGCTCGGGGAAATGGGCAATGCAAAAGGCAAAAAGGCTGTGTTTGGGAGCTTCGGAAGAGCTATTGGGAATTTGGGACGGCCACAACTTTTGCCTTCCATTTCCTCCCTCTTGCTTCCAGGCCACGAACCAGCCCCACCTTTCTTGTTTTCTAGCTTTCCTACTTCTTCCACAAAATTATTGGATGCCCATTACAATAATTACTATGTGAATCTGTGGTTAAGCTCTTCACACCATGCTTGACTCTTTTTAAGCTATGTATTTTAGAAATATTTTATTTGAATATATATATATATATTAACTATACAATAAAACATGTTGTGGTTTTACTGTATGAATCCATATTAAATAACACTATTAATACAAACTGACATGCACAAAGAACCAAATGCTAAGGTGGCTGAGTTGATCAGGAGGCGTGACATTAGAATTGAGGTGGGCAAGGGTTTGAACCCTACAGAAATTTATTTTGCTTACTTGATTTTTTTATTTAAAAATATAATAAAATGATAAAAAAACAAATTACCTAATATCTAAATGTTGTGGCGATTTTACTGTGCATCACTGCACTGTGGATTGCAACAGTAGATTTTTTTTTTTTGCTTTTGTTATTTTTTTTCCCTCCTTGAGTTAGTTTTTTAGTTTTTTTCTTTTTCTTTGTTTTTTTTCCTCCGTTTTTTCTTCTTATTTTCATGTGCTGATTTTTTTAATTTTTTTCCATATATAATATATATTTTAATTTGTTTATATTTTTTGTTTGTTTCCTTTTTTTTCTTACTAAGTTTTTTTTATAATTATTTTTTTCTGGGGAATTTTTTTATTTTATGGTTATATTTTTTCCATATATATATATATTTGTTTTTATAATTAGGGTGTCTGGATTAACTTAAGCGCACCACAATTAATCATCGAATTCAATTTTTTATAGCTTTTTTTTTTGTTTTTTTTCCTGATTATTTGTTTTTCATGCAATATTTTTTTATTTTTCTTGGAAATGTGATTGATTTTTAAAAAAAAATAATTGTTTTGAAATATATTAAAATGATAATTGTTTTTTTTAAATCAGCACATGAAAATAATCTAAAACGTATAAAAAATACAATGTGTGAAAAGTGTTTGTTTTCTACCCGTATTTATACATTTATACTTTTAGATTATTATTTTTTTGATTCATTTTTTGTTAGAGTTTTATTTTTATCAGGTTCCGTTCTGAAATTTTCATTTATGTTGGCGATAATTTTAAAATTAATATTGCTCCTATTTTCGTTTGTTCTTTTTTTTTTGTTTTCTGTTATTTTATATGTTTTTTTGATTAGATAATAATGAAAATGACAATAACATAGGGATGAATTTTCAATTCATGTTTTTATATAGAAAATTAACTACTTATTTTTTATATGATTATTGCAGGTATTCTCACAATTTATATTTTAAATATGATTTAAATTGAATTGTTAAATAAACTAATTTGAATACAATGAATTTGAAAATTCAAATATCAAAATCTTCTTTCTTTTTTAATGATGATGATAATTTTATGTTGATTATTTTATTAAAACCTACTAAACAGATATATTTATATTAATTTAAAATTCATATATTTTTATAGAAAACTTGCACGTAATTCTACACGGATTTATTACTTTGATTAAATTTATATTATAACAAAAAAACATATTTAATATTCTCTTGCTTTAAAAAAATATGGTGACTCCCGCGACGAGGTGCGGGGTATTGGCTAGTATATATATATATATTGAAATGATATTTTTATTATTTTTTTAAATATATTTATATCAAAACAATCCAAAAAATATTACAAACTAAAGAAAACCAAAACCAAATTCTTTTGTATGTATTTTGGACATTGACTTGGTTAAATCCAAGTTATATGATGGGTCAACCCACAATCTATATGAGATTTAATCAATATTTGAAATAACATTTGATTTTAATTGCAAAAAATAATAAAACAATATTATTTTAAATTAATGCATAATTGAGTCGTAATCCAACCTGTGGTCACTTTCCTGTCGATAAAAGAAAATCTTGAAATTGCATACACTTAATTTCCAAACTATATATATAAGAAATTTTGCTTGTAATTATTAATATGTAATATAATTACCTTAATCGTGTTAGACACGTCGTAGGAAATATGATATTGCAAAATGCGATTCTCATTAACGAAGAGCAATTTATCAAAAGTATTTAAATGCAACAACTAGGTAATTAAGGAACAAATTCAAATTTCTTTTTAATTTATATGAGCGTATCTTAACTAATTCTACAGGTCTTGAAGTTAACGATTATATAAATCTGCAGTGATCATCATATTAACAACAACATGACTCGAACCTGAAACTACAGGATGAACAAATTTTTTAGTATCAAACTCTTACTACTAGGTGCTAAAATGATAATTTTTTCTTGTTTCTTTTTAGATAATTAAAAAACAAGTTCAAACTTTAATTCCATACATATTGTGGTTTTAATCATGAAAAAAATTCGAAAATTATCTTTTTGAAAGTAAATTTATAAACATAATTGAGTACTGATTTTAATCTTTTTTATAAGCATGTTAACATTTTTTTATGATAAAATTTATCCGAGTCCATCAATCTAATTCAATGACATTAATATTTTTCTCCTAAAGACATCTAGTATATTTTTATGTAATGAAAAGAAGGAAAGAAAAAAAGAAGACTAATGACATGTTTGAGAATGTAATTGAAGTTGTATTTTAATGTTTTTTCATAAAGAAAAGTTTTGAATGATAATCTTTTTATTTGCAAAAAAATATTTTTGACACCAAAAATGATTTATAAACACTAATTTTAAAAATTTTGAAGTAAATGTTTTTTAATTGTTTTTCAAAACCATAGTATCAAACAGGAACGAAGACAACTGACCATGAAGATGAAATGAATTTGATTGATTCAATAAGTAGATATAAATAATTAATTATACAAATGTAACTAGTGCATCTTTGTTTTTGTTAAAATATTTTTAAATAAAGAATAAATCTACCTTAAGAAGATAAAGATGACTGAAACTATATCAAACTAAATAATCGAAAAGTGGTCAAAGCACACAGCTTTTTAATTCAAAAAACATTTATCATCACTCTCAAACAAAACAAAACAAAAACGCAACTCCTTTTCCTTTCCTCTCTTCTCAAGGAGGAAAAAAGAAGAACACAAAACAAGCATGGCCACGATACTGCCATCACAAATCGGGGGTCCATCATCCATGGCCATGGTTCTTCCAGACAGGCATCGGGAACGGAGCCTGAGGGGCCCACTGAATATAATAGAGCCATGCGTGGAATCAGCAGCAGAATATTAAATTGCATTTTAAATAAATGCTTGCTTAAAATAGGGGCACTGAAACACTGCCATCGAAGTCTGTGGAGTAGTGTCCGTATGATGACGTCATCAATGTGGGCCATGTCTCCAATTATGCAGTAGTAGCTACTAGCTCTGGTAGTCCTGCAGCAGACCCTAGCTCCTTAGCCTCTGTCTTCCTACTTAAGGAAGATTACTTTTACAATTTGTGGTCCTTTGGAGGTTTGATTTGACGAGGGTACAGGCTTTGAAATCAATAATGATCTCACAATTTTTTTTTTATATATTATTGAGTTGTTTTGACGACTTAACTTTTAAAACAAAATTAAAAAAATATATTATTTTATTGTTAGAGCATGTTTAATATTATGGTCATGTTTTTTCTTAAAGTATTTTTCAAATTTGAAAACACTAAAAAAAATAATTTAAAATATTTTTATATAAAAAAATTAATATCATTTAATAGAGAAGATAGTTTATGATCGTATTGCCAAAGTAAGTCTTGATCTAAATTAATTTTAAAATAATAGGTCATTTGGATGTTATATTTATGATGAAGAGATAATCGATTTTTTATATATATTTTTTGGGATTTCAGATTTTTTTTAGTATTATTATATCATCTCATGTATTGATTGCTTCGTTCTCCAATGGATTTTTTTTTGTCGTGCTTGAATACGTTTACACCTATCTGTTTTACAATAAATTAAATAAAAAAAACTATAAGCTATTTTCTTGAGAGAGAACATTGCGGATTCAAACTGATTATTAATTTAGTAAACTTCTTTTTTAACATGTACATTGCAAATACCATGTTACTTTTAAAAGCTAAAAATAATAGCTTTTGTATAAGAGTTTTTGTCCTCATTGTTTTTATTATTAATTTTTTTATGATTTTGATTTTTTCATGTTTGATTTTTAAAAGGTAATCCGAGTCTCATGACTTAATCCACCGGTTTTGATGATTAACTTGGTGTAAGTTTGATTTTTTTTTAAATCGCTTTTAGAAACTATTGTTTTTTTTTATCATTTGACATTGATTTTTTTGGGACTTGAATTTCATGATTCTTTTTTGTGGAGTTATCTCTATCTAATATCTTAGATTGCAAGTTAGTTGAGTTAATATAAGTTATTTTTTTAAATAATTTTTTTTATTTACCATTAAATTATTGATCTTGTTCCTTTTTTTTTTCCAATTTACTCTACGTTGTGTTAACTCGGTGCTGAGTAATCAAATTAACATTTGTTACTTGAGTTTTTTTTGTTTAACTTTGTTTTTTTTTTTCTAGCTATTTAAAAAAAAAATTCTTTAACCGTGATTGAAATTGCATTTGGCATGCTTGTAAAGTTAATCTTCTTCCTTTGATATTAGATTATTAAATCTTAAACTATGTTATTTGTTTGATATTGTTTTAAGGTTATCTATATTATAACAATTTTTGTACTGGTCAAATTAATCTAAATATATTTATTATTTTTAAAGTATTTATATTTTGAAATGTATCAAAATAATTTATTTTTATTTTTGACATTAAATATATTAAAACAAGAAAAAAACTTTCTAAAAAAATATCAATTCAAATAATATATATTTAAAATATATGTATATAATATAATGAACAAAAACCACAGCAGTCACTTAATCATGTAACGTGTACATGATTCCGTGAAAAGATCTGGCGTGCCTTGTAATACACAAAGGTGTTTTTGGGATTATATGGAATTTGTTTTTTTATTTTTTTTATTTATGTTAAATCATCAATTGTCATGAGCATCATCCATCCACAGACTTCTTGCATGAAAACTCCAAAACCCCAAAAGTTATCATCACACCTAAGAAAAACCCAAACCCACCCTTCTACAGACCACCACCACGTCACCATTGAAGAACCTTACAGCCTGGCAGAGGCTCTTCTTTCATACTTACTTCCCAATCACAGCATCCCACGTGTCCTTCCTTGATGTTGAAACAGTTCCCTCACCAGCTGTCTCCCTTACTCTTCCCTCTCATATAAATATCCCCTTTACCCTCTTCTTCCTCCACGATCCACTCCATCCCTCCCTCTCTCCTCAAGAAACCTTTGGTTTCCGTTCAGTACCCTCACCAATGGCTTCTAATTACAGCCTTGCCATTCTTGCTTTCCTCTTCTGTTTCATCAGCCCTTCACTCTCAGCTTTGGTTCAAGAACAACCTTTGGTGCTAAAATACCACAACGGCATCCTCTTGAAAGGAAACATCACCGTTAATTTGATCTGGTATGGCAAGTTTACACCTATCCAACGCTCTGTAATCGTTGACTTCATAAACTCTTTGAACTCCAAAAGGGCCCCGCTTCCTTCCACCTCCTCATGGTGGAAGACAACTGAGATGTACCGTGGTGGTTCATCCTCGCTCATCGTAGGCCATCAAATCCTTCATGAAGAGTTAACACTGGGAAAAATCTTGAAGAACCAACATTTGATAGCTCTGGCTTCCAAAACCCATTTCTCCGTCGACTCCATTAACGTTGTCCTGACGGCAAAAGATGTTGCTGTTGATGGGTTTTGCATGAGCAGGTGTGGCACTCACGGGTCAACAAAATCCGTGTCGGGTCGGGGAACCTACATATGGGTTGGTAACTCGGACCTTCAGTGTCCCGGCCAGTGTGCATGGCCGTTTCACCAGCCTCTGTATGGCCCACAGACACCACCCTTGGTGGCACCTAACGGAGACGTTGGGGTTGACGGAATGATCATCAACTTGGCTACTTTGTTGGCCAACACCGTTACCAACCCGTTCAACAGTGGGTATTTCCAGGGCCCACCCACTGCTCCCCTGGAGGCGGTTTCGGCTTGTACTGGGATTTTCGGGTCGGGGTCGTACCCAGGCAATCCGGGTCGGGTCCTGGTCGATAAGGTCACGGGTGCCAGCTACAATGCTTATGGTGTCAATGGAAGGAAGTATATGTTGCCTGCCATGTGGGACCCAAAATCAAGTGCATGCAAGACACTTGTGTGATTGGCCCCACCATGGTATCACACGTGGCAAAGACAAATCAATGTACTTGTTCAAAAAATATGGAAGTGATAGGGTTTTTTGTATTTTCCTCTTTTTTTTCTATCGTACACTTGATTGTGGTGGAGTAGTTTGTCCTTTTGGTGACCTGTAAATTCTCCTCATGAAAAATGCAGATGAGATATAAATATAATAATATAAAAAGTTAACGTGAAGTTACGTAAAGTGGGATTGGTATGTGCATTAATTTGAAGGATTGAACGGGATTATGGGGCTATTTTGTTCGGCTTAGAAGTTTCTAGGAAACATGGAAGCCGAGGGGAGTCTGCCTGCTGGAGGTTAGGAGGCCATAATGACACTGTTTTTGAAATTTGATTATGGTTCTTTTTTAAAGAGTGTTTTTTTTCAGAAATATGTACAATTTAAACAAACCCAAAATATTTAATCAAAAATCAAAGTAAAATTTTATAGCACTTTAAAATGCAGTGGAAAACATCCTTGCACACCAAATGATGAGGCGCATTTCATAAGGCTCTACATGGGTGTGGCCATCTATGATTCTGTAGGGACCATTACCTAGCTCGGATAAGATCAAGCACTTTGAATGGTGTCATCAGCACCTGTGCTTGAGAGGTACGGGACTGAGGAGAGGTTAAAACTTAAAATCAGGATTCATTGTCCCGAGACGGTACATTTACCTGCTTTAAAGGACGGGTAACATGTTATTTAGATTTCATATCTTTGCCCTAACAGTACAGAGTGGTACTAAACAGTACATAGTTCCTGATTCTTGCCTTCTTTGTCTGAACTTCTGGTAAATAGTGATGCCAGCTGTGGGAATCACGAAGCACTCCATGCCTTGAGCCATGATAGAGGGTAGGAAAGCAAATAAACCAAATGTTAAGGGCCGAAACCCACTAATTTTGAGGACATGATTTGGAGTATCAACTCAAGTTCAGAAGCAGCCGAGGTTTTATCAGCTCAACATGCTAGTTCATGCATGTCTAAGGTTGACCGAGGTTCGATTAAAAATTGTGAATCGTTTAGATTAAGAAATTTGTTATATAAAAGTTATTATTAATGTGATAGAATTACTTTCCATATTAAATAAAAAAATGGAATTTACACTAAATTGTTAATACTAAGTCTATACCTTATAGTGTAAGTATACACCCCAATATAAGGTAAAATTATTGGAAAAATATGTGAGAGGCCCATAAATAATTTTAAAATAGTCTCTGAATTTGTTCATAAGTTCTTAGAGCTCATTTGACTATATACTAAATTTTTTTAAAAAAATAGTAGAGAATGTTTGGCAAGCACCTCTTACCTTCAAATCAGAGTCATTAAAAATGTCTTGACAGTGTTTAACAAACATACCATAAGGACAAAAATGGATGTTTTTCTTTGGAAAAAAAAAAACAAGTGAAACATCCCTTTAGATTTGGGGCTTGACCTTACATTATGAGCTGAAATTATTGGGCATGACACTCAAGCCCATGCACATAGGTTGGGCTTAGACCCCACTTAAATTGGTTTTGTTAGGCTAATATAAGGCCCTATATATATGAGTTGGGTTGGATTAAGGGTTTAGCCTATTTTTTTTTTCTTCTATTTATGCTAATTTTTTTGGCATGAGAACGTGTTATGAACTTTAGTAAAAAGAAAAAATGAAGGATAACTTGGCTTATAGAGAGTTGTTTGGCTTGTAATGGTGTAGCCAGAGATCACTGGTGGTCTATAGTGGTATTGTTTGGGTTGTTGTTGTTAATGGTCTAAAAATGAAAAGGTTGTTTTAGAGAAGAGGAAATAGTGGCGGGGGTTGTTCCTAAGCGAGTGTTTCAAGTTATTTTTGGCTTGAATGAACCATGAGTTTATGTAGGGTGTCATGACTAATTCATGGGCTATTCTTTAAACAATAATAAAAAAATAAAAAGGTTGGTGTTGTTAAAAACATCAAGTTGAAATTTTTGGATGTTTTCAATAGTCCAATTGTGTCTCATTTATGCCAAAAAATAAAGTAAAATACAAATTAAGGCTAAAATAATTTATTATCCGATAAATCTGCATAAATATTAAGTCTAACAACATAATTATGTTTTTAAAGGCCAATGTGATTGGATTGTGGGCCATTTTAAATTATAATTATATTCAGAAATTAAGTAGGGGTTCAATTAAAGGAATTAATTAAGTGAACGGACTTAATTATACTTTCAAATTGATTTTATTAAGGGCTTAATTGATGAAAAATCAAGTTCAAAAATTTAGATTGAATTGATAAGATTGGAATTTTTGGAGACCAAATTTAATTTTTACCAAGTCAATTGGATGAAATTAGGGGTGAAATTGAAGAAAAATGAAAGTTTAAATGGTCAATTAAGTGTAAAATTGCATAAATCCGAGACCGTTATTAGAACCGAAGTAAAAAAGGCGCATAAATTTAAGGCTACTACTAAAGTTTTGACAAGATATAATTACATATATTTAAAAGTTTAGGATCAATTAGAAACGCAATTAAAACAATTATAAATTAAAATATCAATCTGCCTTTTGTCATCCTATAGAATTTTCAGGCAGCAAATTCAATGTTCTTTGCACTCATACATCATAGTGCACGTCTACCTTTGTCTTTATCATTGTAGCAACCTGCAAATGCCATTGCTTCACTCGATGATTAACTTAAGGATCGTTGTAACACTAATAGAAAAAAAAAAAACAGAGGAGCACAATATCAGTTTCTTTCTCATCGAAAGGACATCGACTTCTCCTTTCTCAGCTTTGGTAGCCCCAATTCCCTTCCATCCGGCAGCTGTAATTCTCTCCTTCTCTATCATCAGCCATAATCTGGGTTTCTTAATCCTCAACCAACAACCAAAGTTTTAGACCAATAATAGCTTGCCTTTGTCCTCCTCAGCAACGTCCGTATCTCCATCTAGCAAGGCCAGCAACAGTTCCTTGGCACTCGCGACAGCCCATCTTTGTTTTCCAGTGACAACGACAATGGTTTCCTCTCCTTCAGTGACATAACCAACAAAGGTTGTCTCCGATCTCCTTTAGCTGCAGTTTTTCACCACCTTCTACGACCACTATAAGACACCATTCTAGACGCTACCACCACCGGCAAAACCAACTTGGCCTCCTTTATACGGCAGCAGTGACAAGTGTCTTCCGATTCCCTCCCCCCCTCCTTGTAGTGTTCACCACAGGTGAACAGCGGGTGGTGGCCGGGTTGGACGTGCTGTCAAACCGGGCCACCTAAAAATGGTGGGCCGTTTGGCCCACCTGGGCTTATAGTCCAGCTCTAAGAAAATAGAAGTATATAAATAAAATAAATATTTTTTTTTGTTTTCATGTATACAATTCTAATATTTTCCAAGCATATTTGTCACCAAAAAATATAGTATATTTTCTCATATTTTGAAACAAAAAATAGAATATCATTACCAGTTTATAATAGAAGATATGAAAATAATATGGATAAGGAATACATGTCTTTATGTAAGTTATGTTTTGAAAATAAATTCATTTTAAGATTATTCTGAATATAAATTTATTTTACATGTTTTTCTATATCAACATATTTTTATCAATTTTATCTATATATTAAAAGACGCAATCAGTCAACACCTTGACAATTTACTAAACCTCTGCACTGTCTTTAAGAGGTCGGAGTAACAGCTCCAAAGCATAGCTTCTTGAACGAAGCTAGGCTTTGAGCTTCCATATTGGTCTCGCTTGCAACTTTTTAAACCTAATATTAGAGAAGAAATTGAGAGCTTGCAACAGATTTTTATTAGCCAAGACGATAAAAAAAAAGGAAAAGGTGCTAAGTAATGATACAAGCTTAACTGTGTAGCAAGCAGAGTAAATTTACTCTTCAATGCTCACTAACACAACCGATTTCATCCTCCTAGACTAAAGATTGATCCCCTTGCAAAGGTGTAGTTAAGGGAATTTCCATGACTTGTGTTGTTTGCTTGGGAGGAGCTGATGCAATAGCTGTAATAATAGGTTTTATCTTCTCTTTGGTCTTGATAATAACCAAGAACAGAATTCTGTATAGAACCACCATTCCAAGCAAAATGGCAAGATCAACCCACTTGGAGACACCCATTTCCACTTGCCATCGATCTCTCAGAATGTTTTCACCGGCAATCGTCCGTGGCCCTCCGGCTTGATTGCTAAGAAATGTCAGCCCTTCAAATTCGTTCTTGAACATTCCTTGGTAGGCATACTTATGGAAGGCGATGTAGTACATGGGATACTTCCAGAATGGTTGAGGGAGATCTTTTGGCAATCTAAAGAATCCCCCGCCTAAAACCATGAAAGCTTGAATCCCAGCTCCTGTTATTATTCCCATCAGAAAATTTGGCACTATACTTGCAACGGTCATCATTAAGCTCTCCACCAACATCATGCAAGCAAACAATACTGAAACAAAGTATATGAAGTGTTCATGTCCTTTGTGAAGTCCAGGAAGAAAATAAGTTATTGCTCCAGGTATTACTGATATCAGTAACAAGTATGGCAGTGCAGAGAATGTGTTGCCAATAACAAAAGCAGTGGCACCATAATGCCCATTTAGCCTCTCTCTTTCAAATACCTGGATTCAAGAGCAGAAAAACATTTAGTATATATGTACAATTTGGAGAGAAAAATATTTTCACTGAATTTATGTTCATACCTTCATATCTTCCACAAAAGAAGGGAATCCTCCGATTGCCATGAACGTTAAGAAAGAAGCTATGAACATTAACAGAGAACCTCTAGCCTGAAATCATATTGATTTTTTAGGATCCATGCTAAGTTGTAATCAATAAAATAAATTCAAGGTTATGTCATACCTGAATTGAATCATTATCAGATCCAAGGTTGTAAAACAAAGTGGCAAGGCCTAGTGATAAGGAGACATAGATGGCGACCCTCAACCAATAGTACCCAAGATCTCGATACATGTTTACGAAAGATCTTCTTGTAAGAACAAGACACTGAGTAAGGAAGCTAGAATGGCTTCTTTCCTCTAATGTCCCACAATCCTGTATCCATTCGACTGTTAATCATCCCTTTTAATGACTGTAATATCAGGTATTCATCACTAATTTTTTTTTCCAGGTAATTAGAGTCTACCTTTTCACATACTTCTGTGACTAGTCTTTTAACCTGTTGATAATTGTCAGATGATTTATACTCCTTTGTAAGAGTATTAATCGCTACCTCTGCGGTGATTGCATCTTCTAAACCTTGTTCAAGATCCTGTGGAGGACATAATCAGAATTCTTAAGAACATTTTAAGATGAATCTTTAGCCACCATTGTCCACATTGGTGTCCAACCAAATCAGTACTTCATTGTCTCCCTCTCTTCTATACTGATATACTAACCGAAGAAACGTTAAAGCCAGACCTTGGATAAGAGACAGCATACCGTTTCGAAATCTTTGTTTATGGTTTTCAGGAAATGATCAGATGGGTTCTGGAGAGTCGGGCAAGGAAAACCATTCAAGGCAAAAAACTATATTGAAACAAAATAAAGATGAGGATTAGTCAAGATGTTAATCGTATATGATCTACATATATTAGATCAACTAAGCCTAAAAAATCTCGATGAAAGAATACCTCATTTGCTTGAGAAGCTGGGCCAAAATACACTACTTTACCAGCACTGAGCAGGCAAAGACTGTCGAAAAGCTGAAAGACTTCACCGCTAGGCTGATGAATGGATGCAATTACAGTTCTTGTATTTTCACCTTTGTGGTCCAATCTAGCGATTCTGCTAATGACATAAAATGAAGCTGCACTATCAAGCCCACTTGTGGGTTCATCAAGAAAGAGAAGTTTCGGATGTGTTAGTATCTCCATGCAAATGCTTACTCTCCTCTTTTGACCACCACTAATTCCTTTCGATCCCCACCCTCCAATTCTTGTATTCATGGCATCTTGTAGCCCCATTTCTCTTATTATCATCTCTGCTCTCTCTTTCTTTTCTGCCCTTGTCATTGAGTCTGGCAATTGAAGCTGAGCTGAGTAGTACACAGCTTCTTTGACCGTTAATGTTGTGATTAAGGTGTCATCTTGAGTTACATAAGCCTACATGCATCGATTAAAAAAAAATCCCTTATGAAAGTATTTGTCCACGATACAAAATTCCTAAATTTTTTTCATCATTTTCTTCAAAACAAATTTCCATACCGAGGTACCATAAGCCAGCCTTTGTTTGTGACCATTGATTAGTATGTCTCCTGTTTGTCGCGTGCTTGAACCAAGTCTCCCTGCAGCAGAAACTCAAGTCAAACTATAAAATTTGAAACACATAAGTTAGCTGTCAAGAGAGATTATGCAGATCACTGATTAGAGTTACTGTGATCTTATAATTCATGGGAGCTTGTTTTTTTAAGATTTGATCAACGGTAGCAGAGAAGATCAAATATTTTGTGATGTGCATGGTCCAGTAGTTGAGTCCTATATAATTAGTTACCTGCCAAAGTATCAAGAAGTGTAGACTTGCCACAGCCTGAAGGACCCATTATAGCCAAAAGTTCTCCAGGCCGAGCATAACCAGTTAAACCCTGAAGGATTGATTTACTGCCTTTTTTCCCATCGGAAACAGTCACCCACAAATCCTTCCAGGTCAAGAAAACACCATCACGATCAGTGGCTACACCGTCTCCTCCTCCCCTACTGCTTGTTGGAACAACAGTTTTTACTTCCAGTGCGGCCTTAATCTCTTGGTTATAACGCAAAGATGTTGACTGATAATTAAGTCTATGATCGCTTGAAGATGATTGCTTGGAAGGGCGAGGAAGAGAAGCCATGGTGGAGTGTGTGAGTTGAGTGCGCAAGGGAAGGAGTGGTGTGTGCTCAAATATTGCACGTAGGTTTGTATTTATAGGGGGATGGTGGGTACCTGAACCTCGGATAGATTCCTTCTTCTTCATGGCTTCATACGCATATATAATAATTTTATTTGTTAAAACGACAAATAGGTGGTTGTGAATAGTCTCTCAGATCATGATCACATGCATGTGGACAGCTTTAATTGCTCTATAAATTATGGTCAATAATAAATTAATTATTTTGTTTTACTTTTTGAAAGAAACTGAAAGAGTAATCCCAAAGAATGAGATATCTCGATCCAAGATTCAAACTTGTAATAAGCTCGTGGATATAATTTGTGATGGATAGGTTTGTATTGCGAAGTCATCACTTGCATGTATAAGTTCTACGTATGGACATTACATTAACATAAATTACTGTATTAGGGTTTCATTTTTTTTTCATTATTTTTTAATATAAGATAGCTTCACTCAAGTTCTATATTGTCATCAAGAGTTCAACGCTCTTATAAAAGCCTTCTCATCTAGAAACCGATGCCTACTATCTATCTACTTCTAATCAAGAGTAATAAATAAGAATATATTAAATATATCATGAATTATATAAATATTTTGAGTGATCAAGAGATGAGAACAAACATGATTTAACAAAGTAAATATAATTTATGCTATAATATCTAAATCAAAACATTGTAATGAATGAATAATAATTACGTTGAGAAACTAGTCATTGAAAATTAAGTCAAACCACTTTTAACTCTTCTAATATTCATAGGATCATGTCAGATTACTAAACATTATACTTGATCTTTAAATATAAATCAATCAATTACTAGATTGATAATAAATTAATTTGTTTAATTCAATTTTATTTAGAATCATAATTTATATTTGAGTTAACTTATTAGAAAAATTAATAGCTCACACACATAAGAATCATTGGTCAGAAAATTAAATCAGGATGATTAATCAAGTGTGACATGATTGTTAATAAATTTTAGAAATAAGATCTATAATGTAATTTACACAAGAATTATTGTTTTGGACCTAGAAAAATCAAGTAGAGACTTGATTGAATAGATTTATAAAACTATCTTAAAATAATAAGTGTAATATTATTCAGGTAACAAATTGATATTTGTCCATTTATATGGTTTTCAAGATTCCTTATAAATAGAATATTATACCTTTTATTTCAAGTACAACATGTAGTATACTGTACAATACAAAAACTTCTAAAACACACGTAAAAAAACAAACAAACAATGACATAACACTCATTTCTAAGAAGTCTTCCTTACATTATACGTTTAAGAAATGAAATAAGATCAAATTAGGAAAATTTGTCGTGTATATTTTGTGGACAAGAGCTTTTATCTTTATCTATATCAATCTTTCAACTTTCCAGTTCAGTCCCTGGTTATTATCGATGCTTTTTTTTATATCTATAAAAATAATTTTTAATTTATTTGATAAAATGCATGCATTTTTCTTTTGATTTACATTTTTTTTTCAATTCTTAATATAAAAAAACACAGTTGAAGCACTTGCACATTCATGTTTGTGCACATATATATTTTTAATATTTGACTCGCAAGGGATAAATAACCAATAACACATGAAACACGTTTATCAATCCAGGTTAATGTTTCCATGTACATTTCTAAGCGTATAATATAAAATTGATTGTAAGAAAAAAAGAAAACAATAATTGCACGGTCTAGGGTTTGAATTGTCCCTACTTCCGTTCCACCATCTCCCTTTCAATGGAATTTCTAGCCACACATCGATGAAAGCAGTAAATGAATGAAAACTACAAGTGAAGTTACTCATCACAAGCAGCCAAATACAAAAAAAAAAAAAAAAAAACCTTGTTGACCATAGTTATAAAATTCAATATTTGCTTGGAGGCATCGATTGATTTAGTGGAGTAAGAAATAGTTTTATAAAATTATTGCAAACCTAGCTCTCTCTCTCTCTCTTTTTGTTAAAATATGAATTTTTGGAGGAGACTTCAAATATGAATTTGCATCAAACTCTGTATCAACGTACAATTAATTCCAACGAATCTGCACCATTCCTTTAAAAGGGAGGAAGTGGATGGCAATAACTACTCTTTGATGGAGATTCTTAGAAGTTGTTTGGCACGGTGTTTTACCCATCGTGTCGCAGCTTTTTAATTTTTTTTTATTTTAAATGAATATGTTTTTATATTTTTAGATAATTTTAATATGTTGATGTCAAAAATAATTTTTAAAAAATAAAAAAATATCATTTAGATGTGTTTCAGCATGAATAATACTTTGAAAAGTTACCGTAACTGCCCTCCCAAATAGATATTCATCACCCCCACAATGTGTGTCGCGTGTATAGAACAAGTTCACACTTTAG
>CM063603.1:22083084-22304296 GCA_032356905.1 Salix exigua | reverse complement strand
AGTAAGTGTTTCGTGTTTTGCGTGTATAGAACAAGTTCACACTTTAGAGAGAGTACATTTTCTATTGACAACATGCATGGTGTCACCTTCCTCTTTCTCTACGTTGCAATCTATCATTTTCATATTCTGTGATATTTCATATGTATATAATAGATTGATGTGGCCGGTGGGATGGTGTTGAATTATCGTTTTTCAACTCACGGTGTTGAAAATAATAATATCAATCATTAAATGTTTTCATTCAGTTTCTCACACGTCAATGTCCAATGCAATACACGACCCTGACCTAACAAGTTCAATGAATTTTCTATTTAAATTGATGGTGTGGATATTAAATTCAACATGGTCTAATAAATGTTTTTGGAAAATTCATGATTTGAAACTTGATTGACATTGGGTTTTAAGTTAAATTTTACAAAATAAACTTAATTAACTCAATTAAACTTAGTTTATAATTAGACTAAGTGTGTGTTTGACAATGTATTTGAAAAAAAAATATTTTTTTAAATTTATTTTGTGTGTGTTTTAAAATTGTTTTGATATTGTGATATTAAAAATAATTTTTTTTTTTAAAATAAAAAAATATTTGGATATATTTCTGTATAAATAAATATTTTTAAAAACAATTCCTACTCTACTTTCAAACAATCTCTAAGTCAACATTAATTTTAAAAAAAAAAACAATACTGAATTAATAAAAAATACTGCACAGATTAACTCAATAAACTATAAATTCATCTGTGATCCAATCATCCAAATATATTTTTTGGTCATTTCGGAGACCACGTCAGTATCTATTATATGTTTAATGGATGATTTTGAAACTCTTGTGAGCCTCCTACTTCACTTCAAAGGTGGTTGATAATATAAATGTTTAAATGATTTTAACATGTTATTAGAGTTTTATTAATAAAAAAATATAGGTTTGAAACTCATATTAAATATAAGATAGTTTAATCTATATACAAGTTTTAAACTAAAAAAAAATTCAATTGAAGAATGTGTTAAAAAATAATATAAATTTTAGTCTCTAATATCTAATATCAACTGAAAGCATAAATTTTTAGATTTCAGGTGAAATTATTCATGAGACGCTACTGATTGACTGCTTGAGTCTTCTGTTATATGCACTGCACATGTACACAATTAGATTGTTTTAGGTTTTACGTAACTGTGGTTGCTAACGTTGTCATCAATTACTCTAGAAGCTGGTCCACAGTTGCTGAACCTGGCTAACAGATTTACGGAACTAGCAAAGATAGGCTCCTGTAAGACCTCGAGATGCCACAAGGGAGAAAGTTGACTACTAGGGTGCTTCGATTATGGTATTTGTTGTGTTCTGTCTTTGGTTGCATCTTAAACCAGTGTGGTTCTTGCTCTAAACGTCATCTTCTACGTTTTAGCTGCCTCCTAGATCCAGAACTTGTCTTTGGCGATTCATATATAGTTGTAAATGTAATTCCAAGGCGGCATAATAGCCATGTCTTCTTTTGATACATCAATTGTATCTTGAAGGAACTTCTGAAGCTGCGTTGTATCGTCTGTTTTAATATCATATCTGCTGCAGTGCCCACCATTTCAGATTAGAATTGGCACAGAAAGAGGTTCTGGAGTGGTGAAAGTAGCTGTCGCCATGTTGTATTTGGTCTGAGCAGAACTATTCCCTAAACTTGTATTGTAAACTCCATAAAAAGTTGTTCAAAGCACATGAGTTATCGCCATTGTGCTTCTGTAGGGTTTACAGACCAAATTTTGGGTTTACAAACACCTGACTCTATGCAAAACATATTCTATCCATCTTATTCAGTTCAAAATCTGAATGGCTAATTTTTTTCCTGAAGGCCTCCGAGTAATAAATGCCCAGAGCCTACTTCAACACTGAATTAGCTACCGTCCCTGATGATGCTGCGCCACTCGACCTACATAGCAGTAATTATCCATCTTGCGGATCAGTGTATAGTTATGCCACACAAAGCACAACTATATAGAGATATAACCACAACCAAATTCACCTTTGTGATATTTTTGCGTGAAGAACCTCCCCTGCTTCTTGAGCCACCATCTTTCACAAGACTGCGATGGTAATCAGATGAGTGTGATTCTTCATGTGCCTGAATAGGGAAGTAAATTTTTCACATTAATAAATTCCTGGAGCGTATGGGAGACAGAGAAGATACTGGATCAGTGTATAGTTATGCCACACAAAGCACAACTATATAGAGATATAACCACAACCAAATTCACCTTTGTTGTATTTTTGCGTGAAGAACCTCCCCTGCTTCTTGAGCCACCATCTTTCACAAGACTGCGATGGTAATCAGATGAGTGTGATTCTTCATGTGCCTGAATAGGGAAGTAAATTTTTCACATTAATAAATTCCTGGAGCGTATGGGAGACAGAGAAGATACTGGATTAGGGGGGTTTCAGCAGAATCTAATAATACATCATTTGACGCAGAGCGCGGATGATCCTTGGATTTGTAATCCTTGACATTTCTAGAAGGCATCCTCTGATCACCCCCTCTGTCAACCTTGCCTGCAAGAAATGAAGTTACCCGAGAAGAGTCCAAAATATTACAGAAACCCGAAGAGAAAATTGGTTAATGTATAAATAACAGATTATGTGTATGTATCTACTATGTCCTATTCACATACATCCCCTGGATGCCACAGTTGATGTTCTAGTGTCAGACAGTCCATGAGAATTCCTGACAGAACTACTGGCACCTTCGACAAAGCCAGTTCGAGAACTATGATCCTTCCTGAAAGAGTTGATACAAAAATGAGGTAAGCAAAAGAAAGAAAGCAAAGATGTGCAAGGGCAAGGTTGTGTTCAAATTCTGCACCTTTGTGAATAACTTCTGCAAGAATTCTCATGATCAACACGGGCTCTTGGTCGTTGAATGATAGGTTCAGTATTGTGAGGGCGGACTTCCTCCTGATAAGAGCAAAGACCGACTTAACGAGGACAAGAATGGATTTTACAGTCCATATGAATAAGTTTTTTTGACAAGATGCTGACCAATGCAGAATGACGACTTTTAGAACCAGAAGTGTTGTTGTAATCACGGCTATGAGTTTCATAATAGTTTGAAGGCTGTTTGGTATTTCTTTCATAGCTGTGTTCATTTTGACGAGAAGGTCTAAGAGAAGCACCTTCGCCTCCATAGCCAGTTCGAGAACTATGCTCCTTCCTGACAGTATTGATACAAAATTAGGTAAATAAAAGAAAGCAAGCAAGATGTGCAAGGGCGAGGTTGTGTTCAAATCTGCACCTTTGAGAATTCCTTCTTGAAGAATTCCCATGATCAACATGAGCTCTTGAACGTTGAACAGAAGTTTCAGTATTGCGAGGGCAAACTTCCTCCTGGTAAGACAAAGACAGACTTAACAAGGTCACAAATGGGTTTAACAGAAGCGTATGAATGGAAATTCTCGACAAGATGCTGACCATTGAAGAATGAGGACGTTTCGAACGGCTATGAGTTTGCTTTTTGGTTTTTCTTTCATTGTGACGAGAAGGTCTATGAGCAGCAGCTCGAGAAATTCCTTGAGATGGAGCTGTCTTTAATCTCGTATCCAATCTCTCCGGCAAAGGAAACTGCTTTTTCTTTCCGACAATTTGGGGTTCTGCATTTCTTGTCTCACTTCTCTTACTACGATCAACAGCAACGGGAGCATCTGTGCCAGAGCGATGAGAATCCTGTTGAACTCCGTTTCCCTGCCCAGTTTGAGTACTGGCTTGTTCAGTTTCTTCTGAAGTAATTCTCACTCGCGGTTTTGCTAACGCTGCCCAAGCATTCACCTGAAACATTTCAGATGTTAAAACTTAAAATCAGCATTTTGATATCCCTTAAAACTACAAGAAGCTTTACTCTCCCTCTGATATTAAACCTGAAATAACAATTGCCCTACCTTTCTATTTCCGGAGTAAAGCCCGCCAACATTAACACCATTAACACAAGCCACTGCAGCTTCATGAGTCTCAAATGTTACGTAACAATAATTTGTTCTTATAGAAGAAGGTGTGTGGCGGGCAAGTTGAACCTTTACAATCCTCCCTAACTTTTCAAGATGCTCCTGTACATGTTCTTCCATCCATGCACGAGGCATACCATCCAGATATACTTTCTTGACCTAGAAAAAAGAAGAAGAAGATCATCTAGCCATATGTATGATATATTATAGCATTCCTGTATTTCTATAATTCCAACGAGTTCATAGGAAAGAATTGGGGCTCTACAACAACATCTCTTGTCATTTGAATTCAGAAAATTAATACCTCAACAGTTCATGCAAGATATCATGAGTAGAAAAATGCATCCCATGGAATAATAAATGCGTTGTATACATATATCATCACAAGGATTATTTTCTTTTGTATGCTTCTAAAACCAATTCAAAACAATCAAGACACATAAAATTGCTCAACCTTTCTGCCTATTAATCAAGAAAAGATTTTTCAGTATAATAATTTTCTTTTTGCATGTAAACATATAAGAACAATTAATATACGACTCATTTAAAAGGTTGTACAAAGATTTTTGCATGTAAGAGAGGAAATACATACATGTGACATAATTTCGTCATTCCCGCTAACATATTTGCTTGCAAAATCAACCTTGGCGGCCCGATTCTGACCAAATGAAATGTTCTCCCTTTTCAAGAGCTCAAGAGCTTCCGATGCATCTTTGATGGAACGGAAATCCAGATAAGCATATCCCCGGTTCTTCTTCTTGTTTTCTCTATTAGGATTCAAGGTCAAGACTTCATAGTTTTCAACACCATATTCCGCAAGCTTGTCTTCCAGCTACACAACAAAACAATCCAACATGAGCAGCTAAAACCCGATCGAACCTTCTCTCCATACGTGGAAATATAATTCAATAACATAACACTTACATCTTTCTTCGTCCATTCGTTGCATATATTCGGAATGTAAAGACTTTTATAGCCATCTTGGATTTGAGCAGTCCAACATCTCTTGCCATTAATCTGACAGTTAATCGCATCTAAAGACATTATATATGGAACAAGGAAAGAAAAATTATGGAATCAAAAAGCATGGCATAAAGTATCTAGAGATGAACAGGAAAATAATCCAAATAATAGTATTGAACTAGTACAAGAAATATGGCTTGAAAATTGCTTTTCAATCTATGTGGCAGAACAAGAAGTTGCAGCCTGAAAAACATCAAGTTAGCAACTTTCTATACACAAGCTCTCATGAAATGAAGAAAATGATCTAAATTCATTTTGGGTTCACAGTTTTTATAAACAAACACATTGAACAAGTTAAATGAAAACTCACGAAATAAAATAAAGAAAAGAACCATACCACTGGATCTGAAATTTCACAGATAGCATGACGGGCCAGCTCAACAGTTGCAAACGTCAAGAAAGCAACCCTCCTTTCGGATTTGGAGTCCCAAATTAGTCTCACTTTAGTCAACTCCTCCACCCCACCAAAAACCTTTCTGAGATCCTCCTCCTCCGTAGCATAATTATCTAACCCTCCAACAAAGACCTTAAATCGCACATCTTGACAATCCTCAACTTCATTGCTCACTTCTTCCACTTCATGTGTTTCCTTAGTCTCCCTCTCAACCTCCTCTGTTACACCAATAGAATTTCAAAGTATAAACTCTAACCATACCCACGTTTCTGTTCTAACCACAAAAATGAAATTTAAAACAACTATTTCCTTGTTGGTCTTTGCCTACATGGGTTCTCTCACCATCAACTTTAGATAAAACATACTTATGGATAAGAGAGGAAGTAAGAAATGGAGAGGGAGAGATCTAGTTTTGATCTACACATGTACAGTAGGAAAGTAAAAAAAAGAAACTTGCAGAATATCCAAGAACTTGGCATGCTCTTTTACAATCAAGATTCAAGATTCTTGTTTAATAAACTACACCAAGATAAGAAAAATAAAGGAAGGAAGTCCTATCACAAAAACACTAGCAGAGACAAAATCTAATGATTGACATTTATCATAATTCAAGCTACAATGCGAAAATTGTGCTCTCTGGTTTCACTATACAATAATGGCAAGCAAACTAGCAGTACTCATTGAAAAACTATAAAGGTTACCATTATTAGAAGGTAGAGAAAGATTGTTCGGAGGTGCTGCTCCATCATTTGGAGGTGGAGGAGGAGGTGGTCGGATCTTTTTGGGAAGGGTGACTTCGTCTCCAGTAGAGACTTGTTTCACCGGACGTGAAGGCATTTTTCTCTGTTACTTCTGTTAGTTTCTTGAACTCTGAAGAAGCTGCTAGGTTGCGCTTTGTAGCTGGAAAGAATACAGAGAATTATAGGCAAATGGGGTTCTTAGATTTCTTTTTCTTTTTAACAAGTTTCTTGGAGGGAAACAAAAGTTGCCTAAAACTGATGTTGCATGATCGTGAAGCTAGTCAACTTTTCACAGAAACAGATTTGGGCTGTTGACTTTCAGTTATTCAATGAGGACGTGCCTTTGGTGTCACACATAAACCCGTATGGGTCGAGCCCGATACACAATATCTTTTTTTAGGATTGACAGAGAAAGAGATCGTGGCATGGGTTGGTGGAAATAGCTGTGCAAACGCAGTGCTCTCTTCTGTTTGGTTTTGGTCTAAGCACGACTCTTTCTTTTACTTGCACTGTAAGTAAATAATAATTTTTTCAAGACCCATGCTTTTCACCATTGTTAGGTCTATTGAATCGAAGCAATAGGTTGGTAGTCTCTACCAGCGTTTTCTGTTGTTGCCGGACAATTTTGGCTGTGACAAGCAGGCAGCCAAAACGCTCATCGCAGTTTTCAGAAGAATGATCTATCAGGGGTTCTAGTGCTGTGTTTATAAATGAATCACTAACATGATGCAGAGACCAATAATCCAAGTCCCAAGGAGTTCATTTTAGGATAATATTTCAACTGTTTGTACACCCGCAAACATCGATCCAAATTTTCAAGTAGAAAGAAAGAAGATCAATGGGATAAATCCTGTCAAAATGCTCTATTTTATATGGGGGACAGCCCTCTTCGCCGGCTCACATCGAGAAAACCTTTAAGAAAAAAGCCCAGGAGATAGGGTTTGATTTAGTTATTTTACTTTCCTGTTTAATTTCAGGTTTTTTTCTCTAATATGTTGAAGAATTCTGTTTATTTCCTTTCTTTCAAGGGTCGACTTCAGATATAATTAAAGGATCAAACCGAGTTTTGTTACCGAGTAACTCATTCTCTAATTGTCCGCCTCTCCGGAAAGGATTACAATTCTGGTTTTACAACCCTTTCAGAAATTCTGTCTTCCTTTGATCTTTGATTCCTAATCATATCAGGTTCGGCTATGTCAATATTGTTGAAATCTGGAATTGATTCCGGGCCTCACACAGGAGCTGACAGAAGCTGAGGAATTGAAGATTGAAGTTTAGAATTTAGGATTAAAAACAAACATGCATTGTAATCAAGGTGAATAACACCTGCGTTGAATTAGTCAATTTACTTAGTCAATTATGTTAATTGTCACATCAATGACAGAATAAATGTAATAGTGTTTGAATTTTATAGCAGTTGTAATCTTTGGTTTATATAAATGAAATTTGTGGGATGACAGTAACCATTCGATCATATTCTGCCCATGTGCATGTTCTTTGTTCTGAAAATAAACAAACTTGAGTGTTCTTTTATATAGCCGTTGTAATCGTTGGTTTATATAAATAAAATTTGTGGGATGGCAGTAACCATGCGATCATATTCTGCCAATGTGTATGTTCTCCTTACTAAAATTAAACAAACTTGAGTGTTCTTTTTAATTCTGGAAATTTGCTCTCAAATTCTGGAAAAATCTCGAGTTCAAGTTCTTGATTGCTACAGTAGCTGTTTTCTGGAAATTTGGCAGTGTGTCCGTACAAATTGGAACAGTGCTTGTTCTCTTCAGAAAAGTAGATTTTTCAGCAATTTTCAACAAATATGTCACCAAAGTGAACACTTACATGGAAATCCCACCTTGTAAAAGTTCCAGACATGACATAACAAAGATGCATAACAAAATTTAAGTCGACTGGATCATACAGGGCACAATTTTTCATGTTCAGCAATCTAGTCTCCTATTACAGAGGAACATTTCTATGGAAAATGTATCAGACAATCTAAAAGAAGCACAGTGAAAGAAAGAAAAAACCATAAACATAAGCCTATAATCCAAGCAGAGAGCTATATGATCTGAGCAGAGGTCTTCTATGAACTTGAAAAAATAATTGCACGACATGATTCACTACTGTATAGAGATACAACAGCAATCAAATTCTCCTCAGATATATTGGTTCGAACCTCTTCTGCTTCTTGAGGTGTCATCATTCACACGACTGTGATGGAAATCAGATGGGTGTGATCCTGCATGTACCTGAACGAAGAAATACATTTTTTTCTATAAGTGGCAGCCTGAAAAACACGAGAATAGAAACTTTCTATGCTCTACAAAGCATCAAATCAGCATCTAATACACACTCTCATGAATTGAAGAAAGTAACTAATTCCTTATTGGATTCACAATTTTTATAAGCACACATTGAACAAGATAAATGGGAAAAAAAAAAAACCATACCACTGGATCTGAAACTTCATAGATAGCATAATTGGCCTGCTTAACCTCTTCAAAGAGTATACTTCCCATTCCTACAATTGCACCTCCATTCAGCTCCTTTGTTATAAATATGATAAGCCCCAATTTGTGAAGAATTTACAATAAACCAAACACAATATGGTGTTGATGCCAAAGCATAAACACTAATTAACCACATGCATGTTCCTATTCTAACCACAGAACTGAAATTGGAAAGCAAGGGCTCAAGATTCTTGCTCAAGAAACTATATAAAGATAACCAAAAGAAAGAAACTCTGATCATAAAAACAATAAAAGGAACAATATAATACAATTCAGGTCAGAATTCCCAAATTATATTTCCTTTTCACTCTTTCCATCCCTTTTCATTTCCATGTTACCGTAATGGCATGCAAACCGGCAGCAACTATGCATGCCTTCATTAGAAGGAAGAGATGGGTGGTTCTGAGGTGCAGCACCATCACCATTTGGAAGTGGTAAAGCTGGTTGCATATTTCCAGAGGGATGATTGGGGGTGTTAGAGACGGCAGTGGATTAACACACAATATTTATGTGGTTCGACAACTTGCCTACTCCACGGAGCTACTGATTTGTATTAAGCAAACAATAATACAAATACAAGGAGGAGGAGAAACAACTCAACTCAACTCAACTCAACTCACTCTTTAGCTCTCTCTACACAACACATTCACTTGTGTTCTTCACTCAATGATATCTAAAGCTCTAAGAAGCTCCTCTATTTATAGCAAGAGTGAGGAGACAATCTTTAATGGTTGGCCACCAAATTCACCACTTTCAACAATGGTGGGTTGGAAGAATGGTGGGTTAGTAACCATTTTCAACAATGGTGGGGAGAAAGTTTGCATACCATTGTTGAGGTTTCACACCATTGTGTTCATACTTCAACAATCTCCCACTTGAACACAATGGTGTCAATCCCTTTTAGTCTTGAAGTCCAACTGAAGCTTTGCACGACTTCAATTTTTCTATAGGTACTTCCTTTGTCGACATGTCACCGGGATTCTCCGAACCTCGAATCTACTCAAGTATCATTTGTCCATCATCAAGAAGAGACCGAATAAATTGATATATCAACTGTATGTGTTTTGTCCTAGAATGAAAGGCTGGATTCTTCGCAAGAAAAATAGCACTCTGACTGTCACTGTACAAAATGCCTTTATGTTGTTTCTTGCCTAATTCTTCCAAGAAGCTTTGTAACCAAACCATCTCCTTCCCGACTTCATGAATCGCTACATATTCAACTACATTGTAGAAAGAGCAACAATCTTCTGTAGCTTTGAAGCCCAACATACAGCTGTATTACCCAGAGTATACACAAACCCTGTAGTACTTTTTCTTGTGTCGATATCACCGGCTAAGTCAGCGTCTATATATCCTTGAAGCTTCAAGTCTGACTTTGTGAAGCATAAGGATGTATTTGAAGTACCTTTCAAATACCTCATAATCCATTTGACTGCTTCCCAGTGTTGTTTGCCGGGATTGCTCATGTATGCGCTCACAACTCCCACTTGCATGTGCAATGTGCGGTCTTATGCTGAGACCATAGCATACATGAGACTTCCGATTCTGCGGCGTAAGGAAGCTGTATTCATATAGTTCCTTTCTTCTTCGATTTTAGGTATTTGCTCCTTAGTAAGTTTGAAATGTTTAGCCAAAGGTGTGCTTATTGGCTTTGCTCCATCCATCTTGAACCTATGGAGCACTTTCTTCACATACTCTTCTTGTGAAAGTTTGAGTACCTTTATCTCTGTCTCGATGATTCTCATGCCAAGGATTTGTTTTGCATCTCCCAAATCCTTCATTTCAAAGCTGCTTTGACAATTGTTGTTTTAGCTTGTTGATCTCCCGATGCTAGATCTGCAACTAGCATATCATCTACATATATCGATAAGATGATATATGATGACCCAAAATTCTTTACATAACAACAATGAGTGCGCTTGCAAGCGTGTGAACCCATTGTTGCACATAAAGTTGTCGAACTTCTTGTACCATTGCCTCGGAGCTTGCTTCAAACCATATAAACTCTTTTGCAACTTGCAAACCATGTTCTCTTTTCCCTTTTCAGAAACCCTCCGGTTGCTTCATGTAGATATCTTCTTCTAGATCTCCATGTAGAAAGCGGTCTTCACATCTAAGCTGCTCAAGATGCGGATCTTCTGCAGCTACAATTGATAATACTAATCTGATTGTAGTCATCTTTACCACTGGAAAAAAGATATCTGTATAATCGATACCTTCCTTTTGTTGAAATCCCTTCACGACAAGTCTTGCCTTGAATCGTTTGCTTCCATCATGCTCTTCTTTAATCCTGTACACCCATTTATTATGCAAGGTCTGTCTTCCCTTTAGGTAGTGGAGTCAATTCCCATGTCTGGTTTCTTGACAAGGAATCCATCTCATCTTTCATGGCTAGCTCCCACTTGCTTGATTCTTCAGCTCTTGTAGCTTCTTCAAGACTTTCAGGCTCACCATTATCTGTCAATAGAATATAGTTCAATGATGGTGAGAACCGTTGTGGAGGTCTGATCGTCCTGGAAGATCTTCTGACAACTGTTGGTGGTGTGCATGGCTCTTCCTGCGGATCAGTGTTTTCTTTATCAATGATATTGCCTTGTACAATACTTTTAGCAATATCATCTACATCTATTACATCAGATGTCTCAACTTCGTCAGAATTTGTCGCATCTTTGTTCTTGTATGTCATCTTCTCATTAAATATGACATTTTTGCTTCTGATAATTTTCCGATTTTCTTCATCCCAAAATCGGTATCCAAACTCATCAGAACCATAGCCAACAAAGATGCATTTTCTGGACTTTGCATCAAGCTTACTTCTTGCTTGGAATCTATGTGCACATAAGAAACACATCCAAATACTTTCAAGTGTGAAAGATTTACCTCCTTTCTGTCGGACCTCTTGAGAATTACGAAATCCAAAGGAACGAAGGTCCTCGGTTGATTAAGTAAAGCTGCGAGTATTGGCGACTTGGACCAGAATGTTGGAGGTAATCCAGCATGCAACCTCATGCTCCTGGCTCTTTCATTGATGGTTCTATTCATTCGCTCTGCCACACCATTCTGTTGCGGTGTGCCTGGAATGGTCTTCTCCATCCGGATACCATTAGTAGCACGAGTACTCCTTGAGATCTCCATCGGTGTATTCTCCTCCATTGTCCGACCTCGGACATTTTAGCTTCAATCTGTTTCGGTCTCCACCATAGCTCTCCACTACTTGAAGGTTTCAAACACATCGGATTTATTTTTCAAACAATAAACACATACCTTTCTACTTGAGTCATCGACGAAGGTTATATAATACTTTGAACCTCCAAGTGATGCAACTGGAGATGGCCCCATACATCCGAGTGTACTAACTCCAATTTCTTAGGTTTTGGAGCTCTTCCAATTTTCGGAAAACTCACCTTTTTCGTTTTCGAAGATGCACCCTTCACATAAATCAAACTCTGCTGATTTCAAGCCTGGTAGCTTTCCTTTTGAGAGAAGCGACTTCATTCCTTTCTCACTCATATGGCCAAGTCTATAGTGCCATAAATCGGCTGATTTTCGACTTCGGTGGAAGCAATGATATCTTCGAGGTGGGGTCATGTACAAGGTGCCGATTTTCTTCCCAGTGCTAAAATCATTGCTCCTTTTGAGACTTTCCACATGCCTCCTGCAAAATTTATGGAATGGCCGCTTTCATCAAGTTGCCCTACTGAGATCAGGTTCTTCTTCAGCTCAGGTACATGTCTTACCTGTTGTAGCCTCCATGTAGAATTATTGGGTAGTTTTATCTCGACATCTCCTACACCAATAATTCTTAATGGCTCTCCATCTGCTAGATATACCAAACCATAGTCACCGGCAACATAATTCGCAGGATATTACGATGAGGAGTAGTGTGGAATGAAGCTCCGAGTCTAACACCCAAGAATCAAGTGGATCTGGCGTCGAGAGTAACAATGCTTCATGCCTTTCCTCTGCCACTGTATTGGCAGATTTATCATCCTCCTCCTTCTTCATCTTATAACAGTTTGCCTGAATGTGACCTGGTTTGCCACAATGCCAACATTCCAGAGGTTTTCTGGATCTTGACTTGCTTCGATCTTGACGAGGTCTTGGTCTGGATTTCGATCTGCCGCGATTTGAGTATTTATCAAATCTTCTACCTCTAGTCTCAACGTTCAAGGCAGAACCTGAAGTTGAACATTCACCAGCATCTCTTCTACGGACTTCTTCTCCAAGTATTAAATCTCGGATGTCATCATAGTTTAACTTGGATTTTCCAGCCGAGTTGCTGATCGCCGTTCTCATTGCCTCCCAGCTATTTGGCAATGACGCCAATAAGATCAAGGCTCGTATCTCATCATCAAAATCAATTTCAACTGATGACAATTGATTTGTGATAGTGTTGAAATTATTCAGATGCTGTGTGACAGGCATTCCTTCTGCCATTTTCAGATTGAATAACTTCTTCATCAAATACATTTTATTATTGGCAGATGGTTTTTCATACATACCAGATAGGACTGTCATTAATCCTGCTGTAGTCCTTTCTTTGATGACATTGTGAGCAACCTTCCTTGTAAGTGTTAGTCGGATCAGACCTAACACTTGTCTGTCAAGAGAGATCCATTCTTCATCTTTCATCGCCTCTGGTTTTTGTCCAAATAAAGGAAGATGAAGTTTCTTCCCATACAAATAATCTTCTATTTGCATTTTCCAATAACCGAAATCTCGCCCATCAAATTTTTCTATTCCGGTCCCTTTTACCTCGTCCGTGTCCATAGCCTTTTTATATGCTATCTTTGAGTCTGAATTTGATAAATCGGACACCACAGATGCGTCCGGAAAGGTCAAATTATCTGAAAATGACTCAAGAATGACCAAAATCAGACTTCAAACGGCTCAGATCTGATCAATCAAAATCTGAACAAATGGACGGCTCAGATCAACCCGCGTATCCGGGTTTACGTAGACCCTGCTACACCAGATCAACTCCCACCGATGACGTGGCACTGCTGACGTGGCAGTGATTGGACCAGTGACTGTGCCGATGACGTGGCGATGACTGGACTGGTGACGTGGCGATGACTGGACCGGTGACCGGGTCGATGACGTGGTGGTGACTGGACCGGTGACTGGATCGGTGACGTGGCCGGTGACTGGCCGGTGACGTTTCCCGTCAAAACTTTGACCGGCAATAACTCTTTCGTTTCAACTCCAAATTAAGTGAACTTTACACCGTTGGAATCGTGGTGACCCCCTCTACAAGATCAGATGCTCAAAACATGTTTTTGAGCACTTTGATTTTTCTGCAAAAAATCAAACACCTACACCAACGGCTCTGATACCAGTTGTTAGAGACGGCAGCGGATTAACACACAATATTTACGTGGTTCGGCAACTTGCCTACTCCACGGAGCTACTGATTTGTATTAAGCAAACAATAATACAAATACAAGGAGGAGGAGAAACAACTCAACTCAACTCAACTCAACTCAATGATATCTAAAGCTCTAAGAAGCTCCTCTATTTATAGCAAGAGTGAGGAGACAATCTTTAATGGTTGGCCACCAAATTCACCACTTTCAACAATGGTGGGTTAGTAACCATTTTCAAAAATGGTGGGGAGAAAGTTTGCATACCATTGTTAACGTTTCACACCATTGTGTTCATACTTCAACAGGGGATGCTGTGGTGGCGGGTTTCAGAGGCACATTTTCTGTTATTTCTGTTAGTTTCTTGAACCCTGAAGCAGCAAAGTACTTCGTCACTAGAAAAAGGAAATGTGAAAAGCAAGTGCGGCCTATGGATTTCTTCTCTCCACGTCTTCTTGGGAGGGAAATATTTATTTACTTCAGTTTTTCAAAGAACTTTGTTTGATAAATTATTTTCTTTTGTGTAGTTAAAACAACATCAAAATGCAGGTTTTCAAGGGAGAGAAAAGGTCTGTAATTCTCTGCAGAATAGCATGAACGAGAGGGAGATATGCATAGTAAGAACATATACATGCACACACAATAACAAAACCAACCCATCGGAGCCTTACTCATACACTATCATAATCACTTTTTATCTAACTATAATTACTTTCTTTCACCTTTTAATCTAACTATAATTACTTTTTTTGTAACAAACGCTTGAGTAACTGGAGTCAAGGTTAAATAGTTGTCATCGTAACTTACTAGTTAGAGCATGTTACGTTAGTTAATATTCCCCACCTTAACTTGAACTCCCAGTGCATTTGTCAGCTTTTGAAATCTATTCTTTGACAAGGCTTTTGTGAACATACATAGTCTATGACGATAGAAAGATGTTGAAGATCAAATAAAACTATTGGCTCAAATAACAAACAAAACCTTAAGGTTCTAACAACATGAGAGGTTTACAACCTCAATCATTAGAAGAGGATTAACAGCCACAGGCTGATGCCTCTCTCACTAGCTAGGTATATAAAATCTAAGCTTAAATATCATAACATAATTATAAAGTCAATCTGATTCACCTGATTGATCCCCGAACATAACCTAAATTGATTTAACCTTACAGAATCGATTAACCCCTACTACTAGGTTGATTGATCAACCACTACAACAAGCCAATCAATCATCTATTTTATATTAACTAGTTGACTGGTAGCAACAAGCCAAACATTCGGTTGATTCAGACCAACCGGTTGACCAGAATCATGATATATACTTTCTTCAAGTCTATAAATCCCAAAACAATCAATTTGTTCTTCAAGACCTATGATTACAGTCATCTAATCAGTTTGTTTTCAGTAAACTAATCAACCTATCAGTTAAGACTCTTCAATAATTCATTCCACAAATCATAATAAAAGCACTGAATTTGTTTTAATCCTTCCACAATCAATCTTTTAATAAAAAATAACAGTAGAATCTTTACATGAAATAACAGGGAAAGATTTGATAAATTAGAGCGAGACAGTGGGAAAGATTTGAAATATACAAAAGAATCTTTACATGAAAATGAACTTACATGTGTTCGACATTTGGCCCGAGACAGTGGAACAAATTTTTTATTTAAAAAAAAAATTGGCATCAGCAGCATCAGCTTAGCATATCTGAAAACACTAATTTTTTGAAACGAAGTCACTTCCAAAAACATATCCAAGGTTCTTCCCGTTGCAAGGATCATCAACCAATCTCAGGTCTTCATAGTTGTCAATACCATAACATGCAAGCCTTTATACAGCTATATATACAGCAAACAAGCTAACATGAACAATTAATTAACACAATCTGAGAGTACCCTCCAAACTTGGAAATATAATTCAGCTGCAAAACACTTGCATCTTCCTTCATCCAATCATTGAATATGATTAGCCTGCTCAACATTCGCACCACCATGCCCTTCTTCTCTATCAACATTTCCTTGATTAGGATCCTTCTGCTCCTCTGTAACACAAATTAAGTATATTCTTGTTCAAGAAACTAGCGAAGAAGAAGAAAAACAATAGCAAATGATTGGAATAGGCACAATTCAAGTCATAATTCCCATATTATGTTTCTTTTTTTCTCCTTTCTTTTTATTTTCACTAATACAATAATGACATGCAAAGTGGCAGCAACCGTTTAAGCAAGGGGGGCTTACGGATTTCGTCTCTCTTTGCGACTTCTTTCTTGGGAGGGAATTATTTATTTTTTATTTCAAAAACTTCACGAGATAATTGTAACAGTGATACTGTGAGATGCGGACGCTGGATTTTGAGTTTTCAATCGTCGATATGAGCACTTTTGGTGTCGTCCTTTCCTGCGCTGTCATGTTTCCGAGCTGAAAATTGATTTTTTTAATTGAATTTTGAAAAAGTGAATTCTTGAAAATTGAATTTTGATGTTTGACAAGTATTATAAAAATAAACTGGAAAACACTTTCCAAGTATTTGTTTGTGTCATGGAAATTGAACTGGAAAATAATCTATTAATAAATTAATTTTTTTCAAGTTTATTAAAATAATGAGAAACAAATTTTACAAATTAAAAAGTTGAATGAGAATGAAATTGAAAAAAAATATAATTTATAAATTATCTCAAATAAAATAAATAATAATCAAAATAATAAAGTTCAAATCTAAAAAATTTAAAAAAAATGAAAGGTGAATAATTAACATTTCATTAATTATTTCAAATAAAATAAGTAACAATAAAAAAAATGATGACCAAATTTGATAGATAAAAAATTTCAATAAAATTAATGAGGACCAAATAGAAAAAATCAAATAGCAATTATAAAAATAAGGACCAAAATTAATATAAAAATTAAATTTTAAGAGATGGAATTGAAAAATAAATATTCAAAACAAATTATATATGGCAATCAAAAGTTTGAGGATCAAATTTGATATAATCAGCAAATAATAACATTTCTAAATTTTTCACAACTTCCGGAAAGTGTATTCGCTCAAATTTTCCGTAAAACACTTTCCGAAAATCAAGCCAAATTTTTCTTTGATTGAAAAGTGTTTTTAGTTGACTAACTTTCCAAATCACAAATAAACACAGAAAGTTTTGAAAGTGATTTCCGAAACTACTTTCCAAAGCAAACAAACGGGAATGCAAAATAAAGGATACTTAACTCAAGTGATATTAACTTGCTGGAAGAAAAAAAAAACATGTAATTTGATTCATTAACCTGGTCTAGAAAAATTATTTTATTTGATAATATAATACTTAGAAAACTTCAAAAAAGCCTGAAAAAAAATAAGATGAAACTCAATTATATGACAAGTCCATGCAAAAAAATAAAAGTCAACCCGAAAACCATAGAAAAAAAAAATCAATCTTAAAAAAAAACTACATGAGTCAACTATAACTACTTGTTTGGCATTTCAATCCCACCGGTGTTTTGTTAAAATTTAATTATTATTTTTATATTTTAAATAAATATATTTTGATATTTTTAGATCATTTTGATATATTAATTTCAAAAACAATTTATTAAAAATAAAAAAAATATATTATTTTAATTTATTTTTTGCATTTTAAATAAATATATTTTAATGTTTTTAAATCATTTTAATGTACTAATTCTAAAAATAATTTTAAAAAAATATCATTTTGATATATTTTAACATGAAAAATACTTTGAATCACACTATAAACGAGACTTAAATCAGCCCTAACTTCTTGTATCCACAAGTCAACCCTAACTCCCAAACAGGCGTTGAGTGAACTCTATGACCCAAGTTATAAGACTGGAATAACACCATAAGAAGAAACACAAGGAAAATCACAAGTCTTAAATTTAAACAAACCCAAATTTGAAGGATAATCATTGTAGAAAAATCTAGAAAAAAAAATATTGAAGTCATCTAGGGAAATGACCGGGTGGATGGTTTCTAGCCAACTTAATTTGAGCCTCCTCGGGCACTGAGGTGCGGATAATAGACACGTAGTTGACAGAAATACCATCAACTTGTAGAGATTTCTAGGCCAGAAATTGGAAACAATGTCAGCAAAACGAGTCAATTCCAAGACAAAACCTGGAACCATGGCCCATAACCACTTCGCGTGGGGAAAGTTGTTGCCAGAAAAAAAAAATCACCATATTTAGCCAACCCAAACTGTTGAGAATTGTAGCACTGCCATTTCAGAAAGGTGTGCCATTTCACATACCATAAGCACCTTCACATGGAGGGAGAAACTATAAATTAAAGCATTCAAGTGCTAAAACAAAGCTGATAACAACCATCGAGTAACAAAACAAAGCTCATCGTAAAGGAAAATGCATAAACATGATATTATTACACTACCAAAAAGGAAATGGTGAATCTTCACCAAACTATCACCACTCTATGCAGCAACAGATGGCTTGGAAGCAATTGACAGCCTGGATCTCTTTTTTGCTAAGCTCTCACTGCGACGGTCACGCTGCTCCTTCAACCGGGTAGCAAGCAGTTTATGGTACTCAGCTGCTTCGGACTTGGCCTTTGCAATTCTCTTCTTTTTGTCTGAAATCCTGGCCCGCTTCCTTTGGAGAGTCAATGGAGTTACAAGCCTTTGTATCTTTGGAGCTTTACTGACTTTCTTCCCTGCAAACCAAAAGAAGGCACTCATTGTGTATTATTTGGGACTAAATATAACAGCCATCTACGTCACTTTTCCTAACAACCCTGCCATGGCCCATGGCCAAACTCATAAAAGAATGTTAAATTCTTTTATACTTGTTCTTCTCATTGTGAAAGGAGTATTTATACTTTCAAATATATCAATATATAAATGTAACATGCTAATGTACAACTTCAATGAGCAATGGGGTTTGTTTTGCCACTATACACTCTATTTATCCCTGTTTGCAAACTAACAATTTAATTCATTACATTACTGGCTCCAGGCTACATGATTTGATTAAAACAAACTATCATGAATTGCAGTCCTGCCACCTTCATTTATTCCGAGGCAGTAAAGATTAAGAAAAACAAACTTTGCTAGAAGGAAATCTTTATGCAAAACCGGTGCAGTCCTGCCACCTTCATTTATTCCGAGGCAAAAAAGATTAAGAAAAACAAACTTTGCTTGAAGGAAATTGTTATGCAAAACAAGTGTAATGTTTCAACAACTGCAATATTTCAAATAGAAAGAGTCGGCTAAACATGCAAGATAAATGCATCTGCACTTCCCTATTTATAACCATGCATGTCAAATAAAATACAAGAAAGCAAAAGAGTGGTTGAAAAGCTACCAGCTTTTGTTGTGAAGGTCCTGCGATATGTGTTCACATATTTGCGAACATCATCCTCCTTGGAGAGGTTAAAAAGCTTCCTGATTTTGGATGCCCTCTTTGGGCCCCTCATCCTGGGTTTCTCAGTGTCAGTCAAACCAGGTAGGTCATTTTCACCCTTCTTCACAATAACCAAGTTCAGCACAGAGAGGTCTTGACTAACAATGCATCCACGAACAGACTTTCTCCTGCGTTCTCCATTGCGCCTTCCATATCCACGGAAGCACGGGGTGCCTGCTCAAAACATCAAAAAATGCCAAACACATTCAATTCTACAAGTAATTGAACACATCCAAGAAAAAAAATTGCAGGTGATTATTCCACACCTAACCAGCCAATAACATTATTCTTAGTTTGCTAGATTATACAAAAATTACACAATTACCCACCTCTGTGAAGCAACAAACGAACACGACCAGGAGTTAGAACTCCCTGCTTCATTGGAAATCCTTGCTTGTCACAGCCTCCCATGATTTTGAACACATAGCCATTGAACTCCTATCAAACATGAAACATAGGTAAGCTAAACATACCACCGACCAAACCCATCATAAAAACTATGGTATAAGGGCTGCAGGATCATACCTCACCAAGGGAATCTCCACTGACCTCCTGTGAGATCCTCTTGTCGAAAAAAGCACGTCTGTATCAAAATTTCACACGGTAAAAATCAATTTCTTAAAACACTAAATGGACCACAAAACAAACACCTTGATCACTTTTCATAGGACAATAAACAACACGTGACATTGAGTTATTTTCTTTATTCATTTTAAGCAATCGATTCAAATTTCTATCACAAAGATAGAGAAAGTACGAGTTTTTTATATTCAATCCTGGAAGATTTCATAAGGGTATTAAAAATACTGACAAACAACAGACAAACAAAGAAAAAAGAAAATCTCACCAACGTAAAACCTCTATCTAGTATTTCGTTTCTATCTTTTCTAGGCAACCAAGCAAAAAGAAAAAAAAAACAGAAAAGGCAAATGGGAAAAGCTTACAGCTTCTGATCGTCATCGATCTCAAGCTTCTTTTGGCACCCAGTTGTTGGATTCGCAATGTTAAACTGCAAAGAGCATAAAGATTTTCATCAAACAAAAAAAATAATGATTTTTTCATCACAATTACTGAAACTGATGAAAGTGAAAATAATGGAAAGAGATCTGATGAATAAAAACTGGGTATTGTATGATAGACTCAAACCTTCATTTTGGATGCGCTGTTAGCTCTTGCCGCGAGCTTCAAACTCTGTGGGTGTCGCTTTGGTTGTGCAGTGACGAAGGAGATTAGGGTTTTACGTGTGGGAGCCTTTATAGTGAGGTTATTTGGGTTGGGTTTGGAGGTAATGTCAAGAAGTGTCTGGGCCTGGTTAACGAATTTTTCTCCCTTTTCTTTTCCGGCCCATAATATATCAGTTCTTAGATTTGAAATTTAAATTAAGAAATAAGTTAAATTAATGTAAATATAAATTAAGAAATAAATAATGATTGTTTGTTTTCTACTAAATGGGGCCCTCTCCTTAAAACTAATGTGAGGATTATTATGGGTTCATAACTACTCTTTTTATTATAAAACTTTTACTTAACAAATATTTGAGTTCAGTTGATAATTTTTCAAATCATCCAAATAAGACAATTTTTATTTTAATTTCTAATAACCTACTTCAAGTTCATCATCTTGAGATAAGTTGGATATAAATTTAATTAATAGGGGTATATTTTGTTTTTTTTTTTGGTAGATTTACATTCTTTCATGTGTAAATATTTTTTTTCTACCAATTTTTTTTATCTTTAATTATAAAAATGCATTCCTTTTAGTTTTTTACATTAAAATTAAATTTAAGATTAAAAACAAATGTAGCTCCACTTTTTTTAACTCTTAAACATTCACCTTTTATTTTATTTAAATGGAAATAACTTATTAAAAATCATTGAGAAGGGAAATCAAATACAAACAAAGTAGAAAAACAAATTAACAATTTAGATGTTATAACTACTTAAAATAAAATAATAACTTAAGAACAATTATCTTACCGTTGTAACTTGTAACAAAGAATAGAGTTTCAAATTGAGAGGAAATATTACGAATATAGTAAAAAAATCCAAAAAAAAATATTATTATACATAAAGATTAAACTTGTTAAGCATGAATCATTACCCTTTTTCTCACTTCCAAAACAAACATAATAATATAAACAAACTTTAAGTATTTAAAACTCGTTCAAAATCATTGGCAACCTTCATAACTAATAATAAGTATAAAAAAGAAATAGATCTAATTGGAACCCTAAAGAGAAATTTACTCTAAGCATATGGAGGAAAAAAATTTTTTTTTTTTAATAATTCAGGGAAAAAATTATGCAAACATAAGATTTTTCTTACAAGAAAAGACAAAATAAAGGGGAGGGGGGTCGAAAGCATGAGAAGAAGCATAGTAATTTATGAAGAGGTGACGAATTGTCTAATATCAACACCAAAATAAAAGTAAGAGGTAATGAATTTTTCTACACAATTTTCAATCCAAACCTTGAAAAACTTCCTAAATCTTATGAAAGAACAAGCTAGTTATATATATGTTTTTCAAAGCATGTTGTATTATATTATACTTGTGCGTTAAGATGTTTAGTTCATCATAAGAAAGTCATACAAAACAAAACAAAAATTCCAAAACACCCTAGAGTGCATATATGTTTAAATTTATAAACATACAAAATTAAAACTCAAGAAAAACATGCTTTCAACATAAATAAATTTAAAAAAATACAAGCATGTATATTAAACATATATTCAACCTTGCATTTGATATAAAATATAAGTTCTAGCATGCATATTAATAATAAAAATAATAGTACTTAAATTAAAACAAAAAATGACACTTATTCATTAAAGCACTTTAAAAGAATAAAACTTATATTGTTATCACTGATGAATTGTTTATTATTAAATCTTTATTGCTCATCATTTATGTAACTAAGATTAAAATATATTTGAATTTGTATCATAAGATTCCAACATCATCAAATTAGTTCAAATTCTCTTTTAAATAAGATTTATGGACCAAAAATAAAATAGTTCAAATATCTCTCAGCATCATATGAACATAAACTCTATATTTGAAAGAATTAACCAAACCATAAAAAAGAATAAAAACAGTAGAAATAAGTTATGAAAAAGGTATGGAAAGAACCTAAAAAAATCAAGCTAGAAACTTTTCATTCTTCTCGGTAGTTTGTTGGTAAATTAATTCTCACCACTATCAATTTTTAATTAGCCATCATAAATCAACAATTAAATCTAGAAAAACTAGTGGTTCTTTAAGATTAAGTTGTTAACCTATGATGTATGTATGCATGTATGCATGTATGTATGCATGTATGCATGTATGTATGTACTATCAAAATTAAGGAAAGAGATATTCAACTCACAAAACCTTTTGAAACCATCCACCTCCTCTCGAACAAATCCTTACAAAAAAAACACTTATTTAGAGACTATAAATACATCCTTATTGGTCTAGTTTAAGTGGCCTTACCAAAGAATACAATACATCCATTCTAGTTGTCCTTTGAGAGGCTAGATTTCAGACCTTTCAAGACTCGCTCCTACGCTCAATTGAGTCTAGTCAAGGCAACGGTCCAATATCATTTGACTATTATCCAAACTTGACAATTTCCCTTACAAAGTATGCTCCTACAGATAAAAACCATAACTATAACATATTTGAAGGATCAATTTGTGTTGCTTTCATATTCAAAATCCACTACAAAGTTTGTTCTTAGTCTTTCCTAGTAAGCACAAATCCAATCACAAAAAGGAGAAACTTCTCCTCTAAACAGAATTGTCCAAGTCAAACACAGTTGTCCTCAAAACGATACAATGGAAAGAAATAACCCTTCCTAATAATTGGATCCTAGAAGGTGCAACTAAACCTGAGACACAACCACCCCTTACATCAAATATCCGAATAAAAAAATATAACTTTATACTCTGATTGTAAAGTCAAGTTATTTTTTTATCGATACTCTATAAGCTCTAGATTCTCTTATGAGTCTTCCTCCTTTAATATAATAGATTTTGAAAGAATTTCAAAACTTTTTTTTGTCATAAATATCTCATACAATATTAATCCTTATAAAAAATCAACATCAAACATTCCTTATATAAGCTTATAGAATGCAAGTTACACTATAAATCTACCACAACCCATTTATACATTCACATGTCTACAATCTCCTCCAGTATATCCAATCTTCTTGGAGATCATTGAAAATATCCAACATGAGTTGAATGTTTTGACTTCATAAAAACATCTTATTCTAGATTAAAAAAAAACTCTTTTCAAAAACAATTTTTATGGTGACTATAATTCTAAAAAGAGATCTTGGTTTATTAAAAATTCCTCCATACTATATATGATTTACAAAAGCAATTTTATGATTTTGTAGAGTTACATGACTTGCAAATATTACTTTTAAATTGGTTTGAATTACATTATGCTCCTACTCAAAACATTAACATTACATATCCATTTCATCATCTAAACATGCATACCTCATTAGCAAGATCAAGAACTCCAATATGGAACCTTATTAGTGAATCATCAGTCAAGTTTAAACATCCAACATTAAGAAATATCCAACTCACTTATAAAGACAAAATTGTTGATGTTGCTACTTATAAAATACCTAGCGATGCTCCTCTGACAAACACCAAACATATTATCTAGCAAAACAACTTCACCAATACAAACCTAACACTCTACGTAAACAATTTACTAGACTAGAAAAACACATATAAAGAACCCATATTAGATGAACCCTTACAAAAGAACCTATAAATAAAAAAAACTAAAAACCTCATCTTCAAACCTTACCACATCACCAAGACAAGCCAAACACATATCCAAGAACACCAAATAGACTTCATGAAAGCAATCAAAATACATCTACAATAACTAGATGCATCAACTTTGACTATCTCTAACATACCACAAAACACTGACCCCTCTACATCTATAAACCAAATACATGCACTATAAAATAGCTCAAGCTTGATTTCTGAAGAAGAAGTCTTTTAAGAACAACCTCATGAAATAAACAGACTTATATGGCAAACCCACAAACACCTATTTTTATTGGATTTTACTAAAACGAGAGGTATGGCTTTTCTGTCCACATTTATAACAAGTAATGGACTTAAGGTCAAACTTAGGTTTAAGCTTGGATTGGAAAGGTTGTGAGTTTTTTTAGAATTTTTTATAGGGCTTTTTGTAGTAAGCTTGTTCAGGTTTAGAGTAAAACTATTTTTTGTATTTTTAGGTTGATCTATTATAAGGTGGCTTATTACAAAAATTACATGTAGCATTCACATTCTCCAAATTTGACATGAAATCAGTATTTTGGCAAATCTAGATTGATCGTAAAGACCATTACAAAATTGCATTCACAATTCTTTTTGGACAATACGAATAGAATGTCATGTCTTTTGGCTTTAAAAAATGCATCATCTAACTTCCAACACATCATGAATGACATCTTTAATGCATATCTAAGTTTTGCATTGTATACATTGATGATGTCCTCATTTTCTCTAATTCATTATATCAATATTTAAAACATTTACATAAATTCTGTAATGTTGTTAAATAAAATGTTTTAGTTGTTTTTAAATCCAAAATCTCTCTATTTCAAACTTGTGTTCATTTCCTAGGCCATAACATCTGCCAACGTACCATAACACCCATATAGAGATATCTAGATTTTGCAAATAAGTTCTTAGATAAAATTACACACAAAACTCAATCACAAAAGTTTTTAGGAAGACTCAATTATGTGCTGAATTTTTATCCTAACATAAGTTGGTTAGCCAAACCATTACTTGGTCTGAAAACCATATTAGTCTTGTCAGAAAAATTAAGAAACAAATACAAACTACTCCTTTACTTCATATATCGGGCCCTTAACACCAAAAATAGTCAAGATAAATGCCTCAGACTTAGGATACGGTGGAATACTTAAACAAGTCCAAAACAATAAAGAACAAATCCTACAATACATTTCTACACATTGGAATGATTATAAAAAACCCTACTCCTCTATCAAAAAGAAGATTATTTCAATTGTGTTATGTATTATAAAATTTTAAAGTGATTCGCTAAATCAAAAATTTCTTTTACGAGCTGATTGTATATGTACAAAAGAAGTTTTACAATAAGATCTTCAAAATATTGCTTCAAGATAATTTTTTTTGCCAGGTGGTAAGCTATTTTAAACATTTTTTATTTTGAGATTGAATATATTATAGGAGATTCAAATTCAATTTTAGATTTTTTAACCCGAGAATTTCTCTAAAATAGGGCATGATGCCTCTATGGGCATGATTAAAGGACAATGGGAAAACGCCCAAAACACAACCAACAAAACCCAACACCTAAACACTTCTCCAAAAATCATGACCTCATCCATTTTTTCTATCAAACCAATCAAATCGAAGAAGAAGAAGATATAAAACCAATCAGACAAGCTCTAGGAATGGGTTCAAACCCTTTCAAATTCACCAGAATTACTTCAAGCATTGAAAATATATCAACAAACCTTTGGTGACCAATGTCACAAACAAGTAGTATCTCTAAATCCATTTCAAAACCACAGACAAGATCTTCTTCCCAAACCCCTCTTTTGCTTTACAAAATGCTCCACGAAATTTTCCTAGATAGAAATGAAAATATATTTTCAAAAATAAATCCCAAAATATTCTTTCTATGGAAGAAGGATTTTTTCATGAAAACCCTCCCATTGTAGCCTCCATATTATTCCCTCTAAGCAGGCACTATAAATCGTGGGACATTACCAAACCTCAATCTTGTTGTTCCACCATACTCAAAACAATTAACTCGATTAGGAACCTTGATCATACACATAACATACTTAATTTGCATAAATGTAAAAACTAAATATGTAAAAGCATAAAGGTTTAAAGAAATGAACCTTGAAATTTGTAATGAATTCAGAACAAAAGATGATTACAAGACATATATGTTTAAAATGGAAATATGAATTTGAATATAGTGTTTCATTATAGAGGAATTGATATGTTATTCTTTTGAAGAGAAATCTTGTGAAAGTTCACTAAGTTCTGCCTTCTCCTATAAAAGTATCTCCTTTTATAGGAAGAGATCATTAGGAGTGGTTGATCTTTGAGACAAGTAATTTGACCTTTTGCTATAATAGGGAACATCTTTCTGTGAGTGGGCTACACTTTTTAAGAAGTAGAGCACAATGTTTGTCTTTTTACAATAATGGAGAGCACGTTTTTATGAGTGGGCTACACCTTTTATAAGTGGGGAACATCTTTTGATTTTGCACTAAAAATTAATTTTTCCTTCCTATGCAACTTAACATTCATTTTATAGGTAGGGATTTTTTATGTATTTGTTTTTCTAAAAAAGTATTTTCACAAGGAAAATCAATAGCATGTTGTTTTCTTTTCCAAAAAGCATTTGGTAAGTATGAAAAAAATATCTTGTTCAATATTCCTTTGGAAATCATCAATATGTTTTTATAAAGTTGGATTTGCAGTTGATCTTCTATCATATGAAAATAAACATGATATTTTAGTTCATTTAGATGAAATGTTTTCCCATGGATTAAAGCAATGATGTGGTATATACATATAGAGCATGCTTTGATCAAATTTAAATTCCTACTTTTATATTTTCTAAGAATAGAAAATTATTCTTGATGTTGTTAACTTTGGATGATATGCAATCATGTCATGCTTTGTATGGCATGATCATATCTATAAATGAAGTTCCAAAGATGATCGTATGATTTATGTTTTTTGTATAAATGAAAAATATTTTGAGTGAAATGCCTTTGACCTTATATGTATGGTGTTTTGTTATGCTATATTGTAACTTGAGACACATTTAATTATTTATTAACTACTAGTCTATTTGTGCACCAAGGGAAAAATAATATGATTTTAGTTATTTTTAGCATGAAAACATTGCTTTTTTAAAATGCACATTAGTAGTTTTTTTCTAGAATACACAAACACACTTATGAAGATTATATTTCATTTCATTTATCTTTGATGCAATTCTTATATAATCTAAAATGAGAGTGACAATATAAAAAAGAAATAAGAGATAAAATAATGTCAATGGATTTGTCATATCAAAGTTCATCCACTTTCCCTTAATTAGTTCTTCATCTTTTAACCAATTTCTTTAATTTCTCATTTATCTTGTCTTGAAAACTTAAAAAAAATCAATGGTTCCAATCACAACAAAGAATTAAAAATTAAGGCATTTAAAAATCACTTTCCATAACTTAGGGAGAGTGATTTCTAAATATCCATAATTACTCTTTATAAATCAAACATAAATCCATTTCAAATAATAATTTAATAGCACGCATGACTGATGTGTGTTAGTTGCTAAAATCAGGACAAGGTTTGATACCGACATATTTCAAGATAGTTTTAATGATATTGAAATGTGGTGGAGTTTATAGTTATGGATAAGAGAAATTTAGATATTTTTATATAAAAAATATGACTTGCATATATTCACTCATATGATGGTTTTTTTGAAAAAAATTGATGGAATACTTATCTCATGTTTTTTTCATAATTCTTCAGCATGCCTAAAAAATAAATTCTTATTTTTAATTAGCATGTCAAATAAATCATCACTTAATATTATATTACCTATATAAATATATAATTAAACTCCAATTAAACAAAATATGAATGCCTGAAGTTATGTAAAACAAAATAAACTCATGAAAACCATCATATATAAAACAAGGTACTCATGATCCATGGCCCTCTGAAAGTTATTTAATGGCCGAACAAAACGTAGCCCATACCTTATTTAATGGCCCAACAAAATGTAGCCCATAGCTAACAACTAACTCCAGAATATCCAAACCCGACACCATCCATTTCCCTTTCCCTCTTTAGTAGCTTCCCATCAAAACATATAACCACACAAAGCCCTCCTCTCCCTAACAAGTAAATCTCCACTACAATTCTCCCAAACAACACGCAAATAAAAAATCTGACAAAATCCCATTTCAATTCAGCAAAAACCCACAAAAAACCCTAACAAAATGGATCCCGAAATCGCCAAAACCCAAGAAGAACGCAAAAAAATGGAACAACAACTTGCTTCTTTAACCTCTTTAACCTTCGATCGTGACTTGTATGGGGGAGTCGACCGTGAGGCTTATGAAACATCGATTCCAGCCACCGATGATGAAGAACCCGACATGGGTCTTAACGAGGTTGCTCTGAAACTCGCTTCGTATACTGCACCGAAATCAGTTCTTAAAGAAATGCCGCGTGGCGGTGATGGTAGCGAAGAAACTGATGGATTTAGGAAGCCATCGAGAATTATTGATCGCGAGGATGATTATAGGAGAAGGAGATTGGATAGGATTATTTCTCCGGAGAGGCATGATCCTTTTTCTGCCGGTGAGAAGACGCCGGATCCCAGTGTGAGGACTTATTCTGATGTTATGAAGGAAGAGTCTTTGAAAAAGCAAAAGGAGGAGTTGTTGAGGAAAATTGCCAACAAAAAGAAGGAAGAAGAGGAGGCGAGGGCTGAAAAGGAGGAAAAGCCGGCGAGTTCAGTGCCTAAAAGGAGCAATAGGTGGGATCAATCGAAGGAAGATGACGGGAAAGTGGTTAAGAAGGCGAAGACAGGTTCGGATTGGGACTTACCTGATGCTACACCGGGAATTGGCAGATGGGATGCGACGCCTACACCGGGGAGGATAGGGGATGCTACACCTGGTGCTGGAAGGAGGAATAGGTGGGATGAGACTCCTACTCCGGGGAGAGTAGTTGATTCAGATGCTACTCCTGTAGGTGGGGTTACGCCTGGGGCTACTCCTGCTGGTGTTGCTTGGGATGCCACTCCTAAAGGAATGGTTACCCCTACCCCGAAAAGGCAAAAGTCTCGTTGGGATGAGACTCCTGCTAGTATGGAGAGTGCGACTCCTGCTCTTGGGGCGGTTACTCCTAGTCTTGGTGGTGTGACTCCTGGGCCCACTCCTCTCGGTGCAATTGATATGGCTACTCCTACTCCGAATTCACTTGCCATGCGCGGGGCAATAACGCCTGAGCAGTATAATCTTTTGAGATGGGAGAAGGATATTGAGGAGAGGAATAGGCCACTGACTGATGAGGAGTTGGATGCAATGTTTCCTCAAGAAGGGTACAAGATTTTGGAGCCACCGGCATCTTATGTGCCTATTAGGACTCCAGCAAGGAAGTTGTTGGCTACCCCAACACCAATGGGCACTCCTCTTTATTCTATTCCCGATGAGAACAGAGGGCAACAGTTTGATCTCGGGCAGGAGCCTCCTGCTGGGTTGCCATTTATGAAACCTGAGGATTATCAGTATTTTGGTGCTTTGTTGAATGAGGAAGATGAGGAGGAGCTGTCCCCAGAGGAGCAGAAAGAGAGGAAGATTATGAAACTGTTATTGAAAGTGAAGAACGGGACACCTCCACAGAGGAAGACTGCTTTGAGGCAGTTGACGGATAAGGCTAGAGAGTTTGGTGCTGGGCCGTTGTTCAACAGAATTTTGCCACTGCTTATGCAGCCTACCTTGGAGGATCAGGAGAGGCATCTTCTGGTTAAGGTAATTGACAGGGTATTGTATAAATTGGATGAGTTAGTTAGGCCTTATGTTCATAAGATTCTAGTTGTTATTGAACCACTATTGATTGATGAGGATTATTATGCCCGCGTGGAAGGGAGAGAAATTATTTCTAATTTGAGTAAAGCAGCTGGTTTGGCCACTATGATTGCTGCTATGCGTCCTGATATTGATAATATTGATGAGTATGTTAGGAACACAACTGCAAGAGCTTTCAGTGTTGTTGCTTCAGCTCTCGGGATTCCTGCATTGTTGCCCTTCTTGAAAGCTGTGTGTCAGAGTAAGAAATCTTGGCAAGCTCGCCACACTGGAATCAAAATTGTGCAACAGATTGCTATTTTGATTGGCTGTGCTGTTCTTCCCCATTTGAGGTCTCTAGTGGAAATCATAGAACATGGTCTGAATGATGAGAATCAGAAGGTGAGGACAATCACTGCCTTGTCCTTGGCTGCTCTTGCTGAGGCTGCTGCCCCATATGGCATTGAAAGCTTTGATTCTGTTCTGAAGCCGTTGTGGAAGGGCATTAGGTCACACCGTGGCAAGGTCTTGGCTGCCTTCTTGAAAGCAATTGGTTTTATTATTCCTCTTATGGATGCTATGTATGCCAACTACTACACCAAGGAAGTCATGTTTATTCTGATACGTGAGTTTCAGTCACCTGATGAAGAAATGAAGAAGATTGTGTTGAAAGTGGTTAAGCAATGTGTGAGTACAGAGGGCGTGGAGGCTGAATATATACGTTCTGATATTCTTCCTGAGTTCTTTAGGAACTTCTGGGTTAGAAGGATGGCCTTGGATAGGAGAAATTATAGGCAACTTGTGGAAACAACTGTTGAGATTGCTGACAAGGTTGGTGTTAAAGATATTGCTGGCAGAATTGTTGAGGACCTGAAAGATGAGAGTGAACCATATAGGCGTATGGTTATGGAAACAATTGAGAAGGTTGTTATGAACATGGGTGCATCTGATATTGATGCTAGGCTGGAAGAGCTTTTGATTGATGGCATTCTCTATGCTTTCCAAGAGCAGACCAGTGATGATGCTAATGTGATGCTTAATGGGTTTGGTGCAGTTGTCAATTCTCTTGGACAGAGGGTGAAACCTTACCTTCCCCAGATATGTGGTACCATTAAGTGGCGCTTGAACAACAAGAGTGCTAAAGTGAGACAGCAAGCTGCTGATCTTATTTCTAGGATTGCTGTTGTCATGAAGCAATGTCAGGAGGAACAACTGATGGGTCATCTTGGTGTTGTGTTATATGAGTATTTGGGTGAAGAATACCCTGAAGTTCTTGGATCAATTCTAGGGGCTCTCAAAGCAATTGTCAATGTCATTGGTATGACCAAAATGACTCCTCCTATTAAGGACTTGCTTCCAAGATTGACACCAATTCTGAAGAATAGGCACGAGAAAGTTCAGGAGAACTGTATTGATCTTGTAGGTCGAATTGCTGATCGTGGAGCTGAGTTTGTTCCTGCCAGGGAGTGGATGAGGATTTGTTTTGAGCTTCTTGAGATGCTTAAGGCCCACAAGAAGGGCATTCGGCGTGCTACTGTGAACACTTTTGGTTATATTGCCAAGGCTATTGGCCCACAGGATGTCTTGGCAACACTGTTAAATAACCTCAAGGTTCAGGAGCGCCAAAACCGTGTTTGCACAACTGTTGCAATTGCTATAGTTGCAGAAACCTGTTCACCGTTTACAGTCTTGCCTGCCTTGATGAATGAATATCGTGTCCCAGAGCTTAATGTGCAGAATGGTGTCTTAAAATCCCTCTCTTTCCTGTTCGAGTACATTGGTGAAATGGGTAAAGACTATATCTATGCAGTGACTCCATTGCTTGAGGATGCACTCATGGACCGAGATTTAGTTCACAGGCAGACTGCAGCTTCCGCTGTTAAGCATATGGCTTTGGGCGTGGCTGGTTTGGGTTGTGAAGATGCATTGGTCCACTTGCTTAACTATGTGTGGCCCAACATATTTGAGACCTCCCCTCATGTGATAAATGCTGTCACGGAAGCCATTGAAGGAATGAGGGTGGCCTTAGGTGCTGCTGTTGTGTTGAACTACTGTCTTCAGGGGCTGTTCCATCCTGCACGGAAGGTCAGGGAAGTATACTGGAAGATATACAATTCACTGTATATTGGAGCTCAGGATGCTCTCGTGGCAGCTTATCCTATACTGGAGGATGAGCAGGAAAACGTATATAGTAGGCCTGAGTTGATGATGTTTGTATAAGCTGCAGTTAATTTGCAGTCAGAGAGTATCAAGGAAATCATCTAGAACATGTGTAGGCCTTTTTGTTTTTCTATTTGGTCGCTGTAGTTTGACTGATACCCATATGCAATCGTACACTGGGTTAAACTTGTCTGTGCTCCGGTTTCTTAGCTTCTCTTCATCATTCATGTGTAATAGTATTGCTATGAAATGGAATCCAACCTTTCTTGAGATCTCAATCTTCCAGCATGCTCTTTCTGGTGTACAAAAACAAAAAGTATTTGTACATGTTTTACTGTATCCATGTGCCTAAGGTTAAATTTGACCACAAGTTGGATGGAAACTCAAATCTCAATGGATGCTTTACTGTATCCGTCTTCCTAAGGTTATTGAGAACATTGATTCTATTTTCATTATGCTTCGGGTTCTATTGGCGCTGGAAATTCCTGGAAAACCCTCTTCTTTTTCTTTCCTTTTGGTCCCAGGATGGCACTGCTTATCAATTTATATTATCATGAGTTCATTGGTAGTTACTGATCATGTGAGGATGCTCACCTGTGCACTCTTCGTCTTTTAGAAAGAGGTTTATGTGAAATATACCTGCGCATCATTCTCTGTCCCTTTTTCAATATTTGTTTTTTCTCTGCATTCGAATATCTTTTATGATCTCTTTGCATTCTTATACTATTCATGATGCAACCCGCGGCATGGCGGGGGCAATTCACCTAGGTGGGTTCCAAGTGGATTTACATGGCCATGATTGTAGAGATCTGAATAGAAAATCCTGTTTTTGAACCTTGAAAAAAAGAAAAGAGTGAACGAGAGGGAGAGAAACTGAAGAGCAATGACTTGAAAGAAGAAGACAATTATCGGTGAGAGATTGGTGAGTAGCAGAGGGAATTGATGTCAGAATCTCCCTTTAAATTCCTAGGTAAACAAGGCCTGCAATCCTCTGAAATGTATTAGAAGGCATGTTCAACACGCAGAAAGTTCAACCGCTTTAAGGAAAAGAAGTGAAATCTCCATAACATCTAAGTTAATTTCTCTACTGCATTTGCTTTGTTTTGATGTGTGGTGTAAGATATATACTTGGCAAGCTGAACAGGTGAAAACATGGGAAGAAACAGGAGATGTATTACATAGAACTTCCGAATCTACATTTACATAAATGACAAGGGTCACCTCCTTGTCAAATTTAAATGCCATTGTTGCCACTTTTGTTTAGATTTGACCCCTGCTGCATTTGCTGCTCAAATTACTGAGCTTGATGATTGTTTATCTTGTCTTTGCAAACACCCAGCCCGATGCGAAGCATAAGGTGAAAGTGAAAAGGAACCCAGACATAACTCCAAGTCCAAATTGCAAACCGATTATAGTCATTTCTTCATCAGCCAGCTGAACACCATGAGGAGCCTGCTGAGGCTGAAAGGGAGTAGGCTGTCGTCCATCCAGACCTTCGTTTCCCTCAAAGCTTGAAGGTGGAAATGTCAGCAACTGGCCTCCTGCAGGGATATCTCCTTGCAGTTGATTGTATGCAACGCTGAACTTCGACAGAAAACTGAGATTTCTCAGTGAGAGAGGTATTTCTCCTGATAAATCATTATAGGATAAGTCCAATTCTTCCAAGTTTATCATGCCTGAAAAACTATCGGGAATTGCTCCTGAGAGATGATTTTTTTTCAGCCTCAGAACATGGAGTTCTTTCAAATTTCCTAAACCTGGCCATAAGGGTCCTGTGAGGTTATTGTAACTCAAGTCCAATGTTGGTCGAAAGCCCCAGATACCTTTATACTTGAATTTTGAACCATCTGCACCAAACGAGAAAAGTGGGAAGCCTAAAGAATCCCTTTCTGCTGAAGTGTTCATGTTGTTCAGGCCCTGTAGCTCTGTCAAGCTCTCAGGTATTTCACCAGTGAAAGAATTGTTCGATAGATCCATGTAAAAGAGATAATTGAACTCATGGAGCCAGAAGGGAATAGTTCCACTCAAGCGATTCCATGACAAATCCAAAAGTTGCAACATCTGGCTGCCACTCAGCCAGGTTGGAATGGAACCTCTAAGCTCACAACTCGGAATAACAAGTGCCCTGAGGTTCCTGAAGTGAAAATTCACATTTCTGGGCATTTGTTCATCGTGAAAGTTAAAACTAAGGATCAGTGAAGTTAAGTTTCTGCAATGCTGTAGAGTTGCTAGGGCTGATGATATGTTAACAAGGCTGTTGTTTGAGAGTGAGAGGAATCTTAGGGCTTGGAGATTCTTGAATGCAAAAGGAACTTCACCACCAAGGTTATTACGAGCAAGATTCAGATGGGTCAGTCTCTGGCAAGAGGATATAACATCAGGTAGTGGACCATGGAAATTATTAGAACCAAGATCGACAGAGGTGAGACGAACCATTGCAGAACAATTGAGATTGATCGCACCATTAAGGGTGTTGTTGTTCAAATTCAGAAATATAATATATGGAGAATTTACCAATGACTTGGGCAAATGGCCACTGAAGTTATTTGAGCCGGCAAAGAAATTCTCAAGCTTCTCAAGCCTCTCAAAAGCATCTGGAAGAATTCCAGAAAACCTATTGGAGGAGATATCCAATTCCACAAGGTTGGAAAGTTTACCAATCTCATCATTTAGTGGCCCAGAAACTAAATTATGCTGAAGGTGCAATCTACGAAGATTTCGCAGTTGCCAGAGGCTTTTGGAAAAATTCCCAGAGAGCTGGTTGTCACTAAGAAAGAGTTGCTACAGAGAAGAACACCTTCCAAAGTTTGCTGGAACTTCACCAGTGAAATAGTTGTTTCCAAGATTGATCGTGTGAATATAGGATGAGCTTTCACAAAGTGCTGCATCGACAGAACCAATAAAATTGTTCCCTGAAATGTCAATATACCTGATCGAGGATAAGTTACTACCTCCTGGTATTGGACCGGCAAAATCATTATTCCTCAAGTCAATGATCTCAAGATTCTGCAGGTGAAATAATCTGGCTGGAAGGTATCCATGAAGGAAGTTCTGAGAGAGGTTCAGTATTCTCAGCTGATCCAAACCTCCCAAGGACTCGCTAATCATTCCATTGAGTCTTCTGCTCCCAAGTTCTAACCTGACAACCCTTTTACTCGTAACACTGGAATTGTCACAGGTGACTCCTATCCAAGTGCAGCAATTCGAGTCTGACGTATTCCAATCAAGACCATAGTCTATGAAACTGGAGAAGTTAGTCAAGGATGTAAGATCATATGAACTGCATGAGAGATTCTCAGATCTTGTGAAGGGAGCCTTGAAACTGATTGTCAACAAAATGAAGGTGAAACAAAGTTTTGAGTATTGCATTTTTCACCGAGTATCGAAGAAACGAAACCAGTGAAATGAAGATATGGTGTCTGAAAAGGAATGGTTTAAGACTTTAAGCATAAGAGCATGATTGTTTTCCTTTTACTCTTTCCATTCAGCGGCCTGTACGTGGCCTGAATTAAGTCGTCAAAGGACTTTAGAGTCCTTGACTTGGAAGAAGTCCTCCTCCTCCTCCTCCTCCTCTTTTCGTATCAGTAACCTCGTGGAAGTATGATATTATAGAAAATTAATTCGCCAGAAAATTAATATTAAAAGATGATATTAAAAAAAATATCATTTTTTTTAATTTCTCAAATTTGTGACTCGAGTATTAAGACTATAAACACCATATATTAAACAATTATAGAGCTTAATTTATAAAAAAAATGTTGTAGGACAAAATAAAATAAAAAATAGCAATTAAAATAATAAGGGTTAAAATCAAAATAAAAAATAATTTAAAGGAAAAAAAATCAATTTGAGAGAAAGAATAATAACATCAACAAAAGAAAACAAATGAAGACCAAAATAAGCAAACACAATACATTATAAATTTGGATTGAAGGGTGAGATTAAAAACAAGAAAAAAAATCTAAAAAATAAAGATCAAATTGCAAACATCAATACATGATAAAAATAAATAAAGAAAGAACATGCAGAATATTCAATGCATTTTCTCAGATAAAACTATTTTTAAATATAAATAAAGAAACTTATGCACACATATAGTTAAATAAATCAAGAAACATTGTTTTTAAAGTGTTTGTACATACATGATGTAGACATAATTTTCCATGGATGTGGTTACATGAGATTTTTTAATACCTTTTCACCTTGACAGACACTTTAAATATTTTGAATGGTCGTCAGTTTAATTAGGGCAACTGGAATAGCACTGAAGTGTTATTCCCAGCAGTCACTGAAAACTTCAAAACCCTCCTGTAATTCCTATCTGGGATTATCCTTCTCTAAAAAATCCAATCCGGGATTGCCCATTTGCAGATTGTAATGGTCAGACTCAGCAGTAGGGAAGAAGAACAAAGTCCAGGTGGGGACATTGGCAGATCTCACGGAACAAACATAGCATAAGTCGGCAATGGTGATGAGCGATGATGTGTTGCCAAAAATCGAACAGAAGGTACAGAAGGTTCTGTTTCAACTTCGATTCACTATAAAAATAATTGAATGTTTCAATGAGCATCATTAGTTTGGTGATGCTTTACGTGTGAAACTGAAAGAAATCCAAGCTAAATCAAATAATTTCTTTGCAAAGTTATAAACTCAGCTGTTTCTCCAAGTCAGGATATCATTTCAGAAGGAACCCCAGCAGTTGCAGTGCAAAAGAAAATCAGTAGAGGCCTAGAAATTTCCACCAGAAAGTTCCAGTAACTCCCCAGATGGTGGCATTAAGAAGGGCCATTACAAAGCCAAGCTTGAACACATCAGGAAGGTCCATGTAACCAGCTGTTTCAAAAAGCAATTAAAACACCATCAGATGCTATGCCAACCACTCAACGCAGATAACTTAGGGCAGAATTATTTCAAAATGTGATCACAATAGATAGATCTTTGTCATGGAAAACCCTGAAACAGAACAATTAGAAATCCAAGTGTGGAGTTTCATAGATTTAAAACAGAAATGCTTGATAATTGTCTGCATAATCTGGGGGAGCAGATCGGTAATACCTCCATAGTATACAGCAGATTGGCCGCTGCTATAATGCGTAAGAGCACCGAAAAGATTTGTATTGTAAGCTAAAGCCAGAGCTGCCAATGTACCAGGAACCCCGGCAGCCAAATGCATTGCGAGAAATGCAGAGTATAAAGCACCAACATGGCCAACTTGACCAGCAAACAGGTAATGGATGAAGAAGTAGGATGCCTGTAGAACCCCAAATGCAGCAGGCCAGCTCAAAGAGAGAGATTGAAGGTTCTTGGCTACACAACCAGACATCCAGGATATGACACCGAGGTTTGTTAATTGGCCCGCCATTCCCACTAGAACTGCAAACCATGCCAAGGTATTCCACGCTGATTTTTCACTTAAGCAGTCATCCCAATCAAGAACTCCCAGCAGAAGCAGTATTGATAAGCCAATCATCGCAGCAACTACACTTGGTATTCCGATAGCATCTCTGCAAGCAAAACATCCTCACAGAATCAAAATCCATGAACGCATTTCAGAAAGAAGGCATGTTAATATTTCATTTACATTTACATTTAAAAAGTTAATAAAATGTGAGGTGTTATGAGATAAATGACTTACCCAAATACCCACAAGGAAACTGCAAGAAGCATTGTAGCAACCATAGTCCATTCATTTTTTGAGACAGGACCCATAGTCTGCAGTTTCTTGGCAGCCGCTGCAGGGGCATCTGGAGTGTCTTTGGTTTCAGGAGGGTAGAGCTTATATAAGACAAATGGAGTTACTAGAAGAGAAATCAATGCCGGCAAGCTAGCAGCCTTCAACCAAGAAATCCAAGGGTTTGGAATTATCACCCCAAGCTCCTCGGCTAATTTAAAACTCAGCAAGTTTTGAGCTGCTGCTGTTAGAAAAAGAGAGCTGGAGCTGCCAGCACACTGTTCAATATTGCAAAAGGGTGATGCTTTAGGTATAACTGACATTAGAAAATATAAAAAAAATGGTAAAATTTAAGAACAAGCCATTAGAAACCATTGACATGAAAGGGTTTTCGAAACTAACAATCCATTCAAAACTGATAGAGGAACAGACTGCCCTTTGCTCCCAAGAACCTAAAAATTTATTCCTAATTCCACATGTTCATAGCATCTCGATTTGTAAACCCAATGGCTCTCTATGCGCGGATCCCTAATACATTTTGCGTGGAAAAAACACCCCATCATGGGCTCCACAAATAGGATTTCTACTCAGAGAGAGAAAGGGAGAGAGAGAGGGAGGGGGTGTCCTTGCATGATTCACCGCTTGAAGGGAATTTGAGCCTGAGACCTCCCGGCTCTGATACTAACTAATGCTGCCGGAATAAAATATCGAGATAAATTAATTTATTCCTATGTCCACTAAATCATGGCATCTCCGTTCATAAAACCAATGGATCTTTGTTCGCAGCTCACCTCATCGTGGGTCCTAGCATTTTTCCGGCAGCATCCCCATTGCGGGGCGCACCACTAAGGTTTTCACCCCAGAGAAAGGAAGCCCCTGCATCAGAAACCTTATGCAGGACCTCTTGTGAGCTTTCCAAATAATAATAATAATCAGGTGAAGCGGTCAGAAGTCCAACTAGTATACATTATTAAGCCTGCACATTCTCTTCCGAGATGTCACCTGCCGCAAGCCTCATCAGGATGATGACAAGACTTGTATTTCAACCTAATTAGCAATTCAATGCAGTTCAACCAAAAACAGGCACTTTCCCATGGAAAATTCAACCACCATTTCTTTCTGACGTATTGATGAATCTTCTAAATTCATAATAAAGAAAAGGAGCTCGTCAGCTACCAAAATCCGCAAACAATTTTTCATTCTTTTGAGCAACAACGTCTTCAACATTTACTCCCTCCAGTTGAAACAGGCAAACAAACATCCTCTCGAACACAAATTGCACTATTCCATCCACAAATAGAAAATGAACCCCACTTACACATCCACGCAAATTGCAAAGCCAACAAACAGAACCAGGGTACAGATTTAAAAGAGAAAATGACCTGCATTTGTGACTGGATTAAATAAGAACCGAGTTTTGTCGAAGAGGAATCGCCAGGCTTGCTCCCTGCTGACAATGACAATGACTTAATAATAGGCAAAAAAACGCCACCAGCCCTAGCAGTAGTACTAGGCATTGCAGGCGCAATAAGCACCTCACTAAGTATCAAACCATAAGACAATCCTAAAGTACTCTTCCCTAGCCACTTAACAAAGTAAGTAGCAATCCTATCACCTAATCCGGTCTTAACAAAACCGCGAGCAAAAAAGAAAGAAATGACAATCAACCAGATAACATCATTAGTAAAAGCACTAAAAGCAGCCGTAAATGACAAAGTTCTGGTAACAAGTAAAGTTGTTAAACCCAAAAAAGCCCATGCCGCAACTGGCAAAGGACTTAAAATGAGACCAGCAATGGTAGAAAGGAAAATAGACAACAATTGCCAGGCTTGTGGGGTAATTCCTATTGGTCTAGGCACAGCAAACCTTATAATCAAACCTATAGAGACAGATATCAAAAGGGGTATCAGTTTTGCTCCTTTTTGAGGCGGGGTTGGTTTTTCTGACGAGTCTGATGATGAATTGTCACTGGATTTTTCGTCCAACGCGAGAATTCTAAATTTCGAGCTGAAAGTTTTGTTTTTGGTGCGGAATGCAGGGAAAGGGAGAGGTTTTTGAGTGGATGATCTGATGGTGGAGAGTGAAGGAATGCATGGTGAGAATTTGGTAATGGAGAGAGGTTTCGGTGATCTGTGGAGTAGGGAAATGCGGGTGTGGAGAGAGGTGGAGAAGGTGGCGGTGGTTGTGGTGGTGGTGGAGAGAGAGTGGAGGGCAAAGCTCTCCATTTTCACTCTGTTCTTCAGTGTTTTCTATGTATCAGAGGTGGGAGAGACAGGGAGAGATATACAGGAGGAGAGAGAGAAGGAGAGGGAGCGGAAACTACAAAGAGAGTTTTTTGTGTTTGAGATGTGAGGAGGGAAATTAACGTAAGCAACAAAGGCCAGTATCCAAAAAAGAATTATGTATGTTTGTTATTAATAATATTATTCGATAAAAATGAGTTTTTAATTAAATAAAAATTTGATGCTACTTTCAAGAGGTTGTATTTTTTTTTTGGAGAATTCATGTTATTTATTGATTATATCAATTTAATTTTTAGATTTTTGAATACTATATATTTTATTTTGATATTTTTTTAATTTTATTTTTTAGAATCTGATTTAATATTATTTTTATATCAACTTTTATCTTATAGTTTATCCTTATTTACTTTTCTCTTATCTTTTTTAAATTAGAATCTCTTATCTATCATATTAGATTTTTATTCTTTTTTATTGATATTTATCTTAGTTAAAATAATTTATAAATTATAATAATTTTATTAATTTTACCATGTTTCAAGTTTTTTATCTTCAGATTCAGTCTCAATTGTTTTGAGTCTCTATTATTTTGATTGTTATTAATTTTATTTGAGATAATTTATGACATAAAATTATTAGTTGTTCAATTCATTCTCATTCAACTTTTTAATTTGTAAGATCAATTTCTCATTCTTTTAATAAACTTGAAAAAAAAAAACATCAATAAGTAATTTTCAAGCTTAATTTGCATGACATAGCAAAACACTGAAAATTATTTTAAAACTTATTTTCCATGACATTACCATATATAAAAATTAATTTATGTTTAAAGAATCATTTTTTTAAGAAACCCACTTTCCAAAAATAAACGGGACTAGATATAAGATGTTTTTAATTACCTTTCTTTCTTTAAATTTTTAAGGTCAAACATTGTTTTAAGTATGAGAATGGAGAGTGGACATGGTTTACAAAGGATTTTTGAAGTTGTTGAAGTTTCATGCATAGTTATAAAACTTAAATAATGTGGAACAATGTCTAGGTAATAGATTGAAAGACTTAATCGTGGATGAATATAACAAAAATATTTTTTTTTGTTTTAAATTCGAGAAAGAACTATATTTCTGAAGGCTTGTTGAAGTTAATCAAGTCTTTTATGGCTACTCCATAGTAATATTAACCATTGCATTCTAGATTTAAGTAGGTATTTTTCTTTATTAAAAATGTTTATTTAAGAAATTTTATTTCATCCATAAATTTGAAAATTTTAATTTTAATCAGCGTGTATGTTTTCATTAAATTAAAAGAAACTAAAAGGGCCGCTATAACCTCATTTATTATCTACTCTTTCATATATCATTATTGTTTGGACCAGTGGTTTTTTAATTTTTAAGTTGAATATTGAACTTTTATTATTTTTTATAATTGAGTCGTCAAGTTGCATTTCTTTTAGGGAGGGTTGAATTAAAAAAAATAAAGAACTGAAGTGAAATAAAGGTAAAATAGCTGGAGGGTTTGAAATTTATTTGAAAATTTTCATTTTAGTTCCCTATCATTTTTAGCCATTAAAATATTGTTGGATTTTTTTTAATTGTAGAAAATCCAATTTTAATATCAAACTTTATTTCCTTATTTTTTCACAAAAAAAATAGTGGGAGGAGAGAGAGAGGGGATTGTTGAATAGCAGTATACAGAGAGAAAATTGTTGTTGGCAAAGATTTTAACCACCAAAATAATTCATTTTTAGGCCAAATAATTCTATACGATAAAGGAAGTTTAGATTACATGTTTTGTTTTGTTTTTCACACTGAAAGTGGCTAAACATATATTTAAGCCCAATAAGATTTTTAATGTTAGTTTGGCTTTGGTTTTTGAGATGTTTTTTAATCTTTAATTTTTTTGAGGTAATGGATTAGTTTAACAAGGTTTTTGAGATGTTTAAAATAAAAAAATAGATTAAAAATGAGTTTTTAGATGAAAAATAAATATCTTATTTTTTTCTAGCTAAAAACTTAAAAGAAAAAACAAAAACCCATGCATGGGTCATTTCTTGATGAGCTAGGCCCAACAAAATATGGTATCTATCTTTGCTTCTTTTTTTTTTTAATTTAATTTAAACCAAGTACGGATGTACATACCACCAAATTAAACCATTGAATTAAGTTGAATTTTATAATTAACAAAGCCAAAAACAAAGAGAATGTAGTGATCAACATACATACGTCCACTAAAATCAGCATTTTGTTGCATTTTGTTCTATAAAACATAAATCATAATATTTAAATAATTCGGCGCCGGTCAAGACTAAAAAGGTGACTTTAAAGATCCTACACGTCACATAAAAACCACCTATATTTGATTCATTTAATATGGCCCAATGATAAATTTTTGGTAGATAAAATCATTGACTTTCAAGATTTTTTGTGTGGATAATCTCACCCATATCACAAATAAATAAAGCTAGATTAATCTAGATGAACTCGAGGGGTTCAGACAGATCAAGAGATGCCAAATTCAATAGCCCTCACGACCAACCATGTAATGGATGGATTTGTTTCTTCATATTATTTTAATTTAACTCTAGAAATATGTAAGAAAGAATTTATCACATGTCCCATTTCAATAAGATCATACCAAACAAAAAAAAACATTAATTTCATCCTTAAATTAAATATAAAATTATAATATGGGCCAGTTCGTAAAAACCAATCCGAATTAATCTGATAAAAAATTCATATTGATTAGTTGATCCACGTCTAATCTAGTCAAGACTCGTGAATATTTTATAAAAAAAATACTAAAGTAATACTTTTCAACTATGATGAAAATAAATAATAAAAAAACAAAAACACCATCTTGCATGCCAAGAGGTCTAAGCATTTTCAAATGAGGAAAACAGTGGTCAAAGTCAAAACGGCAATTATTCAAGCCAAATTAAGAGACTATGAAGATGAAAGCCACAATTTGATCCAAATAAAAAAAAATATATTAAAATATTATTTTTTTTAAAAAATATTTTTAATATAAATAAATTAAAATAATTTAAAAACATTCAAACTTTCTAAAAAAGTATTTTTAGAATGATTCTGAATCACAGAAAGAGACGAAAGCTACAGGATGATCCTTGCAAGAGGTATATAGGCGATTAGCCACATCTAATTCAGTGGAGAGGAGGGGCACAGATCAGAATCGTGAAGTCCCATCTCACGTTTTCAAGTTTTGTGGCTCATCTGCCCTTAGCCTTTTCTAGGACCACTCGTCGAGGACCTTGCGAGGTCACGGCTGGTATGATTGGCCAGTACCAGCACTTTCTTTCTTGGAGCTTCCACCTCCAACCCTGAAAGGGATATCTCCTTTTTTAAAAAAATATATAAAATTCACTATATAAATTTATATTATATTATCGTTTATGTTTCTTCAATTAAATGTCTTTTTATCTCGTGCATTGATCATATGCAATTTTGGAATACAAACCATTTTACGTTATCTTTATTTTTTTAAAAAAAGAAGACTTGTAGCATTGATACTTAAGAGTTATCAAAATAAGTATTATAAAAAAAAATTAAACTATAGTATATTTGAAAGCGTGATTGAAATTGAATTTAAAAGTATTTTTTTGATCATAAATATATTAAAATAATATATATTTAAAAAAAATATTTTACATATCAACACATGAAAATAATCTAAAAATAAAAAAAAAATTCTTAAACTTTTTTTAAAATATTTTTGAAACATGTTTCATGTTAATCCCCTTGACTGTGAGAATTTTCAAAATGGACAATTCTTAATGTATGCTTTTCCAATTAGGATTTCATTGTTTATCCTTTCAATTCATGCATGAATATCCATGCTAAGAAAAAAAGTATATGATGATTGTTGACAAATTCTCGTCAATTAGTAGTTTATATATTTTTATCTCTTAAGTCCTTAATTAATGAGTTGATGATTTATTAATAAAAACTAATATATACGTGAGATCTTCTTCAAAAGTTTTTTATTTATTTTATTTCGTAGCTGTGGCTAGAAATTATATCTTTTATCTGGCTTTTGTTTTCTCTAAAATATTAAAAAAAAAAAAATTAACCCACCCTTAAGAGCTAAAATGGATACTTAAAGGTAATGCTATCAACATCGAGACTAAAAACATCCATGCAAGAAATATAAAACTATAGGAAACACATTTATTAATAAAAAAATGAATTATTTTATTCGAAACAACTGTTTTTTATATATCTAATTTTGTAGAGGACTAAAATCATACCAAAAGGTTGTTTTTTCAAACTCTCCATTTTAATAAGTCCAATCATACCCCTTCTTTCTATTTTAAAACCTTTTTATTTTATAAAGATGTTTTCTTAAAAAAAATTTAAAATAAAAAGTAAACGTAGAGATTAAAACCAGAAAACTACTTTAAAAAAAAACATCATGAGATCTAATATTATGTTTGGTTGATGAACTAAAAAAATAGATAAATATTGCAAAAAAAATAATAATGTTTGATCTTAGAACAAATTTTGAATATCTTTTTTATAATTTTCAAAATAAAAAGTACCAAGAGACATGTAATTATCATCTATTATATCTTAAAATCATAACTAAAATTTATTCAAAGTCTTATTTAAAGATTATAAGCATCACCAACTCCCCATGGATTTGCTAAAATAAATATTCCAACTTGCCATTACAAAAATACACAATTCCCAAGAAAAAAAATCCATGACTTAACACCATTGGTTGGTGACATGTAAACTACGTCACCTGCTGGTAAGAACCTTACTTTTGTGCTTACGATTCGCCGTTGCTTCCTTCTTCATTACCTTCTTTTTCTTTATTCCTACTTGGCTTCGTCAATTTTGCCTCCCCCTCTTCCCTTTTCAATATAAATACTAGCCAAAGAGAACCTTTCATCTTAAGAGATCCATAGGTATAAGATCCTGAGCTTTTGTTTGTTCTTCTTTTTTATTATTATTCAATGGCTTCGTTTAATGTTTCTTCTTACCCTTCAACCACCACAAGAGCAGCTCTCTCTGGCTCCCAGTAAGTTTTTTTTTATTATTATTTTATGTCTTGATGGCTCTTATAATGGCTTAGCATGTTAAAGTTTTCTACTTTTGATTTTTTTTGCTCGTTCTCATGGTCAATGGTTCCTTTGTTTGGTTTACGTTTGTTTTGAATGATAAATGGTTCTCCATTTTGGTTGTGCTATCTGTATCAGCGGTGTTTGGATCAGTTGACCTTTTGTGTTTGATTTTATATTTTTGTATAAGAAATGGGTTTTCTTTTTTTCGTTATGCTGTAATTAGATCAAGAATTTTTCATCAAATTTGATTGTAAGAGGAGGAGTTAGAGAAAGGTGAAGTGATTGTCTGGTTAGTAATGACTGAGATCACTAGTCATTCTGGTAAAGTTTTGATTTTAAGAAGAGGAGTTAGAGAAAGGCTAGTTGACATGAACAATACTTTCTCATGATTCAAAGTTTGGATTTTCTTTTGTTCCACTCTTTAGCAATCCAATGGATTATTCGTTTGTTGCTTTTTGATCAGTTTATTGTTGTATTGTGAATTTTTGCGGTAGTGGAACTGCCCTGTCTTTTGATTTTTGATATTTGAAATAGTTATTGACTGAAATTTATATGCAGGTCATGCAGAAATTTCAAATTGTTCAATGGATTACATAGTGTGAATTCATTTTGTCCAAATGGGAATGCATTAAATTTGGCATTGATTCGGCTGGATGGCACTAAATCATCTTGTGGTATTAAGGGTGTTGGTAAAAGTCGAGCCACGCTGATATCTGGTGATGACCTACTGTCCTGTTCCAAAGGCAATGGTGTTGCAGCAAAGAGTACTGTTCTTGATAATGGTTCAGTTGGGATTGACTTACAGCCTGAGGCAATAGCATTTGGAACCTTATCAGCTCACACTGCTTCCATCACTAATGATTTTTCTGTTGGTAATGATGGCCATGAATTGGATCGCCCCACAGAAGGGTTTTCTTCCATCCCTGATGCCATTGAAGATATTCGCCAAGGAAAGGTCGTTGCTACCTGCATTTTGCTTTGTTGTTTATGATAACTTTTCCATGATTTACTGTTTTGTTAAGATATTTTAATTTTTTGCTGCAGATTGTAGTGGTTGTAGACGATGAAGACAGAGAAAATGAAGGGGATCTCATTATGGCAGCAGAGTTGGCAACTCCTGAAGCTATGGCATTTATTGTGAAGCACAGCACTGGAATAGTTTGTGTGAGCATGCAAGGGGAAGATCTGGACAGGTTACAGCTCCCTTTGATGGTTAGGCAAAATGAAAATGATGAAAAACTTCGTACAGCATTCACAGTGACAGTGGTATGTACTTTTCTGAATTTAGGATTTCGTATGTGAACTAAGAATTGAGTTTTTTGTGTCAACACATTTACTTCAGTAGAAATAAAAATTTCTCACATTTCTTTTTGAGTAATATAAACTTCAAAAATTTAATTGATTTAGCCTTGGTTGCACTTGGAAAATGCCTTCTTTTTGTAATGATGTATTTGAAAAGAAGTATTTATATGCAAGACAGTGAATTTTTGTATTTTATTCTGTGATGATTTTGTTCAGAAGAAACAGAAATACAACACCGGTAAAATGGTTCATTGTTCTACTCTCTACAATGCCTTACATTCCATGGTTATTCTTTGCCAACCATTTAAAGTTAATGTAACTAATTAATCGTACTTCTCCAGTTCACCATCACAGCTCTCAATTTTTTTTTTGCCTGCAATGAACGTTTTTAGGATGCAAAACATGGGACAACCACTGGGGTTTCAGCTAATGATAGGGCAACAACAGTGTTAGCTCTAGCATCCAAAGATTCAAAACCCGATGATTTCAACCGCCCTGGTCACATTTTTCCATTGAGGTATAGGCAGGGCGGTGTTCTGAAAAGAGCTGGACATACAGAAGCTTCTGTTGATCTAGCCGTTCTAGCTGGAATGGCCCCCGTTGCAGTTCTGTGTGAGGTTGTAGATGATGATGGCTCCATGGCTAGATTACCAAAGCTTCGTCAATTTGCAGAGAGGGAGAACTTGAAAATTATATCTATAGCTGATTTAATCAGGTAACGTGTTCCATCTTCTTTCTTTGGGAGCTTTATGTTATCCTAAATCATACAAATATATGGTTAAGTAGCTTTATCGGTGTCAGGTGTTATCTGTTTACTCTTGTAGTAAAAAAATAGTTTGTCTTGCTGGATATTTTTTTAAGTGATTTTGTGGTACTGTCTCATCAAAAATATTATATTTGGCAGGTATAGAAGGAAGACTGATAAACTGGTAGATCGTTCTTCTGCTGCTCGGATACCAACAATGTGGGGACCATTCACAGCTTACTGTTATAGGTCAATATTAGATGGCATTGAGCATATTGCAATGGTTAAGGTGGGCAATGAACAAAATTTAGTAATTCAAACTATGTGCTTCACTTCTTAACTATGTTACCGGAGACGGGATAATGATTTTAGGTCATTTTCTTACAGCAGTAGACTGACTGCTTGCTTTTTGTTGTCGGTCCATTGCACTTTCAAATTTCAATGGTTTATGGAGTAGGATCTGCCAAATGTTAGAATTATTAGGACGAGGATTAGATTCCCTGGAAAGAATCATTTCTAAATGAGGTTTGAAACTGCATCTTGAAAGAGAAGGAAAGAAAGTGCGTTAAAACATTCAGGAAGTACATGCCAAGCTAGTTTTCTGGAATCTAGCAAATCCACAGCTTAATGTCGCATTTGGTTCTTAGAACAAGAATACCTACATGCACACGTACATGCAATCTTGTTAACAGTTAACTAAACATGAGTTCACTTCCAATCAATGCAACAGAGAACATGGAGACAAATGTCTTCAATTTTTTCATTTTGAAAAGAGAAAAGTCGGCATTTAAATCTTATTGTGTGTACAGATGCAGAATACTGTGTGTATTGAAATGAATGCAACTGTAATTTTGTATTTTCCAGCTAGATAGAGATTTTCTAAGGTTGAGCAACTATTTTCTAACTTTTTACAAGATAAACACTTGTGTGTTTTACACTAACAAGTAGTTTTCTGGTCCAAACAGGGTGACATTGGAGATGGGCAGGATGTTCTTGTGAGGGTACATTCAGAATGCCTCACAGGAGATATATTTGGCTCTGCTAGATGTGATTGTGGGGATCAGCTAGCACTTGCAATGCAGCAGATTGAGGCTGCTGGCAGGGGTGTGTTGGTCTATCTCCGCGGGCATGAAGGGCGCGGAATTGGTTTAGGTCATAAACTTCGTGCATACAACCTCCAAGATGATGGACGCGATACGGTGGAAGCAAACGAGGAGCTGGGGCTTCCTGTTGATTCACGAGAATATGGCATTGGCGCCCAGGTATTTCCTAAACCACACAACGAAAGCTTTCCTTTCTTAACTAGGATTTCATATACATCCTCTTTCCATGACCAAATCTAGGATTTGATAAAAATGAGTGACCAATTCTAGATTGATCTCACAATGAGTGCGGATCAACAAGTCACACAATCTAGTGTATTGTTTAAATAACATGATTTTATTGGAAATTCTTGGCAGATGTTGCGTGATCTAGGAGTCCGAACAATGAAGTTGATGACGAACAACCCTGCAAAGTACATCGGCCTCAAGGGCTATGGATTGGCAGTTTCAGGTAGAGTTCCTCTATTGACTCCCATCACAAAAGACAACAAGAGATATCTGGAAACCAAACGTGCTAAAATGGGGCATATCTATGGTGCTGAATTCAATGGCCACTTAAGCAACCTCATCAATAGAAATGGTAAATCCGGTGTTGAAACTCCTGCTGATAGATAGACCTGCTGTATCCTTGCTTCAGACTCCCTGCAGTCAAGTCAATTATGAGGTTCCAGATGGGTTCTTTAACATGACAGGATGGCATCATTATGAATTGAGTTATAGATAAAGAGCTTCGATTCTTTTATTGTACTCCAACTCAAAATCGAAACCATGATTACATTGCTTTGCCCGAAAACTTCTTAGGTTGTAATGGAGAGCCATTCATTCTTTATTTAAGGTGTGAAGTAGACAAAAAATCACATTTTATGCTTTTCTAACGTAATCATTGAAAGTATGTCACGGTGATTCTCTCTCTCTCTCTCTTTTTTATTCAATCGATTCAAATAGTTTGAAGTATGATCATTTTTACATATGGGTGCTTGGAAGTGATATCATTTGTTTTTTTTTAAATGAGTTTTGCTTGAGAATACATTAATATTTTTTTAAAATTTTTTTAATATTAACATATTTAAAAGATACAAAACACTACAAACATTAATTTATAGCAAAAAAAAATTAATTTTTGATGAACTTCAATTACAATTTTGCACCCTATAAAATCCAATAATGAGCTTTTAATATGTGTAAGACTCACTTGGGTCATAGGTTAAACGTAATGATATGAGTTAAATCTAAAATAGTTATTAAAAAAATTTTATCTTCATTTTAAGGGGGTAAAAAAGTACTTTACAACGACTTGATTTGGTCATAAATTAATCTTAGTTCTGAGTCCTCTCTTTTATTTCTTATGAAACTTGGTCAAGGCTAAATTTGACTTCGACCCTAAATTTTATAACACCGAGCATGGGAATATGAGAAACATTTTTTATGAAAAAAAGTTAGGTGCTGTTTTGTTTTACGAGTTGTTTGTTTTTGCGATTGAAATCATGTTTCATGATTTTAAAAAAAAATTACTTGAATGTTTTTGGATAATTTTGATGAAATAAAAAATTAAAAAATATTATTTTCATGCATTTTCAAACAGAAAACATTTGAAAAATAATTACTACTATATTCTCAAACACTATTGAGTTTTGAATAATTCATATTTCTCCGAGTATGAGTGGAAGTATTTTGAGTTTTGAATCAAATACTAAATTGTTTTAACTTTCGGGGTTTGGTTGGTTGGGTATTCTTCAAATTATTAAATCTCAAGTCAAGCTATATAAACAAAATTCTCTCTAAAATATTAACACGTGTTTGAAGAAAAGAAAAACCTCTAAAATTTTAAACATAACACAAATCTCATAATCACTAATTAAAAAAGTGTTTTATAATCGTAAAGTTAGGAATATAAATCCTAGAAGTCGTCACCAAGTATTACAGTCACTAGAAAACCCTAAGTAAAATGACTTTTATGCATGAGGGGAGATGCATCCCCCGTGCACCCTATCTAAGGTAAATTACATTATTGTTTGATTGATTTTTTTAGATTTTATTCGTTGGTCTTCTTAAGGCTAGAAGTACATCTCTCTTCGTGAGAGAGTCTCTACCTCATTGGGAGTCGAAAACCTGACCATTCTAAAATTAAAAAAATTACACTCCATAAAATTTTTCTAATATTTGCGTATATACTTTGAAATGTAATTTTACACCCCAATAGTTAAAACAAAATAATTGTTAATTGTTTGATATTTGGTAAAATTCTAATAGATAATAGTAAACCGATCACAATATCCAATTTTCATTTCAAAACATGAGAAATACTGTTTTTTTTTTGAAAAATATGTTTGGAAAAAATCTTGGAATTTTGCCGTATGCATGGAATTCTTCTATATGCACAAAAAAACACATTTTTGTTTAATTTATTTTATACAAATTTTATATGTGTATATTTCTTTTTCAATTTTTATTTTTTTTGTGTGAACTAGCTGCCAACCTTGATGGGTTGAGGGGTCCAACATTTGGGGTGTACTGCTAAGCCTAAATGGGTCTACACAACCCGTCCCTTGGTGGGTTAGAAGGTCACATCCCTTAATGTGTAACTATATGATATACAAGCTATTTTAAGTGAAAGAAAGCATCTAAATTATTGGTCCTTGATTTTACTTTAATTGATGCTATTAAACACATTCTAACACAAATATTTAATATCATTTTAGCTACAATTTAAGATCCTAAACTTCTTGAAGTGCTATTTTGTGGGATTTATAGATATTGAAACTTTGAATTGTATTATCCATGATTTTGAAAGTGTTAGTTATGATAACAATCACATGTTAGAGTTAGATATAAACTCTTTGTAGTTTCACCAAGAATTTCTTTTTGAAGAGCATATTTTCAAGTGATAAAAATCTTAACGTGAATTCAATAAATAATTAAAATTCTTGAAGAGAAAAATATTTTCAAGTGGTGTAAAGTTCTTGGTGTTAATCATTCGAATACCTATTTTATTTTTGAACTTGAACTAGTAAAAAATACAATGTTAAAGACGAGCTCGTTAATTCAGGTGTGAGCATAAGTTTACAAAACCATGTTCAAAATCAAGTTTACAAATAATTACCTATTGATTTAAAGTATTTTAATTATATTATTGGTTAAACTAAATTGCAGTATTCATTAATATTAGCAATACACCTAATTCATCACTTTTTGGGTGTTATAATTTACCTTAATCCTAGTGGCCTGTCCTTAATTAACTCCATAGCTAAGTTATTTCCCAGATAATGATCACGCGGCACATCTACGCGGACACGCTTTCCATTTTTCGACCGTTACGCACGTGGCAGAACTTCTCTAATTATCTGACGGTCCATATTTCTCAAAGTTTAAAATGCTTACGTATGTGTGCGTCCCTGATTCATTTGACAACTGTACTTTAAATCTTACTAGTGCCAGACCACCAACCCCTCATAAAGACTCGAAACCTTGTTTTTTTCCTAATCCCTGTGTTGACGCGGAAGCAAAATATTGTAAAAAAGAATAAATAAATATTAATAGCAAAATAGGTTATTAAAATTTTTACTAAATTTTTATTATTAAACATTGTGAAGATTTTTTTTCTGTTGATACATAATAATTCTTTTAATTTCAATGAAAACATCCATTTGAATGTGAATATTACTTATTTAAAATTCATATGAAAATTGGATTTAATTTCACAATTCAAAAACTATCTGTTAATTATTAAAATAAAAATATTCAATGATAGATATAAAAATAAAATACTGTAATATGGTCGTATATCGGTAAAATATAAAATTAAATATATTCAATTAACTGTTTATTATAATTTATGAATATTAATTGGTTAACTGTTCCATTTTTACGATGAAAAAGGCATGTTTATATCTTGACTTATTATAAAAAAAAAACATTTATAGAGATTTATTTGAATTTATTTATACATGGACTTGAAGATTTAAGGATCCATTTTTTGTTATATAAAAATAAAAACAAGAAAAGAAAGTGCTTATTATTGTGTTTCCATTTTAAAAAAACTCATTACCGTTAATTACCCTCGAAACGCGTGTGAAAAATAAAAGAATCCAACGGCTCTCAAATTGACCACAGCCATCTCTCTCTCCAAAAGTTCCCCTATAAATACCCCCTCCATCCCCTGTTGCTTCTCACACTTTGCCCGTCCCTCTCTCCAATCGCGATCCTCACTCTCTCACCTTCCCTATCTCTCTGAGCCAGTGCTTTTCTCATTCTTTGTTTAACTCTACAGAAATGGCTGCAAACAAGAGCATAGTTTTCTTGATGCTAATCACATTCCTTGTGGCTTCCACAATGGCACAATCTCCTTCATCTTCCCCTTCATCCTCACCCACCAAATCACCACCCGTCGCAACCCCACCACCAAAAGCCTCTGCTCCTTCACCCACCACCGTGAAACCACCGGCATCTGCACCTTCTCCGTTGAAAACCCCATCACCGGCAGCAAATGCACCATCTCCCACCTCTGTCACCTCTCCTCCTTCTCCTCTCCCCGAGACCGTTTCTCCTGCTCCCTCCGCAGGCGGTGTCCCTACTTCCACTATCGGCTCTCCAGCTACAGCCCCCTCTCCTGCCAACGGTGCCGTTTTGAATAGATTTGCATTTGGTGGATCTGCTGCAGTTGGTGTTTTGGCTGCCGTTTTGGTGCTTTAAAGTGGAGACTTGGGGATATTTTTGATCCGTATTTTTTTTATATATCAATGTTTTTTCTTTATTACATTGCTTTACTACTGAATTATTTGTACTTATAATTATTTATTCATTAATTATTATCATTATCATTATTATATTATTATTATTATTTCAGTTCATTTGTGTTGCTATTATTTATACATGTTTTTCGGGTGAGATTTTAAAATCAATTGCTTCCCCTGAAAAAAAATCATCAATCATCTGTGTGATGAATATTGATTTTTGAATTATTTTTCAGTTGAAAAAAATCAAAATAATATACATTATTTATTTAAAATTTACTTTTGTTATTAGTATATCAAAATTGTTTAAAAATATAATAAATAAATGTAAAGTTGATTAAATAATAATAAAATTACTTTGATAGTCAGTAGTAGTTGTTAAAAAGGAAAAACAAGTTTCGTTGCACATTCATCAAAATTTTACATCCACGCGGCGTTCAGGATCGTACATCCATCCTAGGGAGAAAAGAAGATGTACGCACGTCAGCGCTCTTCCATTTGGCTGACTTTTTAGTAAAAAAAAAAACAATGAAAAAGACAAAAGGGGGTTGTCAAACGTAAACGTGTATCGCCTAGGTTTCCGAGGTTTTTTTGGAAATAGGAAAAGAAATGGGCTGGGCTTTCAATTTGACGGGAGGGTTTTTCTTTCTTAAGAGAAATATATAATGAGCTGTGTTGTTTTTAAATTCTGATAATTCCATCCCACGTGTACGTCCATGATTGTTAAGGGATCAATGTTAGTAATGGAATTGCATTCCACGTGTACGCTCACGATTGATGTACAGCTGTACTGTAGTGGCCATCCACTAACCAGGCTGGATTCATTCACATAGAGCGCACGCCAACCCTCCTGTTGCCTTGCCAGCTGCGCTCTCATGATGACATCTCACTTTTTTTTTTCTTTTTTTTTTATCTTAAATAGGAAATAAAATTTTATTTGGATTTTGAAATTTATATTTTTGGTGGAAAATCAAGATGGTGAAAAATTCTAGTCAGAAATCAGAATAGATTTACTCCAGCATCCGCACCACCGCCTACTACTACTGCTCCACCACTAGCCTCCAGTCTCTGCGCCTGCATCCAAGATCACCACCACTCCTCCTGCGACGTCTCCACCATCTCCCACCACAGTCAGCTCTCCTCCTCCATCTCCATCATCCAGTATTCCTCCCTCCATTATCTCCACTTCACCACCTGATGCACCCGGTCCGTTTCCTAACGTTGCCGTTTTGAACAGAGTTGGTGGGGGTGGATCTTTCTTCGCTGGTCTCTTCGCTGCCGTTTTGATGATTTAGCATTGTTAATGTAAATAGAATACTAAGCAAATCAAATTATTTTCTTGCTACTTCCTAATATTATATATTTCAATTATAAAAATATAAAATGTAAATAGAATCTTGAGGGGTTGGCCCGCTAATCAAGAATGTTCGTCAATGATTCATGTTATGTCGGTTGATATTGAATATAACAATGACTTTACCAACAAACAAAACACCCAAAAAAACAAGTTATTCACTCAATATTATCAGTATATCTATCAATATATTAAACGTATCGTCAATAAAAACATTAATGCTTTGTTATTTTCTATACAATATAGACATGCTAATTTTTTATACATGTTTCACCTAGAAACCATTTTATAAGCAAGAAAATCATTGATACTCCACATAAAAAAAATTATTTGAAAATTCTATTTTCTCGATACATTATAATCAAAGCCTCGGATGACCATACTTATTTCAAGTCATCAATCAATGGTCAAAGACATACATCTATGTTATGTTATGGCCTATACCATGTAGAAGTTTGGATACATATCAATTTTATGGTATCGTAGACTGAGGGGTTTCATCATGGTTTTAGCAACATTTAAGTTCTCTTTTAGTCTGTTCTTTTCTGGTTCATTAGATAATTTTTTCATATCCGGTCTTACTCAACTCATAATCTGACTTGATGGTGAGTACTTGTCAAAATCGATAATTTATTGTGATTTATGCAACCATCCCACAATGGTTCATTTGAATCTTTTAAGAGATCAAAAACATCTAGTTATATCTACATTAAGTTCTTCATCTATGATTGAACATTTATCTGCATCACCTTGATTCATCCTCATTGAATCTATAACTATTTTCTATAAATGATTATTGTTGGCATCTATAATTTCATGTATGTTGCTGGAACTAGAAGTTGACTCAAGCATTATTTTGACCATGGTCTTGTAATGAACAAATTCTTATTCATGCATATATCTACAATTTCATGTATGTTGCTGGAACTAGAAGTTTACCCAACCATCATTTTGACCATGGTCTTGTAATGAACAAATTCTTATTCGTGTGTATATCAACACAAATATTATTCCAGAAACCTTTTTTAGAAGATACATCAAGACAACATCTCAATTGATAAACTTTTTATGTTTGCCTCTTCTATATAGATATCTAATACCCCTTCCACTAATATTTCCCAGATTAGATATTGCAAAGTTAATACAACCCTGAACCTCATTCTAATAAGTCATCCCATGTTACCTCTTGGTGTGATTCTCAATATATCCATAAACAATCCTCCATTACCTATATACAATAATAATATATTAATTAGATATGTTAACTAAATAAATATAATTTTATAAAATCTAAAACAAGCCCTCACATGTAGAAATCATAAATTCATACAAGAAATTTCTACGAGGAAAACTAAAAACAAGTAACCTAAAAAAAATCAATATACTTCAAAAATATAGAGAAAAAAACATATTAGAATTAAATTAAAAAAATGATTTAACTGTGTTGAAATTAGGGGAAATGAGTGGTTGTTAGATGAAGAGGGGGGAAATAGAGAAGTACGAAGGAAAAAGAAGGGAGGGATAAGTGGATCGATGATAAGTCATAAATTAAAAAAATTACTAACAGATTTATTGGTAGAATATATATGTTGGTTAATCTGTCGGTAATTTTGTCAATAACAATGTTACATCATCATATTTTTTTAAACTTTTTAATTACATTATGATTTTCTCGTTACATGTACTACCAATATTTACCGACCTAAATTTTATATCGATAATAGTGCCTGTAAAAATCATACATCATCTTATATGTACTTTTTCACTTCTTTTCTCACTGTAATCCCATCGGTATATATCAATATAATATTTCCAACGTTGTTTACCGACAAATAAGTTAAAAAACATTACAAATAAAGTTCACAACAAAATAACGATAAAATGTTTTTGTTGGTTTTACTGTTTGTATTTTTTGATTTTCTTGTAGTGTGAATTTAATATTAATTAACTCACACACTAATCAAATAGTCTTTATCATTGAATAAGGAAAATATGAAAATAATATATCCACTCACCAACCAACCCTCTTCAAAATTATAGTAGTTCTTCTCCAACTCTCTTGAATCTTGCAGCTCATATATATTCTTCTAGTAAATGGGAAGAACTGTTCTATTGTGAATTAGTGAACTTTTCAGGATTTGGCAGAGCCGTGTGTCTGGGTGCTACTAGATTTCCATTGACATATTAGATCCCTATGTTTTCCTTTGCTCATCTTCATCTGATAAATATATGAACTTATGTGATCAAGAACCTTGGCATGCATGGAAACAACTGAAAGATTTGTTCATGTTTTGATCAAGATTATTCTTAAAAAAAAATAAAAATAAAGAATTAGAACGTGACAAATCCTGGAAGAAAAAGTTTATAAACGTCGGAACCGGCAAATTATGGTAGTCGTCGGACACCCATATTTCCATGTTCCGTCCACATTCACCTTGGTTTCCAAAATCGAAATCTCATTTCGACTGCCCATATGGAACGAGCACCAAAAAAATTAGGTTGTACAACGAGAATATTTTCTTTAATCGATCCTTGATCTCAACGTTCTTATAAAAACCCTAATTTAATTGGAAATTAGATACGGATTTATAGTACAAAAGAATTTTTTTTTAAATACGGATGAAAATGGAAAATGAAGCCGAACCATTCAAAATTAGCTGTGTCTAACGCAAATTAAAGGGAACTAATGACCTTTATGACAGTTCAAGTTAGCCAAGTGCGTATGAGAAATTTCCTCTGCAAAACAATTCATCTTGCAAGAATAATGAAATTAATCAAACAAGATAGAAAACACACATATATTCATCTCACCATAAAAGAAAATACTAAAAAATTAATTCTACTATTAGATTTTTTAGAGACTTGGATAATAAAAAATATTCTGTTGAATTTAGGATTGTAATGAGTTATTTCTTTTGTTCAATTTATATCTTTATCTATGAACCCATGTACTAATTTCCTGATTATAATTTATTTTTAGCGAATTTAGAGAAAATGGTAAATAAACCATCATGGAGACCATTAATAATATAGAATGAAGTTAATAAAAATAAATATACTCTGTATATATCATAATTTATTTGGACAGCAAGAATAATTAACTCAATAAGCAAAAAATAAAATTTCTTAAATCAACTCCAGTCTAATATTAGCAAAACAACCCAAGAACAAATCCATCAAACCCTAAGCAACCAAAACGGCAGCAAAAAGCCCCACGGACAAAACTCCACCGATGGACACTTTCTTTAGAAAAGCATTTGATGATTTAGGAGCTTCAGCTGGTGCATCAGAGGCATTAGGGTTGGCTGGAGCCGGAGAAGAAGGAGGAGGAGGCGAAGGAGGAGAGTCAATAGTAGGGGCTGGAGTTGGTGCAGCTTCCGGTGGTGCCTTTGATGGTGAAGGCGGAGTTGGAACAGAAGCAGGTGCCGGAGAATGACCAGGAACATTAGCTTCTGGTGAAGGAGTGGGCGAAGATTTTGGAGACCGAGCCATAGTAGACCCAACAAGCAAAATCGTCATCAGGATCATCAAGACAACAGTTGTGGAAGCCATGGCAGATACTCAGAAAAAAACAATGTACTTAGGAGAGTTTTGTTTTCTGTAAGAATTCGAAGAGAGAAGGTGTATGTATTTATATAGGAGGATTTTTTTTTTATCAAGCAGTACGGCAAAATACACTCTTTTGTGCTGGAATTAGGGCAGAAGATTGCACTGTTAAGAAGTATAGTTGTCAACAGATAATGATGGTCCGCAGAATGAGATTATTTCACAAGGAAATAATAATAATGACAGTGGTGATTTTTTTTTTGTAACGGTCAACAAAGGATATTTTGTCAACTCTTGTCAAAATGGTATGATAATGATTGGCTCAAATCTGTACAACTATAGTCAAAATAATTTGAAAATTGTTAAACAATATAGTTTGGAAAATACAGTGTGATTGGCCCATTTAGAATCTTATCTCTTTTATTTTTGATAAAATTTGAAATCTTATTCCTAGGAGTTTGTTTCTAATTAATTAAAACCATTGATTTGTTAATGAATAATGCTAATTTTATTCATATATTTTCTGATTAAATTATTTGGTAAATTAGCATGAGACTCTGTAATTTTAATTTTTTTTTTGCATGCTTTTTACGCAATAATTCTAATCAAATTAATGATCCTGTCAAGCTTTTAGGCACAAAGGTGGACATGTTCCTTTGTCTTGTTACCATGTGGATTTAATATTTTATTTTCCTCTTTTTTTTTGGATAGAAATTAAAAAAATATTATCATTAAAAATATGATATATGAACGAATCCATTTAAATACTAATTAACAAGAATTCAAGACTGTGGTTGGAGAGGATTTACAAAGGCTATATATCAAAAATCATCTTAAAACATCAAAAAACATTTTTTAAAAAAAATATTATTTTTAAAAATACTCTTAAAACACGAACAGTAACAAAAAGTCACTCTGGTTTTATAATTATCTGCATTTGCTTGCAAGTTTAGTCAATTCTATCGTTAGCTTTTGTTAAGGTATCTTCAATTTAATTCTGAAAATGAACATCATCTGATAACCATTCTCAAACATGCATGAACGATTTCATAATCACAGAGAAGATCCACGCTCCATGTGTAGATTCATTTCTTGATCGAAAAGAGACATATACTTCTGTTTGTGTTAGTAGAACTGCATTTACAAAGGCTACTGTTAATTTCTTCATCGTTTCACTTTCCTTGGGAGTTTTGCTGCATGAGCTTTTCTACTACAGGCTCAGCCATCGTCTCTAAGTCATCAATGCCATGCTTCACACCATCCACCTGCACGTTTTACGAGGAAAAAAACACAGCATTTGTCAACAAATTTACTGCTGTTTTAAAGATTGCCTAAACTCACTATTTGCACTCTTTGTTTTTTTGTTTTCACACATTCATCAAGATCTATTATCTACTTCGCCAAATAAACCCTTGTATTTTAGATTTCAATCAATTGGGTATAATTTGCTAAAATTAAGAATTTGTTTTAGGGTAACTTCTTGAATAATTATCATCAATATTTATTTAATTCCCCTCAATTTAAATACTCAATTGATTGAAATAGAAAATACAGGAGCTTAATTGACCGAAGTGATAGAGCAGGGACCTTTTTGATGAATGGATGAAAATATGGGGTGCAAATAGTGACTTATGGCCTTTACAGATTTGTCATTCAAGTTAATTTCTGCAAACTTTATGCAATTATGCCACTAAGAATCTCTTGTTACAACTTACCTTGTGAACAAAGTCCTGTGCTAGTTTAGCACCGTGGGCAGTTGCTTTTGAAACGGCTTCTATCAGCACTGCCGTTTCCTTTAGTTTTCCGTTTTCAGGCAACGCTTCTGCCACCTCTTCTGATACCTTCTCCGCCACAGTCGCCACCTTTTCCACCACCTCTGCTACATGTTCAACGTCTTCGACAATAATTTCTGATTCTCCTAAAATCATAGTCTCCCAAGTCGATAAATATGATCTAGTAATGTCTATGAGCATGTATTAACTTTTACTTTCTGTACCTTCTACCATTTTCAGCTCCTCCCATTTTCGCTCCCAAAAAGCCAACAAGATGGATAGTATAGTTCCCAGAATGCATTTTGCCCTGCATGGAATGATTTTCATTGCAATGTTATTCTCCAAATAATAATACCTCAATCAATTAGCTTTGGCTTCATAAAAATAATTTAACCTATCAATGAACACACACACTAATTTACCCTTGAATTAATTTAATTATTAACTCAATGACCAGTCTCTTTTTCGGGTTAGTTCTTGGGATCCGGTCTAACAGCTATGGTGCAAAGTGAGACCATACCGTTGGGGGAAGTTACTTCCGGGAGGATTTGGAACCGGGGCTGGGGCAACCTTGTCACTCTTCATCCTAGATTGTGAACAGGAAAAAATATATTTGAACAAGTTTGAAAAAAGATGGAAAAAAAAATGAAAACTTGAGAAGCATGATTACATATTGGAATCAAATCGTCTCCCTTCTTGGCTACTGGCATTAATCAACTGCAATCCTTGATGAACTGATAAACCCCGCCCCATCCTGGATACTGTAGAAACATTGCTGGAACTGGCTCTGTAACAATGAATTAGTTCAAGAAGACTTCTTAGATTGTAAGAAGTCCAAGACCTTTTAACCGACATAGTTAAATGATAATATGTCAAATATATAGTCAAATAGCCATTCTTTTTGGGCTTCATAAAGGGCAGATTGTGTGCTTGATAAAGGAGTACAAGGTCTTGATTCTTGATGCATTTTCATGTGAGAATCCTTGAAGGCTAAGTGATGATGTAAATTTTTAGACTGTTCCTTGCAAGTTAAGACTCGTGACTCTTTCAAGACTTCTTCCTTTCGGCTCGCGTGAACTTTTCTTACAATTTCTTGAATTTCCATTGCAGGGGAGGAGAGAAAGGATAAGGTCATTCTGCTGCATTTTAGACTTGAACTGGTAATTTTCTTTTTTCTTTGCTTACATTTTTGTCCAAGTTTCAGAGTTAAACATTTGATTATAATTTTCAAACAAGTTGCTGGGACACCAAACTTCTTTTAGTTTCACTTAGCACACACGCAACTTTCTTCAAGAAGTAATTTTTTTTCCGCTTTCGATAAGATAATGCCATAGAATTACTTCTTGGACACCATCATCATACAACGCAGTAAGGTAGAGTCCCTTGGACACGATTGTACATGCCTCCACCATGAATTCCTTATGAGCATCCCTGAATCGTACAGGGAATTTTTGAAAGAAAATCAAACACGGAGATAAGGGATATCTAGTTACTAGTTAATCATGAAGGTTTAAATTCGTGGTGTCCATTAGAAACTGGTAAAATGAGGTTAATTCTCCTTCTGTTTCTAAATAAAAACCCTATTTATAGGCACATAAAATCCTGAAGAACACGAAAGGAGATGTCATCGATGTTCGATCGATTCTTATTTTATAATTGAAACTTGATTTTGATCACTGAATAGCTTTAAAATTGATGTCATCTGCTGCGGAGTTATGCTGCTTCAACTAGGAAGTGATGGCCATATATTGTTCGAACTGAAGCATATTTTTCACTTCCAAGCTCACCCAAGCTTCAATTCCATTCCCACATTTTGTGTCCACAAGAAGCACTATTTCCAGAGGTTTATGCACACTGCTAAACCAAGTTGGTTTTCCAAATCCAAAATCAATTTGGTAAAATGGAAACTTACACCAGCTAGGAACCACACAGATATCCATATCCCCATCGTTTGCTCCTTTATGTATCTCTTTCATGGAATTACTGACCATAGCTATCACATCTTCAGAATTTACCACTTTTTCGCAATCTTTGTTAGCCCTGTTGACTGCATCATTGAGTAGACTTACCAAGTGATGAATCTCTGAACTAGTCTCCTTGGGATTGAATTGAACACCGACCATCCTGTAGAGGTTTCCAAAAGAATTCCCTGTAATCGGAAGATCCACTCTCCCCCTAAGATTTAATGGAAGGGTTAGCAGAGAAGGTCTTAGTTTTCCGTGTTTTGCTTGAGCTACGCCTATCAGAGCTTTCCATAACAGTGCCGTCACCACCTCCACCCGCGAAGGAGGGCGTTTGACGTCTGAATCACGAGCGAAGGACATGACTACAGCCTTCAGGCTGTTTATTTTCTCTCCATCGAAAACAAACCTTTTTGTGACAATCTGACTTCCGTGATCTCTAGGAACCGGAGTGCCGAAACGTAATCCATCTGCTGCAGGAAATAGATCTCCTGCATCAAAACTCGGCCGGATCACTTCATGCATCCCTGCTCGGCAGGCTGTAGCCCATGCTTTTAGGAATGCCCCCATAGTGTGCCCATCAGCTACCCTATGCGATATGCACACACCAATGACAAACCCACCACAGTCAAACTTGTTGATTTGAACTGCTAGAACTATGGGATTGAAGGCCATTTCATCTCCAAATGGAACGAATCTATTCAGCGACCTAGCATCACCCCCTCCCTGGAGATCAAGTTGAGCGAGCTGGCAGCTGACTTTAGCTTCCACGAATAATGCCCCGTCATCATTACAATCAACCATGTTCCTGTCTTCAATATATCTTCCTGCTAATGGATAATAGCATGCTAGTGCTTCTGATAATGATTTTTCTAACCGGTTAAGTCCGTTATCCCTCTCTTCGGATATCGTCTTCTCACCGTTAACAGCAGCATAGTAGAGAATCATAGGTGTAAAAGCAGGAGGAGCAAGTTGATCGATGAATGAAACCTTCATGTTCCTAAGGTGAAGTGGGGTTTGACTGTAGGGTTTTATGAACTTCTGTGACAGAATTTGAACATCCATCTTGTAGCCTGCTACCTTAATCAGTACTAGGAGATTAAATCAATGTTTCAGAATTTTGGAAATAAATTACAGGGATCTGAATCAATCATACACAATGTTTCAATGGGGTTTGGCAATGTTTATACTTGTAACTAACTTGAGTTAACGCATCCTCCTTAAATGCAAGGAATTAACTTAAGGTGTAACTCCATATACATTTATTAGATATTAGTAAACCAACATTTTCTTTTCCTGATTAAGGCGTTTTCCATATTAATAGCAATTTTCATTGCATAAGTTATACTTAGTATGTTAACTATTTTTCACAATTTTCAATATATATATATAGATAGATATAGATATTGGTGATTATCTCTTTCGGACAAAAACTTGGGAGACAATATCATATTGACCAGTTGCATTTAGAAAAATCAATTATTTGTACGTTAGCTTATAAATTTGAAGTCAAGAAATTAAAGGAGGGAATAAATCTCCTTTTACTAGGCCGACTTGTTGAGATTTAAACAAACCAAACAAAATAAAATAACTTTGATGAATCTTGTGTATGAAAAAAAAAAAAACTCATGGGTATTATTATTATCATTATCGTCCAAAGTTTTATATATTTATTGAATCAAAATCATGTTATTATTTCAAAAAATAAAATAATAATTAAATTTTATGTGAGTTTATCATGAGTTAATTTGTTAGTTCAGAATTCATAAAGGTGTGCAACATGGTTTGTTTTATAAAAACAATATATAAAAAATAGATGTGTAAATATATAGCACATCACAGACGATAAAAAAAATAGACACACATTTGAAAAACCTATGTTAAAATATCTTCAATTAAGCGAAAGAGAAGTAATTTATCCAATTAAGCAACAATAATATTTAATCGTTGAATGTTCAGGATGGATAACAGCTTCTTTTTTTACAAAAAGTAACCCCTAAATAATATTATTTTAATAACCAAAAATATTAAGTATTTTTATACATACCCAGCTCAAGCTGGATTTAAACGAGTAGATCACACCGAGTTAATCCACCGAGCCAGCAGGGTATTATAAATGTGGCTTTAACCTAATTATAGCTAGCTAACATCTTATGACCAAATCAATTGTAATTGTTTAAGATGACAAAATTGTGGAAAAGTCAATTGCCATCAGCATCATCTACATCTGGCCATGTTTGAGCCAATTAACTTTGTGTGGATTAACAACGAATCATCTGTTTTGACCAATTTAAAAATAGTTAACAGTTTATTTTAAAAAAAATACCCCCCCTATATTATATATTTTAATAAAATAAATGCTGGAGAGCTATCATTCTCTTTTACCTTTCTTGTTCGATCGGTGCATAAATAAAATCAAATGGATAGAATATACCCACAATTAAAACGCAATTGATCCCAAGTTTCAAGATTTATTCTTGAATTGAGTAAATAATATTAGGTGAGTAGTAGTTTTTTTAATCAATTTTAGGTTTCAGTTGAAAATTCGAGGAAAATTGAATTTGTGTGAAATTGATAAAAATTAGGGGTTTGGTATATTTTAACTAATGAATTGATGGTAAAAATATGGACCACAAACATAAGATAAAAATTCGAGGATGAAAATGAAAAACACAAAATCTTATAAATTATTTTATAAAAAACAAATAATAAGTAAGAGAATAAAGATAAAATCTAAAGGAAAAAAAATGAAAGGCTACTCTAAAATCTTGAAGTGTCAACGTGGAAATAAAGAACGATAAAAAAAAATAAAGATAGAAAAAAATAAATTACATCAAACCAGAGACTTGTTGGTCACATACTCATTGCATCATGGAGGGGTCGCCACGCGCGCCACTTAAAGGGCTCAGAGGCACCCCATATGCAGACACGTTGCACGCACCCGTCTAATATTAATAAATAATTATCAGAGAATAAAAAGTGTATTCAATTATGATTTTGTTACTTGTAATAAACAAGCATTAGTAGATCAAACACTAGTAAATTAAAGTAAATAAATTGTATAATAATAAATCACGAGTGGTCTCCATTTATTTAGTATTCTGCCTAATGACAGAAGGCCAAACTTTTGACGTTATTCTGCGTAATTTTGCCACCTGGCTATTTCACTACTACGTACATACATTGATAGCAACCTAAGCCCTCCTGAATCTGAAAGGAAATACAGGACCATCCAGCGTCAGAAACCTCTTGCCATCCTCAATCGTAATGCCAGCAGTCCCACAATCGAACTTGCAGAGGTTGCATGTATCAGCTGGGCAAAATGCCAAGTGATAGAGATTGTTCTCCTTCGTGATCATGAAATAACTTCCTGTTCTTCCCACCCCAATGTTTCTCCTTGACGTCGCTGGATCTCTTTCAGCCAAGATCCATTTAGTAGACTTGACGCAGGTTGAGGCGGCTGAAAATTCAATTATGAAGCTGCTGGACTCCCTAACAATGGTCTCTCCGGCAACATATGGTGTGAAGACAACCGGAAGGCCCTGTGATACAACCGGTGAGATGGGTTCTTGCCCAACGAGAGATGGACAGGATCCATTGCGAGCCACCAGTGTTAGCCCGCCAGCAATATCAGTTGCAGCTGGCAGGATGTGGTACCTTACGCCGCTTCTTACAGGTCGTCCGGCAGTGTCGAGCACAGGAGGCTGGTCTTGAGCCGTCGTAGATATGGCCATGAGTAGCCATATGCAACTCAAGCTTCCGATCAGTTTCAACATGGTTTGCTTAATTCTCTTACACACCAGAAAATAGTAGGCTAAGTGCTTGTGAATCTCGATGTTTACAGGGATTTTGCTGTCAGTGTGATTTATGGGTAAGGCATATCAGCTATATATAGGAGGATATGGGGAAGATATCATTTCATTTTCTGAGGTAAGAGTCCATTCAAAGCATGATCTCAAACATTATCTAGTGGGGCCCGTATTGCAGCGACGACTGCGTCCAGCTGCCAACATGATCTTATGTGAACAACATGGGAATTGATCTGTACATGTACTCGGGTTGAAATATGGGAACCGATCTAGGATTTATTTTTATTTTGGGGGGTTTTACGTGTGTGATAATAAATATCTTTAAATTATTATAAATGAAAATTGAGATTAAGTTTTGTTTTTTCCATGAACAATTTTAAGAACATGTTTTTATTTATTTATATATATATAGTTTGATGTAATGAAAACATGACGGGGCTCAATGTAGAGCTTGGATCAAAACTAAGTTTCTCTGGACCCATACCATACGTGACACATCAACATAGATTTTTTATTTTTTATACGCCGACCCAAATATTGTTGTTAATAATAAAGATAGCAAAGCTCTAGACCCTAAATCTCTGGAAGACCTTATCCATCGAGTTGAAATATGGGATTAGAGGACACGTGTCGTGTGAGAGTTTTGAAGCCCACTGCTTGTAATTGGGCCGCTTTATTTGAAGTCAACAAGGAATGGATTCCTTCCATTCACATTTGGCCCAACCTCTTTTACCAATTCTTCGTTAAAATATTCATTTAACATATTTAATATTTTGGGGATAATAAACAGATATATAAATAAACAGATAATAAACAGAATTTTTTTATATTTATGAAAAAATAAATTTATTTCATAATCCATAAATGACAAACTATTTCCAACTATAATTCATATATATATATATATATATGAAATTACAAGAAATATGAAGAAAAAAAACCTAATTAGATTGGATCAACAAGAAAATGTCTTGAGCATAGATCTTGACGTGTTTCCATAGGCTTTGTTTATTTTCTTACTTTGAAAAAATTGCCTTGTCGCATTAGATGAATTTTCTTCTACCTTGTACTTCATTTTTCTTCTTCAAACTTTCTCAACCTTTTCCAAGTTAAGAATTTGGTAAATAAATTTGGCCTATCTCCATTACAGAGACAAGTTACGATATAATTTAATATGTATTTATTTTTAGAAATAAAGGAGAAGAAAATGAGTTTTTTTATTTTATATTTATAAGGAATATCATAGACATCAATTTTGATTTTTGTGATGATATAATGAGTTTCTACATGAGGAATAATTTTGACCTGCATATGTTCAAGAATGAAAGGTGAAATACTTTTGTATCAAATACACGATTTTTTGTATTTCCCTTTTGATTCAATTATAGAATTTATTCATCAGAAATGGAAGTTAAAATATTTACAATTTGATCCTTATATTCGAAGTAATATCCAATGTAGTCTCTGTTATTGGAATAGGAAATAACTATCTGAACAAGTTCTCTATTTTTTAAAAAAAATTTCGGCATGTCTTGTGAATTTATAAAAACAAATAAGTATATGTTTCTCTGTTTTCAATAGGAAAATAAAAAGTGATAGAGAAGTAAGAACTTGAAGTTACAAATATTCTTATTTTAGCATATGTAACTGAAAACTTCCAAGTTTTCCAATTTCATCCACAAATCCATGATTTTCTATCCAATTTTCTCATGAATGGTGCTTACGTCAGTGTGAATTTTCAAGAATAACTTGTGTTTATTTTTTGAACGTGCTCACCACAAGTACTGAATGTGTTTATTTTTTTGTCAAGTTTGGATCAGGCCACCACAAATATCCTCTCAAGCCCTTACACGAACTAGTCAAAACTTATCTTTCCAATCAGTGCTAATATTTTTTTAGGAAGGCGTCAATTATTTAGAGATTTTTTTTTAATACGGATGAAAATGGAAAATGAAACCGAACCATTCAAAATTAGCTGTGTCTAACGCAAATTAAAGGGAACTAATGACCTTTATGACAGTTCAAGTTAGCCAAGTGCGTATGAGAAATTTCCTCTGCAAAACAATTCATCTTCTGTAAAAATAATGAAATTAATCAAACAAGATAGAAAACACACGTATATTCATCTCACCATAAGAGAAAATAATAAAAATTTAATTCTACTATTAGATTTTTTTAGAGACATTGGATAATAATAAAATATTCTGTTGAATTTAGTATTGTAATGAGTTATTTCTTTTGTTCAATTTATATCTTTATCTATGAACCCATGTACTAATTTCCTGATTATAATTTATTTTTAGCGAATTTAGAGAAAATGGTAAATAAACCATCATGGCGACCATTAATAATATAGAATGAAGTTAATAAAAATAAATACAGTCTGTATATATCATAATTTATTTGGACAGCAAGAATAATTAACTCAATAAGCAAAAAAGAAAATTTATTAAATCCACTCCAGTCTAATATTAGCAAAACAACCCAAGAACAGATCCATCAAACCCTAAGCAACCAAAACGGCAGCAAAAAGCCCCACAGACAAAACTCCACCGATGGACACTTTCTTTAGAAAAGCATTTGATGATTTAGGAGCTTCAGCTGGTGCATCAGAGGCATTAGGGTTGGCTGGAGCAGGAGAAGAAGGAGGAGGAGGCGAAGGAGGAGAGTAAACAGTAGGGGCTGGAGTTGGTGCAGCTTCCGGTGGTGCCTTTGATGGTGAAGGCGGAGTTGGAACAGAAGCAGGTGCCGGAGAATGACCAGGAACATTAGCTTCTGGTGAAGGAGTAGGCGAAGATTTTGGAGACCGAGCCATACTAATTATAACTTATGAAATGAAAATTGCTATTAATATGGAAAACGCCTTAATCAGAAACAAAAAATATTGGTTTACTAATATCTGATAAATCTACATGCATGGAGTTACAACTGAAGTTAATTCTGTCATGTTCCTGAATAATTTGAGAAGATAAATAATGGATTTTCGAGGAATCCACAACCTCCAAATACTTTGATTAAGAAAATTGTTTAGAAAGTTCTTCAGTATCTTTATCAAAGACTCTGGACATTAAATATTATAGAAAAAGAATAACAAACTATCGGGTTTCTAGGACCCAGTATCCCAACTCTAATACTTAACTGATTTCTAGATCTTATTGACTTATTCTTAACTGGTCACAGGACACGTAACCATGACTAAAATAATAACTCAAATTAATTAATCTGAAACCCAGTTAAACTCAAACCGAATCCCATTTAATTTATTACTAGACTTGTAACTGGACTAGTTACCACCCAACTAAACTACCCACGACACTGCACCCAACACAATTACTTTAGCTCTGCCGACAAGTCTCTTCTCTGCAATGACTAGACTTTCAGCTGTATTGAACACCACGTGGACGGCTGGATCTCACTACGTGGACGGCTGATATCCAAGGCAGGACGGCCATCACGTGGCACGTAACAAATTCTTTGTATTTATGGAGGATGCGTTAACTCCAGTTACAAGTATAAACATTGTCAAACCCTGTATCCATGGATCCCTGTAAATTATTTCTAAAATTCTGGAACATTGATTTATTCTCTTCGTACTGATTCATGTAGCAGGCTGCAGGATGGATGTTCAAATTCTGTCACAGAAGTTCATAAAACCCTGCAGTCAAACCCCACTTCACCTTAGGAACATGAAGGTTTCATTCATCGATCAACTTGCTCCTCCTGCTTTTACACCTATGATTCTCTACTATTTTGCTGTTAACGATGAGAAGACCATATCCGAAGAGAGGGATAATGGACTTAACCGGTTAGAAAAATCATTATCAGAAGCACTGTCATGCTATTACCCATTGGCAGGAAGATATATTGAAGACAGAAACATGGTTGATTGTAATGATGACGGGGCATTATTCTTGGAAGCTAAAGTCAGCGGCCAGCTTGCTCAACTTGATCTCCAGGGAGAGGGTGATGCCAGGTCGCTGAATAGATTCGTTCCATTTGGAGATGAAATGGCCTTCAATCCCATAGTTCTAGCAGTTCAAATCATCGTGTCCAAGGGACTCTACCTTACTGCGTTGTATGATGATGGTTCCAAGAAGTAATTCTATGGCATTATCTTATCGAAAGCGGAAAAAAAATTACTTCTTGAAGAAAGTTGCGTGTTTGCTAAGTGAAACTAGAAGAAGTTTGGCGTCCCAGCAACTTGTTTGAAAATTATAATCAAATGTTTAACTCTGAAACTTGGACAAAATTAAATTTAAGCAAAGAAAAAAGAAAATTACCAGTTCAAGTCTAAAATGCAGCAGCATGACCTTATCCTTTCTCTCCTCCCCTGCAATGGAAATTCAAGAAATTGTAAGAAAAGTTCACGCGAGCCGAAAGGAAGAAGTCTTGAAAGAGTCACGAGTCTTAACTTGCAAGGAACAGTCTAAAAATTTACATCATCACTTAGCCTTCAAGGATTCTCACATGAAAATGCATCAAGAATCAAGACCTTGTACTCCTTTATCAAGCACACAATCAGCCCTTTATGAAGCCCAAAAAGAATGGTTTTTTTTACTATATATTGACATATTATCATTTAACTATGTCGGTTAAAAGGTCTTGGACTTCTTACAATCTACGAAGTTTTCTTGAACTAATTCATTGTTACAGAGCCAGTTCCAGCAATGTTTCTACAGTATCCAAGATGGGGCGGGGTTTATCAGTTCATCGAGGATTGCAGTTGATTAATGCCAGTAACCAAGAAGGGAGACGATTTGATTCCAATATGTAATCATGCTTCTCAAGTTTTCATTTTTTTTTCATCTTTTTTCAAACTTGTTCAAATATATTTTTTCCTGTTCACAATCTAGGATGAAGAGTGACAAGGTTGCCCCAGCCCCGGTTCCAAATCCTCCCGGAAGTAACTTCCCCCAACGGTATGGTCTCACTTTGCACCATAGCTGTTAGACCGGATCCCAAGAACTAACCAGGAAAAGAGACTGGTCATTGAGTTATTAATTAAATTAATTCACGGGTAAATTAGTGTTTGTGTGTGTGTGTGTGTATTAATTGATAGGTTAAATTATTTTTATGAAGCCAAAGCTAATTGATTGAGGTATTATTATTTGGAGAATAACATTGCAATGAAAATCATTCCATGCAGGGCAAAATGCAGTGTAATCTTCTGCCCTAATTCCAGCACAAAAGAGTGTATTTTTCCGTACTGCTTGATAAAAAAAAATCCTCCTATATAAATACACACACCTTCTCTCTTCGAATTCTTACAGAAAACAAAACTCTCCCAAGTACATTGTCTTTTTCTGAGTATCTGCTATGGCTTCCACATCTGTTGTCTTGATGATCCTGATGACGATTTTGCTTGTTGGGTCTACTATGAATGTTCAGGATGGATAACAACTTTGTTTTTTCAAAAGTGACCCCAAAATAATATTACTTTAATAACCAAAAAATATTAATTATTATTATACAAACCCAGCTCAAGCTGGATTTAAACGAGTAGATCACACCGAGTTAATCCACCGAGCCAGCAGGGTATTATAAATGTGGCCTTAGCCTAATTATACCTAGCTAATATCTTATGACCACATCAATTGGGATTTGGGATTGTTAAAGATGACAAACCGTGGAAAAGTCAACTGCTACTGGAAGTATATAGAATTATTCCACCCCACTTCTAAGAGGTTGACCAGCAGCATCATCTACAGCTGGCCATGTTTGAGCCAATTAACTTTGTGTGGATTAACAACGAATCATCTGCTTTGACCAATTTAAAAATGCTTCACAGTTTATTTAAAAAAAAAACTATATTGTATATTTTAATAAAATAAATGCTGGAGAGCTCGAAACTATCGATCATTCTCTTTTACCTTTCTTGTCCGATCAGCAAAGGAAAAAAAAGTGAAAGGCTACTCTAAATCTTGAAGTGTCAACGTGGAAATAACCTACATCAAACCAGAGACTTGTTGGTCACGTGCTCATTGCATCAGGGAGGGGTTGCCAGTTGCCACGCCGCTTAAAGGGCTTAGAGGCACCCCATACACAGACACGTTGCACGCACCCGTCTAATATTAATAAATAATTATCAGAGACTGAAAAGTGTATTCAATTATGACTTTGTTACCTGTAATAAACAAGCATTGGTAGATCAAACACTGGTAAATTAAAGTAAATAAATTGTATAGTAATAAATCACGAGTGGTCTCCATTTATTTACTATTCTGCCTAATGACAGAAGGGCCAAACTTTTGACGTTATTCTGCGTAGTTACGCCACCTGGCTATTTCACTACTACGTACATTGATAGCAACCTAAGCCCTCCTGAATCTGAAAGGAAATACAGGACCATCCAGCGTCAGGAACCTCTTGCCATCCTCGATCGTGATGCCAGCAGTCCCACAATCGAACCTGCAGAAGTTGCATGTATCAGATGGGCAGAAAACCAAGTAATACAGATCGTTCTCCTTGGTGATCTTGAAATAACTTCCTGTTCTTCCCACCCCAATGTTTCTCCTTGACGTCGCTGGATCTCTTTCAGATAAGATCCATTTGGTAGACTTGACGCAGGTTGAGGCGGCTGAAAATTTAATTATGAAGCTGCTGGACTCCCTAACAATGGTCTCTCCGGCAACATATGGTCTGAAGACAACCGGAAGGCCCTGCGATACAACCCGTGCGAGGGGTTCTTGGCCAACGAGAGATGGGCAGGATCCATTGCGAGCCACCAGTGTTAGCCCGCCAGCAATATCAGTTGCAGCTGGCAGGATGTGGTACCTTACGCCGCTTCTTACAGGTCGTCCGGCAGTGTCGAGCACAGGAGGCTGGTCTTGAGCCGTCGTAGATATGGCCATGAGTAGCCATATGCAACTCAAGCTTCCGATCAATTTCAACATGGTTTGCTTAATTCTCTTACACACCAAAAAATAGGAGGCTTATTGCTTGTGAATCTCGATGTTTACAGGGATTTTGCTGTCAGTGTGATTTATGGGTAAGGCATATCAGCTATATATAGGAGGATAGGGGGAACATATCACTTCATTTTCTTAGGTAAGAGTCCATTCAAAGCATGATCTCAAACTTTATCTAGTGGGGCTCGTATTGCAGCGACGACTGCGTCCAGCTGCCAACATGATCTTATGTGAACAACATGGGAATTGATCTGTACATGTACTCGGGTTGAAATATGGGAACCGATCTAGAGTTTATTTTTATTTTTTTGGGTTTTAAGTGTGTGATAATAAATATCTTTAAATTATTATAAATGAAAATTGAGATTAAGTTTTGTTTTTTCCTTGAACAATTTTAAGAACATGTTTGATGTAATGAAAACATGACGGGGCTCAATGTAGAGCTTGGATCAAAACTAAGTTTCTCTGGACCCATATCAACCATACGTGACACATCAACATAAATTTTTATTTTTATACGCCAACCCAAATATTGTTGTTAATATTAAAGATAGCCCAAAATCTCTGGAAGACCTTATCCAAAGATTTGAAATATGGGATTAGAGGACACGTGTCGTGTGAGAGTTTTGAAGCCCACTGCTTGTAATTGGGCCGCTTTATTTGAAGTCAAACAAGGAATGGATTCCTTCCATTCACATTTGGCCCAACCTCTTTTACCAATTATGCAGGTTATTTTACCAATTATTTTTTTAATATAAAAAAATATTAATTATATATAATTTTTTAATTATAATATAAATTAGATAAAATAATAAATCTTTGTAGAAATTTTTTGAAGTGCAAGTTTTCTGTAAAATATATGAATTTTAAATAGATATAAATTTATTTGCTTAGTAGATTTCAATGAAATTAACAGTATAAAATTATTATTTTCATTAAAAAAAAGCAAGAACATATCTGAAGTATTGAATACATTGCATTAAGATTAGTTTATTTTATAATTCAATTTAAATTAAACAAAACAAACAAAATATAAATTGTGAAAGAATCTACATTAATAAAGAAAATAAGTAGTTAATTTTTTATCTCCAAAAAGAAGAAAATATATATTGAAAATTTATTCTCATGTTACTATTATTATTATTATTATTATTATTATTATAACAGTTAAAATTATTACCAATATTATTTCCCAAATAGTAAAAATCATTAAATTGACCTGAATAATTTAAGAAAAAGTTCAATATTTTGTCAAAAAAATAATCACTAAAATTATCATTATTATTGTTAAAATAATAAAAATCATAAAATCATCTGATCTGAAAAATCATTACTATAACAGTTAAAATTATTATCAACATTACTATTAAAACAATTCAAATAATTCAATCGCCCTAAAAAATCATTAAAAAAAAAGCAAAACATTAAAAAAACAATAAAAAACCAATCACTGAAAATGTCATTATTATTATGTAAATAGTAAAATAATAAAAATCATCTAATCTAAAGAACAAATAAAAATAACAAAAAAAACAAAAAAATGAATAAAGATGAAAACATAAATTGAAAATCTACTCTTATGTTATTGTCAATATCATTACTATAATAGTTAAAATTATTATTAACATTATTGTCAAAACAATTAAAATAATTAAATTGCCCTGAAAAATCATTAAAAAAATTATCACTAAAATTATCATTATCATTACGCATATAGTAAAATCATAAAAATATTCTAATCCAAAGAATAAATTAAAATGACATAAAACAAAAAAAAAAGGAATAAAGGGGAAAAATTTTCAATATTACTTTAAATTTCAGGGATTAAAGTAAACTTACTACATACATCAGGGACCTGTCAGAAATTGTAGCGACTGAGAGAGAGAAACGGCAACCGACACAAACCCGTCCTCCGCCGCTTACCTGAACACCTATGACCGGAACGCGCCGTGTCGGTGGATAGAGGACATGACGACGCACCTCCTGACACGGCAGAAGTTAATTTTTGACTGTCGTATAGAGGCACACGCACCTCCTCAAGGGCGAGTTCACAAGGAAAGACGTTGTCGTGTCCGTGGGACACGCCAGCCGTGCATCCAAAAAAATAATAAAATAATAGTAAATGACCTATACACCCTTGAACCCACTGGTATTGACGAAAAAACCTGAGGGGAAAATACACCCCTGCCCCCGTTCACTGTGCGCAATTGGTCTTTTTCGTGGCCTTTTTCTGTCAGCTCACTGTTCAAAAAAATTGAGAAAAAACGTGAGAGCCCCTGGTTCCTGTGCACTAATTGTTTTTTTAAAGGGGCAGATTTGTTAATACATTGATCACAGGCGGAAAAAACAAACAAAAAAAAGAGCGCATGCACGAGCGATAACACAGTGCATCTCCTCACAATGCACAGTGAATGAAGAGGAAAAATGTCACATGGTTTATTTTTTAGTTAATAAAAAAAAAATATAGATAATAAAAAAAATAAGCTTATTCTTATGATAATATAAATAAAAAGAAACATGTGTGGCTCTTCAAATATCCATTTAATATATTTAATATTTTGTGGATAATAAACAGAAAAATGTTTTCTATTTATGAAAAAATAAACTTATTTCATAATCCATAAATGACAAACTATTTCCAACTATAATTCATTTATATATACATGAAATGACAAGAAATATGAAGGAGAAAAAAACCTAATTAGATTGGATCAACAAGAAAATGTCTTGAGCATCGATCTTGACGTGTCTCCACAGGCTTTGTATATTTTCTTACTTTGACAAAATTGCCTTGTAGCATTTAGATGAATATTCTTCTACCTTGTACTTCATTTTTCTTCAAAATTTCTCAACCTTTACCAAGTTAAGAATTTGGTAAATATATTTGGCCCATCTCCATTATAGAGACAGGTTACGATATAATTTAATTTGTATTTATTTTCAGAAATAAAGGAGAAGAAATTGAGTTTTTATTTTATATTTATAAGGAATATCATAGAAATCAATTTTGATTTTTGTGAGTTTCTACATGAGGAATAATTTTGACCTGCATATGTTCAAGAATGAAAGGTGAAATACTCTTGTATCAAATACACGATTTTTTATTCAATTATAAAATTCATTCCTTGGAATTGGAAGTTAAAATATTTACAATGTGGTCCTTATATTTCGAAGTAATATCCAATGTAGTCTCTCTTATTGTATCAGGAAATAACTACTTGAACATGTTCTCTATTTTGTTTCTTTCAGCACATCTTATGAATTTGTAAAAACAAATAAGTATATTCTATATATCTAAAGGAGTTCGGACGGTTGCTGTAGCGGAAGACTCCATTGTACTGTGGAGTGGTCATTTTAGATTTGTACTTCGCGGAAGTTCATTTGCCTTTGTTTTTGTTTTTTTTTTGTAAATTCAGATTTTTTTTCCTTTTTAATTTCATCCGCCTCTTTGTTTTTTTCTAAATTCCAAATATTTTTTCCTTTTTAAATCCTGATTTTGAAAAATTACTGGTTGCTTTTTGTTTGTTTTTTTTTTGGATTTTTTTTTCTTTTTTAAATCCTAATTTTGGAAAATTACTTTGTAAAAGTTGTTTTCATTTGTTTTTTTTTCTAAATTCCAATTTTTTTCCTTTTAAATCCTGATTTTGGAAAGTTACTGGTTGTTTTTTGTTTTTTATTTTATTTTTTTCTTTTTTAAATCCTAATTTTGGAAAATTACTTTGTCAAAGTTGTTTTATTTTGTTATTTTTTTAACTAGGATATTAATGACAGCTTACGCATATCACGATTAATCTCCGGATCTATTTTGTTCCTTTTTTTGTTTCCACTTATATATATTTTTTTCCTATGACCGGGGTGTCCGGGTTAATTTATGTGCACCATGATTTTTTTCTCATTACTGTTTAAAAAGATGTTTTCTCCTTGCATTGTTTTTTTAATAACCATGCTTTTTTTAATAGTAATTTTCATAGTTCAATACTGTTTGGAGAGATGTTTTCTATTTTTTTATTTTAACCGGCCTTTTTATTTTCTTTTAAACCGGAGTATCCGTTGCAGCTTATGCGCACCGACTAATCTCTGAATCCATTATTATTATTATTATTATTATTATTATTATTATTATTATTTCCCTATTTTTTATTACCACTTATATATTTTTTTCCATGACCAGGATCTCCGGGTTAGTTAACGCGCATCATGATTTTTTTTTATGGCTGGGTATTTTTTGTTTGTCTGTTAAATAAACAGGGATCTTTTTTTAAAAAAATCCATTTTTTTATAACCAGGGTGTCCGGGTCAGTTTTGTTTTTTTTAACCGTGCTTCTTTTGGATCCATTTTTTCTCTTTTTTTGTTTCCACTTATACAATTTTTTCCATGACCGGGTTGTTCGGGTTAATTTATGCGCACCACGATTTTGTTTCTCATTACTCTTTAAAAAAGTACTTTCCCCTTGTATTTTTTTTATTAACCGTGCTTCTTTTTTTATATAGTAATTTTCACTGTTCAATACTGTTTGAAAATGTGTTTTCTGTTTTTTTTCATTTTAACCGGGCTTTTTATTTGTTTTTTTATACCGGAGTATCTGTTGCAGCTTATGCGCACCGACTAATCTCTGGATCCATTTTTTTCTCTATTTTATTATTTTATAGAATGGTTAAAGGAGATCACAATTTCAAACAGTAATGAATAATTATTTCAACTGTGGTTTTCACTTTTCATTACTCTTTGAAAAAAAATTTCTTTTTCCACTATTATTAAGATTTGTTTTTAATATTTAAATTTTAATTTGTGTTGGTCATCATTTTAAAAATTATGTTTGTTATTATTTTTCTTTTTGTATTTTTCAAGTTAAATAATTTCTATAAATATAATAATATTTATTTTTTGTTAATATTGTTAGGTATTGAATTTTCTAATTATTATAGATAAAACATTCAAAATAATAATAATAATTATTTTTAAGTTTTATTTTCTTTTAAATATATCAGAATAATTATATATTTTGATATTTATTTAATATTAGAGTTTTAATATATATTATCACTTTTTATTGGATAAAAAACTATTTTAGCAGATTTTATCAATTATAATTTTATTAATTTAATATTAAAATAACAAAATACAATACATATAAATCAATAAGTTTTTAACATGGATAAAAAAATCCAGCGCATCGCGCGGGCAAATTCGCTCGTGGTTATCTGTTTTCAATAGGAAAATAGAAACTTTTTTATTTTAGCATATGTAACTGAAAACTTCCAGGTTTTCCAATTTCATCCTCAAACCCATGATTTTCTATCCAATTTTTTCATGAATGGTGCTTACGTCAGTCTGGATTTTCAAGAATAACTTATGTTTATTTTTTGAATGTGCTGTCACCACAAATACTGAAGGTGTTTGTTTTTTTTTGTCAAGTTTGGATCAGGCCACCACAAAAATATCCTCGCAAGCCCTGACGAACTGGTCGAAACTTATCTTTCCAAACTAAAGACAACTTGGTGAAAACAAAGGAATGTTTTTGTTGTCTTTCCCCCCCTCATATTCTCTTATGTTTATATCAAAATTAGGCTGATTCATCGTGTTGAACTACTATTTAATTTACTTGCAAGCAAGGTTATCCATTTTGTTTTGATTGGTGTTTTATTTTTTTAATTGGAACGAGATGTTTCGGTTTGCAAAGTATTTTGGCATGTCATTTCAGAGTTGTGCTATTTATGTGTGTGTGTTCAAAAAAAATTAATTTAAATTCAAAAATAAAATTATTTAGAATTATGCAATTTAATCTAAAAAAAGACAGTAAAATAATTTTTTTGAACAAAATTATGAATATGTATAATATTACGAGAATGTCATCATCAACTTTACAAAGTCATTATATTCTTCAATTGCTCTGAAATTTTATTATAATATATATAAATATGTCAAGAGATTCTTCATGAACTTTCATCTCAATCTAACGGTCAGATTAAGAAATATAATTGATATTGTAAAATTATTTATTATTTAAAAAACACTATTTGGCCTCAACATCACATGAGAAATGATACCACTACATTTCAGCCGGTATTTGACCGAAAAAACCAAATATACAGGAATTTTTAAACCGAAATAAAAACAACGTTATTTCATTTTGATTTTTTAACTTATCCAAAATATTTCAACCGAAATAAAACGGAATTGACAACCCTGCATGCAAGCATATGGGGTGCCTCCACCAAACATGAACCGAAACTGCCATCGTGGATCTGCAGAAGAGTTGCCACCAAGCAGAACGTCTAACTTGAGGATGAATCTTCAGAAGGAGAAAACTGATCTCGTGTATGAACACAAACTTACTGAATACATTAATTTAAGTTATGATTGGTTATTGTTTTGAGAGGAAAAAAAACACTTCTATCTGTTCCTCTCCTCGTGTTTTTAAAGGGCATGGACTCCAAAACTCATAAACGAACAATCCATGTCCTTTCAACCAAACATGTTTTTGTTTATTTTATTCTGGGATACCAAGCCAGATATAGCCTGAGCAGTTGGACAAAACAATACAGTATAACGAATCAATGACCCTGAAAAAGAATGGGACAATATGTCTGTCAGGAAAGCCTTGCACCAAACAGCAGAAGCTTCTTCATCTGCAGGAAACAACTCAAGACATATTTGAAACTGGAAGTCGGATATCAGTTGCAACACAACAATTTTCGCACAACGCATATACCATCGACGAAAGAAACAGGAATTTTAAAGAATATAAAGTGCAAGAAAATAGAAAAATGCATCTCTGCAGCAAGGCAGAGAAGCCAAGCACGCTCAATATTTTCACATATAAGAACCGCATCCCGAGTGCAGACATTGGATGTATGTACAAAATCAAATGCGTGCAAATAAAATAAATAAAAAAACAGAGGTGAAAGACAGATTCTGTTATTACATTAACTTCAGTTATCATCATTAACATCATGTCGCCTCATTTATGCACAAGGTGGTGGGCGGGCGCTCAGAAAGTATTTACCTATAAACCATGAAATCACCTCTTAAACCAGGATTCTGTACAGATGGGCATTTATCAAAAATGAGTTCATGTCCAGTTGCACTGCTGCTTGTAGGTTTTGACATTGGAGGTCAATTAGCAGAAGTGTTGGACCTGCCAGCTTGGCTAAGCAACAAGCCTTTCATCATCTCTTTGTAGCCCTGGAGCTCTTCAAATGCATCAGCTGTTGTCTTTGATGCAACAAGTCCAGAAGACGCAACACCTGAAGCATTTGCCTGCGGCCCTATTGGTGTACCAGAGATTGCATTGCATTCTTGGAGGCTCCACATTTTGGACCTGGAGTCTGGCGGCAAATCAACTGAACCAGAGAAATCTTGGCATAAAGGCGGGGCTTTCTGCAGCATGTCTACAAGAGCACAAACAGCTGCATCTTGGGACTTTTTAACTGGAAGGAGACCTCCAGGCTCAAGCGGGTAAGATTGATAGTCTTTTTTATCAAAGGACTCGGGCCTACAAGATGCAGAAGGCAGATTAAGTTGAATGACCAAAACACTTGGACCAAATACCAGAAATTCAGTTCTTCTACATTTCCTATCAACTGACTAGGGGCAGACATTTTAAAGCTGCAAGATTTCAGGATGAAAAACACGTTCTGTCTACAGTAAGTTAACCTTGATGAAACCAACCTGATTGCAATTTTGTTGTCTAGTTTGGAATAGAAACACTTCCCATAACAGTTGCACATAATTAATTAGCAACTTAATTGGCCTCGGACAATAGATTGATGGGCTGGTTTAAACCATCAAAAACAAACACACACTGGATTGATGGTTGATTATACACGTTGCATATAAAGGTTTCAACATCATGTTTCTTACTGCAAAATCTAAATTATACAATACTCTTCAAAAAGGTATTTACACATATTTTTTTGACTTATCAACCACCATGATCTCTCCAGACAGATTATTTGACATTTACAAAGGCTCGGAAGTAAAAGTTGTAACCTCCTTCAGTAGAATGTTTACATACCAGTAGCATGTAAAGGGAAGGAACATTCAGCCAGTTATACTAGAATAAGACCTAGATCATAGATATTCTTTAGGTATTGAATAATAATTCACCTTTTCCAAAACCCCTCTTTTGTCATCACATCTCAGCAGAGGTTAGGGACATTTCAGAAACCACAGAAAATACCATAGGTCTCACCTGCGAACTCCCTTGAGTTTAAGCATTTTTCTAGTTTGTGCAGGTGCCAAATCTTAATATATACTTTAAGTGGGACCAAGTAATGAAGGGAAACAAACACAAAGCCCATGAGAGACAATTCTCAGAAAACTCTTTGTTGACTGGCCATTGGTCGATACTTTTCTGTCTTTAATGTCTAACTAAAGAGCTATTTATGGGCGTGAAAGCAAACAGAAAATAGGAAAACAAAATCATGGTAGAAAGGTAAACTAAATCATAGGTAAAGCCAAAGGAATAAGAAGACTGCCTGCTTATTTTGTAGGTAAATAGAAATACTAATGAATAGTCTTAACAAAGATGAAAACCTGAATGAGAACACTAGTAAAAAGCCGAGTTTCTTCCAAAAACAAAGTCCTATAGACTTTGACTAGTAATCCTTGCACTCTTTAAGAAATTGAAAATCCATCAAGGGAGAAGTTAAATGAAAGCATATAGGCTGATGAGCACTGAAGTCATGATACTGCAGAAAAGTATAGGCATTGCTTTGATTTAGATCTTAGACTGCAAATTATCCACAACATTGATCCATGATATTCAATGCCTATACTATCAAAAGAATTGTAGATGCTCTGCAAGAACCATCATTTGCTATTCATAGAGGCTTGACTGAGAAAAGAGGGATAATTCAATTCTTTATTCAAAAGCTCTTTTCCTCTGTTATTTGAATGTAAATATTCTTACAGATCTAATGCATATATCACCACAAACGTCAGCAAGATAATTTATTCACCAGAACAGAAGAAATGGAAAACTTGATGTTATACCAGCACCAACAAAAATTAAAAGCACCAGAATTAATAAATCATATTTCAAACATTACCTTCTACCTGAATCCATTACATCATCATCCTCCACATCAAAGTAAGCGCAAGGAAACTCAGAATCATCAAAATCATCCTGACATGACCTGCTGGAAGCTCTGGAAAATGAAATCTGTGGAGAGCTGTTGGATGTTTTCAAGCTGGAATATTTTCTCATGTCATCTTTCCCAGGAGATAAAAACTGCAGCAGACAGAATCCTAATAAGAAAACACCTTTTAAACAAAAGCTCATTGTGATGAGTATATATAATACCTTCTCAACTGTTACACCAGCATGAACCAAACCTGTACTTTTATCAGTCTTCAGATTACCAGATCTGGTAGCTTTGAGTGGTGGTGATGGGGGCAAGTTTTGCTTGCTGGAAAACAGGGGAGAACTAATATGCTTGACAGCAGGTATGCTAACAGGTGCACTTTCAGATCGTGAATGAGGCTTGGAAAGATGATTCCCAGGAATATAGATTGGTGGTGATGGAGATGGAGATGGTGTATGGTATGGAGATGGATAATATTCATCAAAGCTTGTATTCTTCTTAAGAACTGAAGGCAATTCAGGTGGATGAGGTGGCAAGCTCATAGGTCCGAATCGGCAGGAACTTGGATTAGAAATTGATCCATGTTTTTCTAAATGAGTAGGTGATGGTGAGAAACAAAATGAAGGTGGCGAGGCTTTATTAAGGTCATAACTCCAACTATGCCTTCTTGAGAACGGCAAAGATGATGGAGAACCATGTGACACGGGAAGAGAGGGGAATCTCTTCAGTGGTTCTGCCAATGGGCTCCCAACATAATCAGGGATAAACTGGGAGGACATAGGAGTTGATGACTCAGAGCTGACATCTGATAATGATGAGCGATACAGCACTGAAAGGCAAAGCCTACCACAGGAAGTGTCCACAGGGGTGAACACAAATCGCTGCATTTCAGAATCTTCTTTGCGTGTGAAGGGCTCAAGAAAAGAAGACACCCTGTGTGTAAGTGTATATGAAGGAATTTGCCCCGATGAATTGAGGTCATGGAAAATCTTATAAGCAGGTAAAAGTCTAACAGTTGCATACAAAGACCTCAGAAGTAGTATAGATTTCTTATAACATATTTGCAAGGTATTGCTATGTCTCCTACTCCCAGAACCAGTATCCCTTGACTTCCCAGCCTCATACTGCACCACCCACCTCTCTACAATCTTTTCATTCTTAACTTCACACCCCAATTCTTCCTGATCAGAATTCCAATAAAATGGACACTGATCCTTCGACGAAACACTCCTAACAATCTCCTTTTGCGGGGAATAATTCACAGGACCCCACCCACCAGGTGGCCTCTGCACCAAAATCACATCAACAATCATTGGTTCTAAATAGCTTTGGCGCCAAAGATCAAGCGCAGCAGGGCATTCCCTAAGGGCTAAATTGAACCATTTATCTCTAGGCCTCACACTCGAGGGGGATGATGAAGACGAAGACGGAGACGAGGATACCATTTGTTCACCACTATAATTACGTGATGACATGAAAGGAGACCTAGACTCAAGTATAATTTGAAGACTTTTAGGGAAAAACTCGGTGATAATTTGTTCCATTTTTGCAGCCTCGGTGTGAGTACTATGTGATGCCATACTCTCAAACTCAAAAAATAACTTAAAGGAACGAACACTTTTAAGAAGAAAAAACGAAACGAAACCACAGACCTTATTACCCCACTTGACAGGATATCACTGCAAAACAAAACAACACGCAGCAAAAAGACATCAAACTCTACAAGAACAAAACAAAAACCCAGAAACCAACAGGCCAACATAAACTGAATTAAGCAATCAAACTAAAAAAACATCAACTCTAACTTGATCATTAACAACTGCCAACAACAAAAATAAGACAATCTGTTAAAATTATCCTTCAATTCACAACCATCAAACTAAAAGAGAAGACTAGACATGGACTTACTGTTCAGAACTTCAGATGGCTCTTTTAAGGTTGTCAAAAGTAAAACTGTAAAGAGACTTCCTTGTTTTTCTCTTTATGCTGTTATTTGGGAGTTGATAAAGTTTGGTTTTTCATTCAAAAATTGAAACTTTATCTTCTTTTTTTTTAAAGAACCCTAAAACGCTGGCATATAAATATATATCCACAAAAAAAGATATTTATAGTGAGGCGTTGAGATGGAGCTGACTTACACTTTCGAGAGAGAGGGATAAATGCAACCATCGGCTAGAAAGAGAGAGAAGTCAGGGTGGTACAGTTTGTTTCTTCTGTGTTGCAGAGGAAGGGAAAGTTTGGATTATCAACCTTTGGATTAGCTTATCTTGCTTTTTATATGTTTGGAAAATTCCAAGGCTTCTTCTTCATCGAGGATCTTTGATTCCTGAGTGGGCCATCAAGGTTATTGATTGACATCGCCACATCATCTTCATATGGTCCTGTTAATTTGAAAATTTTAAGATTTTTTTATTACTATTTTATAATAAATAAATTGTCGAATGGGACGCAATTAATAAATTATATTATCATGAGCACTGTAACCTTTAAAAATAATTAAGAGAAAAAAATCTGAGTTGCAATATTTGAAAAACACAATTTATTATGTTTATTTTTTATATAAGAGATTTTGTAATTTGCATATGTTATTTCAACCACAAAAAAAAAAAAGTCAAACTAATCACTCTATCATAATATCTTATAAAAACAAATTTACGTAAAATTTGGTTGAAGTTATTTTTTTTAAAAAAAAAGTCAAACTAATCAATCTATCATAATGTCTTATAAAAGCAAATTTACATAAAATCTGTTTGGAAGTGTGGTTGAAGTTATTTTTTAAAGTTTTTTTTCAAAAATATATTAAAAAAATATTTTAATATAAAATATTACTATTAAAATACTTTAAAAATATGTTCAAAAATATTATTAATAATATTTTAATATAAAATATTATTATTTTGTTCAAAAATATTTTTATTCTTAATAAAAAAAATTATTTTGTAAAAATTATATTTGACATCAGAAATTAATTTAAAAATATCAAAAATATTTAATTTAAAATAAAAAAAAATATTTTTTTTTCAAAAATGTGTTTGAAATACAGTGACAAACATAATGTTAGTGTGTATGATTTGATTAGATAATTGTCGGGTTAAATTATTGCTTAATTTGCTTAGTGTTGGTTCACTTTGAACCATTCAATGCAATTAGTTGTCCGTTCTTAATCCCAATAAGCCGCTCCATTTACTTTTCAATATTTGAACTTAAGACTTTTTAAATCATAAATAATAATAATAATAATAATAATAATAATAATAATAATAATAATAATAATAATACCTTTGGCATCCTTGAGTATGTCAAGATACCTGATTTATATAGATTTATGTGATTTGATATTGTTATTATATAGCTCAAGACTAAATTGGATTCACAATTCATGTCAATCATTCTAATTAATTAATTCTAAAAAATAATCGATAATCGTGTCTCTCGGTTTATATTTTTATTAACTTTGATTTTTATTTTTAATGCTTTTAAGGCTTAGATTGTTTTTAATTTCATCTTTAGGCGTTTTATTTCATTTATTTTTATTTATTTAATTTAAACCTTATTTTTTATCGCTTTTATTTTTTTCATGTTTAACCATTCTTAATTTTGTTTCTCAATATATATTTTTTTAATTTTTATTTAATTTTGGTCTACATTCTTTTGTTTGATATTTTTTATTTTTTTTTATCAAATTTGACCTTCATTGCTCTTTATTTTATTTATACAAAAAATTTATGATAGGAGATCTTACTTCAATATGTTTTCATGTATTCTTTTTTATAGGATAATCTCAGTCCTATTACTCGATTCACTAGTTTTGAATGTCATCCTAGTTTAATTTCAGTTGTTTTAAATCATCTATTGTTTTTTTTTAAAAAAAAAGTATTGTTCAACATCGAGTTGGCAAGCTTTGAGTTCCATATTATTATTATTTTTATTGCGTGTCTTTGCAAATCAAACTGATGGTGAGTTAGTTGATTTAACTTGGATTGACCTAAGTTTTTTTTATTAGAAATTATTTTTTTTTTCCAATTTTATTCTTTGACATTAAATTATTATCTCTTAAGCTTTGTGATTTTTCCATTTTGTTTTACCTGGTCAACAATTCAAAGTTTTGGGCTATGGTCGACAATTCAAAGTTTTGGGCTAGTCAAGTTCATCGTATTAACATGCATTTTTTTGAGATATGAATTTTTTATTAAAAAAATCTAGTTTTTTTTATCTCAATCTCATGACACAAAGCAAAAGATTGATTAAGTTAACTTATATGTTGGTTTTTAGCATTGCTATTTTTTAAATCGATTTTTTTCTTCAATTTCATTATTTGACATTAGATGGTCGAGTTTTGTGGGGTTTATTTTGCTTTTTACAAAGTTATCTCGATATGATATTTAAGAAAATGTGTTATTCAAGTTATTCCATATTTATTTGAATTTTTTTATGTTATGAGAAAATTGACATGGCTCACGAGATAGTGGAGCACTTGTCCGATCTATGACTAAGTGCATGTGTTAGTAGTGATGTGTGAAGTTGTTTTTCAAAGTAATTTTTATTTAGAAATATATCAAAATAATTTTTATTTTATTTTTAAAAAATTATTTTTGGCATCATCATATAGAAATGATTTAAATACACAAAAAGTATTTACTCTAAGGTAAAAAGTAAAATAAAAATAATTTTTTTAAAAAAAAATGTTTTTGAAATATAATGCCAAAGAGAGCCTAAATATAGAGTAAAAGGAGAGATTTTCTTAAACATGAATGAAAATAATTTGAAAATAAAATTGAAACCACTTATATAGTTAAGGTGGAGTCATATATGAAGGTTTTTTTTTAAATAAAATAAAAAAATGTAATGTGTCTCGTATCCTTGTTGTGTTATATTATACCCGTAATGCGGGTCACATTATGTGGTGCGCGGCCAATATATTTTGTATGACATTAAGTTTCATAAATATTTTTGAATTTTTTATTTGTTTTATTTTAAATTAAAAAAAGTAGTATGTTAGATCATTTTTCTAATATTAACTTTTTTAAAAAAAATATTAATTTAATATCTTTATAAATAAAAACATATTCTTAAAAACAGTCTCAATCAAAATAAAAAAAACGTGCGATTGCGAGGACCAAATTTGTAGAATACGTTTAATCTACAGGGGGATGATAAATGGATTCTATGGACCAGTCAACACGGGAGAGAGTCTTCTGTTTCATTACAGATAAGGACAAGGTATGGACGTGGCATTGTCTGTATGGATGTGGTTTGGTTTCTTAAACAAGGAGCTGTTGGGTTGCTTAATTTTCAAGCTCTTTACTTGTCTCCTCCTTTGGGTTCTTGTTATTCCTCTCAAACTTAGATCCCTAAAAACAAAAGCGAGGAGAGAATTGATTGTATATATCCCGGTAAAAAGAAAAAACGAATAATCTTTCACTTTTTTTTATAATAATAATAATATTTTTTTAATTTAAGTTAATCCGTTTAACTTATAATTCAAATTTGTTATTTTTTTTGTTAAATTGTTGCAAATATTATTTCATGTATTTTTTTTATCAAGTAATATAATTTTAATATATTTTTAAACTAACGATATTTTTATAAAATATTGCTTTAATATATTTTTAAATAAATATTATCACAATATAAAACAAGGACATCATAATTTTTCAATTTCTTATTAAAACCGATAACCAACCTATGGTTCAAATGACGTAGCATGTGCGTGAATGGCTTACATGGGCCTGATAGGCTTATTTATAATTCTCTAAAAGAGCCAGTTACATTAAGGTTTAAAATTGAAACCCAGCCCACTTCTAGAGAGACATGGGGTTTGCTTTCAATCTATCATGTCAAGTGGGCCAGGCCTGAAAAACAAGATGTAAACAGTAATGGGTACGCTGAGAAACTTGGAAAACGAATGGGTGGTGCTCCCAAGAAAAGAACAAAAGTTAAATGAATAGGCCCAACAAGATTAAGCCCAGACTTATATTTATCTGATCACGTTAAGACTTAAATGGGCTTTTCTGAATCACAACCCCGTGTCCTTTTCAAAATATGAAAAACATCATATGAATTCGAGAAATTGTATACAATATTTTATGTTGCTATAGATAAAATATTTTAATCTATAATTTTACCTAATAATTAATATTTCATGTTATTAAAAATTCATATTACGAAAAACAATTATTCTCTTTTTCAATGAGAAAAAATTAAAAAAAGCATAATTCATCTCCATCCCCTCCCTTTTCTCTCGTAAAATAATGATAATAAAGGAACAAATTGACATAACACCGTTTATACTTTATTATACACTTAAATTGTTATTCATTGTGGGTCATATGTTTTTTTTTTAAATAAAAACAAAATTATATTCTTAAGTTTTTTTTAACACATTTCTATTGTTATTTTTTAAAATAATAATAAAAAATTCATGTGTACATATAATCAAATAAATTAAGAATTACATGTGTTGATAAAGGGAAAAAATCATAAACTATAACTAAAATTAAAAATAAAAACAAATAAGATATAAATGTAAATCAAAATATTTAATCTTGTAAGACATGATATTTAGTCACCCGTGTTTGCTAAATTTCTTTATTATTTTTTTATTCAAGTAAATGATAATATAAATAGAGTCAAAAATTAAATTGATTGAATAAAATAAAAGGGAAAAAACATTGTGTAAAGCTATACATATCAAAAATATTATCTAAAATTAAATATTAATTTTTTATTTTTAAAAATAAAGTTCATTTATAAAAAAGATAAAAAATAAATAAAGATGAATTATAAAAACTCTTCAAAATTTAAAGGCATAAGAGAAAATAATTTTTATTTAAAATATCATATGTAATCAAAATAAAAAATATTTTCTACTTAGTTTATCAATTTCTTTTAAAAAATATCGATAGTCTTACAAATGGATTAACTCAGTCGGTATATTTTAGAGAGTTAAAAAATAATAAATGAAAAAGCGACTACTACTGTTTAATCACCAACCATTCAATTTTGTATATAATATTAAAAAAACCACCGAGAAAATTATAAATGGTTTTTTTTATTAGTGATACATCATATTCATCGATGGAGATACTAGCATAATAAAACATGTATCTTTTTTTTTAATTTTGTAAATAAATTTATATTGTTTATGACAATAAAATCATAATTATATTTCGAAAGTTTCAATGAGCATTAAACCATTAAATCCGATTTAATATACATCAATATACATCCGTCAATAACTTCATGAGTTCCACACTTCGATCGATGTTTTTATGTAGCTGAGATTAGATAATTATATCAATTGCTAGTGGGTAACACTTCCGAAATGATTTTAGTCCTTGTTTGTTTCAAGAAAAAATGGTTTCGGAAAATTATTTTTTAAATTTTTCTGTGTTTATTTGACATTAGAAAAGTTGGTCAATAAAAAATATTTTTCAATTAAAAAACAATTAGCTTGGTTTTCAGAAAAATATTTTCCGGAAAATTTGGACGGAAAACACTTTCCAGAAATTGTGAAAAATTTAGAAATATCATTATTTGCTGATTATATCAAATTTGATCCTCAAACTTTTGATTGCTATATATAATTTGTTTTGAATATTTATTTTTCAATTCCATCTCTTAAAATTTAATTTTTATATTAATTTTGGTCCTTATTTTTATAATTGCTATTTGCTTTTTTCTTATCATTTTTTAATTGAAATTTTTTATCTATCAAATTTGGTCCTCATTTTTTTTATTGTTACTTATTTTATTTGAAATAATTTATGAAATGTTAATTATTATTATTTTAATTTATTCACCTTTCATTTTTTTTAATTTTTTAGATTTGATCTCTATTATTTTGATTATTATTTAATTTATTTGAGATAATTTATGAAATTTTTTTTCAATTTCATTCTCATTCAACTTTTTTAATTTGTAAGATTTGTTCTTCATTATTTTAATAAACTTGAAAAAAAATATTAATAAATTATTTTCCAGTTCATTTTCCATAACAATGTTAAACATCAAAATTTATTTTCCGGGAATTCAATTTAAAAATCAAACAAAACCCTAGCCTCCTACGCACAGACAAAAGCTTATGTTATTCATCGTATTTCTTATCACAGCAAATACGGAAAGTCATTGGATCCAGAAAAGTAAGTACACACACAAAAAAAGAAACGAAAAAAGTAACACCACTTTTCTCCATGGATGATTTCTTAATCTTGGAAGCTTATCCACATTATGAACATGCTAGGCAGACGCGATACAATCATGAATTGCTAGATTCTAGCTTGCCAGTCTTTTCTTGACCCTTGGGTTTAATTTAATCACCTTCCTGCACCGCTTCGAAGGTTTTATATACTTCATCAAAAGATCATGCAAAGATCTAGCTAGTAGACAACGTTACTTTTATTCGTAGCCACGAGGAGAAGCTATTCAAATAGTAAACTCGGATTGCGAATCTGACTACTTGCTTGCCAACTTGATGCAAAACTGAGTAGGAACCGAGTGTTCTCGAGGGGACCATTGCTATCTAATTCTCCTACTCATTGCGGGTGGATGCAGGATGCTTGTGCTGGATCGATGATGAGGGAAGGCCACCTCGTGATGGTTTTAGCCTAAAATATTATTTTAGATCAAAGAGTGTGTAAAATTGACAAAAGGTATTTCATGCCGTAGAGTGAAGACAAAAAACTTGTGATCTATATAATAGATCTCAAGTTTGAATCATAGCTTATATCTTTATAAAAATCTGGAACAACCGAGACTTTACTTGCATGCCGAGACGAAGTTGATCACCTCTCCAGTTTAGGAGGCCATTATTGATTTTATTTTCTTCATGTTTGACAAATATTAGGGTGATCGAGTTTGAGGGTGTCTAAGAAAACATATATACTTGCCAGAAAGAGGATGCAGAAATACAGAAAGTGGGAATTAGTAATGTAGTTTTGAGCTCCATTTCTGCCAGCATACATCCTGACTCCTGTTCTACACATTAGCAGCTCAGGTTCTAGATATTTTCTTACAAAAAAATCTTGGTACCTACTGTACCATGATTCAGGTTAGGACAAAGGTCAAAAAGTGTATCGGTTACTGGCAGGACTGAGGGACTACATGTTCTAGAAGTGTTAAAAAAAGCCCCTCTTGAATCTTAAACACTATCTCTCCGATAGAGAAATTTCATTACCATTTCTTGCACTGTTGGTCCCAGCAGCTACGATTTGCAGATATCATTAATCAAGAAAGTGGGATAGGAACGTTTTGAATTGAAAGCATTGTTATCGACCCGACCCAAGGACCGTGTTGTGGGTTACTTTCATTTATTCTAAAACAACATCATTCAGTGTTTTTTTTATTAATCATTTTAGATTAAAAATTAATCAAAACAGCCTGTTAGATTACCGGACTTGACAGGGTTAATTCCTAAAGGAATTGAAAATAAACCTAGCATGACCCAAACTGTGTGTTGGCCTAATCGACCCATCAGATGAGGTTGATCACTATAAATTGAAGTATTAAAGAGTGTGGTAGCTCAATTAACATCCTCGCCCCTCTTCTCTTAAAAAGGTCTCAGATTCTAACTCCTGTTTTTTGAAAGAAAAAGTTACATTCTTTTAGAAAGAAAAAGGTACTAATTGAGTGGAGGATCCACATAAAATGGAAGATAAACCATGATGTGGGTCGTAAAATCTCAGATATTCTTAAACTTCCAATTCAAGAGGACATTTAATCCAAGCAATCCACGATCGTTCATAAGAAAAGCAAATCCAAATTAATGTTTATTCTTTTCCTTCTATATATATAATCCCACTACAAGATCATGTAATATCCAAACACTCTTAACTCGACACGAATGTCTACTACCTTTTCTATATCCCCTCTACTCTTCCACCAATTTGTTGGGGATTTTCACCCAAGAAAATTGTTACCACTCAACCCTCTTTCCCAGCCACCTTCCATTGCATCTCCTTCACCCTCTGGTAAAATCCAAGATCCACTGAATCCTAATGCCAATGGCGACAAGCACTTCGATATAAATGTTGTTATGGTCCTTATAGTCCTAATATGCGCACTCCTTATTTCACTTGGACTAAATTATTTCATAAGGTGTGCATTAGGGTGTTCATATTTAAATGGAAATTCTTCCAATGGAGGGATCGAGAAAAAAGCCTTGAAAACTTTTCCAACAGAGAATTACTCCCTAGAGAAGAGTAAATTGCCAGGGCTGGACACACAATGTGTCATATGCATATCAGAGTTTGTACTTGGTGATCGAGTTCGAATCTTGCCCAAGTGCAGCCATGGATTTCATGCGAAGTGCATTGATAGGTGGCTCAGCTCACACTCATCTTGCCCTACATGCAGGCGACGCCTAACGGAGACGTGCCAAAAGATTGCTGGTGTTAGCCAGGCTAGCTCATCGGAGCCACCGCCTTCTGTGGTGCAAGAAAGAGTTGTGAACATGGCAACGCTAGAGCGTGAAGGTTTGGTCTGCCATTACAGGGAAGCCAGCTAGGTCAGATTTCTGGTTTCTGGCCGTCAAGTTAAAATCCACTTAAGGTTATGAACGTCAAAGCTGTCAAATGACCCAGATTGAAGTTGTTCTTCAGGGGCCAAAATGATATATCTCTGCGTTCCAATTAGGCTAGGAAATTAAATGATTTCATTGACGACAACAGCTAAAGGTGGTAGCTGAGTAGTACTGCACTTGTTATCCTCTGGTGTTGAAGTTTGGAATACCCCACTCAATGTCTGACGGGAAAAAAAACAAAAATCTTGGATGCTAAAAGATCTTCACTTTTTTCCACCCATAAAAATTGTTTTTTAGTACAGCTTGCTAGATTTGAACACGAGATTCTCACTACTTACACTGGTTTGGAGCTGTGACAAATTCAGAGAATCGTCTTTTTTTTTCTTTTTTTTCTTGTTTTTTTGCTGTGTGTGTTTATAATATATATACTTCTTGCTGGTAGTATCAAGTAAAGTCTATGTTTTTGCGACAAAATTCCTCCATTGGCACGTTTACCTGTAAAATTGGCAAGAGAATATGTTTCATGTCACCATTACCTGTAAAGAAAGCATTATTAAGATTTTACACAATCCCACCTTTATCTTATGCTTCATTCTATTAATTTAATTGGAATAAAGTAATTAGTTATAAATTCATGATGGCATAGCTATTCACCTTTAGATATCATATTAAAAAAGTATTTAATAATTAAATCAAATTTAAAAACAATTTTTATAGTACTTTCTATAAGTCTTGGAGATATTTTTCTTTTTCACACATTATAACTAGTTTAGTGAGGTTATAATCTAGTGCATTCAATAGCTTCATATGAACCATGTAGAACATATCAATCAAGCCACTCAACATTTCCTTCTATACTTAATTTTCAACATAAAAAAAATTATTTAGGTTTTTTTGTTGTTTTTGTGATGCATTACAGAAAAAAGAAATATACTTAATAAGTGTTTGTTTTTAAAGTTGATTCACACAATTAAACAAACACACATTTACACTTATGTGTGACAACGTAAAAATGCTTGATGCTGAACACTTTCATATAGCTACAATCATTATATGACATGAAGTTCATTAACTTAAAGTGGCAAGGGGCTATTAAGTCATGTTGATGTTCATAATCAACACTAGTAAATCTACTGGATCAATGATTTGGGACATGAAATTATGATAAATTCATAAAAGAAAAATGAGAAAAAAAAAATGAATACTACTGATTTAACACATTGTTGAATAATGAAATTGAAAAAAATTATTTTATATAAAAAAAATTAAATCCAACTCGATCATGAAGTTAACCTCCTAATCAACCAAATAATAAGGGGTAAAATTAAAAAAAAAACCAAAAAAAAAAAGAGTTGGAAAGAATAAGGATTAAAATTGATATAAAATAAAACCAAATGTTGATGGATGAAATTGAAGAAAAAAAATTCAATCAAGAGAAGTATAAAAACTAAAAAAATAACAATACAAACATATAACCAAATTCAATATAAAAATAAAATATCAAGGGATGAAAATTGAATATATTTTTTTATAAAATTAAAAGAATAAGGACCAAGAATACAAATCTTAAAAAAAAGAAACATGAATTGTTTTTTGAGACAACCCTGATTAACCAGACGAATTCATGACACTAGATATAAGATTGAGATAAATGCATAGGAAAAAAAGAAAAAAATAATGAATAAGACTCCTCAATCATGCAATATTAAATTGTAAAATCAAAATAAATGTTTTTTAAATAAGACCAAACCATACTCAATCTAATCTTTTAATTTCATGACAATTGGAACATAAAAAACAAACTTCAAAAATCATGAAACTGAATTCTCAATGAATCAAATACTAAGAGAGAGAGAAAAACAATGATGAAGCTTCATGTTTAGACATTGGCTAGATGACCCTCACCATTAAGCATCAAACATTACCAAACAGCTGTACTAGAAGGATGTGGGCTCATCCCACATTGCACGTGTCAATAAATTTTTATTTAAAATAATATTATATTTTTAACTAAAAGATTTAAATGTCTTTGAGTCGACTTGCCAATTAAAAAAAAAACCTATGTGACTGGAAAAAAATCCTTGACATTGACTTTAATTTTTTTTAATTCTAATAGTAATTTTAAAAAGTTTTTAATGCATGAAAGAAAAAACTGTCACTTTTAAGTTTTATTTATTTATTTTTAAAGGATTGTTTAGTAATTTTAATGTGTAGTTAAAATGTAAATATATTGCGAGATTAACAAAAGATGAGAGCGTGGATGATCACCTTTGATTTAGAACATAGAAATTAAGAGACGAACATAGTTAAATCAAATTTAAATATATCTATTGAATATTAATTCTAAAATTCAATCTTAAATTAAAAATTCAAGAAATAGAGAAAAATCACTTGACCATTAACAACTAGATCAACCCTTAAATTCATTTATTTTCTAAAAAAACCTTGCTAAAAATAGTTATTGGGAGTTGGTGATATTTAATATTGTAATTCAAATTGAAATACATTATATTTGATAAATAATTAGAAATTCAATAATGGACTACTAACATGGTGTGTCTTCATCACTGAAAAAATGATACAAGAAGCACTCGTTGCTTGTAATTTTGTGACCTCCTGACTCATAATACACGAGTCACAAAAGAGGTATATTGACCCTAACTATATGTTCCAGGTCGGCATATCATGAATAATATCATCGTGGCACAGGAAATTATTCATTCTATGCGAAAGATGAAAGGCATAAGAGGTTTTATGATTATCAAAGTTGATCTTGAAAAGGCCTATGATAGGCTAAGCTGGAGCTTTATAAGGGAGACTCTAATTGTCGCGAACCTCCCTAACAATTTGGTGAGGGTTATCATGGATTGTATTGAAACTACATCTCTTAATGTCATGTGGAATGGTAGGGCAACTCAGAGTTTTCGTCCCAGCAGAGGTATAAGGCAGGGAGATCCACTATCTCCTTATATTTTTTATGCTATGTCTAGAAAGACTATCTCAGCTAATAAACCAGAATGTGGAGGATAATAGGTGGAAGCCATTTAGTGTGCGTAGGAATGGGTTGAGGACTTGTGTTTTGCGGATGATATGCTTCTTTTTACCGAGGCAAGTTTGGAGCAGTTAGAGAGAGTACAAAGTTGTCTTGATATGTTTTGCTCAGCTTCGGGTTAGAAAGTGAGTGCTGCAAAGACAAGAATATACTTCTCCAAGAATGTGTCGGGATCCTTGGCAGATGATATTAGTAGAAGAAGTGGATATCAGGTCACAAATGATTTGGGTAGATATTTGGGGGTTCCACTGCTACACCAGAGAGTAACTAAACAAACATATAGTTACTTAGTTGAAAATATGCAAAAAAAGGTTAGCAGGTTGGAAAGCGAACAACTTATCATTGGCTGGAAAAATCACTTTATGCAAAGATGTTTTAGCCACCATCCCATTGTACCCTATGCAAGCAGCAGTGATTCCAAAACATACTTGCAAGGAGATAGAAATTTTTTTCAGGAGATTCATTTGGGGCCAAACGGAAGGTAGAGACAAAATCCACCTTATCAACTGGAAAACTCTATATAAGCCTAATGAGGAAGGTGGCTTGGGTTTGAGGAAGATGGATACGATGAATAAAGCTTTCATAATGAAATTGGCTTGGGGGATGATGCAGGAGAAAAGCATGTGGGTAAAATTCCTAAAAGACAAATATATGAACCCGAGTGGGGGGAAGGTCGTCTGGTGGCTAGTGCAAGTGACTCGGTGTTATGGAAGTCTATTTGTCATAAATGGGATGTAGTGAGTCAAAATGTTCGCTGGAATTTGGGAAATGGAAGACACATTTTATTTTGGAAAGATAAATGGTTGGGGGACTATAGATCTCTCAATACTCTATTAAATCTAGAAGCAAGGGTTAATACGTTGCATCATACAGTGGCAAACATGGTAGATAGTGGGGGTAACTGGAACTGGGAGTTGTTCACGCATTTACTCCCTTTACAGACTGTGATGAGCATTGCAGTTCATATATCACCCATGCAGGATACTAGAGCAGACTCTGTGATATGGGATCATTCCTCAAATGGGTGGTTATCATTGCAAACCGCTTATATGGTTCAGGAGGAAGGAGGGGCTATTGATAGAGACTCATTGTGGCAGATTATTTGGAAGTGGAAAGGATTGGAACGGATCAGAGTTTTTCATTGGAATGTAGGCCACAATGCTATTATGACTAATGAAGTGAGATGGAGAAGGAAGATGTCAGACAATAAATATTGTGCCAATGTGTCAATGTAGTAGAGTCGGTAACCCACGCGTTACGAGATTGCCCTAAAGCTCGTAAAATTTAGGAGGTTTTTGTCAAGACTGAGGAGAGAGGTCTATTTTATAGACAAAATTGGTATGCATGGTTATTTTATAATTTAGCTTCTAGAAAGAAAAACACCCGATATGGTGATTGACATCTAGTTTTCAGTATAACCTTATGGTATATCTGGAAGAAGAGATGCAATACTACATTTGGTGGGGACCCGGGTAATTGGTTTGGGATTGTTTTGGCTATAAAATGGATGGTTGAAGATAGTAAGAAAATTCAGCGGAATGGAAATGAGAAAACAGCGGAGGTGGCTAACATAGGGTGGAAGTACCTAGCGGAAGGATGGATCAAGCTTAACGTGGACGGCTGCAGCAAGGGTAACCTTGGGATAGCGGGTGCGGGAGGGGTAATCTGAGATCATATGGGAACTTGGATCGAGGGTTTTGCAAGAAACATTGGATTTTGTTCGTCGGTAACGACAGAATTATGGGCAATCTATGTAGGGTTGAATTTGACTTGGGATAAAGGTTTTAGGAAAGTAGTTTTGGAGTCAGATTCCAGAATTGTAATTGGGCTAATTAATGGGGAGAGTGTGAGAGTGGATCGAAATTAAAATTTATTATGCAAATTAAAAATATATTGGGTAGGGATTGAGAGGTGACTATTCTACATGTTTATCGGGAGGCCAATTGTGTAACTGATTGGTTGGCAAACTTTGGGCTAACTAGGGACTTATTAGTTAGGGGGCGGATACTATATCCGATCCTCCGTCCGGGATTTATCCCTTATTGTACTATGACCTCATTGAGTCTACTTTTTCTCGTTTAATTTAGAAGGGCATTCGCCCCGATCTTTACCAAAAAAAAAACCTAATATTTGTGCATGAACTGCTAGCAATCTCTAAAATACTTCTTCCACTCTGCTTTTATCTTTTCTTTTTTCACTGGAATTTGTAAGTTATTGTCATTATCATGTTGGCATAAGTTTATAATTATTAATAAAGAAGGACGCCATGATTTAGACTATTAAAAGTTTTACCATACCAAAATATACTCATTTAAAATTCTACGATTGAAAGCTGGGATTAAAAATAAATAAAAATCAATTAACCAATAATTCATGGGCAAATTAAACTTAGATCAAGCAACCCGAAATAATCGAAAGCTAGGACACCAAGCTCATCATGCATGCAGGTTCCTTCAATTGTTTCAAAAACCTTAGACCTTTCTACCGGTCATAATCAGCTATAGGATATAAAATAATTGAAAATGATATATAAAATAAATATTTCTATGCTAATTGATGTGTCAATTCACAAATATTAAATATGGACCCCGTAAATTTGAAATTAACCTCTGATAAAAGAAGGAAGAGAGAGAGAGAGAGAGAGAGTAGTTATCAACATGTTATATAGAAGCTCATCATGCATGTGTTTATATAAGAATTTTGTATGAATTTTTTTGTTTTTTATAGCATTACTAGTGATTCATGAGCACATTCAATGCTAAAAGCATATTCATCGAATATTGTGGTGTTCTTTTTCTTTCTTTTTTTGGATGATCGATCATGGATCATGGCCTCACATATGTAAGTAGAGTGAAATTCCAACTAGAAAGATCATTGATTAAATAACACTGTGGCTCAGTGGGGGCAGGAGCTCAGTCGGAATATATATAAATATCACTAAATTAGTGTTTATCTTAACCGAAAGACCATCTTGTTTTTAGTCAAAGAAGCTCTCACTAAACTCTGCAAGCATGTCTAGCACTACCTCTTCTCCCTCCACTCAACTCTTTCAAGGTTTTCTTAAAACCAAAAACCCTATTTTCCCAACCACCAATGCTACCATCTCCTCCCCCCACAGAAGGCTCATTCCTTAGGGTAGAAAATAAAAGGGAAGATACTGACAAGGCTATACACAGAGCAAATTCATTCAGGCGAAGACAGAGCACATTCAGCCTCAAATCATGTCTAAATATTCTGGTATTCAAGGAGTAATCTCAAAGATAATTCATCAGCTGTATTTTATATTGTAACGGCTCATTCCTTATTTACTTTCTCATGCTTTTAATTACTTCCACAAGTGGAACAAATCATTTTGTATATATATACATCCAAGCATAACCAATAATGTGTGAAAAACATTATTCAGTAAATAAAATATAGCAGAAGCTCTTTCTCTCATAGAAATATGATAGAGAATTTCATATATATTATAAAAATAAAAAAGTTGATAAATATTTTTGTATAGTACCGTGTAGTTGGACTTTATTCTGTTACTAGATCTTGTATTTTTAGGTATTTGTTTATTGAAAACTTTAACTTTTCATGATATTCTTCTTCTTGATGGCTAGCATGTGTTTTAGGGTTGTTTGTTTTTTAGGTAAAAACCACGTTTCATGTTTTTTTTCTTAAATAAATTGCTTGATACTATCTTTTAAGAAAAGAAAGCTGATTTCAATACTATTTTAAAAAAATAAAAAATATTATTTTCAAGTGAAAGATATTTTTTTTTTAAATAACTGTTATCATTCTGTCAAACTCTATCTAATAAATTTATTGATTATTATTATTATTATTATTATTATTATTATTATTATTATTTAAAAACAACTTTATATTTCAAGTATTGAATTAACCAATCAACCCAATAAATTATACGTTATTTTAGAGATAAGTCTCAAAAGTCGTCATTCAAAGAAATAAGTTAAAGTTCGTGATATATAAGTGATAATGTTTTAAATAAAAAAATGGAATTGTATATTTATCATACTCTCCAGAGAATATTTAATCAAATCCTACCACGCATACCTTCTTTTAATTCACATTTAAATTAATTGTTTTAGCTTAAAACTTTAAGCTTGAATATATATATATATATATGGTGCTTTATAAATTTATTTGTTTGATAATAAAAACATGCTCATATTAATAATGCACACGTGTGTATAATACTCTAAATTTGATATTTACCCTTGCAATATACTATATCATAATCCATTGAGTTATTGGTTCAAGCAAATAAAAGGAAGAATTACATCTCAAAATATATTTTAGTTATTAAAATAATTCTCATTTGAGTAAAAGTGGAAGTTCTATATCTATATAATAATAATAATTATTATTATTCTCTTTTTAAAAAAATCAACACAAATTGTTGTCTGAACAGAGAAATAAATGATTTACTCCTCAAATAATTGGACATGCAACCATGTTCATACAAATCCTAGTCCTCAACTGCGTGCAGTTCGATTGTTCCTCTCTCGTTCAGGACACAACTCTCTGCTCGTCGGATCCGAGAATATTTCAGCAGCACCATAGAATCTGTATTTATCAAATGAATCTACATTGATTATCTCTGTCGATCTACTTGATGATAATTTTAGCCTCAATAGTATGTATTACACCAATGCATTATAGCCAGTTTTTGCCAGGTGACCTAGCAGTCCAGGATTTAATTTGACTTAAATTTTAAAATAAAATGGATAATATAATTTTAACCTAAAAACAATTTTGAAACACCGTTACTCTGAATTGATAATTCAATTTCTTGAAGAGGGGGAACTTCAGTGGTCTTTTTAAGTGACTTCCATATCATGTTTATCACCTTTCCGTCCACTCCATTATCGCAACTTTATTATCATCTCTTGGAGGCACAGGGTGAGGACATAAACAAAGATGGTTCGTAGCGACAATGCTTTTTAAACCTTTTTTATTGCAAAGCCTGTTAAGCACCTTTCCTTATCGGATCAAAACATTCAGCTTAAAAGTATATTAAATAAATAATGAAGTTTTAATTAGATAATAGTTCTAATTATTAAATGTGTTCATCGCGAAAAACAAGGGTACCCATTATGTATAAAGCTATTAATAGTCCATACTATATTCTAGGCCTACATATTATTATTTTTTTATACTAGGAAATTGCACCCTATAAAACGCACTTTGTAAGTCCAGGTAAGCGAGTAAAATTCTGGTTGTTCTAGACTATTACAAAGGATGCACGTCCTGATTGAAACTTGAACTCAAAACCTCTTGTATAGATCACTAGGCCTACGAATTGAAGCGTATATTGTATACACAAGATTATTAGCTCGTGTAATGTTGTGGGTTGAACCAAAGCTTTTTTAAACCTAGAAAAAAGAGATGATACCATATACACTCACATGACTAACATATTAGCCCGCACTACATCACAGGTTGGAGTAAAACATTTTAGGTGCATAAACATCAATTGTAAAATAAGAATCTTAAAGTATACCTTATTGACCCGCGCTACGTCGCGGTTTGAAGTAAAATATTGTTTTTGAGATGTCAAACAACTCTAGGTCACTACTTGAAAAATGACCTGTTTGCAACGGATTTTTGCCGTTGCAATTTTGCAATGGGGATTTTGTTTAGCAACGGATTTTTCGTTGCAAATTTAATTTGCAACGGACATTCCGTTGCAATTTAAAATCATTTGCAACGGATAGCAATGGATTGTCCGTTGCAAAATAAAATTACTTTGCAATGGATTTGTCGTTGCAATTTAAATTGGCAACGGAAATTCAGTCGCAATTTAAAATCATTTGCAACGGATTATCCATTGCAAAATAAAATTACTTTGCAATGGATTTTCTGTTACAATTAAATTTGCAACGGAAAATCCGTTGCAATTTACAACCATTTGCAACGGATTATCCTTTGCAAATGAAAATTACTTTGCAACGGAAAATCCGTTGCAAATTTATATTGTAACGGAAATTCAGTTGCAATTTAAAACTATTTGCAACGGATTATCCGTTGCAAAATAAAATTACTTTGCAATGGATTTTTCGTTGCAATATACAACCATTTGCAACGGATTATCCGTTGCAAATGAAAATTGCTTTTCAAAATTCTTTAAATAACTGCAGGCGCCCATACATACTAGTGTTTTAAAATTTTTATGGTTTTACGGAAGGTAGAGACTAGTCTTTTTCGCTTGTTCATCTCTTTTATCACCTTGCCTAACTATTCCCATGACAGCAGTCTTCTCCCCTTCCATCTCTCTAAACTTTTGCAGGTAAATCTTCAGAGGCTCAACATAATCTTCGAACCCTAAACTTGCCATTGATTGTCTTCCTCTTCTCTCTTTGACACTTATATGACGCATCTCCGGTGATAAAGCCATTGATTGTTTTCCTAGACACGCACTCCTGCACAGTCTCCTTCGCATCTTTTGAAATCTTTGGATTAGCTGGTAAAGCTTTCTTCATGATCCTGCCAACATTGGCTATGGGCAACAGCATGTCCTGCTCTTTTGGTGAACTATTCCCATGTACGGTTCTGGATTTACGGGAGGTAGAGACTGGGCTCCAAGAGCTCATATGTGAAAATTTTGAATTTGCAGCTGGGAGAGAGAGAAAAGAAGAAAAGGTTGAAAATTTTGAATTTGCAACGGAATTTCCGTTGCAATTTGCAACGGATTTGCCGTTGCAAATTCATCTGAATACTTCCGTTGCAAAATCCTTTGCTAATTAATATTAGCAACGAATGTCTTTGTTGTTTGCAACTGATGAGTCCTTTGCAAACAACCCATATTTCTTGTAGTGGGTAGTGTTAAAGCACTTTAAAAAAAACAAAATTAATGATGAATTTAAAATCAATTCTAATGTGAATGATATTTTTATTTAATATTGAGACAGAAACACATCGGATCTACCTGAATTAACCCGGGTTGATATGCAAAAATTATGACTATAATCTATATAAAACAAAAACAAATTGTGAACCCAAATCTCTAATTAACTTAATGTTCATGGACGAAACTAGTAAAATCAACACTCTATTTAAAAAAAAAATAGAGGAAGAATTGATCAAACCTCCCTTCGACAAAACCTAGGTCAACCTAAGAAACTCGTTTGATTTCTTTTCAAAAAAACAATTTTGGTGAAAGCAAAGTTGCTTTGATTCTTTCTATTTTTTTTAAAAAAAAACTATGATATTAATCAATTTCATTCATAGGTTAACTCGAGTCAACCCGCGTTGACCCTCCTGATCCATTACTCGAGCCTTGTTTTGGATTGACCCTCAAATTAGATTTTAAAATCATGATAATTACTTTTATTTTTATATTGGTCATGTTGACCCTCTCAACTTGTGATTCACACCTTGCCTTGGGTTAATTCTTGAGTTGGGTTTTAAAACTAAGATAATAATTATTTTTTTATATATTGACTTGGGTCTACCCAAAGTGAATTATCAAACTTGTGTTTCATGTCGTGCCCCGAACTGGTCCTTGAGTTTGATTTTAAAACTATAATAATAATTATTTTTATTCTTACATTTCTTAGTTTGATAATTTTGAAATTGAAATTATTTTGCTAAGATATTTTCAAAATTACAAAAAAAAAAGTAAAAAAATATCTTTAAAGACAAGTTCCCTCTACAGCTTTTATTTTAAAAGTATACAAATCACTCTAAAATTGTTATAAGACTTTTTTTTTAATCTCTACAACTAAATGTATTTTTATTTTTATATTTATTGTTTTCATATTTTTGTTTCAAAATAACAACCGAACACTCCTCTTAAGATCCAAAGAACACAGGTTCTTGGTTCTGTGAGATTGTAATTATCAAATTCTCATATTCATTTCAACTTCTCAATTTGATCTAGTGCTTTGAAAACACATTGACCGGCCAACCTTGTGTTCCAAAACACTTCCTGTTTCTTATTACTTTGAACTTGACCAAGAATTCAAAAGGCAATCAGTAAAATAAAAAAATTATTTGGTTTCCGTTTCATAATGGAAAAAATATAAGATAAAAAAGATATATTTTTATATACTTTATGGTTTGAAATACTAAAAAAGTTATTTTATAATTACATATCTATTTCTTCAACTAAATTAACACGTTTATTTCTTTTTATCATGAGACACTAAACAAATAGAAACTTATGTAATAGTTCCTTCATAATTTTAGGTGTTTCGAGCTTTAAGTTGTGCTCATAAAATTCTACTAGCAAGGCATCTCATGCTCTTACAATGAATAGTTAGTATATAATTGAGGAATGTAAAGAAAAATCAATAATAATAAATTTAAAAAAAAAACATTGGCGTGAAACACCTAAAATAGCCTTCAAGATCCATAGCTACGTGAAGTTCAAGTGCTTGAAAATAACTTGCCCTATCAGTGTCTGCAAAGTAAACTGAAAATGCAGCGGCAAACCCCTCGATACTATTCACGTCTTCATGGAGGGACCGCAGTTCCTTGTTCCTCTTCTCCATAAGTCACCCCCATCTTCTCTGCTGTGTTATTTTGTTCACTCAATAATGTCAATGTGCATAAAAGTTGACCCCCAATAATTTAGTGGGCTGCCATGTTTTGTGTCTGTGGTGCATGAACGTTATTTTCTTTTTATTTTTTGATTAACGTGGGTGTTCAGGTCAACTTGTATACATCCCGATTAATTTGTTTTTTGATTAACGTGGGTGTTCGGGTCAACTTGTATACATCTCGATTAATCTCACTGATCATGAAGTTAACGATCATGTAAATCTCTAATTATCATCATATTAGTGTTAAAGAACCATCTCATCTAAAAATTTAAGCTAATAGACGAGGTCCCTGAATACAATTTATATTATTCTCTAACACACCTCTTCAAGTGAAAACATTTTAGGCTTAAAACTTGTATAAATTCACACTACCTTTTGTATTTTTATCAAATAGAATATGATGGTAAGATTCGAACTCGTGACCACTAAATCAAAAAAACTATGATATCATGTTAAAGGATTATTTCACCTTAAAGTTTGAGCTAATATGTAAGGTCCCGGAAAATAATTTATATTATTCTCTAACAATTAGCAAGCACGGGGCTCAAACTTGAAACCAAGATAAAAAAAAACTCTTTAATTCCAAATTCTTATCCTTACAACACCTATTAAATGGTTGTTTTAAGTTTAACATGCTGCAAGTTTTCCATAACCTGTTGTTGCACTAACGAACTAGCCAATTAAGGTGTTTACAGCACAAATGTCTTACTTCATTTTAATATTCTTGTGAAGTCCCTCGGGCAAAATTGTCTCATTGGATGAAGACGTGCAAGTGAAAGAATAAACACACACACACACAGCTTCTCATATAATAATTAGGGGATAAAAACACACGAGGATATAAGAATTCATTATAAAATGATTGGTATTTGTTTGACAAGTGTCACGATGAATACAAGCACCAAGGAAAACAACAAGAATTAACAAAAACAGGATCACATTGAAACACTTCCAAATTTTGCTGCTCCAGTTCTTTAGCATTCAAATAATTAATAATTAGTGCGTGGCTTGTTTGTTTCCTCATCAGCATAATATGCCTCAATTAAAAAGTTTCATCCTGATGGTTATTTTATGGTCAACTAGAAATTCTAAAAAGACAGGTATTGCAATTATTAAAAAACAAAAGTAAGGTCTTGTAGTTGTGTCCTTCTCATGTTAGCGTGGAGTGGAGTGATAGGTCTAATAAAAAGATCATAAACTTTTTGATATGATAAATTGGACGGTGTTCTAATTTTTCTAAGAAGTAATTCTCAAGGTTAAGGTTAAGTTTTATACGATGACTCCCAGATTAGGTTTCAAAGATATTGTTCCGGGTAATTTTGTTTCTTTGTTTTGGATTTTTATTGCTTATTTACTGGGTTTTCTGATCTCTTAGATCAGTTTTTTATATTTATTTAATAATAAAAGTATGAATTAAGTTTTTTTGTGGAATAGTTTTATTCAACAAAATTCTATGTTGAATGAGCTATTATGGGTGGTTTGGTAGTATCTGTTTGGCAGTGTGGTTGTGATTGCTTTTGAAAGTATTTTTTATTTAAAAATATATCACAATTAAAGTTAATTTAAAGCACTAAAAAATAATTTAAAATAAAAAATAAAAATAAATTCTTAAATTATTTCAAAAAATAATTTAAAACACAGTATAAAACATCATATAATATAATATATGTTAGCAAGCGCGCAGTATATGTATTTTTATGTAAATGCATTTAGTTTTGAAAAGTATCGAAAATGATTTTATAAATAATATCTAATGATTTTGAAATCTTTCTCTCATGTTATGAAATAACATTCTCTTAGCAAGAGCACATGAAAATCCACCACTCCCGGCGCTCTTTCTATGGGCCCACAATGCAGCTCGTGAAAATCCAACCACGATAGATACGGATCCAAGTAGTGGTACGTCTTGTACATACAAAATCAAAAGCAATTGTTTGTAAACGCATTTTAAAAATATTTTTAAAAAATTAAATTAAAAAATGATGTTTTTAATTATTTTAATATACTGATATTAAAAATATTTCTAGATAAAAATATATTTTTAAAAACAATCAATCGTAATCTCAAAGAATCACTTGTCCGATCTATCTTCTCGTCATTGAACCATGAAAGGCTAAAAGAAAGAAAAAAGTATTCCCCCACTAGCTTTCTTGGCCCCCTTTTTTGCAAACTTTTTTGCAAGAAATCAATAAAATCTATCCTCAGGAGTTGTGTGTATTAAATAACATTTCTGTTAACTGCATCTGCAGTAAGCAGAATTCACACCAGCCTGGTTAGCATTTAAATTCTCATCAAGTACCAACATGGCTTTAAATTACCGCAGAATCTTTTGAAGATCTACTTGAGACTGTTTCTTTAATTTAGAGCCACATAAAGAAGCTGATAAATAGAATTCGCTAAGATCACAAATCATCTACTTGCATGGCCAAAGATCACAGCTAGCAGAACAGCAAAACAAGGGATCTCTAGCACACCATTTCGACTGGATGCCAGACTGTGTCCTATGATCATTAAACAATACAGATCATATGGATCTCACCAGTTTAGTGAGATGGTTCACTGGTGCTCAGACACTCAGTTGAATCCCACTTATGATAGAATATACAATCATAGAGTTTCAGGTAAGATAAATAATAGAATGTTGAGGATAGTATAATCACAGGCAAGATGAAACTATGTCAAGTGGAGGAACGCAGAGGTGTTCCTTACAGTTGGAAGGGGTGCCATGTCCGCCCATTTAGTGGGGATTTAATAACATAATTAGCAGCTATTTACATGATTACGGAGACGCAGACAGATCAAATGGACCAATATTTAGTGTAGTGGCTGGCTAGCTGCTTATCTGCTGGCTGAACTGTGCTCAACTGAGTTGAGTCTGACTCAAAAAAAATTGAAATGCACCACTTAGTGGATTAGATCAAATGAATCAGATTGAAAAGGAAAAACTGAAACCTCTATCTTGTAGACAGGTGTACAAAAGCTCAGTTGAATTGACTTCAACAACATATTTTTCCATGTCACCTTATGCCGAGGAAACTTCACGAGTCCTTCCTGAGAAACTGGGTCCCTGACAGCATTTTCAGGTTTTGATTCATGGAATGAAATTGCCACTTGACAGTGTCTGAACGGCTGAAAAAAAGTGGATGGCCCCATTTTGATAAGAATACCCATTAAAATACAAAAAGGTTGAGTGGAGCATCCACATGTTAGAGACATTCATAAAATATGAGATAAAGACCTATTGAATGCTAAAACCCTAGGAATATTCGTAATCGCAATCTCATTATTGTATCAAAGATCAAGTGGCAAGCTAAAACTTTTCCTATATATATAGCTGCCAAAACGCAACCACCTCCAAATAATTCTGTTCAAATCTTAGCCCTCCAAAGTCCAAACTATCTTAGCATGCCTACTTCTACTTCAACCACTCATCAGCTCTTTCAAGGTTTTCCTGGGGATTTCTACTCAAGAAGGCTGCTTTCAGACACCCCTCCTTACCAGCCATCAAACACGGCAACTCCTCCAGCTCCGGGAAACACTGCCTCGTCTGAACCTTACACTAGCAGCACTGACAGCAGCTTCGATGCAAACGTTGTTATGGTTCTGGCAGTCCTGTTATGCGCACTGATCTGCTCGCTTGGGCTGAATTCCATCATCAGGTGTGCATTAAAGTGCTCTAATTTAGTAGTTTCAGAATCTTCTGCCAACCCCTCGACTCAGAAAGCGAACACTGGAGTGAAACGGAAAGCATTGAAGACTTTCCCAATAGTAAAATACTCAGCTGAATCGAACCTTCCTGGTCTTGACACACAGTGTGTAATCTGTCTCTCGGAGTTCACAGCAGGTGAGCATGTTCGGCTTCTGCCAAAGTGCAACCATGGATTCCATGTCAAATGCATTGACAAGTGGCTTAGCTCCCACTCATCCTGTCCTACATGTAGGCACTGCCTGATAGGGACCTGCCAGAAAATTGTAGGTTGTAGCCAAGCTAGCCCATCAGAAACTACTTCACTACCAGTACAAGAAGCCTTTGTCAGCATATTGCCGTTAGAACCTGAAGGTTTGATAAGTAATTATAGGGGTTAATTGGCTACGTTTTTTTATTTTTACTTTAAATTGTATGATATCTTTAGCTCTGTACCTTGAAGGATGGCACTAGCTAGAAGGTCTTTGTCACAGGCTACCATCCACAAGATCAGTACAGATGTAAATTTTTCGTAGTTTAAAATTGTTAACATGTCCGATTTTCTTCCAAAATCAGTAGTTCCAAAATCAGAATTGCAGGCACAAAACAAAAACTGCAGGACATGGAACCCTGCAGGATCCCTCCAATACCTAGCTGAAAGTTGATAGTGTAGGTGGCTATAGGAAATTGAGAAGGAAAATCACTGAAAAACTCACTTGTCCTAATGTGGGAGGCCAATCAGGTAAGTGAACCAACAAAACTTTTTTTCTTTACTAATAATAAAACAATGTCAAATTTCCCTAATGGTGCTTTTTACTCCAACTCCTGCCTATTTGGGGCATAGTAGCATTATAATAGAGGAGTAGCTATCAAAATATTACTTCCCCCAAAAAGCAATCCACAGCAAGGGAAATGGGCTCGTGACTTCATTCTAATAGCTCTTGAAAAGACTTGAAAACATGGCAAACATGTGTAAAACAGTATGTTCATCCAGTCAGAAAGGTCATAAGAAAGCAATTAATGGATGCTGATTATGAATCCAACACGTATTCTGATCAAATCACAAGAAAGCATACTTAAAGGGGTTTTGTATTGTAGTACTAAAACATGAAACACCACTCTCGCTAGCCTGGCTGCAGGAAATTTGATTCGTTTGTAAGAGAATTGTGTAATGCGCCATGGTTGTTGAATGTGGGGCATTGATTTGGCTGTAATGCTAAAATTACTCTAAAGGAGAATGAAATCACATTGCAGCTAGCAAAAACAAAAATTTATGAAACATGTCTCAAAATGAGATATATACATCTAACTCATCTACCAAAGACTCAACGTCAGATTTCAGGTTCGATATCGAGAAAGCAACATGAAGTATGTATTGTGCCGAAGCCACCAAAGGAAGAAGATCTTCAGGTGAGTACTTAGCATCTTGAGGCAGCCCACTAGTAGGGGTAGAATTGAGGAGCCAAAGATCTTCCATGTTCTTGATACCTTGATAAGATATTTAAGATACATTATTATACATATAAACCGTGTTGCTCTTTTACTGTTTGAATCCACAGTAATAAGATCTATTTATATATGTTTTCGTGAGTTATGAATGTGGTCAAGTTGGTCAAAGGAGAGTAACGTTATATTCGCAAGTTTTTTAAATTAGAATAACTAATTTCTATCAATACAAATTGTCTGGAATTAGAACTGAAATGTAGAGGTAGCTGAACTGGTCCAAAACGCGTTTGTCTTTCGAGAAGGATTTTTTTTTTTTATGGTTATATTTTTTTCAACCCCCCCCCCCCTATCTACATATATATAGGTTCTCAAATTTATTTATTTTTAATTTTTTTGTGTTTTTTTCCTGATTATGGTTTTTTTCATGAAATATTTTTAATTTTGCTTGGAAATGTGATTGATTTTTTCAAAAAAAAATATTATTTTTTGTTTAGAAATATTTTTTTTCTTATTATGTTTTTTTGTTTTCATTTTTTTCCATGAAACATTTTTTATTTTGCTTGAAAATGTGATTGAATTTTAAAAAAAAATGTTTAGAAATAAATTAAAATGATAATTGTTTTTTTAATTATTTTTAACAGTACCATATGAAAATAATCTAAAAACAGTGTTTATTTTTTGTCCTTATTTATTCATTTATACTTTTAGAATTTGTTTTTATTCATTTTTTGTAAAGGTTTTATTTTTATCAGGTTCTGTTCTAAAATTTTAAAATTCAATTTTTTAAAAAACTTTTTTATTTTTTTATTTTTTGAAGTAATTTAATGATTTTAATTATTTGAGCAGTAATGTTGATAATAATTTTAATTATTATTGTAATGAAAATGACAATAACGTAGGGATGAATTTTCAATTTATGTTTTCATCTTTTATGGATAGAAAATTAACTACTTTCTCACAATTTATATTTATATTTTAAATGTGATTTAAATTGAATTATAAAATGAACTAATCTTAATACTATGAATTCAATAATTCAAATATCCGAATCTTCTTGCTTTTTTAATGAATATGATAATTTTATGTTGGTTATTTTGTTAAAACCTACTAAACAGATAAATTTATATCAATTTAAAATTTATATATTTTATAGAAAACTTGCACTTCAGGGTAATGTCGCACATATTTATTATTTTGACTAAATTTATATTATAATAAAAAAAACACATAAATAATATTTTTTGTGTTAAAAAAATATGATGTCGCCCGTAAATGTGTATTATGAAGCTACAGTTATGACATTTGAAGAAACACCTTTTGTTTTTCATTAAAGATAAATGTCACTCAACATTAAACGTACAAGTCTGATTGAAACCCACTACCAAGTTGGACCGAAATGGACCTGTTCCACGACGGGAGGCCTAATAAAGGGCCTGATCAACCACAGACTGACGGGAGAGGTTTTTATCCTAACAGGCTAATTGAACAGGCGCCGAAAGAACAGATGGAAATAAAGAAAAAGACAGAGAGAAAGGAACAGGGAAGCAAAATACTCCCGCTAGAAGGACTCTTAAGGGACGAAAGAAAGCCGTCCTAGTGAGGTGCAATGCTGAAACTGTGATCGGTAAGCAAACCCCACAGAAATCGGAATGGGATGCATCGCTAAGGAAGTAGCACCGGCGGTTAACTATACTAATCATAGGCATTCTGAATTGCGTTTGGGTATGGAATGGATAGGCCCAAGTGGCCGAGTTTCGGTACCAGAAAGATTGTCTGGACCTGGATAAATCCATGAGCGCGTAATCTGGAATAAGATCAGGACTCAGACCAAACGGACAGAGTTCCCTTAAGATCTGTCTTCGGTCAGAGTGTCATGTGCGATTGGGAGCAGAGATCAGGGAAGGGACGGAAAGCCCCATCCGAAAGCTTGCACTGCCGCTGGAAGAGAGACGCCTGTGAGACCCCCTCCAGTTCTGAAATTCGAAGGAGGTTCTGAGAATTTAAAAATCCGAAAGTCACCCCCAGAGAGCGGTCCAGTGCGGAACTTCTCGATTTGCTAATGGCATCCGGAAGGTTAGGTGAGGTGGTTGAAATATAGTGTAGAAATAATAGAGCTCAACATAGCAATTAACAAAAGTATCCATCCCCCTGAAACAGTACCAAATATTAGTTTCTATTACAGAACGCTATGCTGTCATTCACAGAGGTCAGAGAGGCTATGAGATAAGGAAGAAAATCAAAGACAGTGGAACACCAAACATAAATGTCCAGTCAAGCCACTCTCCTAACCTATTCAAAGCTGACTAGGTTCGTCATATAAGTTGTTTAGAGTAACAGAAGGAAGCACAGGGTAGCTCAGGACATCAACTGGCCAGTTCTAAAGTGTGCACCGAAGAACACAAACTGTGAACTACAGGATGAGATTTTATATTTACTTTCTGTCTCTTTGTGTGGATGCAGAGGAATCAGATACGAAAACAGAAGCAACTCAAACTGGATCATCAATCATAATCAATATCAGATATGCATTAATTTTTCTGGTTAGAATTTTCTATTCAGACATGGGCCTCTATAACTCAAAAACTGGCAACCTAACAAAATAACTTGATGGATAGTATAGATAGATATACATATACATATAAATATGATATTTTTCTCTCTATTTTTTATCCAATTACATACTTTCAAAGCTTTTTTCTCAAACTATCATGCTCTGCTTTCAAGAAAAAAAATTGATTATTTACTAACATTGTCAATTTTGTTACCATCTAATTAAAATAATATCAACCTATTAAGCGAGTTCAATAATATAATTTGAGCCGTTAGTTTTTTTTTTTATCTAAATCATGTTTGCAGTGCTTAGGCATCATCTTTTCCGCAAAAACAATTTATTTCCAACCCTGGTATTAACCAGATTACTTTATTTCTTCTTAAACAATTTTTTTTTATTATTCTTTCAAGACGCTAATTAACTTCTGATGTAAACCCACAATTTTTAAAATTTTATTTGAACATGCAGATAAACACACAAACCTAGTTTATTTAAATTGTGAGAGAAAAAATAAAAGAAAAAACAGAGAGAATATAGCAGAAAATTTCACCAGTAATGCTTGTCACTACACTAGCTGGATTCAATGGAGCCGGTGATTGCAACCTTTCGTCTGACCTAAGTAGCTTTTTTTTGGATGGATGAGATTATTTTGGTTGGAGGTGGGAATTATTTTAAAATATATATTAAAATAATATTTTTTATTTAAAAAAATATATTTTTAATATTAACACATCAAAATCAAAATGATCTAAAAATAATAAAATTTTTAATTATATCAAATTTTATGGGGGCAGAAAATGAGAGTTAAGCTTCAGTTGGACATGGCACCACCCTTCAAGATAACTCTCACACCTTAACGAGGGGCAGAAAATCGGGGTTTAAATTAAAGATCTGTATGAGAAAGTGATGGAAACATCTGTGTCAACGGAGAACATTCGAAAGTAATTTTTGAACCACTGATCCACAATCCGAGCTGGTCTCGCTGTCATCCAAATTTGAAAGGCAGTGGGAGGAAAACCAGTGGCTTGTTTAAGGAACTGTAGAGGGACACGTTCATGTTAGGGCAAGATACAAATCTATCCTCCAAGTATCATAAAGTGCCCAAATTAGTTTCAAATCGCTAATTATTGCAATATTATCTCCCAATTGCTACATTTTTTCAATGAAAAAGGTTTGTTTTATGCTTTCATACGGGAATTTTGCACTCATATTTTCTTATGGCCCTCCTTGGGATTCAAACCTTGGATCATAACTTCATGGATTCTCTTTAAGTATTCGTTTTTTTGCATTATTATTAATGAAGATAAATAAGTTGTTTTTTATATGGATTTTTTGTAGGAAGGGCAAGATTGTCTAATATTGTACTTTTGGGGGGAGGAAATCAATACAATTAATTGTTTTGGAATGAAATTGAGAATCGAACAATACTAGCAGAAACTACTCTACCCGGAAAACGCACTTTGTAAGTTCAGGAAGCGAGGAAAACTTCAAGTTGTCTCAAGCTCTTACAGGATAAAAATGACTCGTGTTACTAGGATGCATCCTGACTCGAACCTTGCTCTTGGCAAGAGCAAGGTCGTTGCCGCCACGCTACCCGGACTAATTGGACAACACATTAGAAGCTTGATAGTGAATTGTTTTTGTTTCAATTAAGAGCAAGGTCGTTGCCGCCACGCTACCCGGACTAATTGGACAACACATTAGAAGCTTGATAGTGAATTGTTATTGTTTCAATTAAAAGGTATTCCTTAATAATTAAAATAATTTTTTTCTTTTTAATATAAGTTAATAAAAAAAAAGAGTAGAAGCTAACGGGTTGGACGGTATGCACCCCTTTATCCTTAAAAATTTACATGGCGGTCTGCCCACCACTAGTCAGTCCTCTTCGATTGTGAAAGATCTGGCTCCTACTTTCATGTATTCTACTCACATAATTCTGACACGTTGATACATTTTTGGCAAAAATAAATAAATTTTTTGTCACTTGTGGAATTCATCAAATAGCAGGAATACACGTGACCCCCACGTGATTTCTGCCCTAGTTTTTTGAGTTTCTTGACAGGTTCACAAGTTGTTGCCCATTCTCCACGAAGTTGAGGTTTGTAGTTAAAAATCGACTCGTGTGCGGTGGCCTTGCCACGTGCAATCGGAAGCTCCATCTTAAATGCCACTCCATGTTCATAAAAAGAGTTTGGTCAAGAAAGTAAGCACGGCCTTCGTGGTCTCTCACCTTGCTTGCTCATCATTGCTACTTCGTGTATAGTTTTTATTTAGCATATTAACTTTTCATTAACTTGTAAATTTATTTATTATCAAGTTAGAAAAAAATATTGATTCGGAAAAATTAATTATTTAATTAGTTTTTAAATAATTTGAATGGATTAACATCTAAGCATTTAAAAATACTGCAATGTGATGGTGATCGCTTCTGTTTTGGAATTTTAGATAGTGAAAAGGATAGCTGATGAGTAGAAAACAAGGAACTACTTGCTGGTATAACATTGAATTACACAAGACATACATTCCCCAAGCTATGATTGAATCTTTACTTGGAATTCACTTCTGTTCATGATAGTAATTCTTGTTTACATTGTAAAGCAAGATCAATATACAATTATAAACTCTTGTTAGAAGTTTTTTTACGCTTAAATTTATAATTTTTAGATTACATTTCATATACTGAGATAAAATGTTTTTTGAAAAAATTAAAAGTAACCTATTTCGATCTAGTTTATGAATTTATTGTGATTTTACTATTCATTTTCTAATCTAAGGTTATGAACGTTACAAGTATTTTCACTAAATATTTTTATATTGTCAACAAACATATTCGGCCTTTTTTGTAAAATTTGAACTTTAAATAATAGCTTGGATAATAAATGTAATTAATTACCAACCTTTTGTGTGGGTTGCGGTGAATAATGATTCTTAAAAAAAACAGCTTATTCTAAAATTGATGCAGCACAAATACAAATATAACTTCTTATGAGATTCAGTTCAATAGACTAGATACAAAGTTAGGAATTAACAAAGGAAAATGGAAATTGAATGTGATGTGGAGCATTATCTGTTATGGAATCATCTCACCTAAAACCTTAACCTTGTAAGTGAGACCCCATAATATGATTTATATTATTATTTAACACACACCCTCAAGTGAAAGCCTTTTGGGCTCGAAACTTGCACATGTCCACATCACTTTGTGCTTGGTTTTTATCAAATAGAATAAGGGTGGTAAGATTCAAATTCGTGACTGCTAGGTTAACAATGCTCTGATACCATGTTTTGGAACCATCTCATCTAAAAACTTAAACTTGCAAGTGAGGTCTCATAATATGATTTATATTATTCTCTATACATTATAACATGGAATAATCAACCAGGCTCCTAGTAATGGCATGCCACTAAGAGCACAAGATTATTTAATCAACTAAAATGCAATTTTAAAAGGGAATTTGAGATCTGTATGACAAAAGCTGTTCTTCTTTGGTGTGGAAATTTAGCTGACAAAAAGGTGAGAATTAGACGATGCAAGAACATGAAGAAATGGCTGTACATTAGCAGCACGTGTAAGCACATGCAAGCAAGTGAAGAAGATCCATTTACATCCACTTTATCCCCCATTCTTACATGCTCTTTAGTGCATCTAATAATAAAGGCAGCAAGTTTCACTTCTTGCCCTTCGAGTTTTAGAAATCGATCATTTTGATCCTTGCAACCCTAGGCAGGCGTGGAAACACGTGGTGGGCGTATAATGAATATGACCGTGCGTGGGCATGAGTCAATAGTATAAGGGTGAGTGTGCAAGCTGTTGAAGTTGAGGGACCATATATACATATATACACAATAAAGGGGATCCTATTTTTCACTTTTTGATCCAAGTTACTGTACCTTCCGTGTTTTGTTATTTGGTCGAGTTTTCCTCAATAATTGCTGGCCTGTGTACGACGACGTAAGATGTGCGCAGGAAATGTATGATTTGTGACTTCACCTCTTACCAGTACAAGCTTTTTCTTACAATAATCATTCTCTAAACCCTAGTATTGATTTTAAATATAATTAAAATCTGGGTTGCTTTTAGTGTAGTCATGTTGTTACCAAAACAACTCTCATGTAATTTAATTTTAAACTCAAGTTATGCAATAAATTGAGTTAAGAGATTTATTTATTTATTTAATTTCATCCACAAATATATTCTTTAGAGCTATGTCATGTTGTCTTTTCTCTAGCCAAGGAATCTAGGTCACATCTCTATAGAAGATTTATTTAAAATAATTTCTGTGGTGATTCAAAAAATTTGATATTTTTAAATTATTTTAATATGTTAATAAAAAAATATTTTTTTAATATTTTCTCGAACAATTTTTTTTTTAAAAAATTACATATGTTATCGACTGCATGGATTTTTCTTCTTAGCAACATTAGCTAGGAAAACCAAAAACAGGCTAAAGAGCAACCATTTTTCGTCCGTTCTTGATTTTTCACAGACTGCAATGATGACACGAGAGAAGAATTGGTAAGCCGACCCCTATAAGGAGATGTTTGGAAAATCACTTGAAAAATATTGTTTTGGAAATTTATTTATTTTGTATTTTTAGATTATTTTAATTTATTGATGGCAAAAATATTTTTTTTAACAATTATAATATTTTAATGTATTTCTGAATAAAAAACAATTTTAATTACATTCTAACAGATACTAAATATAATTACTCAATTTTCCATATAAAAAATTTCTTAAATCATCCTACTTTTATTACTAACAAAAAAAGAAGAGAATTTGTATTCCAAACAAGTATAATTATTATGCTTGATCAGGGTTTTGCAAGTCTAATTTGGACTTGATCAACTTATAAAATCAAATTTGATTAAATCTAATTAGTTTAATATATCAACTCATAACCCTATTAAATTATAATTTTATTTTTAAAATATAAAATCAACTACATAATAAATTTTTTATATATATTGCATCTTAATTTCTCTCTTTTTATAGTTTATATATTACAATTTTAAAACTACATTGGTGTATTTATTATTACTAACCAAACATAAGAACATTTATTTTCATGTAAAATATCAAAAAGTATTTACATTTATAATATTTTTCAACCAACTGGACTTCTTTTAAAGAGTTTTTTTTAACTAAAAAGGTAATAAATTAATTATTTTCGGTTATTTTTTATATATGGTTTGGAACACTTTTAATTACTTTCCAACTAAAAAAAACACTACTAAAAATTCAAGGTGCACATATATGTTAGTGATCATTTTAAAATGAATATTGCTCATTTTTCCCTTTATTTGTGTTTTTTTTTTTTTTATTTGTTTTTCAGATCAAATGATTTTATTGTTTGCGTAACGATAATGATAGTTTTTGTTTTTATTTTAATATTTTTTATAAAAATCTCTTTGTTGTTTTTGGTGCTAGGGTTTTGATTTGTTGCATGTTGTCATTCAATCGAATTAATTATATGTATTGTTTTTCATTTTGACACTTATTCATTTTATTTTTTATTTAGTATTGATTCCTTTGGTTTTTGGTCCTTCTTAACAATGTTTATGTCTTGTCTGTATTTATTCATTTATACTTTTAGTTTCTGTTTTTAATTTTTGTCATTTTATTTTGATTGAGGTTTTATTTTTATTCGGTTCGATTCTGAAATTTTAATTTATGTTAGTGATCATTTTAAAATGAATATTGCTCATTTTTCCTTTTATTTGTGTTTTCTTTTATTTTTATTTGTTTTTCAGATCAAATGATTTTATTGTTTGCGTAATAATAATGATAGTTTTTGTTTTTGTTTTAATATTTTTTATAAAAATATTTTGCTTTTTTTTTAATTCTCCAAGCCAGTTTAATGATTCTAACTATTTAGGCATTAATGTTGATAATAATTTTAATTATTATAGTAATGATAATAATGGTAATGTAGGCATGGATTTTTAATTTATTGTTTCTTCTTTTTGGAGACTTCTTATTTTTTTTATTTGATTATTGCGAGTGTTTTAATAATTTATATATTTTTTGTTATAATTAAATTAAACTGAATTATAAAATGAAATAATCTTTATCCAGTAAATTAAATAATTCAGATATCCAAATCTTCTTGTTTTTTAATGACAATAACAATTTCATACTAGTTATTTTGTTAAAACCTACTAAGTAGATAAATTTATATCAATTTAAAATCCATATATTTTATAGAAAATTTGCACTTTATAGCACAACATTTTTTCATATATTTATTATTTTATCAAATTTATATTATAATAAAAAATCTCATACAATTAATATTTTTTTATTTTTTAAAAATATAATGTCGCACGAGAAAATTTGTTAGAGTGCCTATATATATATATATAGAAAAACTTAATCGTCTTTTTTTTTATATAATATAATAATTTGGATTGTGAGTTTGCAAGATATTCTAATTTGATTCAATCTTAATTATTACGATTAGATGTTTATTATATTAAGTATCGATTAAAATTACATAGTTTTTTAAACTTCGTTTCAAATCTTCAATATCTAAACACATTTTGTTTTATAAAAAAGGAGTTCAGTCTCGTATCAGCTAAACAGCAAACCATCTTCCTGACAGAACATTCCCGTTCAAATCACAACCGACCCGACCCAACTTGACCCTACCACTTCAAAACAAATCAACCATCCCCAGCCGCCAAAACCGTCCAAGTGAAGATCTGACGGCTGAAATTAAACCAAAAGAAAAAACCCAGTCAGCAAAGCCGAAAGATTCACAAGTCCAGAACATGAAACGGAGGTCACAAGAAAATAACAGAAGAAGTCACAAACTAGTCTCTCTATTCTTACAAAACAAACTAAGTAATCCCTCAATTTTCAAAGATCAATCAATTAAATTTTTTTATCCATGCTTAGTTTAATTTTAAGCTATTACAAAAGATCTATTCCAATTTATATTTCTATAATAATTAAAGTTTATTTTTATTATAGCAAAATAATTAAATAAATTAGAAAAAAAAACATAAAATGAATGAAAAGAACTGCTCAATCAGTTCTTAAGCTTATAAGGGCCAATGTATCAATATTGTTAAATTACAGGGACTTATGTTAAGCCCACTGAAAATAAGAGAGAGAGAGAGTGAGGGAGGAAGAAAGGCTGTCAGACAGGTCACCCCTATCTTTTCTCGTGGTTGGAAATGATTCTCTTTAAAAAATTTGGTCTTAATTTCATTTGCATTTCAAAATTCCCTTCTCTCTTTCTCTCTCACTATCTATATATAAACCACCTCTCATATCTATAGCTAACCCTTGCACTCCATTTTCGTCTCACTCTCTCCCTCTCTCTCGCGAACGCAACTACCAGCTAGCAAGCCAGGCAGGCCACATCTTTCGCTAGATTTGGCTTGGTCTGTTTCGTGCTCTCTATCTCTCTCTAGATATCTTCTCTGCCCCCGACTTCAATCAAGTAAGTGGCTGATCTGTATCTGTGTCTCAATTTGTTAAGAGCTGTGTAGATCGGGTGAACGGCGTCGTTTTCTGACTTGAAAGGTTGAATCGTGAAGTTTTGCTTCGGTTTATTGGTTTGGTGTTACCGATCTAAGTTTATTTTGGTGTATTGTGTTGCTGAAGGTTAGATCTAGATGTTTTTGGTTGTTTGGCTTGAATCGTTTGACCTGATAGCTTGATCTGGTTTTGTTGTGTATAGATCTGCTGAGATGTTTATAGATCTGTTGATTTGATCTTTCAGATTTTGTTTTTGATTGTTATCTCGTATGAATTCGAAGAAACGTGGAGTTAGAATTGTGTGATAATCGAAAATGATGCGTTGTGATTGATTGGGATTTAGATTAAGCTGCAGTGTCTTGAATTCGTTTTTAATGACATTTGTGTATTATCCTAAGCTAAAAAATTCTCATCTTTTTTTCGTAAGATGAATAATTTTGTGAGAGTAAGTGGTAATTATGTTGATTGGAATAGGAATCATGTGGCATTGGAAATGATGTGTGGTGATTGCCTGAGATGAGTTTAAGCTGTTGTCTTGAATTCTCTTCTAATGAATTGTGTTGTTTCTAAGCTTAACATTTTTTATTTTTTCATTAGATAGCTGGATTCTGTGAATGCTGATTGGAATTTGATGAGTAAATTTTGTTGTTTGCATTTGTTTGAAGTTTGGATGGTAAATGATCTGAAATGATTAGTTGGCTAGTGGATTTCATCTTGTGAATAGGGGAGAAATTGGATATGTTGTTGTGATTATGCTTCGCACGGATGGCCGTGTAAATTATCTAGAATGATTTTTTTGTATTGATGGTTGGTTCTCTCTCATTTTTTGTTTTTGTACAGATTTGTAGAAAATGGCTGATGCTGAGGATATTCAACCCCTTGTCTGTGACAATGGAACTGGAATGGTGAAGGTGGGTCGATTGCTTTCCTAGTTCTGAGACTGCTTTTGTTACTCCTAACTTGTCTGGCGTGTGGTTAATAAGTTATTGTATTGTGCTGTTTGCAGGCTGGGTTTGCTGGTGATGATGCACCCAGGGCAGTGTTTCCCAGTATTGTGGGTAGACCAAGACACACCGGTGTCATGGTTGGAATGGGGCAAAAGGATGCCTATGTTGGTGATGAAGCACAGTCTAAAAGAGGTATCTTGACATTGAAATACCCTATTGAGCATGGTATTGTCAGCAACTGGGATGATATGGAGAAGATTTGGCATCACACTTTCTACAATGAGCTCCGTGTTGCTCCCGAGGAGCACCCTGTCCTCCTGACTGAGGCCCCCCTCAACCCTAAGGCTAACAGAGAGAAGATGACACAAATTATGTTTGAGACCTTCAATGTTCCGGCAATGTATGTTGCCATCCAGGCTGTCCTTTCCCTGTATGCCAGTGGTCGTACAACTGGTTCGTATTTATTGCCATTGAATTCTGTATTCTGTATTTTTGTAGTTAGGAAATGATTTTGGTCCTGACTGGTTCTCAATTGAACAGGTATCGTGTTGGATTCTGGTGATGGTGTGAGTCACACTGTGCCAATCTATGAAGGTTATGCTCTTCCACACGCCATCCTTCGATTGGATCTTGCTGGTCGTGACCTCACTGATGCTTTGATGAAAATTCTGACTGAGAGAGGTTACATGTTCACCACCACTGCTGAGCGGGAAATTGTCCGTGATATGAAGGAGAAGCTTGCGTATGTTGCCCTTGACTATGAGCAGGAGCTCGAGACTGCCAAGAGCAGCTCCTCTGTTGAGAAGAACTACGAGCTTCCTGATGGTCAGGTCATCACCATTGGAGCTGAGAGATTCCGTTGCCCAGAAGTCCTCTTCCAGCCATCTCTCATTGGAATGGAAGCTGCTGGTATCCATGAGACTACATACAACTCAATCATGAAGTGTGATGTGGATATCAGAAAGGATCTGTACGGTAACATTGTGCTCAGTGGTGGTTCCACTATGTTCCCTGGTATTGCTGACCGAATGAGCAAGGAGATCACTGCCCTTGCCCCAAGCAGCATGAAGATCAAGGTGGTTGCACCACCAGAGAGAAAGTACAGTGTCTGGATTGGAGGATCTATCCTTGCTTCCCTCAGCACCTTCCAGCAGGTGAGTTTTCCTATTTCAATTATCTTTTCTGAGTCCCTTTTACAAGTGTCCAGTGATTCGGATTGAGGCTGACATGTTTGGTTGTGTTTGTATCAGATGTGGATTTCCAAGGGTGAGTATGATGAGTCTGGCCCATCCATTGTCCACAGGAAGTGCTTCTAAGCTCTACAAGTGCTTTGATGGTGAGTTCTTTTTTCTATTTAGTTGGCTTTTTTCGTGTCAAGGTGTCATGAACTCAAAGTCCTGGTTGATATGGAGAATTTGTTGAGGTGGGGGTCGGTCATTGAAGGCGGAGGGAACATTCTGATCTTCGATGTATCAAATAGGATCGTGATTCAATGCTCTGATATTGCTGCCATTTGAGATGCTTAAAACTGTAATGGTCCTCCCTCCGGATGTGGTGGGCAGAAGACACTTTTGGTAGTCAAGCCCTTTGCTTTCCTCGCATCATCACCAATGGTTCAACCTTGTGTCTTTTTTAGTAGGATGCTTGTAGTCGGAGAGTGATTGTGATGATGTTTTTTTTTTCCATCTCGACATTTGAAGTTTCTTTCTCTTTCTTTCTTTCCCTGGGAACAGTAATGTTAATAGTTATTGTATGAGAAATTTTATGTTAGTGTCAATTTGCTTTCATAAACCCTATGGAAATCATATTTAATACTTTTGTTTGAACTTTTAATTGATCTTTCCAGAGCATCTTTTATGGTTTGTTTTATACTGTCGTCATTATCTTGAATATTTCTGCTGAAGAATCTGCCTACAGCACGCCTTGTTAAAAAAAGACTTGATAAGCAGCATCTAATTTTAATATTGCTGAAAGATTTAAGTGAATCTGTTTATTTTCAATATGGTGAAATTGAAGATTCTATGGTCTTCATGTTGAAGAAATGGATTTGAAATGAGTGTTGGTGGATAGTTTATTCATTGTGATTAAACCACGTGGAGACGGAGTTGGTGGCAGCAGGGTGATGCTGCCTGCCATTTCTTTTTTAATTGTTGACTGGTCAAAATATCACTTATTCCAATGAGCTTGGATGTTATCAAACTTGAACACTCTCTCTCTATATACATTCACATGTATAATATCTATGATTTTATTATTTAATATAGACTAACAACTTGTATTACATATATAATTTTATTTTTTGTTGAATAATAAATAATAATCGAATATAATAGATACCCTAATACATACTTAGAAAATAAATTATTAATATCTATTTTTTTATGTTAATGATGATGTGCACGATATGTATATATAAAAATCTAACTTGGTATCCATTAATACAATTCTTTATTTGATAGATAAAGATGAATCACTCTTGAACCTTTGTAGTGATGATCAATATAATTTTATCCTATTAACTAAATTACCATTGCTAACTTTATCGACGATAACATGATTTTATTTATGGCAAAAATGATAATAAAAAGAATAATCAATTAGTTTGTTCAACAACATGGAATAAGTTGTGTCCAACTATTTGTAGTAACAAACTAGCTATGTAACCCACACTCGCGCACGGGTTTGATTTTTTTTTTAAAAAGGAGAAAAATCAATGCAAAATAAAAAAAAATCAATATCGAATAATAAAATCAAAAAATAAAATAAACAATAACATGTCAATCCCTTAAGCCCGCGACAAGTCATTTAACCAAAAAAAAACTCAGTTGAATCTTTAACTAATCAAATATTGAAGGATGAAATTATAAGAAAAATCAAACATAAAAAAGGATAAAAATAACAATTATAAGCAAAAAAAAAACCAAGTTTGTCTGAGTGAACTCGCTAAACCCACGGGTAAGGTTATGAAATCAAAATAAGTCTACTGAAAGGAAAAAAAAATCATGGACCTAATTAAATAGAAACCATTGTTGAATGATGAGACAAAGAGTCCCTGAAAAAGATGATATCAACTATTGTCCCTAGTCATTTGATCTTCAATATCCGAGGGCATAATTTACAATATATTTTTATCCCCTAAACATTAAAATATAAGTCTAAATCATAAGACTCTAAATAATAAAAGGAATGAGAAACGAGGGTTATCCCAATTTTTCCTCCTTGACAAAAGAAAAGGAAACATACGAACACGATTAGTTTTCAGTTTCTACTTTTCACATATTTGTTTTTTTTTTTTCTTTCGATTTGACTTTCGTCTTCTCCTTTATAAGTGGTTGATGGTTCTGTTATGAATGAAATCTTTTACTTATGTTTGTGGTCTATTATAATTGAGGGAACTGTTGATTAACGCTTTGCTCTCGTTGTTAGTGTGACTTAGAAAAAAAAAAGTGGTTTGGGATAATGGTTGTAGCCGGCGGAGACTACATTGAAGAAGCTTATTTTCAGCAAAAAAATTAGAGAGATTGTCAATACCGAGGTGGGTGTTGCCGCCATTGGGTGGTGTTGAGCTCATGGTTTTAGCTAGAGCCTCAGGTGGTGCTGAAGGTGGTAGGCTTTATACTAGTGCTGAAGAAGAAGGTTTCCAATGAGTTGTAGGTGTTTGTGGTCGATGTGGGTTGGTGGAGTGATGAAGGGAGGGAATCAAAAGGGAGAGATGAAGATAAGTTGATGGTGCTCAAGATGTTGCCTTTTTGGTTTGTTTGAGAGGGAAGAGTATGAGAGGAGTTCTTGGTGGTGATGGTCAACATACAGAGCACATATAAGAGACACAAATGTTAATAGTGTTTGGACATGGGGGAAATGATTAGTGATTATGAGTGAGAAAATGAGGTCATGTTTGAGGGTTGATGACTAGGTTTCTTGAAAATGGATTTAAGGGTTTTTTTTGTGTGTAGAAGAGAGAATGAGCTTTATTGAAAAAATGGATTTAAGTTTTTTTTTTATTTTTTTTATGCTTTGAAAGATTCTAAACCCAACCTATTTGAGTTTAGCCACTATCTAGCCCAAGACACCAAGAGTCTTCAATATATTTCAATTCAGCCATGAGCTAAACCCAAGATATTGTAGGTTCGACAAATTGTCAGACCCAATATATTGGTTTTAATCATAAGTGAAGTCCAAAATATCATGGATCACCAGAACTACCAAACTCATCTCCTCTAAGTTTGACCATGCTCTAGACCTAGATAGTTATAGAGATTGATGTAATGACCACAAGGTTCTATCTTAAGATTATTGACATGAGTAATTGGTTTCGGATTAATAATCACCTCTCTACTTTTGTAGTTATATGATAGGTTTCTCAAAAGTTTATCATATTTTAATCTCATTAATACTTATTAATGATCAATAAAAGATATTTGTTATTTATTAATCATATATAAGGTGTTTTTATTCCTTATTAATATTATCAAGTGAAAATAACTTTCTAATCCCACTACTGCATCAAATTCATGGGATACTCATGGATCATGAAAGATATTATTGTACTTTATATATATATATATATATATATATATATATATATCTGTGTGTGTGTGTGATTTTTTTATATTATTGTTAAATATTACGTGGCATTGGTCCGTAAATTCAAACGTTTTTTTAGAAAGAAGTTCAAACAACTTTTGGTTCCTTTATTGATATTGTTTATGCTTTCTTGGTAACCATTAAAACTTGTTAATGCTTGCAGTTCATTTACAAACTGCTATTGACTACACATATTTTGATTAGCCATATCCTTTTTCCAAAAAGAAAAAGAAAAGAAAGATAAATCATTAGAGGTTGAAGTTTAAAATAAATTCAGCCTAATGATTATTGTAATGTGATTATCTAACCTAAAAACTTAAACGGTAAGGTGAGACTCCAAGATATGATTTATATTATTCTATAATACATCATTTCAAGTGAAAGTTTTTTGTCCTTGAAACTTGCACGTAGATCCACATCATCTTGTGTTTAATTTTTATCAACTACAATGAGGGAGATGAGATTCAAACTTGTTATCATTGAGTCAACAAGATTTGATACCATGTGGATAATTCTTGAATTGTGATTTCTCACTTTATTTCAGAATGATTTCTATAATATATACAACATCTACAAATCTATATTAGGATAGTTACTAACTACACATAAATAAGTATTATTACTAGATCCTAAATAACCATATATTCATAACTGGAAAATTTTATCTTCTTCCCCAATCGCTCGGTCTTACAAGCAATTTAAATCCACTTTAGTCCCTTGTTTCCTTCCTTTTTCATTTTGGTCCCTTTGTCCATCAATATCTCGAACCGATCTTCAAAAGGATATTGTCCGTTCTTTATACGAGCTGGAAGATTCTTTTCAACTATTTCCAGTCTGTAAAAATTGATGAAGTCTAAGATTTTCGCTACCATGTCACCTCCGACTTATCTGTTAAATAAAGAAATCCCTTTTAGATGTTAGAGAATAATATAAATCATATTGGAGCCTCACCTAAAAGCTTAAATTTTTAGGTGAGATGGTTCCTTAATATGGTATCAGAACCTTGTTGACCCAACAGTCACGAGTTCGAATCTCACCACCCCCATTCTATTTGATAAAAATTAAGCACAAGGTGATATGGGCCTGTGCAAGTTTCAAGCCCAAAGGGCTTTCACTTGAGGGGGTGTGTTAGACAAAAATATAAATCATATTATGGGACCTCACTTACAAGTTTAAACTTTTAGATGAGATGATTTCTTAACATTACAAGCATCATGCTAATACTGGAATGGAAGCTATACACGAATTTAATGTTCAGAAGACATTTTGTTTTGTTTTCTGCGACAGGAGAAGAGAACTGTAAGAGAATGTCATAGCATAGCTTGAGGCTCAAGGCTACAAAATTTAGCCTTGTCCCAGGGCTTGTTGTTTTTCTTGCGAGCGGTTTGGGGTTTAAACTTTAAAGAGATGGAATGGATTCCCTCACACATTTATGGTGACTGATATCTCAGAATTGTTACGACTCATGTTTAGACATGTAAAGGTTGCACATGATCGATCTGGCAATGGCAGAATATTGTAGAGCAAAGGAAAAAAAATATTAAGCTATTGTCCCACATCGGAAAAAGAGACACAAAAGCTTACCTTCATCTCTATAAATCAAGCATGTAGTCGTTGAAGTAAACTACGGAGCCGTGTGGTGATCACAGAGCGAACTATTCTTTCGCCTTTTACTAAAGAATACCGTGTGATCTCCATTGATAGCGGTATGCCTATATTTTTGGAGGGATTCTCCGTTGCGAAGATCCCCTACAATTCGATCTCCAAGTATTTGCTGGGTTACTTAAATTGTTTGTTTTTTAAACTATATTTTTTGTTTAGAAATATTGTGTTTATCTTTTAAAAATTATTTTTGACATAAATATGTTTAAATTATTAAAAAAATTAATTTAAAAATAAAAAAAGTCAAATTTGTTTAAAATCGCTTTCATTCCCAGAACCTCGAGCACTTTATTTGTGGGTGCGCAATGGAGAGAAGGTAGGAGAAAAATGAATATTCGTTCATTCTGAATATTTTGATTTTGAAAGAGGATTCATGGGATAAGAACAGCAGCAAGAAGGCAATTATTCACTTTAAAAGGTTGCAGGGACAATGGTATGCTTCAAAAACTTAACTGTGATGAATTTGGCTTTTGCCAATATGGTAAACTAATTCATGAGTTATGTTTGCAATGAGTCAACTGAAATAATTGCATAATTCTGGAAGATTGTATCACTAAAATAATGAAATGCTGTCAGGAAGATCATAGCAGCAAATTGATCTCAAGTTTCGGATTCTTGGGATCTCTCTAGTATGAAGATATTGCCACTGTCATCTCTCCCTATCCTCAAGTTATCATCAACATATCTATGGTGACCAAATCAAGGATCAAATGCATCAAGTACCAAGCTATGATATTTGAAGCAAGTATGCTCTAAGCAAATTCATAACAATGAATTAGAATGCCGAAAAGGATACGTGATTTCGAGCCAACCATCTGGATTGAATATGTTAAGCAGAAGATCGTAGTTTTTTCGAAACATGTTCATCAACTGTCGTTGTTTCTCCACACAGCAAAACAAAGAAATTTTGAAGTTACTGAAACATTCAGGATCAATTTGTGTTGCAGTCGTAAATGAAATGTTCTGCAAGAAAACTATAGTCTAGAGTTGCAAAACTACAATCACAGACCGCATTTTGGAAATGTTAGCAAACGCAGCAAATCTTTCACTGTTCAATTGGTTTAGCTTTACCTGATCAGGGGTGATAGTAGAACTTTCATAGTTTATATCAACTCTCTGAAAAAGATCAGCTGAAAATTAGTGCTCTCTCATTGCTTGCAATTTCAATGAATTATGATGGTCATAATCAAGGAAAAAGTGTCCAGAATGTGAAGTGCTTACTGATTTAGATGCAGTCTTGAAGGATGCCTCAATTGTCAGCTGCCCATTCAGCAAATTCAATCCTCTAACATTGAAATTGATCACATTAACTGCTTTGCCCTCCATTTTTGCATCAGTAAATGAGGAAACTTATTTCAAGACCAACAAAAAAATGAAGTAGATAAATTGCTTTTGACAAACAACGTATTTGCTGAAAAGAATAGAACTCGTCAATCTTAATGTAAGCAGGAGAAATCTTATACCTTAGCAACATCAATGTTCTGGAAAAAGTCTCCCAAGGTGATAAAATCTCTCAATCCTAGCTTTGTTCTCTTTGAACCTAATATAGTAATTGTACTATACAAAAGCTTCCAGCAACCACCCACCTTTCCATTTATAGAAGCACCACTTTTAACAACCAAGTTTTCATCAACACATTCATAAATCACATATAAGCTTATTGATTTACCTTCTCAAGATTTAGAGTAGGGTCTGATGTTGGGTTTTGAGACTCTAACAGCTCCGCCAAACCATGAATCTCGGATTGCTTTGCAGACGGGACTCCAAAAATCCCTCTATTAATAACTTCGATCACATTTTAATGCCACCCCATTTCAGTATTCATATCAAAATGCTCAACAAGCTCATTGTTAAGGGAATTAATGGCAGAATATCAGGCGCATGAGGTTGAAAATTCAAGGGGGGACGGACGGACATACCTTGGACTGCCCGGTAAAGGTCTGCTTTAATCTGTTCAACTTCTCTGTAATCTTTGTCATTTTCTTTGATCTCCTTGTTATCATTAACTAATCCAGGGCTTTGTTCTGCAACTTTGGTGGTGTGAATTGGCCTGCCCCCATCAGCAATTGGTTTCCTCATGGTCCATGGATGAATTATAGGAGGGACTGAACTGCTATGAGTTATAAGCATCTTTCTCATTCTTGGTTCCGAATGCACCACTTGAGAACCTGGATTTACAAGCTTAGTAGCCATAGAATCCAGTTTCAGAAACATGATAAGTGGTGCTTCTTACTTGTTTAAGCCTGAGAGAGAGAGAGACAAGAAAATGGGATTTGCTGTATTCTTTTTTCTTCTTCTTCTTCTTTTCTAATAGGTTTTGCGTTCTCTGATTTCTCCTAGTTTGTTGGTTTTTGTGCTCATTTTAATTTTTTTTTATTGCAACTTGTATACTTAATACATAGTTATATGAATTCATTATTAAACTGTAGAATTAGCAGTGGGTGATTAATAAGATTACATTTTCTGCTGGCAAAAGCATGGACACCATCCTTTCCCTGCTGTTTTGAGTCCTCTTCGGATAAGATGTGTCCATGCATACCTGTGGCTGAGAATCCCCTCGAGAGAGAGAGAGAGAGTAATCAATTTAAAAACTGTTTATATATATATATATATATATATAATTTTTATATAGTATATTTAAATAATAGAAAAAAATAAAAAAAATATTAATTGAACCGCAATAATAAACAATATCTAAGAGATTGATTGCGGTGCACTGCATATACAAATATAATATTTTTTACACTTTTTTATATTAGAAATAGTAAAATAATATAATTTTAAAAAATTTAACTTTTTCAAAAACACATTAAAATAATATAAAAAATAATTAAAATCCCACCTCACAGTAAAAGTCGTGCTTTTACGGCAACAATAAACAAACAGGGACTAAAACCCGACCACGATCAAATGGTTTGCTTGGCCAGCATAGCATAACTAAAGAGGCTTGTGAATAACAAGACTACGTTTCAAAAAAATAATTGATTCTCTTTAAATTAAGAATTTTAATTATTTTTAGATCATTTTAATATATATATATATATATAGAGAGAGAGAGAGAGATGAATGGACTCTCAAAATTACATTCATCAACTAAAAGATGCCATAAATATGACAAAATTCTTTTACTTGGATGTCATTTTAGTGTTGAGGTGCTATGAATTGCATGGACTTGAGGAATGATTGGTAGTGGAATGCTAATGACAATGTTTTATTATAATTATAAAATATATTAAAAGAGCTCATTAAAACACTGTGCATTGTGAGAATATCTATATTTATTAGTGGACTCACTCCCTCCATTTTTACCCCTAGACTTGTGTGGCCAGGCATCCCACCATCCAAGGGGGAAGGAAAGTTAAAAGCCTACTTCAGTGTAGGAGGGCAATCATTCATCATGATCTATCCATTTTTCTTTTGCTTTTATCATTGAGCTGTAAACTCATCCTGTACCGGTCCAATATTCTCCTGCATAAAGGAAGAAGGAGACATGATTTCGATCTTGAAGTTTTCTCTCCGAAATTGAAATTAAGGATATGATTGCCCTGGATTCCCTCTTAAGTTCTTGTAGTGACTAAATTAATTTATTTCCATTTACAAAAAAATAATGCGAGAGATGTTGAAGGGATGGTATGGGGGTGGCTTTCAACTATCTGGGTTTTTTTTTATATATATAAAAATCATCAAGATACAAGGAGAAGGATATAAAGCTACAAAGTCTGATACAAAATATACCAAGATGACTTCTTCTGTCGTCGTGATGGTCGGTGAGACAATAATCCCATAATTAGTACATTAATCGATCAGATTATGCAGTGGTTAGCAGCACATTTATGTATAGATACATATGACATTCTCACCTACTGGAGCTCTACATTAGCAAGCTCGCTGACATGTTCTAACACTACAATGATTATTTCTGCAATAATAAAACGACGGGTGCATGCGTTATGAAGAATTTTAAAGTTCCACACTTCCATTTATAAAAAAAAAAAAAAAAAGTGTACCATGCTCTATTATAAAATCCTAAAAATATACATACTTCTTATCTCGGAAAAAAATAAAAAATAAACAAGAGGTAAGAGCCTTGTATTATTACACTTCCATTAAAAAGCGTTTTGTCCTTCGAGACAATATTTGCAGTATTTTCCCCCACCCAGGCTCATCGGCTAACAAATGCACGTGAGTTCAAATAAATATTTTGAAAGCATGATCTCATGCAGCAGATGAAGATTGCTGGGTCTCTTGCTGTTGTTTCCACTGCGCTGGGGTCACAGCTTTCTTTATTGAGAGGGCATGGATCTCTTTCATCTCCTCTTCCAGAGCAGCGTTGACAAGTCGATGCCTCTCCAGCAGCCTCTTCCCCTCAAATTGTTCTGAGACAATCTCAATAGCAAAACTAGCACCACAACTGACAACCAATACAGTTTTATCAAAAAGAAAGAAACAGAAGTAATGAATCAACGCCTAGAGTTCCATTTTCAGACAAATCTATTTGGGGGAAAGAACTCACCCTCCAGATGTATCAATCACTTCCTGAAATCGAAAAAAGAAAAAAAAAGAAGATAAATTAGTTTACAAAGAAGAAGCATCACTCTAATATGTTTGCTCTTAACCGAGTTTGCGACAAAAAAAACCCTGGAACCACATTAACAAGATGTTCCAGGACTACACTATGAGACTGTAGTCATCAAACTCTAAGCTCATGAGAGACATTTAATTTTGACAAAAAAGCCCTGGAACCACATTAACAAGATGTTCCAGGACTACACTATGAGACTGTAGTCATCAAACTCTAAGCTCATGAGAGACATTTAATTTTTACAATCCAACGCAAAGTTTATCCCTTTTTACCACCCTTCTCCCTGGAACCTTCCATGCCATTTCAGTTTAATACGTGTTGAACAGCATGAGTTTTAAATATTCTGTACAAGCACAGTGTTCCACAAATTTCACATTGTCACTCCAATATTGCACCTTGGTTATTATATAGCATAGGGATACACTTGCATGACCTGGTTAATTCCGGAGTTCTCACCTAGACGATACCAGCACTGACCAGAAAATCATAATTTAAGCACCAAAGTATCCTCTGTGATTTTATAGATTATCATTAGACCAGCACTGTCATTCCATCAAACTGGTAATCACTGCACACTTTCTAACCACCTTCCTCCTTTCCAGTACATTCATCAGAGAATTTTCAAAAGAATAAATCGCAGATAATTACCACTATGTAGGAGTCAGTTTCAATTAGGCCCTTAAACTTTCAATCACCACCCTACCCCTTTCGCCTCACATGAAGTCTCAACCTTTTCTACATTCAACTTTAAAATGAACTATAGGTCATTGAGGAGGCAAACGAAATATTAAGTTACTTCTAAATTCTAGTTTTACAACCATGAAAATGTAACCCGGTTCCATGACGCTGGAAAAAGTATAACAGAAACAAACTACCGTTGTGCAATGAGATTTTCATCTGTCAAACCCAAAATGAGGAGCAACCTTGTTTCCCTTTATCAAAAACTATAACTTCATATGGCTTAACTTATTGACCTCCGCAATACTCAAAGAATCTACACGACATTGAGAAGAGGTAACTACTAAAAAAGCTCTACCATCAGACTATCAATAAAACACGAAGAAAAGCTGAAAGGACTAACAATGAACAAGTCTTTAAGGATGATGTTTTCTTCAAACAATGAAGACCCACTTTCTAAAATCTAAACACAAACAAAAATAAAAGCCAAAACCCATAAAAGAGAACTGGTCAATAGCAAATACAAACAGATCCCAGACGCTTAAAAGTGCTAATTTAGCAGAAAGTTAGTATCTTTTAGCATAATTACACAATACAGAAGCGCGTGCACAAAAATATTAAAAGGTAGAGATCAGAAATAAAAGAAACCAAATAGAGCTTACAAGATGTGAAGGATTCAATTTTGACTTTAGAGTAGACTCAACTTGTTCCTTTGTAACTCCCATCTCTTGACTTTTTGTGAGCTCCCTCTCTCTGTCTGGTTCAATTTTGTGCCCTACAAATTTATTTGTGCTATTAAGTTTTGTCCAACCCTTGTTTATCTTCCATGGGTTTTAGTGGACTGAATTTTGAGAATTAAATTTGTGTGGACTATATGCAAGGCCCTCCTAATCCTACAAGCCCATATGGAAGTCTAGCTTTGCGGCATACCGAAACAAAAGACGCCAGGGATTGGTTTTAAGGAATGCTGCTGAAAAAAAAACTTTGATTGAAATTTTTCTTCTTGATATACATATATATATATATTTAAAAATATTATTTTAGTTAATAAAATTTAATTGAGGGAAGAGATCTAATCTCCATTGAAATGTAAATTAAATAGTTTAAGAATACTTCTGGCCCTTAAACAAAATTAATAATAGAATTAGTTGGTTGCATTTCTATCATTTCCCCCCTTTCATTTATAAAGGAAATTCCCTAATTTACTCTTGTATTTGTGTCAATTAATTCATTTCTATTTTTTTCTCTCTCCAATTAACCCTTGTATTTTATAAAACTACTCAGTTAACCTAATAGCTAATCCTTTTGAAGTCTCCAAGCTAGCTATTCCCATCAATTATGTAGCATTATTAAATACTATAATTTATGAGATTAATATTTTTCATAGTATATGTCACTAAATAAATTACCTTATAAGATATATTAAAAATTATTCTAGAAGGAAGAAAAATCCATGATTAAACCATTTTTTATTTTTCACTAATTTTGCTTAGTTTGTTTGAAAATTAATTCCCACCAATTCTTATTAGAAAGAAAGAAAAAATCACTCTCTATTTTTAAAGAGCTTCAAGGAAGTGATTTGTTTTTTATGATTACCGTGGTAGGTTTGTTTAGCTTTTATCATCACCCTAATAGCTGATCATTTATATTTAATATATTCTAAGAGAATTTATTTAATTATATAAATCCTACATGGATTTCAAATGTCATCTCATCAATTAAAATCATTTTATAATATTACATCTGCAAACATTTTATAATAATACGTTGTGTGTGTGTGGCAGTGTGACTAATATAGGCTTGCAAAATTTAACCTTTTTAAAATTAATTTATATATATATATATTGAATTTTTTTATGTATTGATGTTAAAAATAAATTGTAAGAAATAAAAAGTTTTTTAATATATTTCTAATAAAAAAATTACTTTGAAAAATAATTATTATCGCATTGAAAAATGAAATTAGCTTATGGAATAATAAACAAATTTTGCTAACATAAAATTAATTGATAAAATAAAAATTACAGAGATAGAAATTAATAATTGATACAAACAGGAGTAAATTATGAGTCGTGTCATCTTTAAATGCCAATCTTGATTTTCTTAAAAAGTAGAAGGTTATCCAAAACTTCTTGTAACAATGCAACCCAAATCCCCATCCTTCCGTGACTTTCTGACAAACATGGTGAATACATTAATAACAAAAGTTTAGGGCAGATAGTTAATTAAAGATTCAAGGGTAAACTATATTTTTATCCTTACAGAACAATCAATATTCTATTTTAACCTATATAGTTGACGGTTTTTTCAACGCTACCCTTCTAGCTCTTAAAACTTAATTTTTGCACTTTACCATTAACAACTAACAAAAATCTGGCTTTTCGTATTTTTATATTAATTCTTCTTGTTTTTCTCTCACCTTGTTTTTATAACATGTTTTAAAAAAAATCTAAAAGAAAGGAAAAAAATTTGAAAATAGGCAATACTGGAACTTAAAGAAAACTAAAAGGGTAATATTGAGAAAATTTGCAATCAAACACTCATGACCTTTTCTCTTTAATTTGTCACCCAACCAATTGCTAGCCAGCACACGAGTAGCTCTAAATGGCTCGAGCATCAAGGATTACCGGTTGACTACACAGACCTTGAGGGCTAACCTTTTTCTATTGGAGCCACGAAGTTTTCACATTCTAGCCAATACAGGAGTCGTTCCAATCATTGCTTTAAGGGCATCTCCAGCGGAGGAGGCATCCGGGAAGCAAAAGCAAAAAATTCAAATATTTTGCTCTTTTGAGTTACTTTTATGTCTCCAGCGGCAGGAGCAAAACGAAAAGCCAAAATGGCTTCTTCAGAATCCAGGAGCTATTCCCACATATGAAAACATGCAGAGGCAAAAAAATATTACCGTTGAAATAGATCCGTTGGACATGCCATGATAAAAACCCAACAACAAAAATCAAGGCAGAACAAAATCAAGTCAGAACAAAGCAATACCCATCAACACTTTCAGCAATTGAACAACAATCAACACAACAACCCACAGATTTAAAAAATTGAAAAAACATTTGATTTTGCATCCAATCCGAAGAAGAAAAATTGGCAAGAAAATACCTTCATCAAAGTTCAAAATCCAACGAGCGGTTCCAGTCAAACCTTCTGCCCCAGAATCTTCGGTTTGTTTTCTTAAACTTGATATATTTTTTGTCTGTACAATCTTCGGTTCGTATGCTAGAATTTTGACAGAGGGGTGGGAGCAGATAGAGGGCTAAAAGCTAAGAAAAAAACCATAAAAATAGAGCGGCAAGAAATGGTAAAATGGGTTTCTTTAAAAGAATATTTGCAATAGAGGATAAAGATCTTTTGGCTTTGGTGTTGATGAGACAAGAGAAATGGTAAGCTTTGTTTTACCAAATGCAGAGAGAGCTCGTGAATAGGGAGACAATGAGTTTCAAAAGGTATGGTATGGTTTATTTTATTATTATTAATCTACTAATTTAGTGGAGAAAGAGAGCTGGTCGAGGTTGCAAATTTGAGATGGTGATTTGGGAGATAAGGTTTGGGGAGATGGTGATCTGGGCGGCGGTTTTTAATCCGAGAAGTGAGAATGAAAGAGTTAGGGAGATAGGGTTTCGGGTAGTATTTAGGAATATATAATAATAATAATATTTAGGAGGGTTTCGGGTAGTATTTAGGAATATATAATAATAATAATATTTAGGAGGAAAAAATTAATAATAATATTTAGTAAAAAAATAATTATGAGAAATTGAAAATTTATGGTTTTGTTGATCAATTAGCTTAATTATATGTTTAAATTTACAGTTAGATTTAAGAACTATGTAAATGTAATTTTTTGAATTGTTGTGGAGGTGATTAATAATAATATTTATGAGAAAAAAGAGTAATTAATAACAATATTTAGTTAAAAAATAATTATACGAAATTGGGAATTTACGATGTTGTTAATTAATTAACTTAATTTATACAATGTATTTTTAATGCAGATGGACTCAGATTTGCCTAATTCATTCACTAACTTTCTTATAAGTGAGTGTGAACAAAATGTTACTCAACAAAGTGATCATATTGTTCATACAACTAAAAAATCCCAAAGAAGTAAAAACTTCTCGCCAGAAGAAGATTGTTTACTTGTATCTGCGTGGTTAAATACTAGCAAAGATCCAATCACGGGAGTTGATCAACAAACAAGACAATTTTGGGCTCGAGTATATGCTTACTTTGTCGAGTATGGAGCAAACCTGAATAATCGTTCTCAGATAAGCATCTCAAATAGGTGGCAAGAAATAAATAGAGAAGTTGGAAAATTTGTTGGTTTTGTTACCCAAATTGAAAACCGTCAACAAAGTGGAACGACCGAAGAATCAAGGGTAATGTTTTTTTTTTAATCATTTCTATATTAAATTATTTGTTTAACATATTTATTATACGTTTTATTTATTGAAAGTTTTATTTATTGAAATTGATTTACCAGATTAATGATGCTCGACAAATGTATGCTTCAGTCGTTGGCAAACGATTTCAACTGGAGCATTGTTGGGTTATCTTAAAAAATGAACCCAAGTGGCAATTTGAACGTGCATGTCTTCATCGAAGTCAAACAAGAAACAAAAATCATGGAAATGCAAGTCCAGACTTCTTCAAATCCATCAACCGTGATTCCGTTAATTTAGGAGAAGACAGTGACGCATTTATTTACCAAAATAGACCAATTGGTCAGAAAGCTGCAAAGGAACGACTTGCACGGAGACAAGGAAAAGAAAAGGTTGCCGAGATTTATGTACAAGATCTCTTAGACAAATTCACGAATAGCATCGAAAAAATTGAGGATAAAAAATTTCACCATAGAGAAAAAATGTTAGAGCAACAAGCTAAATTACTTGAACAAAATGAAGAGAGACAAGAGGATGAAATCATGAAGGTGGATACTTCTGGTATGGATCCAATGTCTGCAGCCTATTTTGAAAATAGAAAACGAGGAATTCTGGCAAAGATAGGTTTAAATTTGTAATTGATTTGATTGAATTATTTGTAATTTCTTTGATTGAATTATTTGTAATGGAATGTATGTTTTATTAATTATTTTTAATTTTATTTAAATATTTTGTATCGTGTTATGAAATTGATAGCAATTTAGTTTGTTTCTTAAAGTTCTGATTTAATTGTTTTTTGAAATTTGGGGTTTTTAATTTTAAATTAATTTTTTTTTTCATGTTAAATCTGAAAAAATTAATAATTCTATTGTTGGAGGGTTTTTTAAACGTAATTATTTAATTATATAACTAACTCCTATTTATTGTATAATTAATTGCATAATTAAATTACATACAAAATAATTGCATTACATTAAAATAATAATATAAAAAAATGGCTCTCCAAAATGCCTCTTACCATTAAAGTTCACATCAACCCAAAAGCCATATATACACTATTCAAACATCTATTTTAAAGATTTGACTCTCCAATATTGCTTCTCCCATTGGAGATGCTCTAAGAACTATATATCAGTGTGAATTGGGTTGTTTAGCATTTGAGAATTTCTTTTTTGAAAAAAAATTTTAATTATATTCTCCAATATTCTTTTAATTGATTCATAATGTGGATTGGAATGGATCAAATAAAAAAAAGTAAGAAGAAAAAATTTAATTGTCATGAATAAAAACTCGAGTTAATTTGTTAATTTAGTAGCTTAGTTGTCATTAGCTTGAGTGTCTGTGTTAGAAGTATGATTGAAGTTGTTTTTAAAAGTGTATTATTCATAAATACATTAAAATACTGTTTTTTTTTGTTTTTTTTAAATTATTTTTGACACAGCACATGAAAATGATTTAAAAACACTAAAAAAATTAATTTAAAATAAAAACTCGAGTTAATTTGTTAATTTAGTGGCTTAGTTGTCACTAATTTGAGTGTCTATGTTAGAAGTATGATTGAAGTTGTTTTTAAGAGTGTATTATTTATAAATACATTAAAATAATATTTTTTTTAAAAAAAAAAGTTATTTTTGACACCAGCACGTGAAAATGATTTAAAAACACTAAAAAATTAATTTAAAATAAAAAATAAAAAAAATCTCAATTTTTTTCAAAACAATTTTGAAATGGAATTTGAAAAGGGTCCATCAAAACCCAATCATCAAAATATATTTTTAAAAAGTTTAGTTAAAATGATATTATTTTATTTTATTTTAAAAAATATAAAGACAATCAACTCTCTTGGCATAAGAATCGAGTGGGGTCTTAAACTATGATTTCATATGGTTAAAATAACTGGGATTGTTTAAATTTATACACTATACAATCATCAAGTTAATAGCTTTTCACATTGATTTCGTATACTTTTTCATATTCCAATCCATGTGGTCAATGATAGATATCTCCTTGGTAGAAATTTCAACTTGCCCCACATGCATGAATGGGGGTGAGCTTTCTTTATGCGAAATGGGCAGCTGGCACCCTTATAATCTTATTTATCTTCCACGGAAAGCAGAAACTTTATTGCAGCAGCAACTTGTCGTCTACCGGCACCATCCTCTTTGTTTCTGAATTTTACACTCAAAAGCTTCCAAAGAATCTAGCCAAACAATTTGGAAATTAATTTGTTTTCTAATCATGAATTTCTCTCTTCCTTCCATGATTATGTGTTGGTGGTGAAATAATAATTAACTTTCAAAAGATGATGAGAGACTATTATATGCTGGCACAGTCAATATGAACTAATATATAACCGTTTTATACCAAGGGGGTTTGGAAAGTCTTTTTGAAAAAACATTTTAAAAAATTATTTTTTTATTTTAAATTAAAATTTTTTGATATTTTTAGATCATTTTGATGTGATAATATTAAAAATTATTTTTTTAAATAAAAACCGTCATTTTGATGTATTTTAAACAAAATAAAAACTTTTAAAAACAATTTTAATCACACTCTCAAACGAACACCACTACATAGTAAAAGATCTTAAAATTACGAGAATAAAAGCCGAAATATAGTTTTTTAACTAAAAAACCGAAATATGGTTTGGTTAGTTTTTTAACTAAAAAACTGAAATATAGTTTTGGATTTTTAGATTTTTTTGTTTGCTTTAACCAACCTTTTCCTTCTCTTATTAACTAAAATGGAATCAAACTAAAAAAATTGAACTAAACTTGAAGAATAAAAAAATTATAGTATATTTTTTTAATTTAAAGTGATTCGGTTCGATTTTGGTTTACCGATTTTTGGTTTAAAAAATGAAAAACTAAATCAGACTATAAGTTTTTAAAAAATTCTAATCGGTTAATCAATTTTGTTGATAATAAAAGGTAAGGTATTTAAACGAAATAAATCAAAAGTTTGAGGGATAAAATTACCATCACAGTTAGCCATCAAAAACAAAAATGAGAGGCGCGAGAAAACGTGTACAACTTCTTCACCTTTTACTTTTTTAAGATTAAAATTGAAAACTCCCCTTTTATTCTGCAACAAACACATCCCCTTACCAAATTATTTGAATTTCCTTACACGAGACGTAAGCAAACTGTATTTTAGTCACAACTGTTATCCACAATCAAATGCTACGCACACGTGCTCGTCTAGGATATACCCACGTGAAACATTATACTAACTTCCAATTTACTTCATGAACATCAATTTTGACTTTAGGAGATTTCCAGCATGCATCCAACATATGTTGACCCGAAGTAGAGGACGAATGGTCTAAGAAACTAGACGGCAAGTAATTAAAATTCATTCAAGAGTTGACCCATTTTAATCTGAAGATTTTTTTTTAAAATAAACCTTTACTACAACAGTATTATTTTGAAAAAAAATAATTAATGGGTTAATCAAGATTTTTGACTGTACCAAAATGAGTCAATTCTTTTTTTTTTCCACTTATAGTACAGATTTTATAGCTATAATTTAAAGCTACAATTTGACCAACTTAGTCTATGGTTGAAAAATTGGACTTTTATGAGGTGTTTCACTTGGTAATGTCATATTTGACAATGCGTTCCAAAAAGTCTTTTTTATGAAAAACTTGATTTTTTATTATTATTTTAAATTAAAAATTTAATGTTTTTTAATCTTTTTCATGTGTTGATATCAAAAATTATTTTTAAAAATAAAAAAAAATATTATTTTAATATATTTTTAAATGAAAAACACTTTAAAAAATAAAAACAAACCACACTCCCAAACAATCATTAAATATAAATATATACTTCATGATTTGGATTACGTAAACCAGTTCAACACTCATGTAATGTAATGAAATTGATACTTTTTACTATTTTATATGATCAGGATGTTCAAATTCTATTTCCCTCATCTTTCAAGTAAGTTCCTACGCAAAGTTTTCTTTTGTTTAATAATCTTAAGATCAATGTGACATGCAACTGTCTACAAAACTTGACATGGAGAGATCCACAAGCATTTATTTCATTTCAATATTTTCAAACTCTCTACTTGATTCCACATCCTCTTCCCTTATCATATTCGATTGAAGTTTATCAGGTAATTATGCTTTAGGAGATTCGATTGGATCGGGGGTTTGTTTTTTAGGTTTTAGCCGGGTTTTTAAAAGTATTTCCCCCCTGAAAAGGCATATAATTATGCTTTATATATATATTTGGGTGTTTTTGAATAATTGTTATAAAATAATACTAAATAAAAATAAAAAAATTATTATTTTAACATAATTTAAATTGAAAAACACTTAAAAAAAACATTATACACTACAAAACCAAACACACAGAAGCTACAACATCAAACAATCAATAATCCACCAAACCTTGTGTTAATAATAAAATTTATTACTATATGAAAGAACCATTTAAACTCAACAACTTACTCTATTAGATAAGAATTTGAAATATAATTTATATTATTTTTTTATATTTAACATGTCCATATTGAAATACACTATTTATTTATTACAATTGCACAACATGACAAATAGAATATACAAGTTTAAAATTAAAATTAAAGAATTTGCTTTCTTGTGGTCTCAAGTTCGAGTTCTGTGGTTGCTAATATGATGATCACTGGAAGCTTATATTATCATTTACTTCAACGTGTATGAGATTAGTTGAGATCCACACAAACTAACTCAGACTTTTATATTAATAAAAAAAATACAAGTCTTGCACAACACTATCACTTTGAGAAAGCTTAGTGTAAATAAACAATTCGAATTATCTTACACATGCAATTGATAAATTTCGTAAGATGTCATATGATTTGAATTCAAAGGTGGAATTTGACCATACAGTATTGCATGGCTTCAAATAAACAGCTATGCAAAAATATAATTACAGATGCGTTATCATTTAAGATTTAAATTAAATATAATTATAAAAAATATTTTTTACAAAATCATTCAGATTATGTGAATGACTCGCTTAATATTCTATCAAATATAAATTTAATTTTAATATATAAAAGTTTGTGAAAAAAAAATCCCTTGTACAATTATCTATATAGCACATTTTTTCCCGTTTTGTTTTGTATTATCTTTTATTTCCATCTTTCATTGTTTTATTAAATTCCTCTTATTTGTTTTTTTTAGAATTTTACCCTTTAATATATTTTTTTTAATCTTGAGTTTTATAATTATTTTCTTTTATTATTTATGACACTATTGCGATCTCAAATAAATATTTCACCATTGAGTTTATTTCTTATAAGGTTATAGCAGCCCAAACATACATTTTTTTTATTAGTTTTGTAAATATATATTTCTGTTAATATATTATTAAGTAAAAATAATTTTAAGAAACAGAGACATTTAAACCTAGTAGAGTTTATAATCTAGTCCTGGACTTAGTAGATTAAGTTATGAAGTCTGGTTCAATTCAAAAATATTATGCTCTTGATTTTTTTAGAAAAAAAACAAATCATGTTTTTTATTGACAATCCAAGTTTTTTTTTTAGATTTGTCAAGTCAACTGAGCAATGTCAATGTAATTTCAATGCCAATTAATTTTAAACTCAAACTATACAAGACGTAAGTTTAAAAGTTTTAAGATTAACATATCAAATTAAATTTTATAATAATTTCAAATATTTATTTGTGTTCTAAATATCTTTTTTTATATACTTTCAAATTGTTGTTTTAATCCCACATCAACGCAGCACAAGCCACCTCATATATATCTAAAATATTCATTGTTCATGGGAAAACCCTAATTAATATTGTGCTACCATTTTTTACTTTTTTTTAAAACTTATAATATGGCAGCAAACTAATCAAATTGGGTATCTTGACCACTTTAATAATAGAAGCAAAATCTCAGTATGAAATGAAGGCACCCAAAGTGTAAATGGTGGGCTAGGTGGGACCCATCTTTTAACCAAATTTAGCAATCAAAACAAGAAAACCACCTTTCCACCACAGACAAAGCTATCTTCATTCAACTTTTACTTTCCATTTTTACCCCTTCATACACTTTTTATAGCCTTATATTTTTGACCAAAAGTCAATCCCCAATCTTTTCCCACTTAACCCAAAAATAATTCTAAAATTGATATGTCAAAAATATCAAGCTTGTATTTTTTTGTTTGGTACCCCACTTCATCAGAACTCACCAACTTTATTCCTCTATCAAAAAACAAAAAACAGAAACCCTAATTTCACCTTGTTTATATTTAACCACAACCACTAGGAGAATTGTAGATTTGTAGTGGTAGTAGGAGAGAGCTAAAACTTGAAAAGGGGCTAAAATTCTAAAACCCCACTTTCATTATTTTCTTAAAAAAGAAAAACCCAAAATTTAACCCAAACCCTACAAAGTTCACTTTTCTTATCTAAAGCTGTAACTTTTTTTATTTTTCTCAGAACCATGGAAATTTCAACAACTTTCCCGGAAAATTCAAACGCCGCCACCGGTAGCCGGGATAGTGAGGAAGGCGATGAAGAGATGAGAGTGAAAGCTGACGAAGGTGACCAGCACTCAACAGGTAACAGGTGGCCAAAGCAAGAGACTTTAGCTTTGTTGAAGATAAGGTCTGATATGGATGTTATATTTAAAGACACTGGCCTTAAAGCTCCTCTATGGGAAGAGGTTTCAAAGTGAGTTCTGAGCTTTTTCTCGAGAAAGTTTGATAGAAAATGAAGAATGTTTTGATCTTTATTGCTTTGGATGTCGTTTTCTGTTTGGTTGCTGAAAAAATGTTGGAAAAAAGCTTGTTTTTAGCAAATTCTTGCATGAACAATCAGTCTTTGAATGAAATATGAGGTACCCATGTGAGAAAAATTGCTAAATTACTGTTCTGCTTGGTCGACTCTGCTCATTTTGTGTAGTCCAAGTTGATTAGCTTTAATTTTAGTGTATGGTGTCCAAAAGGAATGCCTTTTAAACTCTAATTACTGCATGTCTTATTTTTTTTAGTCATTCAATCATGCCGGACATTATTGTTAGTTTCTTCAAAGTTTAAACAGTTAGTGAGAACAAGGATTTTTTTTTCTTCTATTGGAACTGTTGCTACCAGGAAATTGAATGAGCTTGGGTATAACAGAAGTGCCAAGAAATGCAAAGAGAAGTTTGAGAATATTTACAAGTATCATAGAAGAACCAAAGAAGGTCGGTCCGGTAGGCCAAATGGCAAGACATATAGGTTTTTTGAACAATTACAAGCTTTAGATAACTCTGAAGTATTACCGCCACCTCCATCGCCAGATAAAGTTCATACTTCTATGGCTGCAGCCTCGGTGAACCCAGTAAGTTTCATTCCAAATGTTGTTCCGTGTTCTTTCCAAAGCCCTGGTATGAATTTTGTCAACCCCACCTCGACTTCAACTGCATCTACATCAAGTGAAGAATCAGAACAAACAACAAAGAAGCAGCAGAAATTAACAGATTTTTTTGAGAGGTTGATGAAGGAAGTGATCGAGAAGCAAGAGAACTTGCAAAATAAGTTTCTAGAAGCAATAGGGAGATGCGAGCAAGAAAGGATAGCTAGAGAAGAAGCATGGAGGATGCAAGAATTGGATAGGATTAAGAGAGAACGGGAGCTTTTAGTTCAAGAAAGAGCCATTGCAGCCGCAAAAGATGCAGCTGTGCTTGCATTCTTACAGAAGTTCTCTGAGCAAGGTATCTCGGTGCAGTTGCCTGACATTCCTATAGTTCCAATGAAATTTCCTGACAATCAAACAACTCCAGTGCCATCGTCAGCTCCAGTGCAATTGCCCAATAACCAAGCAGTTCCAGTGGAGAATGTAGTGAAGACTCATGAAAATAGCAGTATTGAGAGTTTTGTTAATATTAGCCCATCAAGATGGCCTAAAGAAGAAATTGAAGCTTTGATCGGGCTAAGAACTAAGCTTGAATTCCAGTATGAAGAAAATGGACCAAAAGGGCCACTGTGGGAGGAGATATCAGCTTCAATGAAAAAACTTGGATATGATAGGAGTGCAAAGAGGTGCAAAGAGAAATGGGAGAATATGAACAAGTACTTCAAGAGGGTAAAGGAGAGCAATAAAAGAAGACCTGGGGATAAAAAAACCTGTCCTTACTTCCATCAGCTTGATGCTCTATACAGAGAGAAAAATAGGAGGGTTGAAGGTTCAGGTCATGAATTGAAGCCTGAAGAACTTTTAATGCATATGATGGGTGGCCAAGGAGATCAACAACAGCCAGAATCTGCCACGACAGAAGACGGAGAAAGTGAAAATATTAGTCAGAATCTAGAAAACTACAGAGATAAGGAAGATGGGGATGGTGATCGAATTGTAGCTAATGATCCTTCTTCAATGGAACTTATGGAGTGACTTGGACAAAATGAGTTTCTTCTCCACAGTTAACATTGTGTGCCTCATTTTGAGATGTGAGTTAAAGTCATTATGGAGTTCGTTTCATGGTTCTGTGAAACTTAATTTGGGGTTTCGAAGACCTCATCACGAACCAAATGGGAAGGCATCTCGTGGAAAGTGGCATCTATGCATATGTATATGGTCATTGTTTGCTGAATAAACATGCCAAGAGAGAGGGGGGGTTGAGATTAGAAGTAGGTCAATGTGTACTGATATAGTTTACACTTCACCTTTTAGCTTTTGAAAGTTCACACGTGTGTAAAAGTGGGAAAATGTTTGTTTATTTTTGTATCAATCAATGTTACATAAACAATGCAATCTAGCATATCACTTTTTGAGATAAGAAAGTGCAAATATTTTGGTTATTTCTGTGTTGGAGGGACCAGATTCATGGAGCAGGTAAAGGGGATAAAACCATATGGGAAAAGAAAAATGTAGACTGGCCCCGTAAACTAAATCCTACATTGAAAGTGATTTGCTCACTTTTTGATAAGTGGCTATCATTATCACCCCGTGCAGAAGCTTAATCTGTTGTGATTGACTAAAGGAAACTTTTCGACATCTTACCATCTACTGGTGCATCCTTTTCGCTTGTCCTGGCAAACCTCCAATCCTGGAATTTGGAAGAAATACGCTTTACACTTTAGTGTCTTACGTTAGCCATCTGTGTGTAACATTCTTGATTTTCGAAAGCTTCACTGCTGCATATTGCTGCTGCTGCTGTGATGAAGCATCTTAGAGAAAATGGACGAACCCCAGGTATATGTAGGTTTCCAGTCTTTTCCACCCTTGTGGAAGACAGGCAGGAAGATGAACATTCTTAATTTGGCTCTTTTAAATGGCAATCAATTATAAAGAGACAGACCCGTTGATTTCAACAGGTATGTAAATTCTAAACACTGATATGACAACATGATGAAAAACAAAGTCAGAAACCTTCAACTCGATGATATTAAAATCAAAATTTCATCTAAAAATTTAACTTGTTATCCAAAATATAATTTATATTTTTCTTTAACACATATCATTAAGTGAAAACTTTTTGGACTTGAAACTTGTACAAGTCTATACTACCTTGCACTTGACTTTTATCAAATAGAATGAGTGATATTCGAACTCGTGACTGCTGGATCAACAACGTTCTGATACCATATTAAAAAATTATTTTACTAAAAATTTAAAATGTTAGATAAGATACTATAATATAATTTATATTATTCTCCGATAAATACTCGAAAAAAAAAGAATGGTTAAGGTTGGAATTTGAAACCCTCTGCTTAAGATCTAACCCCATACAATTACAGGGCACGAACATAACAACAGGGATGTGATTTTTTAATGGAAAAATATATTTAATTAGGATGAGCCAGCTATAATGCTATATAATAAAGAATTTCAGGCCTGGCTTTCCCATGTGATTATGTGAATAAGAGCAGTATTCTTGGGATTAGATTTCAGCATTCCAAAGATTTTAAAGCTATTAAACTGGAGATACCTCTTAATAATGTACATCATTTCATTAATAATCTAAATTCATTGAATAAAATCTTATATGATTTATATATATATAACATTTCTAACCAAAATATGTATTTTTCAAAACAACCTTTTAGAATTTTCTCATGTTTATTTTTTTAATAAGACACGATTTCAATTATGATCTCAACTCATTTAATATAATATTTTATATCATTTTCACATATCTATATAATAAGCAATATATTCGTATTGTATGTCATTTTATTTTAAGAGTTTTCAGGTCTATATGAGAGTTGATTAAGATTGTTTTTTAAAATATAATTTTATTCAGAAAAATATCATTGCATAATGATGTTTTTTATTTTTAAGAATTATTTTTAAAATTAGCACATCAAAATTATTTAAAAATATATATATTTTTTAATTTAAAATAAAAAAAATATAAAATTACATTATGAGTTAACAATTTGAATTTTTTTGTTAACGAGAACTTTCTGAATATAAACACAGATGTAAATAATCATTATAGGTAACTGCTACAAACATTATAAATAACCTGATAAAATTTAATAATTATTTTATCTAACATACCTATATACAATATATATTTATTGAGAAATATATTTTGAAACCGTCAGCTGTAAGAGTTATTACACGAACAACTTTCTCTTGAGCTGAGAGCCACTATAAAAATAAAGCAGTTTCCCCGTTCCTCAACCCACCTAAACCCTCCCCTGCCATATACAGCAGAGAGTCTCTCTCTACAATGGCAGAGTATGAAACCCACCACCAGAGCCACCATCACCACCAGCAACAAATCCCTAAGGAAACAGCTTTCCAAGCCATAAACACCATAATCCAGCTCCACTTTGAAAAAACCCTTGAAAAGAAAAGGGCTATAGACCTCCAAAAGAAAGAACTTCACAAACTTTTCCTTCTCTTCTTCATCTTTCTCTCTCTCATTTTCATGGCTGAAGCTCAACCTAATCGCCTTCAATGCCGCCATTGTTGGGCACCCATTACTCTCCTCTCTTTATCACACCTCATCTTCTATGTCTCAGTTGCTCAAACCCTTAGGTGCATCAATGGATTCAAGTACCAAAGAAGGTGTCACAAGCTCACTCTTGGTTTAGCTACTGAGAAGTTAAGGGATTTGAAGATGAGACTAGCTAGTGGCAGCAGTGATCAGTATGGCCATGATCAAGTTGTTGTCAGTGATGAGGGTGAACTCGAGATTCATTATCAAGAACCACCTGAGAGTTACTTTGGGAAGTTTAAGAGGAACTGGGCTTTGCATTTTGGGTTTTTGATCTTGATCTATTGCTTCATGGTATCTTCTTCTATTGTTCTTCTTTGTTATTAGCTAGCTTTCTTGGGTTTGGAAAAACAGTCTAGGTGCTTGGTTCAAGATCGGTTTCTCGTAGTTCTCTCTTAGCTTGAGGATGTTGTCCGAAAACTCAGCCTCAACATTCAAGAATTTGTTGTAAGAAAGAATTTGTTTCCATGTACGAGAATGAAATTCTTGATTTCAATATCAATTTGGGTTTCCTTTTTATTTATAACAATCTAATGGTGTAAAATTTGCTGACACTTTGGGAAATCTTGGCTGGTTTCATATCTTATATGATTCAAGAATTTCTCATTCTATGCAAAAATAACTGAAGCTAGACCATGATAAATAACATTTATCGTGGAAACTTTACAATTAATTTATTGTTATTCAAAGATGCTAGGAGGGCTTTCAGGCATATATATCATTGTTATTGTGGTCAAATTATGTTTTTAAGAAGTTTTAATTTTTATTTACTGATATTAAATTATATTTTAAAAAATACTTATAATGACTACCTCAAGTAATGCTACAGAAATACTGTTGCAGCAATTTTTCTGACTCCCCTTTTGATGTAAAATCAGGAAGATGAAAGTCTTTTAACTTTTTCCTAGATTGGTCAACATTGTCAGAGAAAATAAAATACAGTAAACTCAATTTGAAATTTGAATGGAAGAGGAAAACTACCCGTTGAAAATATGTCAGCGGGTACTACTGTGAGCATTCTGTTGCCTGACAAATAGCTACTGTTTATGTAATGAACACATTACTGACAAACAGTATCTTAACTATGTACAGATTCTAAAATCGAACAATGCACTGTTAAAATCGCAATAATGCCTCAGCCCCTTTTCAGTTCTTACAGCAAAATTGAATATTTTTATTTTTAAGAGATGATCTTCAATTTAAAAGCAGATCCAAGAATAATGTAGTTTTTTTTCCCCGCAGTGATCCACAGCAGAATTGGTAAATATGAATTATTTTTAGACCTCTAATTATGTCATTTCCTCAATGTTATATGCTTTCCTTGGATGTAAAGAGAATATCAAGCTGTTAATGTGTTGTTTTAGTAGGGATAAAATATATTTAATGAGAGTTGATTTAATATGATATAATTGATTTGATAAATTTAAAGACAACTTCTTTACAATATAGTTGAAGGATGAAGTTGATGAACAAAAAATATTTATATTGAAAAATTAAAAAGTTTGAAAAGAAAAATATTTATTTAAAAAATAAAAGTCAAGTTACTCTAGCTTACTTGTAAAACCCGTGACTTAGGTAATGCAATCATGATAGCCCTAAAAAATCAAATAAAAATATTAATTATAAAATTTAATTTTTAATCAATTCAATGTTGAAAGATGAAGTTTAAAAAAACTTCAATTAATATGAAGTTGCAAGTCTCTCAAACAATATAACTATATAAAAAACAAATCAAAATAAATTATTAAGTTAACTCAATGTTGGGAGAGTGGAGTAAAAATAGCTTGATAAAATAAAATAAAAATCCTAAAGAGAATTAAAATGAAAAGACTTAGCGCTTGTTTGAGAGTGGCGTAGCTTTCAAAGCTTTTATATACAAAATATATCAAGATAATGTTTTTATTTTTAAAATCATTTTGAAATCAGACATCAAAATGATCTAACCAACTAAAAATTTCATTTTAAGTGTAAATTTTTTGAATTTGAGTAACAGGCTATAGTATATACAGTTAAATGTCAAGGCATTTTAGTATATAATAGACTGGTAGCCCATGCACCTCGTTATGAGGCGGTACCAAATTTTTTTCAACACAAAAAGTTTTTTTTATAATATATTTTTGGTTAAAATGGTAAATTTGTGCAGAATTCTTATAACGTGCAAGATTTCTATAAAATATATGAATTTTAAATCGATATAAATTTATCTGTTTAAGAGGTTTCAACGAAATAACCAACATAAAATTATCATAATCATTAAAAAACAAGAAAATTATCATAATCATTAAAAAAATTTAATCATATTTTTAAGTAAAATAGAAATCTGTCAAGAGTGGACTTGAACCCCCAACCTCTCGAATGGAATTTTTGTCTCCCGCCTCATAAACCCGCTCGACCACTTCAACATTCGTTCATCTTTCTCGAAAATATATATTAAATCTAATTTTAATGTGGATTCGCAAAAAAAATATATGTTGATAGTGAGATTCAAACCCATACCCTTGGAGGGGACCTTAATCTGACGGTCTTTAGACCATCTCGGCTACGTACCTCAACAACCGTTTGTCTTTCATAAAAATATATATTAATAGTAAGTGTTATTGTGGATTAGCACAGTAAAATTGGTTATATATATATATATCATTTTATCATGACACAAGAAAAAAAACACGTAGATTGCTACAATGCTTTTTGGGAACAGAAAATAACTATAAAAAATTTAAAAATAAAATATAATGTAACCGACATAAATTAAAATTTCAGAACGATAAGTACAAAAAATAAATAAAAATCTAAAAACACAAATACATAAAATATAGATTATTTTTGTCCAAAAAGAACAAAAACACCAAAAGAATACACACACACACATATATATTGGCATGGGGAAAACATTGCTATCATTAATCAATAGAATACCTTTTTTTGCTCGGAAAATCATTTTGGTATCGAGCCTCCACAAATCTAGGGTTAGTCTAAGAAAAAGTTATCAGTAGCGTCGCCATCTGTAGCACCGAGTATTGTAGCACGCTATCAGCCAGATAACACAGATCATACAATATTCTTTCGACAACATGGAGGTCACACCACGATGTTACTGGTAGTACGTTAATGACATTATCATTATCGGGGATGATGAGGGAGAGATAGCTCAGTCGAAGGCGAGACTCGGGCAAGGAGTTTGAGGTAAAAGATCTAAGACAACCAAGATACTTCCTTGGGATTGAGGTAGCTCGTGGAAAAGAGGGGTGGTTCGTCTGCTCTTGGAAGAGCAAGAAGTAGTCGGTAGTTTTGAGATTGATCTGTAGAGGCAGAGTACGAGGCCATGGCTTTAGGAGTTGCTCGAGATGTCTGTAGTTGAGAGCCCTATTGGTAGAGCTCAAGGTGGACCAAGGAGCCCGGATGAAGTTGTGGTGTGACAACGAGTCGACAATCAACATTGCTAATAATCCGAGTACAACACGACAGGGCTAAGCATGTGGAGATCGATAGATTCTTCATCAACGAAAAATTGAATGATGAGCTACTGAAGCTAAGTCATGTGACTCACTGGAGATCAAGTGGTTGTCTCGCCTTACCAAGGGACTTAGTTCAATAAATTTATCTAGGTTGTGTGACAAGATGAGCTTAGTGGATATCTTTTGGACATCTTGAGGGGGAGTGTTGAGAATTGTAACAAATAAAGGGTTATATTGGTAATTAGAAAATATGGAAGAAATCTTGAGGCTATTATGTAAATGGTGTAAAGTGTAAGGCTATATATAGGCCAACTCATTAATCAATAGAAAACCTTTTTTTTGCTCAGAAAATCTTTTAATGCAATTGAAAAATAATTCAATTTTAAAAATGATGTAAAATATTAAAGGGTGTAATTGAAAAAATTATTCAATTAAAAAATGATATAAAAGATTGACGGAGGTAATTAAAAAGATAATTAATTAAGAGAATAAGTTTTTAGAAAAATCAAAATAAGAACAAGGGACTAAATCTGAAAGCTGAGAGAACCAAAAAAATAAAATTCAATTCTTTGAATAGTCTACAGTAAAATAAATGTGGATCTAACCAAGATGAGACCATTTGTGGGTCCCAGATGAACCCTCGGGTTGATACCTTGGTGACACAAAGCCATCCAGATTAATAGTAACACTACCATCACAGAATCAGCATGACCATTTCAGAACAATACCATCACCAGACAATCTTTGCAACCAACCATTATTTCCTAAGAAATCTTAGTGTTTTGAGCATAAATTCGATGTACAATTGCATTTGTCTACACCAAATGTCTGAATGATATAATCTGTATGCCCACAGGAGTAATTCAACTGCACATTTGTATTAGGAGATGAAACGAGGGAGAATTTAAGCTAACAATTATTGATTGTTGGCAATCAACAACTCCAATATCATTTAGGAATGATGCATAGATGCTTGCTATTATTGCAATCCACTTAGTTAGAAAATATTGTGACATTTGGATCTCAATAAAAATCTAGATACACAACATATAAATAGATAAGAGGTTACTACAATTTTATAAAACATGAATCAAATCTAAAAGAAATAATAATTTAAATGACTGCTATACTACTGGCCCTATTATTGGACAGTTTCTCAATCCATAACATACAGAAGGATTTTTGAGATTATGAGACTTGACATGTAGAAGAAGAGCTACAAACTAAAAAGTGTTCATCTTTGGTCTGAAAACAGGACATGACTGAAACTCAAATTCTACTTTCTTTAGTTACCATTTACAGAGCATGTGATCCAGGGCTGAAGCAACTTTTGGGTAGAGTTGGGAAGCTTTCACGGATGCCTATGTTTCACGCCTAAACAGTCAAATATTAGTGCTCATTTCAGAAAAGAGGGGGAGGGGGTTGAACATCTCCAGACCAAACCCATTATAAATACTGTGATAAAATGAGCAAATTTCCCACAGCTTCTTCAACTGCAGGAACTAGCAAAAGAGAATGATAAGAAAAGAATTACTATGTGAGTTTCATTGTATATTTAAGTCATTTCATACAGTGTAATGTTCAATCTGGTTCAAGCAATCCAAACCCTACCTTTTTTATGATGGATTAAAGTAAAACCGAAACCCACCAACATCTACTAATCTAATGTGATCGAAATCACAAATTGAACCCTTGCTATTGAAAACATGTCAAGGAATTGGTCAGTGGAGTGAAAAAAAAGTAAGGATTTAGTGCCTACATTATTGTGAAAAAAAGTATAAATAAACGATACAGTACCCTCTTCTCCATCACTGCCGCTCAGCAACTAAGAATACAGGGTAAGGATTTCAGCAGCCTGGTGCTTTAACTCAGGCGAGAGCATCACATATTGATTTGTACGCGTTAACACAAAGTTTGAATTTCTCTTCAGCGACTGCCTGCAAATATTCATGAAAAGAAATGCTCAAGGGAAAAAAAATGAGAACCAGTCATGTTGAGCCAGATACACGTTTCAAGATGTTCCAAAAATTTGGCTCACTTCAACATGTTTTGCTAGGTTGATGATATAGCATGTTTTTGTTTGCTTACTGGCTAATTTCTGATGGGAAGTGTGGTTGAGATTGCTTTTCAAAGTAATTTTTGTTCAGAAATACATCAAAATAATGTTTTTCTTTTTTTTAAAAAAATATTTTGGACATCAGCAAATCAAAATAATCTAAAAACTGCGATTTTTTTAATTTAAAACAAAAAAAATCTCAATTATTTTCAAAAACACTTTTGAAACACAATATCAAACAGAAACTTAATGCTATTCCATTTTCAATTTGAAAAACTCAAGCTTTTCTAGTTTTTTTTTTAAAATAAAACATTTCTAAACACAACTTATAAATCAAAATAATAAATAAAGGTGTGCCTTATAATCATTAGAAAAGTGGTGCGATGAGAATATGATAACATATCCTGCTTCTAGATGGGCAATGATCCTGGTTGATCAAGAAATGACAAGGTGTGAAGGGGGGACAAAAACTCAGCAAGAACTCAACTGACCAGTGAAGCATCTTGATGCTTATCAGGATGCCATTTTAAAGCTGAGAGGCGGAAACTGCAAACATAATTAAGAAGATAGAAATGATCAATAATATGATGCAATGAGGAAAATTTGCTGAATCAAATATCATAAGGATGATTACTTTTAATGTCAAGAAAAACACCAAAGCACTTACGCATTCTTAACATCTTCAATCTTCAGAGGTCCAGTTGGAGGTAGACCAAGTACTGTTCTGTCAGAATGTGACCCTACAGAATATGATGTATTGTCATACTCTGTTTCACTAGTAGCATCCCATCCTTTGTATCTTCGATTCTTCCACTTCAGAGGTTCTCTCCACTCAAATCCAGATGGCTCACTTCGGAAAGACTTATTAGACCTCATATACTGTTTGTTTCCGAATGTGGCTCGAGAAATTGTCTCAGGATCACCAAAGTCCTCTGAGAAACTCTCTCTTCTTAGCTTACCTGGACATTTGATGAAATCAGTAGTCCAGTTTGTAAAATGCATATGCAGGAAAAAACCATAATTCTGTACGTAACCAACACATTGAACCTATAATAGCTCAGTTTCAACTGTTATAAATGTGATCTTCTCCGTTGCCTGGTCTCACCTCAAGTTCCGGAAGGATTAATTGAGAAACTTAAGAGTGAATTTCCAGTCCATATTTTGCCATTTATACAAAAACATAAACTTTTGATTGCCCATAATCATGTTAAATAGTCTAGGCTGAGCAAACAGGTGAAGATCAAACTTTAGTATTGGATCTAATAAACAAAAATGATATTAACAAATGTAGAATGCAACCAGGAGAGCTCAACCAAATCAAATTATCATTACAGTCCACAACAGGTTGTGAATGGATGAAACATGAACCCTAAGATAAAAAAAACTACAAAGGTTTTAATGCAAACCTTAATTGAAAATCTGCAGCTTTTTTGGTCATTAAATTACAATATAAAACTCCTGTAGCTTACTTCAGATAGTTCACTATGCAGGATGATTTGGGCATTTTTCGTAAGTATTTTCTTCATTCTTCAATTTATATGAAGGCAGTTAAAAACTTCCATGTGGTACCAAAAAAAGAATGGAAGAATGCAGCATTTGAGAAGTATTGGGAGAACACTGTCCACTTTCCTTCTCATTTTTCTGTGACAACCGTGGAAGTCACATTATACTATGGCTACAAATAACAAACAAAAGGTAAAAGGTAAAAGGTAAAAGAATGAGAAAAAAGGCTCACTTCTCATTCTGTCTTGGTGATATTTCTTAGCACGTTGAGCATTAGCCTTCAATTTCTTTTTAATGGAACCAACTGATGGCTTTGCATCAAATGACTGTATTGGTTCTATATGCTGTATAAAAACGCAAATCAGTGAGTGTATCCCTTCTAAAATTAGTAAATTGACACCATTTCCATCAAAATAGAGAGAGAGAGAAAATGAGAATTAAAGGCTAAAGTACATGCCCCCATCTAAGTGAAAATGCATATGCTTTAAAACTATATGAACAGAACATTTCATGGCTTTTGTTTTGAGTCAAGAATAACAGAGAATCAGATTCGTAATTCAGCTTGTCATTCCAACAAAACATACTGATACGATAATGCTGCACCTTTCATTAACAGACTAGGTGAATTTGAGTTATACTTTGATGTGAAACTAGAAAAGCAGGCCCATAGCAGCAAGGCGCTGATCATATCCATCCACTTGTCAAATTGTCAAGTAAAATCTTATCAGCATAGCCAAAAACTGGATGCAATATACAATCAGATCAAAGACTTCTTTGAATAATCTTAGACTAAACTGTGGAAACTAAGTTATGAAGATTGATTGAATGTATGTTTATAGAGTTTTTGACTACAATGTTTCATAAGATGTCAATGCAATAATGTTGTTTGCACCAAGGAGTTGTATTAATTCAGTAAAAATAACAAAGTTTTTTTTACCTGAAATGAACTTCTAGAAACTCCACTATTGTACAGAAGGCCTTGCAATGCTCTCTTTGCAGCAGATGGTTTTTGGCGTATTGAATATCTTATGTAAGCCTGAGGTTATATTTGCATGTCACAAACTTTATTTTTCAAATAGCACTAAATGGATAAACAATAAACTGATGGGGGATGGGAAGTACATAAAAAGTAAAAAGCAAATCTTATTAAGATAGCTGGAAAGGTTTTATGACCTTCAAAATTTATGTAAAAATGTAAACTTTTAATATCTAGATATTTTAGCAGGAAAATAAAAGGTAACATATGTTGTTGACCAGAAGTGGCAAAAACAATTCACCTTAGATGGTTGTTGAGATCCTCTTTCATCCTGCCCAAGGAAAAATGTTAGTCTTTCTCATAGGCAAACATTAGTATCCAGAGAGCTGTAAGAAAATAAACAATAGGATATAAAAAAGTAATTGACAAAACAATGATGAATCTCTAACTTACATCTAATAAAGAAATTAAATACAAAGAGAAATGATACACCAACAATTATTCATCTCTCTGTTTCATGTGGGCCAAAATGTTCGCAAAACTAGAAAAAGGAACATTCTGATTTGAAACAGTTACTTGTCCAAAATATTTGTTTTGTCCAGCTGATGCTCCCTAAATAGAGAAACCTATATATACTTGTAGCAGCTTATCAGAGGGATGGACAACTCTCATAACTTCCACAGGGAAAAAATAAGAAACACTATCTTTCATAGGGATTGACATCTCTTGAAACAGTTATCTAAAGTATGAATGATGAATGACTTGCACAATTGAAATCTGTGCAACAAGAGAAAAGTCTTGGGCAACAGTTTTTGGTTGGAGAGTGGGATTTTGCTATACTATTGTCAACATCTCACCAGAATCCATCGGAATTCTGGGAACTTCATTCAAGTCTAGATTTGCGGGCAAGTTCAAGATTTATTTTTCGAGTATAAGATAGCACTGCTAGATATTTTTTGGCCTTAGATATAATCAACTCAAAGAAAATTTTGTACTGCTAGAAATTTTCCACTAAATCAAATACAACTAAAGTAAACTCTTCCTTTCCAAATTTCAACTCAAGGTCTCTCATGTATCACTTATCTTAGAAAATAATCTGACCTCATCCAATTAGTGAATTACCTGGTACTCTCCGGCACTATATGTTAGTTTTAGAAAAGCAACTTTCCTCGCAACCAATTAAAAAAATTTAAGCTTGCTTATGGTTGTTGCAGCTTGTTCCAAACTCTGCAAGCATCCCTTGGTTGCTTTATTTGAAAAATGTTTTCTGGTTCTTTTGTACTAACACGGAAAAGGCAACTTGGAAAAGGAAAAAAACAGCATCTCTAGTGCACTTAATAATTCTTTCAGAGCACCAAGTGGTGCCTCCATCTGCAATTAGCCAAAGCATCAAGTGAGGGTTCTTTCAGTCAAAAAGAAAATAAAAAAAAGCCATAGATCATGGCTAATACGGCTTGACACTAACAAGACACTACAATTATGTTTTACTTAATAATTCTTTTACAATATCAGTACTGGTTCAAGAAGCATAATCCCATGTAACTCCTTACTATTAATCCCTTCACTACCAGTGAATGTCATACCTTGAAGTAGCTTCATCTCTTTTTTATCTCTCCTCGATCTCAGACTCTAGCTTTCCTCTCATTTAACCTCTTTGAATACAAATAGAAAGAGCAACACTTCATAGCATGGGACATAGAACATGACCACTTAGATCATAATGACCTTTCTGCCGTCCCATAGCTCCCAAATTCCAACATTCAAGGCATAGGTTAAAAAGATGGGTTCTAATCCAACACAAATAGGTGTCTATCAGTAGAATTCAGCTAAGTCATTAAGAATTATGAGTAAAAAGTAACAAGTTAAACATAAAGTTTCAATCTTGAATTTCAGAAAGGACACGAAAACTAACACCATATAGCTCATCATTCACAATCACAGCTACCCTTTACTTGAATCACAAAAACACATAATCCCACCATTCATTGAAGAATCTAAACTTTTATCAGATAGAAGCAAAACAGAAAAAAAGAAGAAATTTACACTCACACAGTCCCGTTTGCTCTTCCATTTCTGGCATGTAATAGGTGTACAATGAATTGAAGCAAAATGGGTCCTCGTAGTTATTGATTGTGATAAAGCTGGTATCAATGAATTCTTGAATATCAACACGTTTCTCCATCTGGGTATTTGCATAATTAAATAAAAATAGACAACTCGATGACTGAAAACAAGAATTCAATAAATTTCTAAATCTTATTTGTAGTTGTGCAGATGAAAGTGTTGCTCTTTTGGCACACAAAGAAAGAATCCAGAGAGAGAGAGAGAGTTTGTAGCCTAGTGACGAAGGAGGGAAGTGAGGGGCTCCTTTTCCCCGTGTGTGTAATTTAGGGTTAAGGTGTACTTATCACAGTTAAATTAAACTTGGACCGACTCGGTATGTTAACAGGTTGACCTGATCCTTCATCCATGCTATATTTTATAAATAATAATAATAATAATAATAATAATAATAATAATTCAGAGATACAGTTAAAATCCGAGCTGATTTCTTAAAAAATAAAAAAAATATATATAGTTTAAATTAATTAAAGTTAACCCATTTAACTCTTGATATGAGTTTAGTGGAAGATTAGTGTTTGTATTATAAAATATACTAAAATAACTCGGTAAAATATTGTAGATTTCAACAATATTTTTTCTTGTTTTGGAACAATACATATACTATTTATATATTCTTTCACAGAAAGAGACAATGAAAGACATGTAACTTATTGACAAAGACACGGCGTATCTTAAGAGGTGGCGAACCCTTGCCTAGCGCATCAATGTTGTTTCATTTGCTTTTTTTTTTTATTATTTTGATTGTTTTATTTATTTTGAATTTTTTTATTTATTTCTTTTTTTTTAACTTATGTTTTTTTTTAAAAAAACAATTTATTGACATTTTTTTTCTTTGATTGAATTTTTTCCAATTATTAACTCAATAAGAATAATAATATTAGTTTTTTTTTCTTGCTTCCTTTTTTTTATGTTTTTTTATTTTTTTCATCGTAATAATTTAATATTTTTTATTGTTTTAGTTGTAATAGTAATAATATTCTTAGATTTTAAGACTTCGATGTTTTCATTTCGGCCTTTATACTTTTAATTTTGAATTTTAATCCCTTTATATTTAATGTTCATTTCATCCCTATTACTTTTAATTTTTTATTTTAATCCTTTTATTTCTTTTAATTTCAAGAATAATCCTTATTTTTGTCCATATATATATATATATATATAACTGTACTTAGTTTTGATTTTTTTTTTATTTTCTTCTTTGTTGAGCTGATATATTTTTTTTCAAAAAAATAGTTCTTAAATTTGATTTTATATCTATGATCATTTGGAAATTGATATTTGTATTTTTTTTGTTATTTCTTTTAGTTTTTTTTCCTTTTTCCTTTTTTTTTTTTACATCATATGACTTTTTTTACCTGATAATTTTTATTTTTATTTTTTTATTTGATATTTTGTTAAATTTGTTATGATTTTTTTAGTCTTTTATTTTTTTTCATTATTAGCATAATAATAATAATAATTTAATGTTTTTCTCTTACTTACTCTTTTGTTCATGTTTTTTAGTTTTTTTTCTCGGAATAATTTGATAATTTTTATTCTTTTAACATTTATACAAACTTTTTACTCAGCCAACAAAGTATTTTAATATTTGTTTTATAAAATTTTCAGGTCAAATATTTTTTCCCAATCAATAATTTTTATTGTTATTTTCATTTGTTCTTTTGTTAATGTATTTAGGGTTTTTTTAAGCCTTTGATTTTTTTTTCTTCCCTTATTAAAACAATAATAATATGAATATTAAGAATAATAATAATAATTTTAGGTTTATGTTCTTACGTGTTTTTTTGTTAATTTTTTTTGGTTTTTCTCTGAGATTTGTTAAATAATATTTATTGTTTTGATAGTGATGGTGATGATAATTTAAGAAGTTAAGACTTTGATTTACTATTATTATAATAAAAAAAATATTGATTTTTTTCATTATATCAAATTTTATATATTGGAATATTATATTTTAATCTCAACAATTATGAAGATTATTTGTTCTGCCCGCACTATGCCCGCAACGTAGTGCGGGCAATCCATCTAGTTAGTGTCTGTATTTATTCATTTTTTTCTAGTCAATTGTGTCTGTTTCGTTTTCAAATTGTGTGTCATGTTTTTTCCTTCCTATTTTTGTTTCACGATTATGAGTTAAATTGTATGTTACCATTTTTTTATTTGAGTACCATTAATTTCAATTTTTTTTAATTAAGAGTTTGTTTTCAAATTATTTATGACATATTGATGAATGAACACATTAGATAAAAAATAAAACGTGTTGTGTTTTTCCTATTTAGCTACGGTAGACTATAAGTAAAATCATTATGGACTGACAATTTGCTCCGGTGCTCCACGCGTGCATGTGCTCATTTTTTGTATGTCTATGAACTGTGCATTAACGATTATACCCCTCGAAAATGACAAAAACATGACGCAGAGACTAGGAGCTGTTTCGTTTTTTTCAAAAAATCTACATAGTGCACAGACGGAAACAACCCCCGAAAATGACAAAATAGTGTACAGTAAACAGGGACAGGGACGTATTTTCCACTCCGTTTTTTTTTTGTGAATATCAGTAACTTCAAGATGCATAAATAATTATCCAATATTTAATTATTTTTTTTGGAGGAACTGTTGGCGTGTCTTACGGAGGCGCTAGTGGCGTTCCAAGCGAATGCTCCATCGAGGCGATGCGTGCGTGTCCACTCGGAGGCCAAAAATTCACTTCCGCCTCTGTAGACGGAGCGCCGCCATGTTCTCTATCTTCTATCTCGGCATGTTCTAGTCATAGGAGTTCGATAAGCGATGGAGGATGGTTTTGTGTTGGTTGTTGGTTTTTCTTTTCTTTTTATTCAAGCTTTATTTTTAATCGGTTCAATCCTAAAATTTTAATTTATATTGGTAATTATTTTAAAATTAATATTTCATATTTTTCTCCTTTTTCTCGTGTTTTCTGTTATTTTTATTTGTTATCTAGATTAGATGATTTTTTTATCTTACTATTTGCGCAATGATAATGATAATTTTAGTGATTATTTTTTAATTGTGTTTTTTATAAAAGTCTTTTGCTTTTTTTAATGATTTTGCAGGAAATTAAATTATTTTAATTGTTTTGACAATAATGTTGATAATAATTTTAACTATTGTAGAAATGATAATGAAAATGACATAAGGATAGATTTACAATTTATATTTTCATCTTTTAGTGAATAGAAAATTAACTACTTATTTTTTATTTGATTATTGGAGGTTTTTATATTAATTCATTTAGTTGTTTTTAATTTTTAGAAAATGTTCATTTTTTATTCGTATTTATACATCTATGCTTTTAGTGTTTTTTTTTTTAGATTTTTTAAATTGGTTCAATCCTGAAATTTGAATTTATATTGGTAATCATTTTAAAATTAATATTGCTTCCTTTTTCCCTTTATTCATTTTTTTTGTTTTCTCTTATTTTTATTTGTTCTTTGGATTAAATTATTTTTATGATTTTACTATTTATGCAATAATAATGATAATTTTAGTGATTGGTTTTTTTATAAATATTTTTCTTTTTTAATGATTTTCATTAAAATTGAATTATTTTAATTATTTTAACAGTAATGTTGATAATAATTTTAACTGTTATAGTAATGATAATGACAATAACATAAGGATAAATTTTCAATTTATGTTTTTGTCTTTTATGAATAAAAAATTAACTACTTTATTTTATACTGGTTATTTCATTGAAACCTACTGAACAAATAAATTTATATCCATTTAAAATTCATATATTTTATAAAACTTGAACTTTGCAAAATTTCTATATAAATTTATTTTTTATCTAAATTTATGTTATATTATAAAAATCACACATAATTAATATTTTTTTACGTTGAAAAAAATATGATTCCGCCGGCGACGAAACACTGGTGCCATGGCTAGTATTATCTCTATTCCTGGATCCAATATTCATCTGTTAAGAAAGAAAATTGACAACAAAATCAAATTTGAAAAATAATTTAGCAGACTTATTTACAAAGTCTTTACCAACCTCAGCTTTCAAGAAAATTTTTTATAATATTGAAATGCGCCGTTTTAAAGATTTATTATAAGACATGTACTTCTGAGGGGAAGTCAATGCAAATTGCACTCCTTTTCCTTTGCTTAGTTTTTTTCCTATTTGGTTTTTCTTTGCAATGTTTTAATGAGATAATTTGATATTGTTTTAGTGAGTCATGAAGTATTCAAATATGGATCTTGAAGTATTTATATAAAGCCCTATATTGAATTCTAAAGTATTAAAAAATCACACAAAAATGTTATTTTTTTTTTCCACTTAGTGTTTCTTCCCATTGGGTTATATATATATATACAATCAAGTAAATTGAAAACTATGTATGCTAATAAAAAAACCATAAATGATAACTAAAAACATAAAATAGAAAAATTAAGAATTCCAAATATTTAATCTCGCATAATGAGATATGTTATTTATTTATGCTTTTTTAAATTTATTTGTTAAAATAATTTACCTATTCAATCAAACAACAATAGAAATAGACACACATATTAAATTGATTGAATAAAATAAAAGAGAATAAAATATTATGCAAGGCTTCACATATTATAAATATTTTCTAAATTTTATTTTAAAAAATAAAGTTCAACTATACAAAATATAATAAAATATAGAAGAATCATAAGAACCTTGTCAAAAGATAAATTTATATAATAAAGTTCAACTATACAAAATATAAGAAAATATAGAAGAATCATAAAAACCTTGTCAAAAGATAAATTTATGTAACAAAAACAAGATAATATGTAAATAAAATAAAAGAGAAAACATGTATTAATGTAAATATAAATAAAAAATAAAATAAATGAAACATTAATTTAAGAGATATTAGAGAAAACATAAAAAAAAAACTATTGGTTTGGCAAGTCGAACAAGCTTGTTTAGCCCATTTTTTTAGGGCTCACGACAACTAATGAGCTTGTTAAATTTATGCTTGTTTTCATCCATCCTAGTTATTATTTTTTTAAAAAAATATGACATGTTGTTTATTTGTTTTTCCTTGAAAATCAAGGGTTAAGTTTTTTACCCTAAAAATATATTTTCAACCAAAATACCTATAAAATATCTTGAAGCTGTGATAAATATATTTATGACCTCAAAAAATAATAAGAAAAAACTATCACAAGAACCAAAATCTACCCACAAACAAAAATCTATCCAACTTAAATGTGTTTTTTTGTCACACATTTTATAGATAAAAAAAAAATATCAATTATGAGCTCTGCTCATCAAATAGAACTATTTGACACAAATATCAACCATTTAGGTGATTTAAATCAGTGTAAATAATATTTATCTCTTTTTACCATCAAAATATAATGACATATCCCTTTGTATCTCACTTAGGGAATAAAAAATAACAAAATAAAATTTATATTAAAATTGAATTGAAAAAATATCGTGGTGCTACAATTGTATAATGTGTGTTATTTTTAAAATTCAAGGCTCAATGTGTATCTTTCTTAAAACTTCTAGCACATCTCTCATGTTTGATGTATTTTTTATTTTGATTATCTATCTTTCAATTTCACCATTAATTAAAAATTCAAACACAATTGATTTTAAATTAAAGTTTAATTGTATAAAATAAAACTCTAAGTGCTAGAAAATAAAATATAAAAAAATACCTAGTGTCATCCATATATATATAATGCATTGGGTTCTTGGTTTTTAGCACCTTAAAAAACAAGAAGCAACACCTTTGTTCTTGTTGTGTTTACAGGGCGGCTAAGCAAGGATCATGCATTGGGTTTTAAATGTTCTGTCCACCCACCATTGCTCCAAATTTAATAGCAGTATAAATCCCCTCAGGGTAATGTTTTTTAAGATTTCAGGATTGATTTTTAAAGTGTTTTTTTTATTTGAAATCACATTAAAATAATTTATTTTTTTATTTTTCTACAAATATTTCTAATATAAGCATTTTAATTTTTTAAAAAAATACAAATTTTTTTCTTCTAAAAAAACATTTTTAAAATGTAAAAATAAATAGGCTTTTAATTCTTTTATATTTGACAAACTCAAAATAAAGTGGTGGTCAGAATGATCAAGGAGGTAGGCCATACAGCCTGGCCATATGAAATCATCATATCTCAATCTTTATCAAATCATTATACAACTTAATTTAGTTCCTTAATTCACAATTTCAATTTCAATTTTTTTCCAGCAATTAATTAGGTAATGCCACATTCATTGCATATGTTCATAGAGCTTTAATATTAATCTGTAAAAACACTTTTGCTAAAAGAGAACCATTCGATGATACTTGTTGATTTTGCAAATTGCATTACATTTATGACCCACCTTATACTAAAGTTGGTCCAATTCGTATTTTACATTAAAGTTTTTGCTTGTTATGCATATGATTTATATTATTATATTTTATAAGATTAAATGGACACCTCTCCATTTTTTTTTTGCCCCACATCTTTACATTGTTGAGGAGAAATGCGTGCATAATTACTTAGTATAAATCTAAGTAAAGAGATGGATGAAACCTAGCTGGAACCAGTTGATGATACGGGTTAAATTGAATTGTATACAAGAGGAGGATTGCTGGTGTTACTTAAATTACAATAAATGCATGCATGTGTGCAAGAAAAAACAAAATAGTTTTGGCAATCAACTATAGAGTATAAACTCTAGAAAAGATAAGAAAAAAAATATATCAAGATGTTATAAATCTATAGTTATGTGTATTAAATATTCATGACAATTCATAATTATATGTATTGAATGTCTATGACTCTTGAATTTAGACTCTTTGATGTTCATGACCCTTAAGTACATTTTCTTTTCCTTTAAACCACTTGCTTGTATTCTTGGAACTTGAAAAAAATAGAAGAATTTATAATAAGAAAAATATTTCTCTCTTATCTCTTTTAATTATCTTTTTAATATATGTGCTCTTATATGTTAATTGTTTCTTTTTCTACAACATGTTATCAATATGATTATTATATGACTTATATCAATTTTAATATTTTTCATTATTGTAATTTATTTTAACAATTTTTCTTCAATTTTATTCATAGAAAGATATTTATTGTTCCTGGAGAATTAAATAAATTAGAGATCATTCATAAAGAACTAGTATTCAAGTTCTTGAAGAATTAAATACAATTCCTAAAGAACTAGTATTTTTAAAGCTAAATAAACAATTGTCTTGAAGGACTAATTTCTTTTCTTTTATATTCATGATTTTATTTAATAAGCATTTTTTATTTATTTTTATAGATAAAAATAATTTCAAATCTGACGAAACTTGAATCTACCGCTTTTGATATCTATAGAATAATTATTTTTCATGGATCCTTGACATCGAGATTCATCTCGAAGCTATAAATCTTAAAGACAACATCAAAGAAGAAAATAATACATCCTTGCAGGATGGTGAAAAAGTAATGATTTTCATATGTCACAATCTCCATGAAGCATTGAAAAATGAATATATCACAATAAAAGACCCTCTTGTTATATGGTGAAATCTAACAAAAAGCTATGACCACCAAAAATTTACCATACTTTCTCAAGCTTGTTATAATTTATTTGCACATGATATTGCAAGATTTTAAATCGGTTAGCGAATATAATCCTACTCCTTTTAAAATTACCTCACAATTGAAATTGTATGGTAAATATATCATAGAATGCCCAGTATTAGAGAAAACATTCTTTATTTTTCATACCTCAAACATTGTCCTGCAACAATAATATAGAGAACATAATCTCAAAAGGTACTTGAAACTAATTTCATGTCTTTTTGTAACTGAATAAAATAATGATCTTTTGATGAAAAACCATCAATATCATCCCACAAGTTCTAAGTCGTTCCCTGAAATGAATGAGACCTTTATCTAAAAGACAAGAAAGAATTAGGTATATAGGTATGGAAAAAATAAATGGAAAATAAGAAGAGATAATCTTTCTAAAAGCGACCTACCATGCCACCTGAAGTGAAGACATAATGAACCCAATCAAGAAAAAAACAAGAATTTGCATAAATTGAAAGATAAGTGTCATAGGTGTGCTATGCATGGTTATTAGTTTTATACTTGTCGCACACCAAAACATCTTACAAATTTATACCAAGCATCTATGAAATGAAACACTTGAGACTAATTTATTCATAAAGATGATTTTTGAAAATCACAATACATATCTTGATGTTTCTAATTTATTTGAAAACCCAAATAAGACAAAGATCACGCTTAATGGTGGATTTATTAGAGATGATTAATAATTTTTATTTGTATTAAAATATTTATGTTATTATATTTTCAATAAACATTATCAGTTTAGCTTAAGTTAAATAATAAACTTTAAGTCTATTTTGAATAGTGACATGACTTTTCATGATAGAGATTTATGTTTGGTAGACTGTGCAACAAAACATAATTATTAAGGAAAATAAATACTTTGAATGTTTGATATTAACCAAAGCTAATGTCACTACAATATTAGGTCTAACAGACATGATTAAAGGCTATGGAAAAACTAATATTGTGTTATTGAATAACACAATATTTAGCATCAAAGATGCACTATATTCACCTAAGTCCATAAGAAATTTTTTCAGTTTTAAAGATATATGTGCTAATGAATATCATATTGAAACAATAGATAAAGACATAATAGAATATATTTATATTATTGCACGTATTTTGGGTCAAAAGTTTATACTTGAAAAAAATATTACTTTCTTTTCTGAAATTTATTACTTATCAACCATTAAAAATAGTCCCATAATATTGTTTGCAAATAATGTTGTATGCATCACTCAACTGAGAGAAAACTATATTAAAGTAAAGAAAACAAAACATATCTCACCAAAATTCTCTTATACTCATGAGCTTCAACAAAAAAAAATATTGATATCAGACAAATCAGGTCAACTGATAATTTAACAGACTTATTTAAAAAATCCTTACCAACCTCAACTTTCAAGAAACTTTTTCATAATATTGGAATGCGTCGTCTTAAAGATTTATTATAAAACATGTACTTATGAGGGGAAGTCAATGCAAATTGCACTCATTTTCCTTTGCTTAATTTTTTTCCTATTTGGTTTTTCTTTGCAATGTTTTAATGAGTCACGAAGTATTTAAATATGGATCTTGAAGTATTTATATAAAGCCCTATATTGAATTCTAAAGTATTCAAAAATCATACAAGATCGTTGTATTTTTTTCCGCTAAGTGTTTCTCCCCATTGGGTTTTCCTTTGCAATATTTTTAATGAGTCATATTTTTAAGTACATAGTCATTCAAGTTAAAGTGTTATGAATCTATAATTATATATATTGAATGCCCATGACTCTTGAATTTAGTTTTTTGGATTTTCCTGACCATTGAGTTCATTTTCTTCTCATATAAATAGATTCACTTATCTTTTATTCTTGAAACTTGAAAAAAATAGAAGAATTCATAATTAGAAAGATATTTTTTTATTGTCTTTTTTAATTATATTTTGAATATCTATGCTCTTGTATGCTAATGTTTTTTTTTCTTACAAGTTTTTCTAGAGGTTAGGAAACCGTTTAAACCACAAAGATAGAAAGTAAATAAAAATAAAGTAATTAAAAAAACAATCTAATTTTAATTTTAAAAGTGTAGAACTAATTGAAGTAGCTTGTTGCACATAAATCCTAACTCCCAAATCATTCAAAAACACCTCTACTCTCTAAGAACATAAATCAAAATAAATACTCTCTAAGAACATAAATCAAAATAAACTTTTAAAATTGTTTAATAAGTGTTAGAGTTCCAAGGATGGTTCGAGGAAGGCGTGGGTTTGATAAAATTTGGTCGTATCTTTTTGTTTCATCCTATTTTTTTCCAACTGATTACGAGATCTTCTGACAAACAAAGAACTTACGAATGTTTTGTACAAGTCAGATTTCAGATTTATTCGTGCTCTAAATTAATTCCACAAAAATTTATTGAAATCCGTGTCCTTTAACATTATTTTATTTGTTTATAAACTAATAATTTTAAGAATTAATATTTAATTATCACAAACTTCAAAGTGTAGTCATGTCATATCATGTCATGTGGTGAGAGGAAAACATCCCCCCTGTTCCTTTGAAGCTTTCTCCCTTTACATGTTTTCTCGTTTATTAAATTATGATATTTTTTTTATGGAAAGAGTTAACGTACTAAGAAAAAGGGAAACATTTAAAATTACGTGATGGACCCTAAAACCAAGATATATAATTATATTAAAAATAATCTCCAACCTTGCAATATATATTCTTCTCTTATTTTTCTATAATGGCCAGCACGATCAAATTAGAAGGGCACCATAACTTCCTTACTTAACCAGACATGTATATGCATGAGATAATGCTTCTATAATTATATATGATCTCTCTTTTTATAAGACATTTTTGTTACAACGCAAAAACAAATCTTCTACAATTATCTATCTTATCATCACCTTTTTTTTCCTATTATATATTAAGAATTATGAATCCCATTATTTTTCAAAATCTTTTTTATTTAAAATATATGTAATTATAAATATATTTTATTTTTAATTTTTTTAATATTAGAACATAAAAAAATATGAATTATTTTTTAAAAGGTTCCACCATTGCGCAAAATTATGCATATATATATATATATATTGCGCAAAATTTTAATTCTTAAAATTTAAAAGATAAAAAATATTTTAATCTATTTTCAAACAAAAAAAATATTTTAAAAAACATATTATATCATTATTTGAATTGTACATATATTCTATGAGCAGCCACAAAAATAAACAGTTTTGCCGGGATTCAGGCTTTCTCTAGATTCTTCCACGTCTCATATTCTCCTAGAGAATGAGTATTGCATAAAAGAATGTGCTTACCTCTCACTACGAATGTTGATTAAGATATGCTAATCAATGAGATGGAAAAAAAAGGTGTTCTTCTTATTCTATTATAAATCCATCTTTTTATTTAATCAGTGAGATGTTGTCTGTAAAAACTAAAAAGCATTATTTTTTTTAATCTTTTAGTTTAATAATCTCGGATCTAATAGAGGGAGAGAGGGAGAGAGCGTGGGTGTGTGTATGCTTTTTTTTTTTTTAAGTTTCATTCTATAATTTATGTATTTTATTTTATGATTTCTATTTTTTTTACTCCTTATGAGTTGTTATTTCCTATTCTTTGTTTGAATTTGTAATGCTGCAAGGGAGATTTTTGAAGGATGTTGGTGATTAATGTCTAGATTTTGAGAATAGAAAATAATAGAAATTGAAACCATGAATAGAAAGACAATTAAGCTATTGGTGGATTATCGGAGTAAAATACATGTCCCTTCCTCTTATAGAATGTTTTTTTTTTTTATATATATAAAAAGGAAAGTCTTATATATGGTATCAATTAAGAAGACGAATATGCCTAGATTTTCCCATGTACAATCATGTCTCATGAAGGTATAATTTTTTATAGAAATTCGAATGTAATATTCCAAAGAGTTGGATGTTTGTACCAAATTTAATTTTCATTCCAAATAAATCCACAATCAAATACTAGCACTCTCTTTCTCTTGCTCGATCCCAATTTGCCCACCATAACAAAATCATCTCTTAATTAATTTAATTTTTAAGAAAGAATTATTTACATGAATGATTAATTACTATATATTTATATATATTTGACCATGTTTTTCTTAATTTAAAGGACAATTATGGTATATGTTCATCAGCATTAAATTTTAATGGCATTTGAAACAAATTCCAATAGTTTCTAAAAATGGCATTTATGAAAAAAAGTGTACTAAAATTATATCTTGTAGCAGTGCCTTTTTTTATATATCAGTTTTTTTCTTCAAATTCCCTTTTTTTCTTAATTCTTAATTTTGAATTTTCAGGTAGACAATGAACATAAATTTCTCTTTTCTTTAAATATATAATAAATAAATCCTATATATAAAAAAACAATAAGAGAGTAATTATTTAAGTGTAAATTTTATCAGCAGTGTCATTAGGCCAACCTGGAATTAGGACCCACATTCCCAAAACCAGCTCAATTGCTCCATTTTCTTTGCTGTAAATTACCGGAAAAATATAAAGAAGAAGCAGACAACACACACAAGCTTACACACAGAAAATATAAATAATAAATAAATAAATACAAGAAAAACCTCTCAAATTCCCCGCTTAAACAAAAACCATCCATTTTCTCTCCTTCCCTTAAATTTCTCAGCCTTCTCGAAACCTCTCCTAATCTCTCTCTTACAGCCTGTGACACCTGTTCTAACATATTTCCAAATTAATCAAGACATTACAAATATTAGACCATCATCAAGACTTTCACAAAAACATTGTGAGCTCCACCAAACCCTGTTTTTCCCTCTCCCTCTCCCTCTCTCTCTCTCTCTCTCTCTCTCTCTCTATATATATATATATATATATATATATCACTTCCCTCCACCACAGAGTGAGTGTCGGAACCAAAGAACTAGCACCGCACACTTTTATGATCGATCCTTCCCCTTCAACTCGTATTTATACCTGAGTTTCCCATATTTTCTTCCCGTCTGTTTGTCGTTCTATATTATTCTTGAGTCTTTCTTCAAGTATCTTTAACGTATAAAGGTATCCCAAAAACATTTCGAAAAGTTTTTGGGATTAAATAATTAATATGGGAGCCTGTGCCACCAAGCCGAAGGTGTTGAAGGAGGGGGGGGCTCCTGAGCCCGTCAAGGAGGAAGTTGTGGTGGCGACAGGTGGTGGTGGTGAGGTTGTAGACAAGGGTGTTGCTGTGGATGAAGAGGAGAAGAAGGGTTTTAAAGTCGAGAAAGATATTGGTGACGTTGGTGGCGATAATTATAGGTTGGAGGCTGAGATTGCTGAGATTGTTGATGATAGCAATACGAGACGATCTCTAAGTTATTTGTTCAAGGAGGTAATGATTCTTTTTTTTAAATTTGTTTAATGTACTAATTCTTTCCATACATCTCTATTTCTTGGGCACCAAAAGGAAAGATTTTGATTTTAGTATAATGTTTGAAACGTGCTTAAAAATTATTTCTTAAGGTTGTGTTAATTTTGATTGTATTTTTTATATCTGGAAAGAGTCCTGATTAAATATAGTTTTTGTTATTTAATATTTAATCTTGGGTTACATAGATTAATTAAGTTGATCGATCGGTTTCTAGATTTACCTGCAACAGATGATGATTATTTCTCTGATTATAATTAGATTATTTAACTTCCTAATTTTATGTGATTTGTCTTCGAACGTAAGATGGTCAAATTTGTCCCATTCAAATATTTTTCTTATAATCTGACTTTTCAATTTTTTTAATCCCTGGTTAATTTTGATCGCTTTCTCTGTACTTGGTCAAGGAGTAGGTCAAGAAAAGGATTTGAAATTGAAATTTCTCTCGTATACATGCATGGTTTTTCTTGTTATGGTGTCCATAAAACACAAGCAACCTAATTAATTGTCAATGTTTCGACAAAATATTTGGAGAATATTATTAGTTTATATAAGTTTTCTTTAAATGGTTAGTTTTTAAAATAATTTTTTTTTTATTTTAAAAAAAATATTTTTAAAATACAATATAAAACATGTATCTGGAAGGGTTGATATCTAACATTTGTGACATGAATGTGTTGAGTGCACAGCTGCATAATAATTTCTCAAGCTGTAAAAGCCATGGGGCATTTTATATGTACTAATTTCCTAAAATTTATTTAATATATCCCATATGTCTTCATGTTTGTCTATATTGTTGTGTCGGCATGAATACTTTATCTTAAAATTAATTTCAAAAAACCTTTTCCCTCGTAGACCCCCTTCTCACTGTAAAACTTCAGCTTGCATGCAGCTATTTGTACCATATGCTTATTTGTTTGTAGGGATATGGTAAGCAGTAAAGTTAAAAGCCTTAGATTCTCTGAACTGAAAAGTCTGTGCAAGGGATCTGCAACTTTGCTATTTAGCATATTCATTTGATGTCTTGCTAAAAAATCTTGTTCGAGGACCTACCTGCTGTTCGGTTCCTCCGTGTTTTTTCTCAATCCTTTGTGTGGTTTCATTTTCATAGCCTCGGGAGTGATGAGAACATTTTAACAATTACCCCCGTGATTTTTTATATATTTAACCGATAAAGTTTGATTATTTTCTCGAGATAATAAAGATGGCAGTGACATATGTATTTCATGTATAAAAATTAACTCAAAAAATTACCTCTTATTTATCTTATCTTTGATTTTTATTAAATATATTTATAAATATAATATATATTATATTAAGGGATTTTGGTATAAAGGATTAATGCAGGCAGACTGCTAAACAACAAAGGTCGGTAAGTATGTCCCTAGTAAATGGCCGGCGGGCTCCATAAACCATGCCGGGATTGAGGGTCTAGTTGAACGCATTAAACATCCATAAAGAATATCTAGCTGCACTGGTTGGTGGGGCTTGCATTATTCCGATCAACTGTTTCCAACCCATTCGATTAATTTGTTCGACTGGTGGTAATCTTAATTAAAATTCTGGAACATACCTTCCGCGATATCTTATGGTCGAACTGGTATTCTATGCAGAATGAAGCAGAGAAGGAGCCGACCGAAAGTGACAAAGCACCGGCAGAACCAGAGAAATTAGAAACATCAGAAAGCTGCGAAAAACCTACCGAGTCAGCAGTGGCTAAAGAAGAACCATCGACAGCAGTAAAGGAACGATCTGTGGAAAAGCCCGAGGAGCCGTTAGAAACATCAGAAAGCATCGGTAAACCTTCTGATCCAGCAGTGGCAAAGGAAGAACCATTAACAGTGAAGGAACAATCTGTGGAAAAGTCAGAGGAGCCAATTAAGCAGGAAAAAGCAGTGACTGAAGAACCTGCAGTGGTGCCTTTACAAGAAACCCTGAAATCTGAAACTCCAGCTGAACCGCTGCCAGTTTCAGGCACTGTCAATGCTCCTGTAAAGGTAGAAACCCTGAAATCTGAAACTCCAGCAGAACCGGTGCAAAATTCAGGAACTGTCAATGCTCCTGTAAAGGTAGAAACCCTGAAATCTGAAATTCCAGCAGAACCGGTGCCAGTTTCAGGAACTGTCAATGCTCCTGTAAAGGTAGACACAGAGAAAGTAACAGGAGAAGTCAAACCAGGAGTAGCAGCAGAAAACACTAAGATTACTGAAACAGTAGAGGAGAAAAAACCTGCAGAGGCTATGTGAGATCCTGACAGTAATGTCTAAAGTGTGTTTTTAGCTGTAAATGACCTTGCGATTGACACCACTCTGCAGTCATCAGGCTGTGATGAGGTGGTTGCCAACTCGCCAGTACTTTTGCTGGTTCTTTCGTGAGCTTGTTTCTCTTGTTATTTCTCACATATCAATTTTTCTTTTCTTCTTGTTTGACATCTCCATATCCATGAGGCCGGATGGATTTATCTGTCAGATTATATATGGTTGAAATCCCAAATCATTTGGCGAGAATTATGATCATAACTTCAAATATGAAGATAAATCCTGAAGACATGTATGAATTAAAACGAGATAGGAGCTCCATATGCTTGATTAATTATACAGCTTTAGGATCAACACCTCCAAACCAAGGACTAGTGCCTGCCTGAAAAGGAATTGTGAGCAGAGAAGTCCGAGCATTCCATTGTTGCCTTGTGGAACTGGAAATACAGAAGCGTCCTCTCAAAAATGGTGAAAGGTAAAGACGACCTGTTCCCATGGTGTTTCCCTTTTGTGGAGTGTTAAAAGTATGAATTCGTATATTTCCAGAATATTTTTACATTACACTTGAGAATGAACTTATATAGTAATTATAAAACTAAAAAACTATTTTACAATGGCTATATTCTAACGGCCATATTAACGGCTATATTTTAGCGGCTACTTTATAACGGCTATATTCTTAACACTCCGTCTCAAGATGAAACGTAGATATTTATCATGTCCATCTTGCTAATAGTATTATAAAAAACTCTTCCTGAAACTGCTTTTGTGAGGACATATGCTTGTTAAAGAACCATCTCACCTAAAAACTTAAGCTTGTAAGTGAGACCCCATAATATGATTTATATTATTCTCTAACACACCCTCAAGTGAAAGCTTTTTGGGCTTGAAACTTGCATAGACTCACATTACCTTGTGCTTGATTTTTATCAAATAGAATGGAGGTGGTCAAATTCAAACTTATGACCGCTAGGTCAACAATGCTCTAATATCATGTTAAGGAACCATCTCACCTAAAAGCTTAAACTTGTAAGTGAGGCCCCATAATATGATTTATATTATTCTCTAACATTGCTAACTGATGTTCGGACCGAACAAATGGAAATTGTATAATCTTCCGATCAAGATTTTCTTTAATGAAATGTTGGTCTACTTCGACGTGTTTCGTACGATTATGTTGTACCAGATTATGTGTTTTGGGACGCTTTTCACCCTACCAAGGCTTTAAACCTGCAAGAAGTTCCTGCACTGCTTCTCTCCCATCTGATGCTTACCCCTATAAAATCAGCCATTTGGTTAAAATCAAGCTCTAATTGAAGGAGCATAATTCAGAGATATTTTACTCATGGAGCATCAACAATGTAATGGGGAATGGGGAATAAGATTTGCTGTGGGAAACATATTGACGATTTTATTTTTAGCTAGTGTGATCATGAGCATGGAGCAGAACAAAGTGGACTTTTCTGTGACAGGAGACTTTAATCCAAGATGCAAGTTTGACTCAATAATTTAGTGATTGGCCGATATCCCATGTCAAAAGAAAAGGAAATGATGTTGCTTGTGGTTAGGCTTTGGAGATGCCAAGGCCTTGTCTGACAGGGCTAGATGTGGCCTTCTGTTTGTTGCAGCGGTGCAGCTTGTAAGAACACATTGATGTAATGAAGAGTTCCAGGACCAGATTAAAATATTAATATACTAATATTAAAAATAAACTATTAAAAGATATTATTTAAAGCTTGGTATCTAAAAGTCAAATACATCTGCTTTTGTACATTTATATGTATTAATTATTATTAATTCTATATGATGTGAGATTCGCTTCTGTTGCAAGACTGCAACTTTGACTAAGCTATTGTTCAAGCATAAAAAAGCTGGAATCATTATCAGGATAAAGATCCGGCGCTGATGCAGATGAAGAATCAATCCATGGTCCATCTGATGAACGCACGAGGGACTGATTTTCACTGATGTTCCTGGATGAAGATTGATCAGACCTGTGTTTATAACCCTTGAACCTCGATGGATCGCCGAATGTACTTGGATCCATGACTAATTCCTGAACAGCACCCTTTCCTTCAAGCATTTTTACCACTGCAGACATTTTAGGCCTGAGTGCTGGAGATTGTTTGGTGCATAGCAGTGCTACTTCAATCATTCTAACCACCTCTTTCTTGTTGAATTCAGAACCTAATTTTGGATCAACCAGGTCCATTATGTCTCCATTGTCTTGTAAATTCAGAGCCTGAAATAAACCAAAAGACAAATTTAACTAGGTGACTGAACATGGACAAACAGACAACAGAAAACAAACATGTGGAGGTTGTTATTCTATCTTATGCTCGCAAAATAGATGAAATTAATGTATGGAGTTTAGCAGTTAACATGTGTTAAGGTGGTTGTAAAAAGTATGCTGTCTTCGAGGATACAATATGATTATTTAGTTTCTGTCAAACACACACACACACACATGTATTGTCTGCACAGAATAAACAGAAACTTACCCAATCTAGGAGGCATACAAAATCTTCATCATGTCGAAATCTCATGTTGTTCATCCCGGCAACAATTTCCAATGCAACAACCCCGAAACTGTAAACATCTGCCTTATAGGTCAAGTAACCATACAATGCATATTCTGGTGCCATGTATCCCCTGCACAGAAAAAAATTACTCAATGAACTCAGCTTCACTAAAACAAGTAATTTGTTTTTGTTAAATTTAAGCAATTCATTCTAGTGGTACTGAGTACGTCGGCAAATACGCCCATCTATTTTGTATTATTGTATTATGATCAAGGTCAACAGTAGTCAAATAGTTTTATGCACAAACATAGGCTGAAGAGTGAAATGGGGAGATAACAGATACTCACATAGTTCCAGCAACTCTGGTGGTGATATGGGTATTGTCCTCCTCGTCAAGCTTTGCCATGCCAAAATCAGAAATTTTGGCATTCATATCCCCATCAAGGAGGACATTTGTAGCTTTTATGTCTCTATGAACAATTTTTAATGCGGACTCCTCATGCAGGAAAGCTAGACCTTTTGCTATACCAACACAAATCCTCTGCCTAGTACGCCAGTTTAGCATTCTCTGGTCTTCCTTTTTGCCTGCAACCAGTAAGCATTTCCCAACCAGTCAAACTTTGTACCTTAATTCTTACTGCTATCCACTTGCAGTTCTTTTGTTTCATAAATCAATTTATATACGATACTTCAAGGAAGTGAGCATAGCTTACCGTACAAAACATGCGCAAGGCTATTGTTTTCCATGTATTCATATACCAGTAACAATTGCCTTCCTTCAATGCAGCATCCATACAATCTAACAAGATTTGGGTGTTGCAAAGCAGAAATCATTCCGATTTCATTAACAAATTCACGATTTCCCTGCTTCGATTTTGCTGCAAGCTGCTTAACTGCAATCACAGTACCATCTGATAGCACTCCCTGCAATGAGAATTTTTTTTAGATAAATAAGAAAATGGATTAACTCAAGTCCTTCAATGTTATGGAGTACAAGAAAAAAGAAGAAAAGATAAGTAGATAGATGAAAGAAAAGGTTGCACTATACTTTGAAGACACTGCCAAAACCACCTTCTCCAAGTTTGTTATCTGGATCAAAGTCATTTGTTGCAGCTTTGATTTGTCTGTAGGTGAACATGCCAGTTAGCAGATCTAACCCAACTAGTTCTGCCCAAGGAACAAAGAAGATAAGTTATGCTGCAAGAATATTCATATGGAAAAAAGTAATTTCTAAAAATACATGACACCCATGGTGAAAAGATCTCAGCCTAGCATAACATTTGTAAAAATCTCAAAGACCAAAAATGATACATTTCAGATTTTAGACATGCCTACCTCTCCTTCCTAGCATCTTAACATGAGCCATCCTACTACATGAAAAAGTTAAGCACATGGAAAAAAATCCTTTATGATGAACAGATTAGGTCACCCAATCATAACTGTGAAAGGGAAGAAAACAAATATTTTTTGCAATCTTACAGTACACATAGCCTTGAGGTTGCTAATCTTCATTGTTGAAAGTATGTTTTAATAGGAACAACAGAACTCGCAAATCAAATGAATGTTTATACAGTACCTGGATCCCTTGATTTCTTTCCTCCCAGATAACCTTTCCACCAAAGAGTAAACAAAAGTACGAAAATGAAGAGCAATGGCAAAACCACAGCACCAGCAACAATGAGTCTCTTCCTCTTGCCTTTATTAGGGGGCTTGAATTCTAGGCAGAAACAACAATTAATGTAAGATTATAGAGTTATTCATTTCTATCCACCTCATTGGACATCAACCTACTCCATGCAACATTGAAGTGTATAAAAAATTCAGATATAATAGGCATGACTTACGAGATTCTATATCAATGGCTGATATTAAAGGACCATATATTCCAATTTTTGGTGATGTTGTCGTCCCTTTCCCAGCCCAATGAAGGCGGATCTCTAAAGCTCTATCTGTAACTAATGCTGTAGAATTGTGAATGTATACCTTATCTACCCCTTGTGCTTCCTTTACAATATCAAAATCCTTTAACACAACTTTGTCCTGCAAGAACAATTCTTCAGTCAATTCATCTCTTATTACACGAGGAATAAAAGTATGATCTTTAATACCTGAATATAAACGTCAAATATCCTTCTTCCAAGACTATAGAAGGATCTGTTGTCCCTCATTACTATTTCTGCAAAGTGAAGCTTCACAGTGTAATTCCCATTTACTAGACAGCGCACATGGTATGTGAGAGACAAAGGAGTGAGGCGTGCATTTGTATATAGTTGAGAGTTGCTCATTCTGAGTACGGAATTATTTTGTGCTATGTAGTCATCTTCAGTAGGACGAACATCCCAGACATGTCCTGTGGTACTTAATTGCCAAACCTCTCTTTTTGGTACGTATTTTGTTGCACCTCCAGGCTCATCATCTGCTTCATAGATGGTATTTTCGATGGTGGTTTCTGGTCCACCGCAATTTATGTGCACCGTGTATTGGTCTACACAAAATTGTGAAAATGTTGGTGGTTATCAATGAACATTGAGAACACAAGAAACAAATGCAATTTACGATGGCACATCTGACTGAACATAAAACATCATAGCATTACAAAACAAAGAACATATGCTATAATTTTGATGAAAAACCATCAGTACCTTTTGAACAAAAACCAGTCAGGCATTCAATAGGTTTCCTGGACAAATTGGTAGAGAGAACCATCAGCTTATCTCAAAAAACGAAAAAAGAGGAGAAAATGAAATGACATCTTATCGGAGTAGATGCTTACAAGTTGTTCCCTCCCCACGAACTTTTGAACAAATTTCTGCCAAACCAACACAGAAGTTAATTTTGAATGCAGACATAGGAATCTGATGTTCCCCAATTAAATGAAAGACAAGGAAAAAGAAAAACTCACAGTGTTTCTTTACAATTAGTTGGCACAGGGATTTCAGTGAAATTGTTGTAAGATAGATCGAATTCACTGCATGTAAAGACAACTTCTTTCAACACTCAGATGACTTGCACAAAGTTTTAGAATACTTGATGAAGTTATAGAAACAAACTTTAAAGGTATTGAAATTGGATATAGTATGATTATTCTTCATAATCTAGGACTATTCTTAAGTTACAGACCAATCATTAATCCTTCAAAACTATAAAAATAATGACTTTATGTACACAACAAGGGCAAACTCAAGTTGCCAGTAAAAGTTGATCGTTTTGGTCAGTCACAGGACTCGTTTAAGTGGATGGATTAAGCCCTTCATAATTCTCTGTGTTATGCATGCAATAAAGGTTATTTTTTTATATATATAAAAGTACATGTTTCCTAGGAAATAATTATAAATATATTACGAAATGAATTTTCTAACATAATTCATATAAAAATTAAGAAAAATTGCATACTAGCGAGTATTTCTGCTTTCAATCCAGGTTGGGATGGGTCCAGAAAGCATGTTCCTTGTAACATACCTACACAATAAGCAAGAATTATCATTCAAATGAATATCTACCAATGACTACTGTAGCCAAATCCTGACTTGAAAATGGAAACAATTTCGAAGATTAGTTGATGGCTTGGGACAATAAGATCATCTTATTGAATACATAACCTACACAAGATGATCATATGATTTATCCTATACACTAAATATCAAATCTGAGGTAGTTTAATATACTTGAGTAGAGAACTTGTTGCTGTATTTGGGTTGCAAGCTAATGAAAGATGACTACTGAAGAAAGCCACCCACATGCATCTAGAATACTTACATTTTCTCCAAGCTTACTAGGGAATCATAATTTGTTGGAAGATCACCTTTCAATCTGTTGAAACTGAGATCCCTGTAACCAGAAAGAAAAGTAAGCACAGATTATTTGTATCATGACAATATGGAAATTGTTTGCAAAAAGTTACAAATAATAAGTACATGGCAATCTAAAGTAGGCTGCTCTAAGTAGGCCAGAAATTAATTCTACAATATTCATGTGGAAGAATTGACTAAACTGACAGTAAGGGATAGGGTAGATTACAAAACTTTCAGTCGTGCCATTGTTGTCAGGTATTTGGGAAAAGATCCTGACAAGTTGCAGTTGCTTAACATCCTGCATCATACATTTGTTTCATGTAAGCTAAATACTGCATTGCAAATATCCTGATATGACCACATCAATTGCAAGAATGACTCACAAATAGGTCATGCCTTCCATAGGTTCTATGTTTGGAAACTCTAAACCATCTCCAAGCAAGTTACTGATTCTTCTGGAAGATATTAACCACATATAAATGTGAGATGTCTACATTTTTATAGAAGAAGGTTTTGCATTGTTAAAAGAATAAAATATTATATATTAACTAAGACTAGGAACACAACTTACAGTTCAGTTATACCAGTCAAGAGAGAAATGTTTGAAGGAATTGGTCCTGAGAAACCACCAGCTTGGATCTCTCTGTTAATATAAAATTTAAGGTTGATTAGTTTATGCTTCCAGAGCTGCAATGTTAAGATATAGAATTTGTGGAGCACATACAATTTATCAAGTTGTTTCCAGCTTTGAATAAAATCCGGTATCCTTCCAATGAAGTTATTACTGCTAAGCCTACTGCACTTGCCCAGCACATAAGTCAATGAAAAAACTAAGACTTGTGAGATGAAACTTTTATCAATTATCAAAACCACAAGTTATAAGAACCTACAGTTCCTTTAATTTGGTCAAATTAGTAAGAGCCAGGGGTAGCTCTCCAGTGAGATAGTTGGCACTAAGAGTGCTGCAATAACAAAATTTGATGTCAACTTAGTTCAATTGTATTCATCACATGAAATTTACCATACAATAACCAGATATGGATTACTAAGATAAAGTTTGATGCAACTGACATATTCTCCAAGTTGATCAATTTTCCAAGTTCAGGGGGAACATTTCCTGAAAACATATTGTTCTGAATGTTCCTGCATGAAAGTCAGGCCTCAATATTACCACTGGCTAAACATTAGAACAACTTCAAAATGAAAAAGAGACAAGAAACTGATGAATACAAAATGCATACAAGTATCTAAGTGTGGTAATATTTCCCAGATAACTAGGAATTGGTCCGCTTAAGCGGTTTACGGCAACAGACCTGCAGCATATGCAATCAATTAATTAAGCAAGGCTAAGCAATTCATTAGCAGAAAAACAAGAAAATGCATAAATTTCTTACAATATTTCCAACTTCGTATTAGCCCATTCCCGTGGTATGGTACCACTCAGGTAGTTGGCCCACAGATCACTGCAGAGCAGATCGAATCTCTAATTGAATCGAATCTTATGTTCATAATTCATAATTGCTAAAATTTAAAGATGTAAATGAAAGCATTTCTTACAGATTCTTAAGGTAAGGTAATTTCACAATAGATTTTGGGAGACTGCCGGCAAGATCTTGCCCTTTGAGAAATCTGCTTTGCAAGAACACTTGGACCCATCAATTCCTCATTAAAAGGTAAAAATTACAAACTTCAAATATTTCTAATCAACTTTCTAGAATAAAGAATATAAAAAATAATAGACAATTAATGGACCCAAAATCTTTTGACACCTAGCAGTACTCACCTTCCCTATAATTGATTTTTAAAGTCTATACTCTAAAAGAGTTGAATCAAATCTTAGATAAACATCATCTCCTTGCAATTCACTACATTCTTAGCATGATCATTGTTTCTTCACAAGCTCATCTAAATTTCCCAACTTTCACCTCAATCTTGCTTCATCCATCAGCTAAACCAACAATATCACAAACTCTTACACGCCAATTCAAAAGGGTTCTGCCCTTTCAGCTAGCTACCATCACAACCTCGGAGAAATCCCAACAAAATAGACAATCCTAGGCTAAAAATTAAGCTATGTACAACGCTTCTTATAACGATACTTTCTACCATATCCACACAGATGCTACAAGGTTAATCAGTTAAAAAGGGAAAAAAAACATGGACTATTAAGAGAAGAGATATACATGGCAACAACGTGGCACACCCCCCCAGGAAATGAGCAATTGCAGACAACTTTATTATCAAACATTGGCCTTTGAGATGAAGTTGGTGTTACCCAGCTTGTCTCATTACTGCATGGATCTACTTTATTATTCCAGTCCATCTTCCCTACTTGTGTTGCTATTTCACGCAAAGCATCCGCTGCAGATTAAAAAAAAAAAAACCCTTCCATGTCTGAATCAGTAAAAAATAACAAGGTAAATGATACCTTTACAAAATTAAACATACACAGGTACCTTCATCAGAAACAAGAAGCCCAGCTTGTGCCTCCAGTTTTATCGATTTCATGCAAAAAGTTAGTAGCATAAGCAAAAGTAAGCTAAAGGTCATCCTCAAAATATCAGAAACAGCAGCAGCCATCTTCTTTCTCTGCAATGAACTTGCTATCTTCTCCTTGATTTCCTTGAACCTTGGTAGCCTCTCTGAAGAAGACTTTTTCACTGTACTTTAGGAGTCATGGACAGATGCACAAGTTCAGGTAAAAAAATTTGAAAGAAACCAGGCCATATGTAATCGATCGTTGAGTATTCCAAGACACATGGGCCCTTCAGTTTTTTAGACTTGTAGTCTGGGGTGAGAAATGGACAGGTACAGATGCTCGCTCAAGTCTATTATTGAGCCATTTATGAAATGTAAATTCAGAGAGAGAGAGAGAGATGTCACGTATTCAACAAAGAAGCCACATTTGACCTACAATTAATAAATGGGATAACCCTTCCGGGGATTCAAAAACGAAACCATATATTTCATACATGTCTTTATCAAATTTTCTGTCAAATATGTTATTAAAAAAATCATTTCAATATTATTTTAATATATTTTCAGCTAAAAATCAAACAATTATTGGACACAAAAATAATATATATCGCAAGATATCTTGACTATCAAACCTATGTGCTACCATGGTCATTACACGATTCAAATGGGGCAAACTATTTTTCAAATTTGAGATTCAATTCAAGATTGTTAGAAATATAAATAAGTTTTTTCCTAGTTTATCTATTCCCATTGGGTCAAAAAGCTATATCACAAGGAAGGGCTTTCGGTTTGCAAGTGGGAGTTTGAGCTGTCAGGTTCAATGTAAGTTTTCGTGATGGTGGGCTGTAAATTGTTTTTGAAGTATAAAAGTCAAGGCACTTTTTGTGCAAATAATCCAATAATATATATAACATTACATGTGCAAATTCCTTTTCCAGCTTCACGCGTATATGCAGAAAATTGCAAAGATCTAGGCCTATTGACTAGGATGATGTTATGTTGCAGTTGCTTCGAAGCTGCCACCTAATTTTAAGATTTTATTCCATGTTTATTTAGAATTAGAATAGTTTCTATAATAATATAAGTTATATTTTAATGTTTTATTTAATAAATTAAATTTATAGATTAGATGATTTTTTTTTTATAATATCAGAGTTTTGTTGATCTAGCAATTATGAATTTAAATTTCACTATTTTTATTTTTTTTTGATAAAAATTAAATATAATATAGTATAAATATGTCCAAATTTCAAGCTCCAAAAGTTTTTTCTTGAGGGTATGTGTTAAAAAATAATATAGATCATATTATAAAATCTCACCTAACAACATAAGATTTTAGATAATATATTTCTTCACAGGTTAAAACATGCATGAATTTCATTCATAAATTATTATTTTTTTGTATACAATTTTATCTATGAATACTCTTATTACTTGCATTTGGTTGGATTTTCTGTAGATATAAAAGAATGCTCCTATATTTTAAAAAAAATAAAAACTTAAAAAAAATAACTCATCTGTTTATATTATTTTTATCTCTTATATAATAAGATAAGAAACAAATGCTATCTAAATATCATATAAAAAAAATGCTTCAAAAATTATTTGAATGGATTTTAGAATCCACAAAATCTTGGTTTGTTGCCCACATCAAACTACGAAAGTCAAGGTAGCATCTGTTATCTGTTCTAGGAATATAATAATAAGACAAAAATAAAACAAAGAGTATGGCATAGAATAAAAGATGGATTTCTTTTTATAATAATGTATAAGATAAAATGAGCAACCACCTTTTATCTTATTTATTATTGATGATGAATAAATCAATACAAAATATTTTAAAATTTTATTTTATATTATTTTGTTTTTATATAATAAAAAATGTGTGATGGTATAATAGTGATGAATTTTTAAAATATTTTTTATTTAAAAACATATAAAATTTATCTTCTAATATAAAAACATTAAAATAATAAAAATAGTGAAGAAATCAACTAACCTAAAATTTTCAATTGCTAGGTGAGATCACATGTCACATTACGGCCCAATGCTCTGTGACCGAGGACGAACCTAGACAACTAATGTCATTGTCCTTTTATTATTATTATTATTATTATTATTATTATTATTATTATTATTATTATTTTAACATTTATAATTATATTATATATGTATTTTTATTTTGAAAAAAACAACCATGAAACTATTTTAATATTTATCCATTGATTGCCACGTAATATTAAAAACCAGAAGAACTAAATTAAACAGGTGAAATGATGAGGAGGGAGGCTCCTGAACCGTAGTTAAAACTTAATGATTAATAGTACAGTAAAACTAATAAAATCATAATAGAACAAGAAATAAAGCTTTGACGACGGTAGTAGATAAATATACATATGTTTGATATACATATGTTTTAAAAAGACTACAGGCTAGCAGCCATGGAAAATATACATATGTTTGATATTTTATTTTAAAAGTATTTTTTTTTTATTTTTTTTGTTAATTTTTATTTTTATTAAATATTTTTGATATTTTTAGTTTATTTTTATACATTGATATTAGAAATAAATAATTTTTTTTATTTTAATATATTTTTAAATAAAAAACACTTAAAAAAATCTAAACATATCCGGTAGATACATTATCTTTGCAGCGGATCGTTTTCATATTTTAAAATTGATGATGGAAAAGATGAAAATATTGTTTGGTAAGATGATTGTGGTAGCATTTTAAAATGTTTTTCGTGCTAAAATATATCAAAATATTTTTTTTTTAAATAATTTTTTACATCATCATATCAAAATAATATAAAAATATATTTATTTAAAATTAAAAAAATATACGGACTCAAAAAAAAATCTGCGGGCTCAAAAAAAATCTGCGGGCTCTAAAGTTACAGCGATGTTTTAAATAAAGAGATTAGGCTGCCAACTTTCTAACTCAATTTCCCAAGGCCTCTCTAAGAATTTCTCTTTTTTTAAAAAAAAAATTAATATTTTTTTTGATTTCATCATTCAATGTTTATTTAATTGGAGATTGAGCTCTATTTTTTTTACCCTTTATTTCTTTGACCTTGGTTTTATCTCCTTTTTTTATGTAATTGAGTTGCCGTGAGTTTTTTGTTGTTTTTTTTTTCTTAAATTGAAAAATAATTCTCATTCTTGAATTAAATATAATTGATTTATGGAATATAGACAAATGCTTGCTTTCTTTTTTTGTTATGTTTTGATTTTTCCAGTATTTTGCTTTATCGATCCATGCAACCTCTATTAATGTTGTTATTTAAAAAATTATGAATGAAGAACTTCTAAATATTTTTTAAGGCATTCCATATATATTTTTGATAAAAATATAACTCAATGAACTCTGTTAAGTGACTATAAAAGAAGTTTATAGCTGAAGATTTTAAATAATTTTGGAGTATACAAAAAATACTTTTTGATAAAAAAAATATACTCTTTTAAAAGTCTCGGAATATATTTGAACCTTTTCATTTTCCAAAACAAAATTTATTTTTATAATATCAGAGTTTTATTGATCTAGCAGTTACGAGTTTAAATCTCACTATTTTTATTTTTATTTTTATAAAAATTAAATACAATGTAGTATAAATATGTGCAAATTTCAAGTTCGAAAGGTTTTTTCTTGAGAGTGTGTGTTAGAAAATAATATAGATCATATTATAAAATCTCACCTACCAGCACAAGATTTTAGATAATATATTTCTTCACAGGTTAAAACATGCATGAATTTCATTCATAAATTATTATTTTTTTGTATACAATTTTATCTATGAATACTCTTATTACTTGCATTTGGTTGGATTTTCTGTAGATATAAAAGAATACTCCTATATTATAAAAAAATAAAAACTTAAAAAATATAACTCATCTGTTTATATTATTTTTTTATCTCTTATATAATAAGATAAGAAACAAATGCTATCTAAATATCATATAAAAAAAATGCTTCAAAAATTACATGAATGGATTTTAGAATCCACAAAATCTTGGTTTGTTGCCCACATCAAACTACGAAAGTCAAGGTAGCATCTGTTATCCGTTCTAGGAATATAATAATAAGACAAAAATAAAACAAAGAGTATGGCATAGAATAAAAGATGGATTGCTTTTTATAATAATGTATAAGATAAAATGAGCAACCACCTTTTATCTTATTTATTATTGATGATGAATAAATCAATACAAAATATTTTAAAATTTTATTTTATATTATTTTGTTTTTATATAATAAAAAATGTTTGATAGTATAATAGTGATGATTTTTTAAAGTATTTTTTATTTAAAAATATATTACAATAATATTTTTTTATCTTTTAAAAATTATCTTCTAATATAAAAAATATTAAAATAATAAAAATTGTGAAGAAATCAACTAACCTAAAATTTTTAATTGTTAGGTGACATACATAATATAATTAAAACATGCACATGTCAAATTATGGCCCAATGCTCTGTGACCGAGGACTAACCTAGACAACTAATGTCATTGTCCTATTATTATTATTATTATTATTATTATTATTATTATTATTATTATTGTTGTTGTTGTTGTTGTTGTTGTTGTTGTTGTTGTTGTTGTTGTTGTTTTAACATTATATTATTTATGTATTTTTATTTTGAAAAAAACAACCATGAAACTATTTTAATACTTATCCATTGATTGCCACGTAATATTAAAAACCAGAAGAACTAAATTAAACAGATGAAATGATGAGAAGGGAGGCTCCTGAACCGTAGTTAAAACTTAATGATTAATAGTTTACTAAATGTTTTAATATAAGTTAAAAAAGTGTAAGAAATTGAAGAAAAAAAACATACAAGAAACTCTTGCATTAAAAGAATTTAATCTGTAGCAGCACTGTTTTTTCTTAAAAAAAAAAATCAGAGCACGAGCCTTTCTTAAATGAGGAATAATAGAACTAATAAAATCATAATATAACACATTAATAATAATAATAATAATAATAATAATAATAATAAATTTAGTTTTTTTTCTCACTCTTTTGTTAATGTTTTTGATTTTTTTTCTCTTGGAATAATTTGATAATTTTTATTATTTTGGCAATAATATTGATAATAATTTTAGATGTTAGGATTTCGATGTTGCTATTGATATAATAGGGTTTGTTGATCTATTTTATTATATTAAACTTTACATATATGAATATTATAATTTATTTTCAAACCAGCAAATCCTATTAATTTCTTTAATCTCAACAATTATAAAAATTATTTGTTCAGCCCGCAATGTTGTGTGGATATTTTTTTTTATTTTCAAGTCAGATGATTTTTTTTCAGGTAATAATTTTTTGTTATTTTATCATTTTTTTATTTGCTCTTTTGTTAAAATTTTTAGGAGTTTTTTAGTCTTCAATTTAATTTTGTTTTTGTTTTTTTTTCATTATTAACGCAATAAAAACAACAACAACAACAATAATTTTAGGCTTTTTTTCATGCTTACTCTTTCGTTAATGTTGTTGAGTTTTTTTTTCACGGGATAATTGAATAATTTTTATTATTTTCTCTTTTAATGAGGTAGTATCTTTTTAACAAATTTAGTTCTTAAATTTTAGTTTGTGTTTATGATCATTTGAAAATTTGGAATTTCCTCCAGAAGATCTGACAAAGATTTATATTGATAGTCGATCGGCAATTGCATTAGCAAAGAATTTAGTTTGTGTTTATGATCATTTAATATGGTTAAGGAATATGCTGAAGCATTTGGATTTCCTCAAGAAGATTTGACAAAGATTTATATTGATAATCGCTCGGCGATTGCATTAGCAAAGAATTCAGTTTGTGTTTATGATCATTTAATATGGTTAAGGAATATGCTGAAGCATTTGGATTTCCTCAAGAAGATCTGACAAAGATTTATATTGATAATCGATCGGCGATTGCATTAGCAAAGAATTCAGTTTGTGTTTATGATCATTTAATATGGTTAAGGAATAATTTTAGGTTTTTTTTCGTGCTTGCTCCTTTGTTAATGTTGTTGAGTTTTTTTTTCACGGGATAATTGAATAATTTTTATTATTTTCTCTTTTAATGAGGTAGTATCTTTTTAACAAATTTAGTTCTTAAATTTTAGTTTGTGTTTATGATCATTTGAAAATTGATATCTCATTTTTTTCTCTTTGTTATTTCTTTTAGTTTTTTTATTACCTTTTATTTTATTTTCTATCAAATAATTTTTTTCAGCTAATCATTTTTTTATCATTTTTTTAATTTTTTTTGTTTGGTTTTTAGGTTTTTTTAGTCTTTAATTTAATTTAATTTTTTTCATTATTAACGCAATAGTAGTAGTAGTAGTAGTAGTAATAATAATTTTAGTTCCTGTTTTTACTTCCTCTTTTGTTAATTTTTATGTTTTTTTCTCGAAATAATTTAATATTTTTTATTGTTTTAGCAGTAATAGTAGTGACAATTTTAAATGTTAATACTTCGATATTGTTGTTGTTATTGTTATAATAAGGTATGTTGATCTATTTTATTATATCAAACTTTATATGTATAAATATTATATTTAAATCTCAATAATTATAAAAATTATATATTCAACCCGCAACGTAGTGCGACCGACAATTAACTAGTTTAAATCTATATGATGTGAGGTTTGCTTCTATTGCAAGACTGCAACTTTGACTAAGCTATTGTACAAGCATATCCAAAAATGCTGGAATCATTATTGATTAATCAGGATAAAGATCTTGCGCTGATGTAGATGAAGAATCAATCCATGCTCCATCTGACGAACGTACAAGGGGTTGATTTTGACTGATGTTCCTGGATGAAGATTGATCAGACCTGTGTTTATAACCCTTGAACCTCGATGGATCACCGAATGTACTTGGATCCACGACTAATTCCTGAACAACACCCGTTCCTTCAAGCATTTTTACCACTGCAGACATTTTAGGCCTGAGTGTTGGAGATTGTTTGGTGCATAACAGTGCTACTTCAATCATTCTAACCACCTCTTTCTTGTTGAATTCAGAACCTAATTTTGGATCAACCAGCTCCATTATGTCTCCATTTTCTTGTAAATCCAGAGCCTGAAATAAACCAAAAGGCAAATGTAACTAGGTGATTGAACATGAACAAATAGACAACAGAAAACAAACATGTGGGGTTGTTATTCTTTCTTATGTTCGCAAAATTCTGGACTTGATTAGACAAGATGACTTTAATGTTAAGGTGGTTATAAAAAGTATGTTGTCTTCAAAGACACAATATGATTATTCAGTTTCTGTCACACACACACACAGAGATAAATCTGTGTGTGTGTCTGCATAGAATAAACAAAACTTGTACAACTTACCCAGTCTTGGAGGCATACAAAATCTTCATCATATCGAAATCTCATGTTGTTCATCCCTGTAACAATTTCCAATGCAACAACCCCGAAACTGTAAACATCTGCCTTATAGGTCAAGTAACCATATAATGCATATTCTGGTGCCATGTATCCCCTGCACAGAAAAAAAATTAATCATTGGACCGAACTTCACTAAAACAAATAAATTTTTTTGGTTAAATTTAAGCAATTCATTCTAGTGGTACTGAGTATGTCGGCACATACGCCCATCTACTTTGTTATTATTGTATTATGATCAAGGTCAACAGTAGTCAAATAGTGTTGTCTAACCTAAGAACTTGAAAAAGAAAGCTTCAGTTATAGTGGAGATATGCACAAACACTTGCTGAAGAGTGAAATGGGGAGATAACAGATACTCACATAGTTCCAGCAACTCGGGTGGTGATGTGGGTATTGTCCTCCTCGTCAAGCTTTGCCATGCCAAAATCAGAAATTTTGGCATTCATATCCCCATCAAGGAGAACATTTGTAGCTTTTATGTCTCTATGAATAATTTTTAATGTGGACTCCTCATGCAGGAAAGCTAGACCTTTTGCTATACCAACACAAATCCTCTGCCTAGTACGCCAGTTTAGCATTCTCTGGTCTTCCTTTTTGCCTGCAACCAGTAAGCATTTCCCAACCAGTCAAACTTTGCACCTTAACTCTTACTGTTATCCATTTCCAGTGCTTTTGTTTCGTTAAACAATTTATATACGATACTTCAAGGAATTGAGCATAGCCTACCGTACAAAACATGCGCAAGGCTATTGTTTTCCATGTATTCATATACCAGTAACAATTGCTTTCCTTCAATGCAACATCCATACAATCTAACAAGATGTGGGTGTTGCAAAGCAGAAATCATTCCGATTTCATTCACAAATTCACGATTTCCCTGCTTTGATTTGGCTGCAAGTTGCTTAACTGCAATTACAATACCATCTGATAGAACTCCCTGCAATGAGAATAATTTTTAGATAAATAAGGAAATGGATTCACTCAGGTCCTTCTTCAATGTTATGGAGTGTAAGAAAAAAGAAGAAAAGATAAGTAGAAGATGAAAGAAAAGGTTGCACTATACTTTGAAGACACTGCCAAAACCACCTTCTCCAAGTTTCTTAACTGGATCAAAGTCATTTGTTGCAGCTTTGATTTGTCTGAAGGTGAACATGCCGGTTAGCAGATCTAACCCAACTAGTTCTGCCCAAGGAACAAAGAGGATAAGTTATGCTGTAAGAATATTCATATGGAAAAAGTAACTTCTAAAAATATATGACACCCATGGTGAAAAGATCTCAGCCTCGTACAACATTTGTATAAATCTGAAAGACCAAAAATGATACATTTCAGATTTTAGACATGCCTACCTCTCCTTCCTAGCATCTTAACAAGAGCCATACTACTACATGAAAAAGACAAGCACATGACAAAAAAAACCCTTTATGATGAACACATTAGGTCACACAATCATCACTGTGAAAGGGAAGAAAACAAATACATTTTGCAAATCTACAGTACCTTTTGCAATATTACAGTACACACAGCTTTGAGGTTGTTAATTTTCATTGTTGAAAATATGTATTAATAGGAACAATAGAACTCGCAAATCAAATGAATGTTTATACAGTACCTGGATCCCTTGATTTCATTCCTCCCAAATAACCTTTCCACCAAAGAGTAAACAAAACTACGAAAATGAAGAGCAATGGCAAAACCACAGCACTAACAACAATGAGTCTCTTCCTCTTGACTTTATTAGGGGGCTTGAATTCTAGGCAGAAACAACAATTAATGTAAGATTATAGAGTTATTCATTGCTTTCCACCTCGTTAGACATCAACCTACTCCATGCAACATTGAAGTGTATAAAAAAATTCAGATATAATAGGCATGACTTACGAGATTCTATATCAATGGCTGATATTAAAGGTCCATATATTCCAATTTTCGGTGATGTTGTCGTCCCTTTCCCAGCCCAATGAAGGCGGATCTCTAAAGCTCTATTTGTAACTAATGTTGTAGAACTGTGAATGTATACCTTATCTACCCCTTGTGCTTCCTTTACAATATCAAAATCCTTTAATACAACTTTGTCCTGCAAGAACAATTCTTCAGTCAATTCATCTCTTGTTACATAAGGAATAAAAATATGATCTTTAATACCTGAATATAAACATCAAATATCCGTCTTCCAAGACTATAGAAGGATCTGTTGTCCCTCATTACTATTTCTGCAAAGTGAAGCTTCACAGTGTAATTCCCATTTACTAGACAGCGCACATGGTATGTGAGAGACAAAGGAGTGAGGCGTGCATTTGTGTACAATTGAGAGTTGCTCATTCTGAGTACAGACTTATTTTGTGCTATGTAGTCATCTTCAGTAGGACGAACATCCCAGAAATGTCCTGTGGTACTTAATTGCCAAACCTCTCTTTTTGGTACATATTTTGTTGCACCTCCAGGCTCATCATCAGCTTCATAGATGGTATTTCCGATGGTGGTTTCTGGTCCACCACAATTTATATGCACCGCGTATTGGTCTACAGAAAATTGTGAAAATGTTGGTGGTTATCAATGAACACTGAGAACACAAGAAACAAATGTAATTTACTTGGGCACATCTGACTGAACATAAAACATCATAGCATTACAAAACAAAGAGCATATGCCATAATTTTGATGAAAAACCATCAGTACCTTTTGAACAAGAATCATTCAGGCATTCAACCGGTTTCCTGGACATATTGGAAGAGAGAACCATCAGCTTATCTAAAAAAACTGAAAAAAGAGGAGAAAATGAAATGACATCTTATTGGAGTAGATGCTTACGAGTAGTTCCCTCCCCAAGAACTTTTGAACAAATTTCTGTCAAACCAACACAAAAGTTAATTTTGAATGCAAACACAGAGGAAGCTGATGTTCCCCAATTAAAGGAAAGACAAGGAAATTTTTTTGTCAAACTCACAGTGTTTCTTTACAATTAGTTGGCATAGGGATTTCAGTGAAATTGTTGTAAGATAGATCGAATTCACTGCATGTAAAGCAACTTCTTTCAAAACTCAAATTACTTGCACAAAGTTTTAGAATACTTGATAAACTTATAGAAACAAACTTTAAAGGTATCGAAATTGGATATAATATGATTATTCTTCATAATCTAGGACTATTCTTAAGTTACAGACCAATCATTAATCCTTCAAAACTATAAAAATAATGACTTTATGTACACAACAAGGGCAAACTCAAGTTGCCAGTAAAAGTTGATCGTTTTGGTCAGTCATAGGACACGTTTAAGTGGATGGATTAAGCCCTTCATAATTCTCTGTGTTATGCATGCAATAAAGATTATTGTTTTATAAAAGTACACGTTTCCTAGGAAATAATAATAAATATATTACAAAATGAAATTTCTAACATTATTCATATAAAAATTAAGAAAAATAGCATACTAGCGAGTATTTCTGCTTTCAATCCAGGTTGGGATGGGTCCAGAAAGCATGTTCCTTGTAACATACCTACACAATAAGCAAGAATTATCATTCAAATGAATATCTACCAATGGCTACTGTAGCCAAATCCTGACTTGAGAATGGAAACAATTTCGAAGATTAGTTGATGGCTTGGGACAATAAGATTATACTATTAAACACATAACCTAGACAAGATGATCATATGAATTATCCTATATACTAAATATCAAATCTGAGGTAGTTTAATATACTTGAGTAGAGAACTTGCTGCTGCATTTGGGTTGCAAACTAACGAAAGATGACTACTGAAGAAATCCACTCTCATGAATCTAGAATACTTACATTTTCTCCAATCTTACTAGGGAATCATAATTTGTTGGAAGATCACCTTTCAATTTGTTGAAACTGAGATCCCTGTAACCAGAAAGAAAAGTAAGCACAGATTATTTGTAACATGACAATATGGAAATTGTTTGCAAAAAGGTACAAATAATAAGTAAATAGCAATCTAAAGTAGGCTGCTCTAAGTATGCTAGAAATTAATAATACAATATTCACGTGGAAGAATGACTGAATTGACAATAAGGGAAAGGGTAGATTACAAAGTTTTCAGTCGTGTCATTGTTGTCAAGTATGGGGGAAAAGATCCTGATAAGTTGCAGTTGCTTAACATCCTGCATCATACATTTGTTTCATGTAAGCTAAATACTGCATTGCAAATATCCTGATATGACCATATCAATTGCAAGAATGACTCACAAAGAGGTCATGCCTTCCATAGGTTCTATGTTTGGAAACTCTGAACCATCTCCAAGCAAGTTACTGATTCTTCTGAAAAATATTAACCACATAAAAATGTGAGATGTCTACGTTTTTATAGAAGAAGCTTTTGCGTCGTTAAAAGAATACAATATTATATATTAACTAAGACCAAGAACATAACTTACAGTTCAGTTATACCAGTCAAGAGAGAAATGTTTGAAGGAATTGGTCCTGAGAAACCACCAGCTTGGATCTCTCTGTTAATATAAAATTTAAGGTTGATTAGTTTATGCTTCCAGAGGTGCATTGTTAAGATTTAGAATTTGTGGAGCACATACAATTTATCAAGTTGTTTCCAGCTTTGAATAAAATCAGGTATTCTTCCAATGAAGTTATTACTGCTAAGCCTACTGCACTTGCCCAACACATAAGACAATGAAAAAACTTAGAGACTCAAAGAGATCAAACTTTTATCAAATATCAAAACCACAAGTTATAAGAACCTACATTTGCTTTAATTTGGTCAAATTAGCAAGAGCTAGGGGTAGCTCTCCAGTGAGATTGTTGGCACTAAGAGTGCTGCAATAACAAAAATTGATGTCAACTTAGTTCAACTGTATTCATCACATGAAATTTACCATACAATAACCAGATATGGATTACTAAGATAAAGGTTGATTCAACTAACATATTCTCCAGGTTGATCAAGTTTCCAAGTTCAGGAGGGACAATTCCTGAAAACATATTGTTCTGAATGTTCCTGCATGAAAGCCAGACCTTATTATTACCACTAGCTAAACATTTGAACAACTTCAAAATGAAAAAGAGACAAGAAACTGACAAATACAAAATGCATACAAGTATCTAAGTGTGGTAATATTTCCCAGATAACTAGGAATTGGTCCGCTTAAGCGGTTCACGGCAACAGACCTGCAGCATATGCAATCAATTAATTAAGCAAGGCTAAGCAATTCATTAGCAGAAAAACAAGAAAATGCATAAATTTCTTACAATATTTCCAACTTCGTATTAGCCCATTCCCGTGGTATGGTACCACTCAGGTAGTTGGCCCACAGATCACTGCAAAGCAGAAAGAATCTCTAATTGAATCGAATCGTATGTTCACAATTCTTAATTGCTAAAATCTAAAGATGTAGTAATCGAAAGCAGTTCTTACAGATTCGTAAGGTAAGGTAATTTCACAATAGATTTTGGGAGACTACCGGCAAGATCTTGTCCTTTGAGAAATCTGCTTTGCACGAACAATTGGACCATCAATTGCTCATTAAAAGGTAAAAATCCCAAACTTCAAATATTGGTAATCAACTTTCAAGAATAAAGAATATATAAAAAAAAACAATTAATGGAACCAAAATCTTTTGACACCTAGCAGTACTCACCTTCTCTTTAATTGATTTTTAAAGTCTAAACTCTTAAAATGTTAAATCAAATCTTAGATAAACATCATCTCCTTGCAATTCACTACATTCTTAGCATGATCATTGTTTCTTCACAAGTTCATCTAAATTTCCCAACTTTCACCACAATGTTGCTTCATACATCAGCTAAACCAACAATATCACAAACTTTTACACACCAATTCAAAAGGGTTCTGCCCTTCCAGCTAGCTACCATCACAACCTCGGAGAAATCCCAACAAAATAGACAATCCTAGGCTAAAAATTAAGCTATGTACAACGCTTCTGATAAAGATACTTTCTTGTCCCTAACTCTATCATATCCACTCATAGATGCTATAAGGTTAATCAGTTAAAAAGGGGAAAAAAAACATGGACTATTAAGAGAAGAGATATACATGGCAACAATGTGGCACACCCCCCCAGGAAATGAGCAATTGCAGACAACTTTATTATCAAACATTGGCCTTTGAGATGAAGTTGGTGTTACCCAGCTTGTCTCATTACTGCATGGATCTACTTTATTATTCCAGTCCATCTTCCCTACTTGTGTTGCTATTTCACGCAAAGCATCCGCTGCAGATTAAAAAAAAAAACCTTCCATGTCTGAATTAGTAAAAAATAACAAGGTAAAAGATACCTTTACAAAATTAAACATACACAGGTACCTTCATCAGAAACAAGAAGCCCAGCTTGTGCCTCCAGTTTTATTGATTTCATGCAAAAAGTTAGTAGCATAAGCAAAAGTAAGCTAAAGGTCATCCTCAAAATATCAGAAACAGCAGCAGCCATGTTCTTTCTCTGCAATGAACTTGCTATCTTCTCCTTGATTTCCTTGAACCTATATAGCCTCTCTGAAGAAGACTTTCACTGCACTTTATGAGTCAAGGACCACATGCACAAGTTCAGATGAAAAAAATAGAGAGAAACAAGGCCATATGTAATCGATCGTAGAAAATTCCAAGACACATGGGCCCTTCCCTTTTTTAGACTTGTAGTATGGGGTGAGAAATGGACAGGTACATATGCTCGCTTATGAAATGCAAATTCAGAGAGAGAGAGGGAGAGATGTCACGTATTCAACAAATAAGAAACTTACATTTGACCTCCAATTAATAAATGGGATAACCCTTACGGGAATTCTAAAACAGAAACCATATTTTTCATACATGTCTTTATCAAATGTTCTGTCAAATATGTTAATAAAAAAACATTTCAATATTATTTTAATATATTTTTAGCTAAAAATCAAACAATTATTGGACACAAAAATAATATATATCGCAAGATATCTTGACTATCAAACCTATGTGCTACCATGGTCATCACACGATTCAAATGCGACAACTATTTTTCAAATCTGAGATTCAATTCAAGATTTTTAGAATATATTATTATTATTTATTTATTTATTACATTAACATATAAATATATAAAAAAATATTTTTTTAAAAAAAACAATAAAACAACAAAATCCCTAACATGGGTCTGTTTGGAAGGACAGTTGCGGTAGCTTTTCAAAATATTTTTCATGCCAAAATATATCAAAATAATATTTTTTTTATTTTTTAAAAATTATTTTTGACATCAACACATCAAAATAATCTAAACACACCAAAATATATTCATTTAAAATAAAAAATAAAAATAAAAAATTTTCAATTTTTTTCAAAAACGTTTTTAAACCCCTCCCAAACACAATAACATTATTTACTTTCCAGAACACCCACCACGTATTCCTTTTCTTCTCACATGCTAGATAGATACTCATGGAGCCAAGATATTTTCCGCCTCGTGTCAAATAGATATTGAATGAAAACCCTGTAGATAATTCAAGAATGACAGGCGAAGAGAAAAAAACGCAAAGTGATCCTTAACATCTCATGTATTAGATCGTCAATATCACACCCTAGTGTGAAAGCTAAGTACAAGGCTGAGAATACTATTTAATATTCCATGTAAACTAGTAGATGGTGAATATCACACCCTCGTGTGAAAGCTAAGTACAAGGCTGAGAATACTATTTAATATTCCATGTAAACTAGTAGATGGTCAATATCACCACCCTAGTGTGAAAGCTAAGTACAAGGCTGAGAATACTATTTAATATTCCATGTAAACTTCCTGCTTTTCCACATGCAGATGACTACAAGATTCCCAGACAATAATATGATGCTTTTATAAATGGTCCAAATTCAGCTAGGAAAGATGGAATGGACTTTGTAAGAGACAAGGGTTAGGGTTTATGATGCGCTTGCTATAATGTTTTGATTTTTTAAAAGAAACTTGGGTTATCTATATAACCAACAAACGTAGCATCTCAGCTCTTGATTATCCGGTCAATTATATTCATTTCACTCTCGATGACGAATTTATGAGGTATATAAAAATAAGAGATCAGTTTCATTGCATGAATGAGTGAATTATTTTTTCTTTAGCTGAAGGAATCAAGCAAACTGGAGATGCCTAATGTAAACTATCCTAGCAGGATCAGTTTGAATTTGGGCCACATAAATGTTATATTAACCTTTTGTTTATTTATGTTTTCTAATTATATTTTATATTCATGATGGGGATGCCCATTTAAAGTTTTTGCACTTATGTCATTAGGGAAAAACAAATACCTAAGAAAAAGCATAAGAATTAGAGCGCAAAAACGAATGATTCATCACAAAACAACAGAAGTAAAGAAAGCCAGCAGATGTGTACAGTGATGAAGATGAAAAATAAGTAGCTTAAAACAGAAGAAGCCACAAAGATCGCAAGACCTAATGTAATTGTGAAATCTAAAGAGAGTAAATTGACACGCAATATAAAAGAATTCTAATATACAAAGAAGAAACCAGTGTCGAAGACTCATTGTATACGACAAACTTGCAAAAACAGGGAAAAAAGCTCGAAACACATACATGTGCATAGGCAAAGCAAATAATAGGTTGAAATAGTAGTGAGAGTTGAAATTCTAAATAAACAAATGAAGCTAAAATAGATCAAGCATTTTAAATGAAGGCAATAGAGCACCAAGAGTCATTTCTAGCAAAGGCAACAAAAGCAATTCCTTATATGAAAAGAAAAAAAGGAAATTCCCAACAAAGCAAATAGAGACAAAGCAAACAACTTTAAACACCATTGGAGAAAGCAATCAAACATCTACAAAGGCGGGGTGCTTTCTTAATGCGGCACTGTGCTCTGTTATTTAGTTTCTTAGCTGGATGTTACGTATTGTATTTATGTTTTATGCAAATGCTCATTAAATGAAATAGGTGCATGGTTAAGAAATAGGGAGAGAATACGTGAAATAACATGCATTAACTATGCATCGTTACGTGATTGCTTTGTCAAGTAGCAAGGAGTGTAAAAGGAACCTCAGGTAATTAAGATTTGAAGCTCTATAGTCAGCTTTACACAACTTTGGCATTTGCTCTAATTAAGGCTTTAAATTCTGTTTTATTGCTCTGAGATGGGCAAAAGCATTACAATGTACATGCCCTTGATCTCTAAAATTTCTGATTTATCTTAGCCATGGACTCTAACCATCATGTTAAGGTTTATGAAGTGGGTGGGAGAACTTTTGAATGGTTTTCAATACATTTCTTTGTGCTTATTATCCCGAGTGTTGATTTGATAAGGTCATGGAATTCAACATATATGACTCTTTAAATTGTGTGGACGACAGCCTTCTATGGTTTTGATCTAATTTTGTAAACATTTATGACTTCATTGTTGTTGTTATACTTTATTTCCTAAGCAGGTGTTGATGCACATGACTTAAATTGATTTAAGCACAACATAATATTGTTACAATCATATATGCAATAATAAAGTTTATTTACTTGAAAATATTAATTTATGTGAAAGATTTTAGTTTATTTATTGAAAAGTAAATTTTTAGAAGCAACTGCTCCAGATCACCATGTTTGGTGGCTCAAGAATTGACATTAGAGCAACTTAAAAATCTACTATCAACTTGTAATTTAGGTATAAATTGCTTATAGTGACTTCACCTTTTGCCATATTTTCTATATTTAAAATGCAGTAATACATGATCATGAAGCAATTAAGTTATTCTCAAGTGTGGCACCTATGGATTTGACCTATCCTAGGTATATTGCCAAAGGCACGACTGTGATGGTTTGATATATGCATGTTGTCTCGAAGATGATGCTGGAAAAGATAAGGAGAGAAAGTAACAACTAAATCATGGTCATACACATTAAAGAAAATCCCAATCGATCCTTGTCACTTAGTGCCAAAATGTTTTCTAAATATATGAATCAAAACAGGAAATCAACAATAGGATCTTTCACAGAGAATGAAAATGAATGCAAGACAGCACCAACGTCAATTATGTTTTCAAAATATATGAACTAAAACAGGAAAATCACAATAGCATCTTCCACAAAGAATAAATGAAGGCAAGAGAGCTTTAAGAGTCATTTGTAACTGAGGGAAAAAAACATAGCCCCCTATATATGAATCAAAACAGGAAATTCACAATAACAACAATACAAAAAAGCACCACACAACAAATTAGAACACAACTATTTAAGACCATAAACAACTAACCTCAAAAGTTGCACGATTAATAGAAAGGATCTAATGCAGACTTGACAGCAAAAGGTGACAATCAGCAGGCAAGAGCTTCATAAAACAACAACGAATGAGTTAGAAAGAAATATGTAATATATTGCAAAGGAAAATGAAAGAAAAAGTTGTAATAAGTGGAAAACATGTTCTTCAGGAAGAGAAAACCAAAATACGATGAAGAAGTAGATATTGAATAAAAAATTTAACATGCTTAGACAAAAAGTGTTTTCTGCTTAATTGGTATAGTAGTAATTAATCTCTTTTTTGTTTCAAATGCCTTTTCTTATCGTTTTGACCTCATCAATTTGTTTATTCTTTCCTGTAAATAGTAATGAAATTTTCTACTGTCTCAAAGGTTTGTCTCCATATTAAAACAATAAAGGTGACTACAAATTACCATCACCTTATTAACATCAAGCTAAAAGTAAATATTTTCTGGAGACAAAAGTAAATTAAGCTAGATGCCTTTCAAAAGGCTAGTTGTCGAATAAAATCAAACTCAAACTACAGCCTTCTTTCTTATTTGCTAATACAATGCAAATACATAATAGTAATAGGATTCAACGACAAAATAGAAAAGATTTAAGTTTATAGTATCAAGATTCGGGTTTAGTAGTAAGATGAAACTTGATGATGAAAAGTGAATTCAATGGGACAAACAAAATGTAAGTGCAATGGAATACCATTTCCTTCAAGTTCGTTTATAGATGATGAATATTTGTTTTACTTCTCTTCATTAACCTAGCAACAAATGCCAAAACTGGAGACAAAATCATGTCCCTTCTTGAAATTGTTTAAATTTGAAGAAAGTTGAAACCAAATTAAGCATGTTTAGAGGAGCTTCAAAACTATTAATGAATAATTTAGATGGGCATGAATTGAAGTTCTAAGCTGCTATTAATCCTCAGCTATCATCCCTTTCTATTTGGGTTAATAAATCTTCAATTAAATTTATGAATTGCAATGCTATTTTAAGAAATTATTTTTTTAAACTATGCTTTTTAAATGAGGTAATATTTGTATTAATTTCAAAATAATTATATTAAAGCCTAATATGTTATAAATTGAAGAAAGTTGCATATTAATATTCAACTGGAGTTAAGAGTCTTTTGATGGTTGGTTTAAAATATGTTTCAATGAATAAACTATCATTTGATTTTCTCATATAGTCACATAATTGTTCATGGGTTGAGACTTTGGAAGAGTAAAGGGATGAGAGATTGAAGAGGGAGAAGTATGAGAAGGAGAGGAAAAGAGCTTTGTTGGCAGAGAAGAGCAGAAGAGATGGATCTCGATTGAAGGAGAGAGTGTTTTCCAGGAGGCCAGTTTACTGAAAATTCAAGTTAGCTTAAGGACATGAAAAGAGCTCTGTTTTTAGACCATATATTCTGGCTCTTATAAACAATATATTTGTATTTTTCAAAATGTGGTTGGAATAAGCCTTTATATTGCAACAATATGTGCAATTAATGTTTATTTGGCATGCACTGCTGTTTAGAATGATGGTATCTAAATCATGTAGCAGTCATTGCCTTGATAGCATATCAAAATTGGTTATTGATACTTGAATTTATTCTATTTCACACTTCTATGATGTTGAGCACATTGAGAACCTTTTGATAGTGTGATTGTGCTAATCTCATTTAGAATATTGAGTTTAATGTAATTGAAAAGCCTGTTGAGTTACCTGATTTAAAATAGTAATGTTTGTTTTCATATTTTGTTGCCTAAAATGTGCAGTTTTGCATATGTTTATGGAACCTCGATTGAGCACTAACCTTGGATCCCATCGCCAAACCTCTAGCTAGCAAAAAACTCTGTAAATGAACTTTCGAGCTCATTCTTAAAGAAACTGGTTATTAACTACTAAGTAGCAACATCATTGATGGTTTACAATTATGTTTTGGGGTCCTTATTTTTGGGTTTTGTTTTTCTTTAAACGAATTCTTTTCTTTACCTTATAAATTCTTCCAAAATTCAATGATTATAAGAGGTTAATACTAAAAATCAATCAACAAACCAACATACAATGACTGAAAACCATAAACAACTGACCTCAAAAGTTACACGAACAACACAAAGGATCAAACGTAGTCTCGGAAGCAAGGTGGTAAAGAGCAGGCAACAACTTCATAAAACAAAACCGAAGGAATAAAAACTAATTATTCAACAGATTGCAAGGAAAAATGAGAAGCAATTAAGGCAGAAGAGAAAGAACAAACCAAAACCAAAGGGAACAAAAGATTGCAGATGAAATGGAACCAAAACCCAAAAAAACAATGCAAATATATGGAACATAACTGAACACACGAAGACTCCAAAATGACGACGTAGTGCATGAACCGTGAAGAAGACAAAAAACAGAGCATGCGACCTGCCAAGCATACAAATCAATGCATTAATGTGAAATGACAAAACATCAAGGCATTAATTAAAGTAAGCAAACTAGATGAAAACAGTAAAACTCAAACGAACCAAGCAAACAAAATTACAACAGTAATGAAAGACTGAAACGGCATGCAGAATAAAACAACAACCAATTGACCCAAGCTGAAACCCGAAAAAACCATTGAGCCCAAAAAATACCCAGATAAAACCGAAACATAATCGAGAGAAAATTGGAAATCCAATCCCACCATTAGCCAATTAAACCACTAACCCACTCCCCAACACATACCAAACCAGAAATCCAAGCCACCCAAACCCAACAAAATGCCTAACATCCACAATACAAAACCACAAAAAATCAAACAAATACAAACCCAACAAACCCAACCACCCAACACCCACCCTAGATAAAGCATGAAACTCGAGAGAAGATGCAAACAACTATCAAAGAAACCGAACCCATTAACGCATTCAGAGCAAACAAAGCAAAACCAAAATTGACGTAAGAAAGTTGCAGAAAACATACCTCATGGAACTACTAAGCGAACCAAAGAACCGAGACTACGAGACAATCAAACTACGACTCAGATCGACCCAAAATGAGACCATGAACCCGCACAGACGCCCACCGAACCCGCCGCTCAACCTCTGCACCCGAAATGTGTAGAAACAAAGCTGAAATAAAAGTCAAATGGCTAATAAGTCCCCAGGAACAAACAACAGAAGGCAGATTCATTAAGGGTAGAAAAGTCACGCCATTGCCACAATCTACAGTACATTCACTCTCAATGCATAGGACCACGCACAGTGAAACATCAACGACATTTAGATATTAGGTAACTAGACAATGCCCCTGCGCTTCGCCACGGGCGACATAATATTTTTTTCAATGTAAAAAATATTAATTGTGTGTATTTTTTATTATAATATAAATTTAACTAAAATAATAAATCTGTGTAGAATTCATGTCAAGTGCAAGTTTTCTATAAAATATATGAATTTAAAATTGATATAAATTTGTTTGTTTAGTAGTTTTAAGCGAAATAACCAGCATAAATTTATCATCATCATTAAAAAAGCAAGAAAACTCAGATATCTGAATTATTAAGTTAACTGTATTAAGATTAGTTCATTTTATAATTCAATTTAAATCAAACAAAAATAAAATATAAATTGTGAAAATACCTACGATAATCAAATAAAAAAATAAGTTGTTAATTTTCTATCAACAAAAAGACGAAAACATAGATTGAAAATTCATCCTGACGTTATTGCTATTATCATTGTTATTAAAGCTAAATATATTACTAACATTACTGCCAAAACAATTAAAATAATTAAATTGTCACGAAAAATAAAATAAAAAAGCAAAATATTTTTATTAAAAAATAATCAATAAAAATAACTAAAATTATCATTATTATTGCATAAATAATAAAATCATAAAAATCATATAATCTAAAGAACAAATAAAGAAACAGAAAACAAAAAAAAATGAATAAAGGGAAAAATAGAGTAATATTACTTTTAAAATGATCACCGATATAAATTAAAATTTCAGGAAATCTTTAAAAAAATCAAAAGATTTTTATAAAAAATAATCACTGAAATTATCATTATTATTGCGCAAATAATAAAATTATAAAAATCATCTAATCCAAAGAACAAATAAAAATAAAAGTGAACAAAAAAACGTATAAGGAAAAAAAATAAAAAAATAATAAATTGGTTCGGAGATTAGTCATGGTGTGTCCACGCTAGCCTGGACACCCCGATTATCAAAAAACAGATTTGGTCCGAGGAGTAGTGTTGGTGCACTTGAGCTGGGGCAGAGATCGTGGTTACTAAAAACTGTATACGCGAAAGAAAACAAAAAAAATATAAGCGTGAAAGCACCGTAGCAATCCATATTGTTTTTTTTAAAAAAATCTGCCCAAGACCAGTTAAAAAAAAAGTACAAGTGAATGAAAAAAAGTATAAAAAAAAGAAAAAAAAAATGTACCAGCAGGAAAGCATTTTGGAAAAAAAAATGTGGGTCTGGAATTGTCGTGGTATGCACAAGTTGCCCTGGACACCCTTATTATTAAATAAATTTGGATATGGAGATTAATCGTGGTGCATTTAAGCGAGTTCGGACACCCCGATTATTAAAATATAAAAAACCAAAAAAATTATATAAGTAGAAAAAGATAAAAATATATATAATAAGAAAAAATGAAAAAAAATATAATAAGGAAAAAATACAAAAAAAGCAAAAAAACAAGAAGCAAAAAACGGAGGAAAAAAACAAAGAAAAAGAATAATTAGGAATAAAAGAAAAAAAAACAAAAAAAAAGGCACTAATCATAAAATAAAAACTCAAAAAAAAGAAGTAAAAAAGAGAAAAAAAACATAAGCAAAAAAAGAAAAAAAATATTGTTGCAATCTAAGTGCACTAAGTCTGTGTGCATAGTGCGTGGGTGTACAGTAAAACACCCACGCCATTTAGATATATATAGTAAATCGTGGTGCATTTAAGCGAGCTCAGACACTCAGATTATTAAAAAAATAAAAAACCAAAAAAATATATAAGTAGAAAAAGATAAAAATATATATAATAAGAAAAAAATAAAAAAAAATACAATAAGGAAAAAATAAAAAAACAAAGAAAAAAAACAAGAAGCAAAAAACAGAGGAAAGAAAACAAAGAAAAAAAATAATTAGGAAAAAAAACAAAAAAAAAATACTAATCATAAAATAAAAGCCCAAAAAAAAGTAAAAAAAAAATTATTACAATCCACTATACATTGAAACATCCATGCCATTTAAATAGTAATAGTAAAGTACTATGCAAATTACATCCCATTACATGTGCAGATTCCTTTTCCATTCCTTTTCCATCTTCACGCGTATATTACATCCCATCATTACGTGTGCAAATTCCTTTTCCATCTTCACGCGTATATGCAAAAAATTGCAAAGATCTAGGCCTATTGACTAGGATGATGTTATGTTGCAGTTGCTTCGAAGCTACCACCTAATTTTAAGATTTTATTCAATAATATAAATTATATTTTAATATTTTATTTAATAAATTAAATTTTTAGATTAGATGATTTTTTTTATAATATCAGAGTATTGTTAATTTAGCAGTTACAAGTTTAAATCTCACTATTTTTATTTTATTTGATAAAAATCAAGTACAAGGTAATATGAGTATGTGCAAATTTCAAGCTTGAAAAGTTTTTTTTCGAGGATGATTATTAAAAAATAATATAAATCATATTATAAAACCTCATCTAACAGAATAAGATTTTCAATAATATGTTTCTTCACAGGTTAAAAAATGCATGAATTTCATTCATAATTTTTTTTTTGTATACAATTTTACGTATGAATACTCTTATTACTTGCATTTGGTTGGATTTTACGTAGATATAAAAGAATACTCCTATATTATAAAAAATAAAAACATAAAAATATAACTCATCTGTTTAAAAAATAAAAACGAAAGTCAAGGTAGCATCTGTTATCTGTTTCTATGAATATAATAAAAAGACAAAATAAAATAAAGAGTATGGGATAGAATAAAAGATGGATTGCTTTTTATAATAATGTATAAGATAAAATGAGCAACCACCTTTTATCTTATTTATTATTGATGATGAATAAATCAATACAAAATATTTTAAAATTTTATTTTATATTATTTTGTTTTTATATAACAAAAAATGTTTGATAGTATAATAGTGATGAATTTTTAAAGTATTTTTTTTATTTAAAAACATATTACAGTAATATTTTTTATCTTTTAAAAAGTATCTTCTAATATAAAAATATTAAAATAATAAATATTATGAAAAAATCAACTAATCTAAATTTTTTAATTATTAAATGAGATACCATAATATAATTAAAACATGCACATGTCACATTATGGCCCCATGCTCTGTGACCGAGGACGAACCTAGACAACTAATGTCATTGTCCTTTTATTATTATTATTATTATTATTATTATTATTTTAACATTTATAATTATATTATTTATGTATTTTTATTTTGAAAAAAACAACCATGAAACTATTTTAATACTTATCCATAGATTGCCACGTAATATTAAAAACCAGAAGAACTAAATTAAACAGATGAAATGATGAGAAGGGAGGCTCCTGAACCGTAGTTAAAACTTAATGATTAATAGTTCACTAAATGTTTTAATATAAGTTACAAAGTATAAGAAATTGAAAAAAAAAACATACAAGAAACTCTTGCATTAAAAGAATTTAATCTGTAAATGATCAGGACACGCGACTTTCTAAATTAAACGAGGAAAAATAGAACTAATAAAATCATAATAGAATAAAAAATAAAGCTTTGATGGCGGAATATCAACACGCTAGTTGATAAATATACATAAGGCTAGCAGCCATGGAAAATATACATATGTTTGATATTTTATTTTAAAAATATTTTTTTTTGTTAATTTTTAATTTTATTAAATATTTTTGATATTTTAAGTTTATTTTTATATGCTGATATAAAAATAAATTATTATTTTTATTTTAATATATTTTTAAATAAAAAAACACTTAAAAAAACAAACTAAACATATCCAGCTGATACATAATCTTTGCAGCGGATCGTTTTCATATTTTAAATTTGATTATGAAAAGATGAAAATCATTAAGATACTGATTTGGAGGACGGTTGTAGTAGTGATAATATTTTAAAGTGTTTTTCGTAATAAAATATATCAAAATAGTATTTTTTTTATTTTTAAATTATTTTTGATATTATCCTATCAAAATGATCTAAAAATATTAAAATATATTTATTTAAAATAAAATAAAAATGTACGGGCTCTAAAGTTAGAGGAAAAAAATCTGTGGGCTCTAAATTTCCCAAGGTCTGTCTAAGATTAACTCTTTTTTTTTTTCTTTTAAAAGTCTCGGAATATATTTGAACCTTTTCATTTTCCAAAACAAAATTTGTGGAGCAACAAGGAAAGCCACTTTCATTGTTTTATTTTCCCATCAACATGTGTCATGTGCCTACTTACTCCTGTTTTCGATGGCTCTCTGGAAAAAGCAGGAGCATTTAATTCTTTTACCAGTCAATTCAATTCTTCAACCAGTGTTTAATTCTTTTACCAGTCAAGTCAATTCTTCAACCAGTGTTTAATTCTTTTACCAGTCAAGTCAATTCTTCAACCAGGATTATTAAAAAAAAAACAGCGAATTAATTTGATTGTTGATGTACCCACGCAACCGAAATTCTTAGCCACTTTCGGTCAATTTTTTTTTTTTCAATATAAAAAAGATTAATTTTGATTTTTTTTATATTATAAATTTGAATAAAACAATAAATTTGTATTTATTTCATATGGATTATGAATACTATAAAATATATTAATTTTGCACTGATATGAATTTATTTGTATACTTATGATTTCAAATCATCAATATAAAATTATTATTTTTATTAAAAAAATTGTTGGATTGGATTATTTTTTATTGCAAACTATTTTCTTTTATTTTTGTAAGAGCTTGTACAGTTTTTTTTTTTATCAAGGTTATGAAGAGGACGTTGGATATCCCTGTTAAACCTAATCTTGGTGTAGGAAATTATGATGTAGATTCATTTCAATTATTTGCTTCGGACAAAGAGAGAGTGGCGGCCACGACAACGAATGCGTATGGACACCGAACACAAGAGAAGAATCGAAGAGACAGATTAAAAACAGGTTGAAAAACCAAAACTGCCCCCAACAAAAAAGCAACATAACCCAAGTTATTAAAGGCAAAGTGGTCCACGCCCTATTGACATTTATAATAAATTACAATATATACAGTAAGGCATCCATATCTTTTATATTTTAGTTAATTTTTTATATTTTATTTAATACTAGTTTGATGGTCCGCATTTCGTTATAGGTGGAACAAATAATTTTTACAACTATTCATATAAAAATATAATATTTTTATATGTAAAATTTGATATAATAAAACAAATTAAAATACACTGGCATAACAACATTAACATTGAAGTATTAACTTCTAGAATTATCATCACTGTTAGTGTAAAAAAATAACAAATATTAAACTACCTCGAGAAAAAAAAGCAAAGAAGAACAAAAACTAAAGTTATTATTATTCTTAATATTAATATTATTATTGCGTTAATAACAGAAAAAAAAATTTAAGTCAAAGAATAAAATAAGTCTAAAAATATTAACAAAAGAGCAAATAAAAAAATAAAATAAATAATAAAACAAAAATAAAAATCAATCAATGGAAAAAAAATCATTTGACTTGAAAATTAAAAATATTGACGATACTACATTGTGGGCTAAGCAAATATTTTTTATGATTGTTGGGATTAAAGAAATTAATAGGATTTTTTGGTCTAAAATTAAAATATAATATCTATATATACGAAATATAATATCATGAAACATATTACCATGCTCTATTATAAAAATAGAAAAATAGAAGTTTTAACATCTAAAATTATTATTGCTATTATTTTCAAAACAATTAAAATCATCAAATTATCCTAATATAAAAAACACTAAAAAACATTAACAAAAGAGTAAGCATGAAAAATAATTAATTTATTATTATTATTATTATTATTATTATTATTATTATTATTATTACTATTACTACTACTACTACTACTACTACTACTACTACTATGTTAATAATGAATTAAAAAATAGAAATAAATGAAAGACTAAACAAATCTTAATAACTTTAACAAAATATCAAACAAAAAAACAAAATCAAAATTATCCGGCAAAATAAATTAATATAACTTGAAAAAAAACAAATAGAAAGCTAAAATAAAGAGAAAATAAAAAAAAGTATAATAGATGATAAAACAGAAATAAAAATTATTAGCTGAAAAAATTTGAAATTTCAAAAAAATATATGTTCTACGTTGCGGGTTGAGAATACAATTTTTATAGGATTTACTGAATCAAAATTAAAATATAATATTTATATATGCAAAATTTAATATAATAAAATAGCTCAACATACTCTATTATAACAATAGCAAAATTGAATTCTTAAAATCTAAAATTATCATTGCTCTTACTATTAAAACAATAAAAATTATCAAATTATTCTGAAAAAAACTCAAAAACATTAACAAAAGAGTAAGCAAGAAAAATAATTAAATGATAATAATAATAATAATTAATAATAATTAATTATTATTATTATGTTAATAATGAAAGAAACAAAAATAAATGAAAGGCTAAAAAAAGTTAAAAACTTTAACAAAAGATAAAACAAATAAATAAAATAAAAATAAATATTATCATTGCTATTACTGTCAAAACAATAAAAATTATCAAATCATCCAGAGGAAAAAACATTAACAAAAGAGTAAGTAAGAAAAACAATTAAATTATTATTGTTATTGTGTTAAGCACACTTATATATACATGGACAAAAGTAGAGATTATTCTACAAATATTTAATATTTCAGATTAATTCTTGGATTTTAGATTGTTTTTGGTTGAAAAATATTTTAGATTTTATATTACTAGCGAAAAAAATGCAACTTACAAATAAAATAGGTAGAAAAATTTACCCAGATTATCTACAATTAAAAAAATATACGGACCACTTCTCATGCGTGTTGATTACACTGTTCGTTTTAACCAGGAAAAAAAATTCTAACAAATTCGATCTTTTACAATTTTATTAACTAAATATTAAAATAACTAATTACAACACATAAAAAATAAATTAATTTAATCAAACTATGGCTGCCTATGTTATGACCATTCAACAACAAAACAAACATGGGGTGGAGGGCGGATTTGACAGTTTATCTTGACAAACTATGGTAGCTCTTGCTTGAGCGAATTCTAGCTGCAGGCAGTGTTAAATGTTTTTTCAACATAATTGAAAGATATCTATGGTGTTTTTAAAGGATTAAAAAAAACCCTAGACTAGATCAGCTAATTTGAATGAGTTTAGTAACCTTGTTTTTCCAGTTTATTCAAATAACGAATCAAGTATACGTACGGTTTTCCAATTAAAAGATCATGCTGTCGTTTGGCATTTTGTATGTCGTATAACAGTGTTATCAATTTATGTTATCATAGCCTTTCCCTATATTATTCATGAAAAGAAACGGTCTGCTGATCACAAAATTAAAAGCAGCAGATAACTCTCCATTTCCTGCTGACAAGATGAAAAACAACAGCCGCATAATGCGTACACAGTACAAGGATCGAACTAGTCCTCATGCCCACCAAGGCTTATTCATGAGCTAAGGATTCAAAGTTACATGCATAAAGCCTCTACCTTTATTTATTGGATCTCTAGCATAGATGCTAGCTTCAATCCCTTCCACGTCGTGATTCCTGGGAAGAACTGAAAACACCAACTTCATCCCTGTTGTTCTTAAGCTTCCTGGCATCTTCCCTTGAGATCTGGAAGGCATTCGTAAGCACATCCTCAGGAATGGCACGGATGACGGAGACACGTCCTGCCATTTGACTGATTTGTGCGTTGTCATTAGTCTGGAATGACACCCACTCCAGTCCTTGGCTTCCTGCCTTCTTGACCACTGCAAAGTTTTGTGGTGCTGTAATTACTTGACCCTCTCGAACTTGTCCATCAAACACTGCTTGCCCGTTGTCTCCAACAATCTGAATCCTTCCACTTCCTCTAGTGATGTAGCATATGCTGTGAGCGTTGATGTTCCAATTTGGTGTCATCAAAGCATTCTGCACATGTTCCAATTATCAGCAAAATTGTAAACGAGGAATTGATGTTTTTGATGAATGTTGTATGGAGATTCTTACAGGGTAAAGGACACCTCTCTGAGCATTAAGCTGGATATGGCGAAGGATGGGGAGATTGAGGCTGTTGACATTAGTGAGATGTCCAGCCTGAGGGTTGAAGACATCAGCATCTTCTGGATTATTGATGTTGTGCTTCAACCTGGCAGTGCAGAATGATTCCTCTAGACCATTGCTCCCACCACCTTGTCTCCTTTGGTGTTCCCGTTCTCGTTCTCGCTCTTCCTCCTCTCGCCTTTCTTGTGGACTTACCGCCTGAAGCTCATGCTGAACCTGGACAATGATGCCTCTGTTATCATTTTCATTCCTCATCCTTCTTACTAGTTTGGTGTCAACGTTGAAAGCTTCTGCGAGTAATCGCTCGTCGAAGCCACCGAAGAGGTTGCGATATCTTTCCTGCTGGCCTCTTCGACTTTCGCCTTCATATTGGCCTCTCCGGTTTGAGCTTCTTTGGCTTTGTAATTCTTGCTGTGGGTTTCCAGCCAAGAAGAATTTCTGAAACGGCAGATCAATGTTTAATTATGAAGTATACTTGTGGTTTACTTATTAAATGACATCACAATCATGGTTTCTTGCGATTCTTACCCTGAAATCCTGATCAAGCTGGTTGGCAGCATTGCTAGTGTCAAGAAGTTGCACAAGAACAAGAGGGGAATCACCATTGTTATAAAACCAATCAGCCACTCCTGAAGGCAAGGCGACGATATCACCCTCTCTAACTTGTCTAACCTTCTGATGCTGGTCCTTCTGCTGCTGGTCTTCGGAGCTTTCTCTCCGGTCTCTAGAATTCTGTCTTGAAGACTGGAATGTCTCTGGACAACCTGGGATTGCAGCTCCATGAAAGCCCCTACCTACAATGAGACCAGAAGGAAAGATTAAGTAAGTCTACATAGATTGAAATGTTATTACCGTTGGAAGAGAAGAAAGAATTGATTGCATGCCTTGGTCTACATAGATGAACTTAGGCGTATTAGAGTATGAAGGCAACAAGAGGCCCTGCTGCTTAATCGTATGGCGGATAACTACAACACCAGCACATTGAAATTGCTGGTCATTCTCGTCCCAAATTTCAGTGACACCAGCCTCGGATCTGATCCTGCGAGCAGGCTCGAGGGCTTTGATCCTATCAAACTGGCATTCGTTCTGCTGCTGAGAGCGTCGTTTCCCCTGTTGCTGCTGACCACGTTGCGAGGTCACTTGCTCTATTTGGGCAAAGCAACAATTGAAGAGAACTAGAAAGCAAAAGGTAAGAGAGAGCAAACAAGAAGAACCCATGCTTATAGTAGTTGCAGTGTGGAGTGACAAGGTGAAGTGTACATGTATTTATATGCAAAATGGCTGGTTTAGCATTTTGGACGTGGCAACTCGATCGGCTTGCTGAGTTCTAGTTTGGGACGTGGCAACTCGATCGTTGATGCTGCATGTCTGCTATGATGTTTCTTGCTTACACATATTCCCCTCATGGGTACGTGTTAGAGAGAGTGATTGTGGGCGCAGATCTTTGTTGTTTGTGGTGTGCATCGGGCTCAATGAAAGCCCGTGGATTTCAAAGGACTCTTTTCGTGCCCTTTTGGGGTTGGGTAGTTTAATTAATTTTTTTTAATAAAAAATACAAAACATATTTTATTTTCGTCTATACTATCAAATTTTAATATTTTTTAATCACGTTTTCTCAAAAATACATGTTTTCTCATCTTTTAAAATAAAAAATAGATATCATAACTAATTTATGATTATTCATTAGATTTCATTCAAAATATCAAAAACAATTCACCAATCATTTTTTTTTCTTTTCAAGTTATAAACTTTAATTATTGAAGTATAAAATTAAAATATACTCTTAAATATTAAAAAAAACAACAAATATAATGCTGAAATTCAAACCTTTAAAACACTTAGATTTTTGACTCACAGAGACTGAGTTCTTCCCGATTCCTAGCAGATGGTCCACGATTCCTAGCGTGCTAGTAATACAAGTATAAAATCATTGCTTAGTCTGTTGATGGTCCACGATTCCAATAATTCAGCATGTTAGGGTCCTTAATTTAAGAATATAATTGCAAAATACAAATTAATTCTCGTGTTTGAAAAAAAAAACATGCACATAGGATATGGAGCCTTGAGTTAAAATTTCATATTTGTCAATGCATTACAAATCTTAAAATAGTATCAATAATTAATAAACAAGATAATGGGATCTATCAGCTTTAACAAAAGAAAAAAAAATCCCACATCGTTGTCAATGAAGAGATTCTGTCGGTAATGATTTGAGATAATCTCTCATAAGAAACCATCTCAACTAAAAATTTAACCTGTTAGTGAGATTCTAAAATATTATCTTATAAAATAAAATTTATAATTTTTTTATATTATCCTTTAAAATTTATAAAATATTATCAAATTAATTCTCGTGTTTGAAAAAAAAACATGCACATAGGATATGGAGCCTTGAGTTAAAATTTCATATTTGTCAATGCATTACAAATCTTAAAATAGTATCAATAATTAATAAACAAGATAATGGGATCTATCAGCTTTAACAAAAGAAAAAAAAATCCCACATCGTTGTCAATGAAGAGATTCTGTCGGTAATGATTTGAGATAATCTCTCATAAGAAACCATCTCAACTAAAAATTTAACCTGTTAGTGAGATTCTAAAATATTATTTATATTATTCTTTAATACACCTCTTTAAATAAAAATTTTTATCTTGAAACTTGCATACAAGACTCATATTATCTTATGTTTGATTTTTATCAAATCAAATAAAAGTGATGAGATTCGAACTCGTGACCGTTAGGTCAACACGATTCTGATACCATATTAAAAATCATTTAACTTAGAAACTTAAGCTGTTAAGTGAGATCACATAATATAATTTGTATTATTCTCTAACAGTACCGACAATTACTTAAATTGTTTTAATAAAAATACCAATTGATTTTATTAGGCAAATTAGTTTGTCCAAACTAAAAGTTAAAACCCATACAATCTTTGTTAGATCACCCTCCCACTAACACAACTTAATTTATTATGCATAAAAAATAAGAAAATCTCTTTGGTGGTATTGACTAAATATCTTTATTTATGATTTAATTTAATATATTTTGTATGGTAATTTTTAGTGAATATTAAGGCGATGATTGCTGAAAGGAACTATATACAATAAAACCTCATTTATTATTTCTCAAAAATTATTGTAGACATAACACATATTAGTAAAAATTTAAGCGTATCTTTTACCCTTATAAATGAGTACTCTTAACTAATTTAACATCAAGAAATTCTCATCTTCCATAAAACAATACTATGTTAAAAACACAAGAATTGAATCAAATTGGCTCCCTAGTTCTCCTTTTATATATATATATATATATATATATATTGGTTCAAGGATTTTAGAATACCAAGTGGCTCTGGAATCTCATGTTCGCCACTACACATAAAATAATTATAGTTCTATCATGATACAAATGCAAAATCATTGATTGATTTTGTGTAGGATTTCAATAAATCAACAAGTTGTGCTCATCTATTTTCGAAGAAAGATTTTGATTGGAAAAATTAATTAATCAGAGTAGTCAGGTATACTATTAATTAGATCAAAAATACAAATTAGTCGTCAAATTATGTTGGTGATTTCAGTAAATCTTCAAACTAAGAAATCCTTAAGTTTTACCGCTTTTTTTTTATTACTTACCAAAGTGTCAAAAAATTCAAGTTATTCATAAATTTGGACGGATTTGAAAGCATGATCGTACCTCTATTGTGCCAAAAAATGAAGGAAAATGCAATTCCAAGGCTAAGATAAATGATTATAAAATAAATTTGTGTAAGAGTTAAGTCGAAAGACATAATTATATTTTTAATAGGTCAATTTGATTTAATCATGGGCCAAATAAAGTTTAATTATATTTATGAATTAATTTAGGGTCTAATTGAAGGACTTAATTAAGTGCAAATACATGATTATACTTTAAATTATATTACTATGGGCTTAATTGGTGAAAAAATTAGCTTAGGAGCCTAATTAGGTTTAAATTGAGAAGATTGAAATATTCAGAGACCAAATTTATTTTTACCAAGTCAATTGGATGAGATCAGGGGTAAAATTGAAGAAAATTGAAAGTTTAATGGTCAATTCAAGGTCAAATTGAATAAATCATAGACTAAGGACCAAAGTTAAAAAAACACATAAATTTGAGGTTGCTATTGAAGTTTTGTCAGGGATAAAATTGTATAAAATTAAAAGTTTAAGGCCAATTAAGGGCATAACTAGAACAATTATAAATAAAGACATCAAATTATACTTGCCTCATTCTATAGAAATTGCAGGCTAGGTTATGTGTTTTGGTCTGAATAGTGGAAGCATGCCATTGTCTTCATCATTGTAGAAGTGGACTAGACGACCAACAAACACCATTATTTGCATACAATGATTAGCTATAGTGTCAATGTCTTTCCTATATATACCTGCAAGAAATAAACATAACAAAGGAAAAAAAGAACAGAAAGAGACAAAGACAAAGGAGTGATACAAAAAGGAAACAAAGAGCTTAAATACAGATATTGGAAACAATTTAAACTGTGAGCTCATCATTAGCAGCACCACCAACAATTTTTTCTTCTTCTTTGACGAGAACGACAACCAACAATTCAAACTATTCTTTTTTCATTGTCGGTAGCACTACCAACCTTCCTCGTCTCCTCGTCGACACCACCACCACCACCAACATGTTCCTTTCCTCCTAGTCGGCACCACCACCACTAACTTCTCCTTCAACAATTCAAACTATTCTTTTTTCATTGTCGGTAGCACTACCAACCTTCCTCGTCTCCTCGTCAACACCACCACCACTAACATGTTCCTTTCCTCCTAGTCGACACCACCACCACTAACTTCTCCTTCTCCTTTAGTGATAGCAACATTAACAATAGTTCTAACTTTTCTCTTCTCATCATTGATAGTAGTTCCAGTTCTTTTCTTCCTCAATGTTAGCATTTTCGATAACTTCCTTCTGCCTGACAGTCGACCAACAACAACCTCTTGGCATCTCTAACAACTACTTCTCCTTCAATGATAGTGACAACAACTCTATCTTGTCCTTTGATGAAAGAAGCAACGATAACAACCTCTTTTTCTCTACTCTCATGAAAGAAGTAATGACAACATCACGTCTTCTCTCCACTACAACAAACTTCCTTCTCTTTTTGCAACAGTCATCGACCACCATTCTTACTGTTAACACCACCTCTAGAACCCGCTTAACCTCCTCTACACGGTAGCAACAGGTCAACTATCTCTTGCCATCCTCCAACCACCTGTTACTGTTCATTTATAGTGAACAATAGGCAAGGTTGGGCTACAGGTAGTGTCCAGCCTAACCACTAAAAATAATGGGTCCTTTCATCCCATATAGGCTGGGCTACCCAACCCCAAAATAAAGGGCCATTTGGCATATTTGGTTGGATCATTGGAATAACCGTCAATTAATTATAATTTTTCCTCTTTTTTGTGAGGGAAAAACTTCCCTTGTGTTTTCTTAATATTTGATGAAAAAGAAATAAAAATATTTCTTGTCTAGGTTTATTGAAAGTAAAAGACAATTGAAATCTAAAAGCAAACTTAATAATTTTAAAAAACTAATTTTATGGGCAGATTCAAGGTAGCCCAGGCCTCCTTGTAACAATTGATTTGCTTTAAAACGACTTCAATCTGGCTACGTTCGACTTGTTCCCTTCCATTCTATTTATTAATATTTTCCACCAACTCCATAGTACTTAGCGTTGTTTTAGGATTGTATTTATTCTTTGTTTTAGTCTGACTTTGACTTGCTAGCCACCTAAGCCTTATAAAACGACATCATTCTTCTCATTTCTCCTTCCCTTTGCTAGTTATCAACTCCGGGCGCCTTTTAATCATAGCCGTCCACGTAAGTGTACCTTCATGCATCTCCATTGTACACGCTAGCTTCTTTCCTTTTCTTTTGCAGGTCAGCTTGTTGGAGAAGCCTCATTTCACCCTCGGTTTGCGCATTGAGAGTTTTGAGAGGGCATGGAGAGGAGCCTTTCTTCCTACCTCTTTCCAACTGTTTGTCGAGAGTCATGGGAGAGCTCGGGGAGAACCCATCCTTCCTTTTTTGCTCAAGTTATTTTCTGAGAGTATTGAGAGAGCCTGTGTTGACAGAGTTTGAACCGTTACAGTCGTCTAACCAAAAAAAAAAGAGAAGAAAAAAACTGCATAAAAAAGTATTATGTTATCGTGCACATGACCAAATTCTAACACTTTTCTAAACGTATTTTCACAAAAAAATGAATCTTTTCTCATCTTTTAAAATGAAAAATGGGATATCATAATTAGTTTATGACTATTTGTTAGATTTTGACCAAAATATAAAAAAACTCTCACTAATCAATTTTTTTTTATTTAGTTGTTAACTTTAATTTTTGGGGTGTGAAATTATATTATAAAGTACACCCTTAGATATTAAAAGGACAATAAATATATTGCTAAAATTCAGACTTTTAGAATGGTTAGGTTTTCGACCCCATGAGATAGAGACTCTCTCACGAAGATATTGATTATAGGGCATATTAAATTAACATTTTACTCACTCTAGACTTTGTTTATTTTTCTTTTTTCTATTCAACGATAAATGATATTGTTTTGTTAATTTATATATTAAATAAGATTAAGTTCCTTTTCATAATTATTTTAACTACATATCTTCTGCACCAACTTAATTAGTAAACAAGTATAAAATCATTGCTTAGTCTTGTTCTACATTCTTGAAGAATAGACTGTTGATGGCCCACGATTCCAATAATTCAGCATGTTAGGGTCCTTAATTTAAGAATATAAGTGCAAAATACAAATTAATTCTGCAATTTTGATGGTAATTTCAGCATCGTCTTCAACTAACAATATTTCTAGCAGTTTTACCATTTCTATTACCTATCGAAACATCAAGTTTTCGCACTGACATTTCATTACGACCAGTTCTTCCAAATTATCAGATCTTTCTAGCACGTACGACCTATTGAATTTCAACACTCGCCTTTGGTTTTCAATGAATGTAAATCTTGCTCACTTTTTATTGATGAATAATTTGTTTAATTTATACAAGCAAAAGAGTGTTTAAAGAGGTAAGCTACCTTTGTGTACAATGAATAAGTTAGCCGTTACAAGTATATGTGAAAATAAATGGCGAGTAAGAGAACCGTATGTTAGCCTTAATTTGCTCCTGTTTCCTTAGCTCGGAAAGGATTCAGGAAGGTCAATCTTCTTCCCTTATACTCCCCCTCAAGATTGGGCTTCCATCGGCAAGGCCAATCTTGGACCGTAACAGTTCTGTCCGCTGGCAAGATAGGGGTTTCGTTAACAAATCGGCTAGCTGATCTTGAGTGTGCACATGCTGAACTTGAAGGCTGCCATTTTGCACCAGGTCACGTACAAAATGGAGGTCGATTTGGATGTGTTTCATCCGGGAATGGTGCATGGGGTTGAAGCCGAGATGTGTTGCACCGAGATTGTCACGGAGGAGCTGTGGGGGTCTGAATTGGGACTGCAAGTTCCTTGAGGAGGTCGTCCGAGTGAGTGATTGTCGGTCCAGTGCATAAATTGAGAAAGTTTGTTAACTACAAACGATATATCCGGACGTGTTAAAGAGAGATATTGGAGACTTCCCGAGATTCAGTCGAAATTCGGAGTTGTCCACGATTGCGGTTCCATCATTCAACGAAGGGCCTGAGAAGTGGAGAGAGGTGTGGATATGTCCTTGGCTCCACTCATGTTTGTCGTGGCTAAAAGTTCACGAATGTACTTGTGCTAGAGAGAAAGAGGCTCGCGGCATTGGGTATCACCTCAACCCCTAGAAAAAAATGCAAATCCCCATGTCTTTGAGTGAAAACTTGTCACCTAATTGTTTCACAATAGCAGACCACAAACAGAGGATTATTTCAGTAATAACTAAATCATCGACATAAACCAAACAAGTAACATAACATAGAGTTATGATTGTTAATAAAGAGAGAAGTGTCGGCTTAAGAGCTAAGAAAGCCCAGTTGAATGATAGCATTTTTAGAGCAGAGAACCATGCTCGGGAGCTTGCTTGAGGCCATAGATTGCCTTGTTTAACTCTGTAAACATGGTTAGTTTTGGATTTATCTTTGAAACCTGGTGGCTGCCACATAAACACAGATTCGATTAATTGGCCATGTAAAAAGCATTATTAACATCTAATTGTCTCAAGGACCGACCAAGCATAACAACAATAGATAAAACTATTCTAATAGTTGCCGGTTTAATTACCGGATCGAATGTTTCAAAATAATCTATACCAGGACGTTGATGGTAGCCTTTAGCTACCAACCGAAGCTTTGAATCGATCCACGTAACCATCAACATGTCTTTTGACATGGAACACCCATTTGCAACCTCATTGGTTTGCAATCAGAAGAGGGTAACACAAGATCCCATGTCCCATGTTGCAACAAGGTCGTGATTTCGGTTGACATGGCTTTACACCATTGGGGTTGGGAAATGGCTTGACCGACACTAATTGGTTCCATTGTTTGTGGGAGAGGGTGTTTGGATATTGTGTGGATGGCTTTGGGTTTGAATATCTGGTTCATTGATCTTGTGGTCATTTGATGGGTTCGAAGGAGGGGTTGATCAGTGGATTTTGATCTGTAGTCGGAGATTGAATGAGGGTAGTAGGTCTTACGGGTTCGAGGGATGATGCAGTGTGGAACGATTGGGAGATGGGTTTGGGGCTTCGGGTAAAGATAGATTAGGGTTAATTGATTCACAATTAGTATCATGAAATGAATGAGAGGAGTAATCGCTAGAGAGAGAGACAATGACTGGAGGAGCAGTAGCCATGGAACAAGATCCTTCCTGGGTGTCCAAAGATGGATTTGCCAAGGAGCCGGACTCACGAGACGGTGGTGGTGCTTGTGACTTGGGAGGTGCCGAGTGGGACATGTAAGTGTGGAGATGTGAATGAGGAATGAGTTATGGTAAAGGTGCCACGTGTGTGGTAGTGGGAGTGAAGATCTGATTTTCATCAAATATAACATGTCGGGAAATGAATTTTTTTTGTTTGAGGTTCAAAACATTTGTATGCATTTTGTGTAGGTGCATAACCAAGAAAAATGCATAATTTGGATCGAGGTTCCATTTTGTTGGAATTATATGGGCGTGTGAGAGGATAGCAAGGACAATCAAATTTTTTAATTTTAAGTAATTCGGTTTTGACCAAAAAGAGCTTGAACGATGATTTTCCACTAAGAAGAGTAGTGGGTTGTCTATTGATGAGATAGGAAGCAGTTTGGAATGCATGAGGCCAATAGGAGGGATCAAGGTGTGCATCATGAAGTAGGGTCAAGCCGGTTTCAACAAGATGCCGATGATGACGTTCGAAACGCCGTTTTGTTGTGGTGTGTGGGGAGCGAGTGGTGTGATGAGTAATGCCATGAGTTAAGAATTTTTTTAAGAGCAATAAATTCCCCACCATTGTCGAATATAGGGCTTTGATTGTTTTTGAAATCTGTTTTCAACAAATTTTTGAACTAAGGAAAAATTAAAGAAACACTAGATTTAATGGCTATGGGATAAAACCAGATATATTTTGAGTAATGATCTACAAAAATGAGATAATAGCGTGAGCCATCTATTCCAGATATAACTAGCGGGGCCCGGACATAAGTGTAAACAAGATCAAGAGGTGTATGGCTTGTGAGACTATTGACACGAAATTGTTGGTGATGAGCTTTATTGATAGAACATGAATGACAAAGGGAAGATAATGTTTTATTTGTTGAAATAGCAAGAAAACAGTTCTTAATAAGATGGTGAACAATTTTAATTGAAGGATGCCCAAGTCGCTTGTGTCAACCGTCAATAGATGTTTGTTCATACAGGTTGGTAATTTTTTGTGGTGCCATTATGGATCCCGGAAAGGTGTAGATGTCATTGTTACATGCTCCTTTTACTAAAATTGCCCTTGTGATCTTGTCCTTCACAAGAAAATAAAAGGGGTGAATTTCAACCAGGATATTATTTTGCTTGGTAAAATGGTGGATTGAAATTAAATTTTTATGGAGATTTGGAACATGAAGAGTATCACGTAGTGTAAAAATATAATAAGGGGAGTGAAGGTCCAAGGAACCAGTGTGTGAGACAACCAAACCTGAACCATCACTGCGGATGACTTTGTTTGTTCCATCTTATTCTGAATGAATAGATAGATTATTCAGATCGCTAGTAATATTATGGGAGGCCGCAGAGTCAAGTAAACAATTTTTATCTCGTGTCATTTGAGGAGGTAGTGCGGTTGATAGATGTGTGTTGGGCTTGAAATTGATGACATGATTTTGCAAGTATGGCCCATATTATCACATAATTGGCATTTGGGATGATAACGCCGATTTGAATTATTAGCCTGGCCCATGTGTGTGTTGGACCTGCGCCCATCACGTTGGGCTCCTTGGAAGTTTCGGTTTGGGCTATGTGGTCCGCTACGCTGGGCATATGACCCATCACGCGAGTACCTTGAAAATATTTGTTTGGTTCCATCTCTGAAAACTTTGGTTTCCCATTGCGGACCAACGGGTTCTTGTGAAGTTTGCAGTCATCACCGATCGTCGTGTTGTAGCTTCAAGACGACGGAGATAGACGTCGTGGCCAACAAGAAGATCATGTAATTCTTCAAAGCCCAGTGATGATTCTCGGCACGTATGGGAGCTGCAATCTCCTAAACTCTGCTCCTAACCCATTTAAGATGTAGAGGGTTAAATCATCATCCGAAATTGGATGATCGATGATCTGCTATTTCATCTGCCAGTGCCTTCACGACATGAAGATATTCGATGAATTAACCGAGAGCCCCTTTGTATCAAGGTGAGCTCCTCCTTTAACTACATAGCTCTTGTTCTTGAACGGCTAGCGTATAGAGTTTTGAGTTTTTCCAAGCATCAAAGGATGTTTTTGCTGTGGCTATGAGAGGTGTGATCGAAGGAGATGTTGATGCCAAAATTGTGCTCAGGATAAGTTTGTCCTAGCGAATCCAAGTGGACTCTGCAGAGTTCTTCGACTGCAGATCCGGTGGAGATGGGGCATTGATGCGTTCCTTCAACAAAATTGAGTAAATCATACCCAATGAGGAGTGCTTCAATTGGGCACGCCATCGAATGAAGGTAGAGGAGTCAATTTTTCATTGATCCGGCGGTTATGTTGAAAGCTATGAGAGACTAATTTGATGCAGAGGATGGATTGATGTTGAGATTTACTGATTGGGTTTTGATCGGATGGAGAAACCATAGTAGTGAGTTGGATCGGTGACTCGTTGGAGGTTGGTGGCTCGATACCATATTGAATTTCAACACCGCCTTTGGTTTTCAATGAATGTAAATCTTGCTCACTTTTTATTGATGAATAATCTTTTAATTTATACAAGCAGAATAGTGTTTAAAGAGGTAAGCTACCGTTGTGTACAATGAATAAGTTAGCCGTTACAGTATATGTGAAAATAAATGGCGAGTAAGAGAACCGTATGTTAGCCTTCATTTGCTCCTCGCTTCCTTAGCTGGAAAGGATTCAGGAAGGTCAATCTTCTTCCCTTATATGACCATGTC